>OX638382.1:36079652-36783649 GCA_951813785.1 Criorhina ranunculi | reverse complement strand
TATACTACTAACACGAGGTAAGGTTTGAAAAAAGAAAAACTCCTTTATTGCAACTAACATTAAATAATGTTGAGAGGATGAGAAAAAAAATGTAAAAGCGGGAATATTGTTGGATGTACCCCAGTCTTAAAGGGTTCATGATATGAATAATTGCAGCCCCAGTTAAGTACTTAAGTGCGTAAAACCATTATAATTCTTTCTAAACGTTCGTGAACTTTACGGTGAGGAAAGACTATCGTACTTTTGACCTAATTACAAAATTAAATAAAAAAAACGTCGAATAGAATGGATAGTGTGTCCTGGAAAGCAAGCGAAATAAGTTTTCAAAAAAGCAATTAAACTTAGATTAAATTCCAATTACGATAAAAAAATTTTTTTTACTCTAGCAGTGTACTGTGTGAAGGACTAAAGCCGTTTTTCAGCACACCCATGGGCACCTATCAGTGTGGCTTCCGGCCCGGAAAATCGACGGTAGACCAAATCTTCACGCTGCGGCAAATCCTGGAAAATATCAACGAGTTCCAAGTCGATACTCAGCATCTTTTCATCGACTTAAAAGCCGCATTCGACAGCATTCATCGCATCGAACTATATAATGCGATGGCCGAATTCGGGATCCCGAGAAAACTGATCCGGTTGTGTCGCGCCACGCTAGAGAACTCACAATGCACCGTGCAGTTTGGGAACAAAGAGACGCACTGTCTTGTGCTTTCTTAAATATTGTGCTGGAGCAGATAGAGTTCGAAAGACCGGCGTAAACACAGAAGGCACTATATTTAACAAATCCATCTAGCTGAGGGAAAAGCAGACGATATCGACATCATCGCCCCTTCCCAGCGTGCCATTATTGAGGCTTTTACGGCATTATAAAAACAAGCCAAACGAGTTGGTCTCACGATGAACGTGAATAAAACAAAGTACATGCTGTCTACCAAAACCCGATCCGTCGAACACCGTCTAGGGCAAAACCTTACAATTGACAGCTATAATTTTGAGGTAGTGAAGGAGTTTATCTAGCTCGGGGCAAACATAAACTCCACAAATGACACCCTGTGGAGAGTCGACGAAAGATAACCTCAGGCAACCGCTACTACTTTGATTTGTCCAAACAACTAGGGTCCAAACTCTTTCCTCGAAGGTCCAAAATCATGCTCTACAAAACCCTGATCTTGTCAGTCTTACTTTATGGAGCTGAGTGCTGGACGATAAGTAAGACAGCGGAGCAGATCTCGGGATCCTTCCAAAGAGAAATTCCACGTTGAATATTTGGTCCTGTCTGCGAGGAGGGCGAATGGAGAAGAAAATATAACCGCGAACTCTACGAGCTATACAAGGATGTGGATGTAGTCCGGAAGGCAAAAATCCGTCGACTGCAATGGCTCGGCCACATCGAAGAAAAGGAAGATCGAACCTCCGGTTTAAAGATCAGGCAATCGCGGTCGCCAGAAACCTTGGTCTAGTTAACTGAAAGCAGCGTGCCCGGGACCGTGAAGGATGGAAGTGGCATTAGTTTCAGACCTCCAAGGGTCGCGGGCCTAATAAGTAAGTAGGCAAGACTTGAGTAATAACCAAGTCTTTAAAGGTTCCCGAGCTGATTTACCAGGATAAACCAATTTTATACAGCAGACCTTTCTCGGGATTATAAACGTTTTTGAGAACGTTTTTGAAGAATTACACCATCCGCGGTACCTACCGAGAAGTGGTGCTACTTAGTTGTTTTTGCTGCTATCCGAACAGGTGTCAGCTCGCTAAGCAAACTAACGTACTCACTACTGAGCTGCAGCGACCACTCAGAGGATTTGGAGAGACGATTTTAAGAAAACGAAAGTCAACTACACATTAAGTAGGCTAATTAACTACATCATACTTAGAAAGATATGGCTTAAGGATTTTACTAATCATCACTTCCACCAACCTCGACACCTGAATAAAAAGTCGACCAAAGATTGGGAAACTATGAACTATGCTAACCAACAAACTAACAGGGAAAACTAGAGGTGGTATACTGGTAAACAGGTGTATTTGAGCACTTATTGGTGGCAAAATCATAGTGTATAGGACTTTTGGTTCTATGCTTGATGTATGCCATGATGTTGATCCTAACTATAGGCTACTTACGAGTTACGACCCAACAACTTACAAGACGAAGATAACTCAACTGAACAAGTCATTAAAAAGGCACGATAAAGTACAATAAAAATGGATTATGAGTATGCCAGTAAGGAAGGGGTGGCCATCGCTTGTCACGCTAAAGGTTCCAGGTTCGAGTTCCGATGTCACAACAAAAAGTCGATCACTACAAAAAAAGCTGCCGTCAACTCTACTGCATAGGCATAACACTAGCATTAGGGTGGTCATATGGCTTGAAAGTGTTGATCATACTAATGACATCGGGATATTCGAAAGAAATACTGTGAATTATAAGCAATGGAAACAGTACCAATAATTCTCCCCAGTCATTCTGGACACCAACCTCGGAGCAAAAAGACTGAAACTTTATACCACCTGATTTTCAAAAATCACTACACCAACACAAGCGCTGTGTGAATAGCATCATAAGGGTATTCATAACCCTTTTAGCGCTAGTGAATTATAAAAAATAAAAAAAAATAAAAACAATGAGGTCGGTTCCAGTAACAGCTATGGAGATAGTCCTTCATTGTACTCCTCTGCACCTAGAAGTAGAGGGAGCTGCTGCTAAATCAATAGCTATGATAATCGAAAAAGTTGTAATGCATCAGGCAAAGTTACACAGCATTTTCTAAACCGAAATTCCCTGATCGATGGTATACTCAATTTAACCTCGAAATAAAGCATCACAGACAAGGCATAGCTTACCCAAGCACCCACTGAAATACCGAATGCTTAGACAAACGCAACAGTCAATTAACACATCCTACACAGAGTGTCAATCCGTACGTTCTAGTGAAGAGTACGCTAAAAGTAAGGCGAAAAACTAGCTAAGACTTAAACCGTCCAACAGAATGGGCAAGCTCCTTGTTCTAGAAGTGTTACTCGGCACTTTAAAAGGAAAAAAATTGTACAGGCTTAAGTAAAAATAGCTGTTATGCGACAAGTTTTTTTGCAGAACAGTGTAAAGATGGTCCTAGAACGGATCAAGCACTTTTATTGAGAAACTGAGAAGCACTGTCTCGTGACACAGTTCGTGGAGAGGTGTCATCTCTAGAAATTCTAGATTCGTTTAAATTTCAAGCAAAACCAAGTTGCCGTTTCCGTTTTGAAATTTGAGGAGCTCCACCTTAACCACCGCCGATGTCGCAGCAAAACCAAGTTCCCAAGTCTACTTAAATGGCAGGCTGTCTAAACTATTTAATTTCCTTAAAAAAATATCCATCGGCTTACGATTAAATTTTAAATTCATCCATGAAGGTCATATGTACCGACTTTTTTTTCCATTTCATCACTTCAGCCACACAAACACGATTAAATTTTCAACGATGACTGCACCCTCACAACCATAAATATTCCTTCATTGTTCAATCTGCTTGAGTTGCCTTTTGGCAGAAAGTGCAGAGCAAGAGAGCACAAGTGAAACACCAGGCTTTCCTTGTGCAAATTGCCTTTTTTTTCTCACGGGGTATTGTATGAAAAAAATAGAAAAGGTAAACAAGGATGTAATTGTGTCAATTAGACTGGCATGCTCTGGGCACAAGCAGGACTAAAGGTGTCTGAATTGCATGCTTGAAATGTCTTTAAAAATTGAGTATGTCCTTCAAGGACAATGAAGTCTTGAAAACATTTTCTGTTAGTTACCAGTTCTTCTGTTTTACGTTTTTCTTATTAATGTTGAATTGAGAGTGGAAAGAGGTGTTTTGCAATCTTCCTGGCGGCAAAGGAAAGGACCAACGATTACAAAAATTGCAAATTTATATGGGTTACTACGATAAAGTCGGCGTTTTGTTTTATGAAGTCATTCCAAGATCGGGTTCTGAATACAGAGAGCTCCCCGAATAAATTTTCTTGCTTTGAAATACCATCAGTCCCATCGTTGTTTCGGAGAGAATTGGAGCTTGATTAGGATTTGTATGTGCCCCGTGAGATCGCACGATGAAAGATGAGACTTCATGTTACTATTTATGGCACCTTAACGAGTCCTGAACCTTATTTAATGCATTTTGCATGCAATTGGTGATTGAACTCTTAGGTACTCTTAGGTTTGATCGCCAGAGCTGATTGGGTCTTCAAATTGTAACAACACTTCCCTCGAATCTGAGAAATTATTGAGCTAACTTGACAGGAATAGTTATGAGAAGTAGAAGGTCTTGCCGGACGCAGTATTTGTTCACATCCAGGAACCCTTTTCGAAGTGACAAAGGTCCAATGGGTTTCCCAGCCTGAAAAGAAAATTGGAATTTTTTAAGTGGATATTTCAAAAGGATATGAGCACGTCCAAGGTTCTCCACGATACTACATAGCTTAACCTTAGGATGGTTGAGGAAGTCTAAGAGTGACTTCTTAACCCATGAA
The DNA here is from genome assembly GCA_951813785.1 of Criorhina ranunculi. NCBI lineage: Eukaryota > Metazoa > Arthropoda > Insecta > Diptera > Syrphidae > Criorhina > Criorhina ranunculi. The sequence goes on along the minus strand of OX638382.1, from coordinate 36,779,161 downwards.
GCATAGGAGCTGTACCCAGTTATGAATGTATATCATGGCTTTTATAAGACACTTTGAGTGAACATAAAGATCCTCTCCGGTCATACAGTAGACCTAAAAGAAAAAAGGGAACGTTTCTGATGGCTTCAATCATACTTGCCTTGTATCGTAACGTATTCTTCCTCGTTGACAGGTTTTAATTTAGAGATCAAGTCGAGTCCCTTTAAGAATTTATCATTTTCCGGTCTCAAAAGTCGATAAGGCCGAGTTTTTTCCGAAGGTAGTGTTATGGGGACTGATGCCTCACTTCTCTGCACAAAGCTTGGGTCTTTTTATTCATCATCTTACCTACTTAAGGTGGCGCTACAATCTGGGGTCTCCGTCGATGAGCGTCTCCAGCCAGCTCGAATTTTAGCTTTGTTACCACGACTCGTGTGACCTGGTTGATGATGTGTGTTGTTAAAGACGTGAAACAGTCGGTTCCTCGATCCAAGAAAATGGATTAGATCTCGTATCCCTTTACCCGAGATGTCGTTAAGGCCGTCGAAGAATGATTGGTTTAGTGCACGCAGTTTGGCTCTTGCTAGTGCTGAACATTTGGAGAGGAAATGAGAGGAAGTTTCCTTTTCATTTTCGTTCCCGCGACTGCGGCAATGGGGGTTGTATGGAATACTAGTTTGGCCACATGGTCACCAATTGGCTAATGCCCCGAGATTAGCCCCGAGATTCTGGCGATATCTGGTCGGGGGTGGGTTCGACGATTTTTCTGGTCGGAGCATTGGCGTCCATCCATTTTACATGACTTGGGCTCTGGACCTTAAGCTTTCTGGCTAAGTCGATGTCTCTGTTTAACCCGAACAGTTGGTCGTTGATTTCCTTCCTCCAATTGCCGAAAATTCTGAAAGGGTTTCCTCTCAAAACAGCCAAAACAATCATTTTTGACAAAGTCCTTGCCCATGCACCATAGAGCGGGACTTTTGTTGTTCGAGGAAAGGCTTCGCTGGTCAATTACCTTGTTAGCTTAAAGAAGCAGCGATTAGCAAGAGTTATTCTTCGCTTGATCTTAATGCTGATGTTTTTGTGTGAACTTATAGCGGAGCCTAGGTGGACAAAGTCCCTTACTACCTCAACGTTCTGTCAAAGAAGTCGGTAGTGGGCGTGCTTTCTTGTTGACAGCGTTTACTTGGTCTTTCTCTCATTGACAGTGTAACCTCTTCACCGCTTCAATCTTAATACTCACGAAAGCGTCATTGTCACCAAGCTGCATTCGTCCAATTTTGTCAATATCGTCGGCGTATGTAAGTACTTATTAGCAGAAGTTTCACACAAATTGCATGACAGCACCCCGCCTTGTCGAGTGGTTCTTCTGCAAAAATTAATTCCTCGATCGCATTACTCTGGATGACATCTTTGTGTTCACTTGAGCCGTACCTTGTTCGAACCAACATGTAACCGATAGTCTTTCGAAAACCTTCCCTGTCATCACGAGTGTCTAATATTTGTTTATTCCATAGACCAAGTTAAGGTTATAGTTTTAAGTCCCAATCATCTAAAAGTGTTTTTCAGCGCCCTTCTTCTGCTAAAATGTGTAGCAAATGAGATGAGATTAAAATCCAATTCAAAACGTTATCAGACCGTCCAGTAACCGATACCAGACAACAAGGGTTAAAGTGAAGTCCTCACATGAGTGCCATCACTTGTATGTTTTTCAAAACAAAAGCAATTAAATGGAAATACAGTGTAACGCTCTAAGAGGTCCTCTTCAATGAAGTGGAACACTTTTGTTCACACCCAGTAAAGTGTTAAAAATAAAAAGGAATCATCTCTCTCGAAAAATACGTTCTTGTCATAGTTGAACGACCAGAGTGATTGGAGTTATAAAGGCACTACAACAACCCCACTTCGAAAGGCCATAAGGTTCGTTTAAATGATATCCACACAAAAAAAAAAAACAGAAAAAAAGTATCTAACAGTGACGACATTAGAAAACTACACAAGTGAACTTTTGCTTTAATGTGTTTCACCCCTTTCAACGAAAAAAAAATGTATTTATTTCACCAAAAATCCTTAAAGCTAATTTATGTGTCTACACTCCCCGTAAGCATTTAAGTAAGAGTATACTGAACTTCCAAAGAAAAAAGAAAGAAAAACAAAATAAAGGAAAGACTGACTTCTAAAGGTAAAGGTGAGTTGTACTTGTACCTACCCCCGTAAAGATATAAAAAAAAGGAAATATTCATTTTTTCAGTTAGTGTTCTTCATTTATCTTCATAAAGATAAGTATCCTAAGGAATTCTTTACCCAAAATGGAGTGGGAGCACCATTCCAGACAAACGATTCAGAGCTTGTTTTGAAGTCTAAAAGTCTCCCCGTTGTGCGAGATTTGAAGGGAGTTAAACTCCTGTTAGGTAGGGTGGCAAACCGGCAACAGTGTTAAATGGGGTATGGTTTCAGAAATAACGAACGAATAATAAATAAATTTAACATCAGAATGTTATTTTTGAGCCTTAAACGGTAACTGGTACCATAATTCGGGTAACTAAAATTTATTAAGGTACACAGTGTAAACGAACATGAGCATGTATAGGTAGATAAACGTATGTGACTTTTTAAAGGCTGTTGTTCTTGTCTTGAAAGGATTTTCTTTTTTTTTGTTTCTTTTTTTGTAACCTATACGCCCCTAGATGTTAATTTTGAAAACCTATCACCTGCGAGTAAATTTGAAGGTTTACTTGTTGTCTAACAAAGGACATTTTGATAAAGACATGTTAACTAGGTTGTAAGTCGGACATATGCCGCATTTTTATGGATCATTTTATTGAGTTCTTGAGATGGTTCCCTTGGTACCTTAAGGCATAGATCAGATACTTAGAGATTGGATGTCAGTTCAGGATACATGAAACGAATGTGTTTGAAGCTCAACGTAAGAAAATGAATCAAGCCTCGGTATAATTTGCTTGTTAATGCAGAGATAAATTTCTCTTTCCTCTATACAGGTAGCAGGTTCTTCTTGGATTTGATAATAGAGAGCTGATGGGGGACATACGCTTTGTTAGCTTAAGTGACTAAGGTTGTCAAACGCCACAATTCAACTTTTTAAAATTTTAGTATAACGAAGCTCTAGAAGACACTTTCTTTAAAAAAAAAATTACAAAATGATCGGTCCGACATGCCTTTGCCAATAATATTTCTACTTCACATCAACCGCGTACAGGAGTCGACAAACGGTCACTGCAGATGACAGAACCCTACTACCTGGAGATCATCATCACAGATAAGGCCAAATTCAAACCCTTTAATTAAAAACCCGTGGAGAGGTGGAGAATGCATTTTGCACCATCAGGCGGTTGTTATGCTGACGCCGAATGTGAGAGACTGCTATTGACTAAACTCCCCTCTACTAATGGCATCTTTGGCAACCCTTCTGACTTTTTTCCATATACTAATGAGGGCATGTTTTCGTTTTTCTCTCTCCTTTTCCTTTGCAGTGAACTTACTCGATAAAGGAGGCCTTTATTTGATTCCATCTGTCGTTGCTCGAGATCATCACCAACCTAGTGAAAAAGTGGGGTTTGTGTCTTCTCCTGGAGAGTCGCCATACCGACAAGCCAGACTCTTTACATTTCTACTGGTTCCACTACTAGTTGATGTAGTAGTTTACTTTGCCATTTTTCCATTCCGACGTCCAGAACAACGTCTTTAATCAGTTTCGTTGTCAACCTTCCTCTGGTTTCAGAACTCCATGGCCCTTACCAGTGTTGCTTGGTGAGTTTTTCGTTTTTGCCACCCCACTTAAACACCTATTTTAGCTTTATGTTCGTGGAGGAATCACCTCTCGGCTACTAGGATATCGATGAGAAGTCAAGCTGCGATAAATGCTCTGAATTTATACGATTTTGACTCAAAGGTTGTTCTAAACATTAATATACAGCTTTTTCCCAAACAGCATTGATGACAATAAAATTGCTGTTAGGCTCATCAGATAGGCCCATTTCCCTCATATAAAGTTGGGACACAACAGGACTCCGAGAAGGTAAAATGTTTATCAACCCTTCAAATAATCATAGGAGTCCAGAAATGTTCACACTTAGCAAACGTGATGTTTATATTGACTTTCTCTCTAGACACTTTTGAAAAAATTTCTTCAGCCATATTCAACAATACGAAATATCTTGAGATTCTCAATTACCTTGAATTTGCTCGGGACCACGTTGTTCGCCAGTTGCAGGAGAACATTGTTTGGCACAAAGGATCTTTTAGGTTTCTTTACTTTTTTTGCTCTCCATCTGAGCCTTATTTAGATATGCAACGACAAATGTCTTTCCGGCTTTATCCGAAAAGATATCTACTTTCATTTACTTTGCCTTGTTAGATTGATGGTCTAACGCCTACCTTAGGGCGTTTAAATCCACTTCTAATGCAAGTTTAGAAACGATGCTTCACCTTTTGCCATTCAATTTGTTCACGAAGAGGGAAAGGGATCCTAGGGGAATCCAATCAAAAGAAACAATACTCCTATGAACGTGCATCGATTGTGGGCTGCTATGAACTAATAAACCTTCTGGGTCTCATCAAGAAAATAATAGGAAACCGACAATCCTGTGCATGCGAACAAGATGGTGTTCTACACAAAAGGATCAAAGGCGTTTCTGGGGATTCCGAGATCTTTCGAGTGTACCCATATTTCAAGCTGAGATGTTCGGCATTGAACGGACAGCCCGGATCATTAAATTTATGAAAGCTACCTTTGTAGTCAGACCTACAGCTTTCTGGCACGCTAAAACTTAAAGGAAACAAAACAGTTGGTAAATTGAAAAGACGCAGATCAGAGTTGAATGTGCGCCATTCCAATTACAACACTTGTCCTTCATTGGAAGTACGTAAACTGGTTCAACCCAGGAGACAGTTCTGATTGAGCACTCCCAATCGATATTCCAATCAACAAAAGGCAACATCTATCGACAAAATTCGGTGGGCAATGACCATGCAATAGATCCCACAAAGAATGATAGAAACATATAACAGCTTATTTAATACTTAAGTTAGTTTCTATATAAGCTAGCTCCTGAGTGAGCAAGGGTCTTCATATCCCACTACCTGGACAGGCGAGTTTAAAATAGTACCATCCATGCTTATGCTAGATTTGTCCACTAAGTGTGCCAGCCAACATAAGACAAATTTATCCTCGATGCAATGAGAAACCACGATTGGAAGACCATCACTTTAAGTCTTGAGTAATACTTCGCAAGGATCATTTCAAACACCAAATTATCAACCAAGCCTGAGTGGAAGCAAGAATGTTCGATTTAAAATCATTTCCAATGGTATCCGCGAAATGGTCATATTGCATCAACGAGGCTTACGAGTCAATGTGTTTCAACTTACTCAGATCATACAAAAGGATATTGCATTCTCCTTAACTCGTCTGGGCCAACAAACAGAAGGGTCCAATTGCAAAACAGACCCTTTACCACATAATAGCTCACTTCAGTACGACTTTAAAGTGAATGGTGAACCAGTGACTTAAATTGAAGGTAACCACAATGCCCCAAAGAAGCCATTAACAACCACATGTGCATGCATGTTTGTAGATCCTTTTAAACTATTACTTCTCACATTCCACAGACCAAATAAGAGTCCTTTAAAAAATGTCAACTTAAATTGCACTTCTCTGCCATTAAAAAAAAAACACAATACAAACCCAATTCTATAAAGCAAGTAATAAAAGGAAGGGGAGGAGGAGAACAAGTTTTTAAATAAGGAAACACTTTTCCAACTTTAAAGTCACTGAACTTTAGTTTAAATTTGTTGGTCTCATTTACTTTTGGTTTAATTATTCCTTTCACAGGACTTGAGCAAGCACCAACTATGAGCTGAAGTAAAGTTCGTGAATCTAACTACGACCGCAACTTATGCTAATTAGAAATGTTAAAGTGAATGCACAGACTTGCTTATTTAAAAAAAAAAACATACCTGCTCTTTTCCCGCTGATTTTTTTCCACAATTTTATTCTTTTGTATGCTCTGGTGGAGCAAAACCAGGGTGGAGGCTGAATTTATGTGGTCTTGCAACCTAAAATGGTAAACAGAAATTTTGTAAAGTTGTTAGTTTCATTAAATAACTTCTTAAAAGTGTTTATATACTTATAGGTTTTCTTTTCTTTTGTTAAAATGATAACCAACTGCTTGACAAAAGAAGGGATGCAAGGACATTAAATTAAAACACTTGAACTATTCAGGGACATTATGTATGTACACAAATACTAAAAAGATCGAGGCACAAGGTGTGACTTGACACAGGATTTTGCAGGTGATTTGGTCACATACTCAAATCACGTGTTATCCACTCGACCCTAGGTAGCGTAAAAAGCAAGAAAAGCATCAGCCGGGAAATTTCACGGGGTGAAGTTTTTTTTCCCGTCTTTCCTTTAAATTTCTTTGCTAGATGGGTAGAATGAAGCTTCAAACGAGAGAAAAAGCCCGTTCCATCCTCAGATACGAAGCCTAGGGGCCCCAGCCGCGTCAATAGACAAAATTGTTCCTTTGTTGTTAGTTAGATAGGTGTCCCGCGGGACTCACTCAATTCTAACAATGTAATCTTGGGTTTATCACCATTGCAAAACTTCATACGAATGGAAGCCAAACTCAAAGTCCCATAGAGGAGGTCATCTATCCTTGCTTGAAACCTTGGAGTACGCCACAGTTTTCGGTGTAATTTTCAAATCCCAGGGGCATTCGTTCGATCCATTGAAGTCCCAGGCAGACCCCACTCTTTGGTGTATTGGTTTGAGAAACTCCGATTTCGTTCGTTTCTCTTTCAATTTTCTTTGGCTGTTGCTATTCTCCGACCAAGCTCGAACTTGCACAGGTCGGGTCAAACACTATCCACTAAACCATTGCTATCACGGCTTTGGTGAATACTCGTCCGTATTCCAAGCCGAAGTCATTGCCATCAATCAGTGTGGCTACTAAATCAGGCCTATCATACTTTGGGGGGAAACCATATTTATTTTCTCACGCAGTCAAGCTATTATAAAAGCGCTTGACCCATTTGTCATTAAATTCAAATCCACAAAATGATCTCGGGCCTAGCTAGAGACAACATGGTCATCCTTCACTGGATTCCTGCACATAGTGGATTTGCGACCAATAAAAAGCCAACTCACTGGCAAAAGATGGCACGTAAACAACATTCACTGGACTCCAACTCTTCTGTGGGGTGAGCAAATCATTCTTCGAAAAATGTTTTTGCATGCAAAAATCCAGAGAAGACTGGCTCAGCACACAAGGGAAAATCCAGTTTCATTCTGAATCCCGATAAAAACAACCTAATTGGATTCCCCACCGGACAATGCCGCCTGAACAAACATCTACATCGCATGAACCTTGGAACAGGTTCAAGCTGTAGACTCTGTTTTGAGAATGAAAAGAGTTCTCTACATATCCGAACGGAATGTTCAACCCTCTTTCAACTGGACAGTTTGCAATAGCTTGCTGCCATCCATCCAGAGAAGTTCCTGACATCTTCTGAAGTGACAATAACTCATCTAGAAAATATAAAGAAAGGCACAATAGGATTCTGAAGAGAAACCGCAGTGCCAATCCCTGTAAATAACTTGGTATCTACGGTTGCAAATGTCATGCAGAGTCTCGATTATCTGTAAAAGGACAGCTCAATCGCTTTACCTACCTCAAAACCGTCCCAAACAGTTACTTGAACACGCAAAGTTAAAGAAACTTTCTTTAAGGTTCTACATCAATCTTTTTAAAATTACAGTTCAATTTGCTGGACTTTTTTCAAAGAAAAACTGCTCAAACTTTGTGTAATCATTGGTCCTTCGTGTAGCCTTTCGTGACAATTTCGACTCCATTTCAACACATTAGACTCCGATTGCAACTCCTCCTGAATCGTATTCCCAGAAATATTATTACCAACCATTATTATTCAATTTAAGCTTAACGCATAGAACTAACGTGTTCCATAATACATTTCATAACATGTGTGTTTTTTTGATTACTTCCCTTAAGCACACAATTACCCAGGAATATTTATGTTATTTTATTTGTATTTTTTCGATTTAAAAAGTCAAAACTCATGCGTTATTCGTACATAGATGGATTAGTTTGGTTTCTGGTTGCATTGGCACCTGCTAAACCCCAATCAGTTCCTAGAAATTGTAAATTTTCATGCTGGACAACATGCAGGCAGAAATGTTTTGCTTTACAAGTAAAAACACACGCTGTTTTGCCAATTTGGTTGTTCCATTGAAAATATGAAATACATGGACTGTTATGCGGAGGATATTTGTTTGTCCTGCTATACCAATGAAAGCCGCAAAATCAATATGAATTCCGGTAGCTTCACTGTTTTCAGTTTGTTCTGTATGTCAAGGAAAATTTGGGATGAAAATAAAACGATATTTCAATGGCTAATGATGATTTTCCCAGTTGGAAATGGGTGTATGTGTGGGACACATTGTATAAATATAACTAATTACGCCTGTGTCGTTACATGGAAATTACCTCTTTTGCTCTACTGTTTATAGACTGCTGTTCACACGTGGTTAAAGCACGCTTTATTGAAAGATAACACCCAATCACTTTATCCAAATCCAGGTGACACCGACGAGTTGCTCAACGATGTACCAGCACAAGAAAATGAGTAAATCGAATCAAAAAGGCCAGCCGAAGTCAGAAATAAAATAAAAATTTCTATAAATGCACAAAAGACACAAGGCTTTGATCTCATAATTCGAGATATTTTATAACAGCTTCTGAAAAGGCAATTTTGAATGCCGCTTGGGTTAGAGGACACGCCGGTATCGAAGGAGACAAACGAAAACGCCAAGCAGGGGTTAGCCTTTAAGTTGCTGGGTCCCGAACTGAACAAAGGAATGTCGAAGGACATGACCGAATGCACTAAGAGAGAAGTTGTAAGCATGATGCAAAGAACTCTCAATTAGGTAGCAGCGTTGTCCACAGGAGACCTAAACCTAATACCTGCAAGTTGTGTCTAGAGGTAGTCCTCTAGAATGTCAATGAATTCAATTATCATAAGCGCGTGAAGCTAGTTACATTTTCCATACCCGTTAGGATGCATTATAAGACTTAAGACTGGCTATTGCTGTTGAAACAACTTTGGGCTTACCAACTGCCAACTGTCACCGAAAAAGAGTCCGTGGTACGATGATGAGTGCGTCTAGCGAAAGAAGGTGACGAACAAACGCTGGAGCATAAAACAGGGTTAGTGAGAGATGAGTCTTTAACCAAAACGAGAAAAAGGAGTAAAAAAGCTTTTGGAAGTCGTAGAGTCTCGCTATCGCAACAACATATAGAACTTCGACAAGAAAGCCAAGCTGATGGCAGCAAACCCAGGCTGTTAGAAACAGCGAAGGACAGTAATGACATTAAAGAGGTGATGGCGATAGTGTAGTGAGTAGTGTATTCGCTTGTGATTATACCTGTCCAAGTTCGAGCCCGGTCGAGGAACAGCAATTTCCTTGAAAAGAAAAATCATATAAAGAGGGTAAAAGAGCAAGAAGAGAACCGGAACTCTGATGGCTTGCCAAAGGATCTTCAATATCTCAGTATGGTACCTGAAATATCAGGCTAAAGTTCCCGTTTCGGACTAATAGCTTTTTTTGCAAATGCATAAGTGAATCATCATCACGTTCCTCCAATCCTGGGCGGGACATAGGGCGGCAACAAAACTCTTCCATTTTTCGCAGTCCGCAGCTTGATGTTTCAGCTGTGGTCACTCCACCTTGTTCTTAGCCTACCAACCCACCAAATTCTCTGAGAATTCCATTCGAAGAACTGTTGTCATTTGCCACCAATCCAGTGGCATTTTCGCTGCCTAATATCGATATCCTTTTGACTCATTTTTCGCCACAAGTCCTGGTTGGATATAATTTGTGGGCAACGAACCTTTAGAATGTATCACGGACAGCGATTAACAAAAGCTTGTTATTTTCTCGTGACGTTTACTTAAGTTTTTCAGGTTTCACAGGCATACAACAGCACGGATTTCACGTAGGATTCGAAGAATCTCAACTTAGTGTCTCACTATACAAAAGGGGATTTGACTGGATTTCCAAACTTAAGACAAGACACCAAAGGCAGCGCGAGTTTTGCTTATTCTGGTTTTAACGTTTAGATCCATTCTGTCATCAGATGATACAGAACTTCCTGGATAGTTAAACAGTTCGACCTTCTCAATCGGCGATCTGTGGGTATTATTTTTGGTTCATCCTTGAACTGACCGACTCTCTATTCATCTATAGAGATTGACACATCTCGTCTAGCCTGCTGACGGTACTTGCCGGGAAACAGATATCATCGGCATAGTCCGGTCTCCATTGGATGTCATGTCTCTCAGCAGTACCTACGGTGGCAGTCAGTACATCGTCTATCGCCAATGAAAAGACTATTGGCGACAAAATATCTCCTTGTTGCACTTCGAAAGTGTCTGAGAGCAGTCCATTGTGCAGAATGAAAGGGGTAAGGAGATAGCATAGTTCTATTAACTCCAGCTTTTATGTCAATATGGACCTTGGGATTCTATATCAAAAGAATGATTTTGTATCCTGTTCCAGTTTTCTTTATTCAGTTATGTCCTTAGTTTTCCCCACTAGGATTATTGCAGACCCATAACCCAAAACTTCACCAAAAGAAACAAACAATCATGTGAAGCCTTTCTACAAATATTTCATTGTGGCAACTTCTTTAATGTTCTAACGGAAGCATGATTGTACGTTTTAAATCCCTTCAAATCCTATTTAACCAACCACGTTTCCACCTGGACGCCTACATTCATATAGGCGATCTAAAATTATTTCCAAACATCATAACCTAATCTGTTTCCACTCGGCTTCTTCGCACAAATACTTGTATATCCGAAAAAGTCTTTACAAACAGTTTCTTTCGCAATTCAAATTGCAAAAGCCACTGAATTATTAATTCCAAATTTAAATTGTGTTTTGTTAATGCTACAGCTTCACCATCCGTAGAAGGAATGAAAAAGGAAAATCACATAACAAAATATAAACAATTTTAAAAGAAAATGGAATGTACCCACCCTCATGCATACCCTTCTCATCCCTTTGCACGTCACATTGCGTGAAATGTACGTTCACGAAATTTCTCCGAGTGATGAAAATATTATCAAGTTTTGAAATTGAATTCTCGATGTAGATACCATATGCACAACCAGTGCAGTGATTGTGAAATCATATTTATTCCTAAGTGGCAATTTCAGCACCCCTAGACCTTCAGACCGCAATCGAAGTGTAAAATTAAGAAACGTTGATGGAAGGTGAAATGGAAAAGTTTTACAAACTTAGTTTTATGAAATAACAACATTTTCCAAGAAGGCAAGAAATGCGGGCAACGATTGGATGGTAAGATGTGAGACTGGTCCTTAAAGCAGAGGATGACGTTCGTAAAATGGTAGATGCCCCTTACTAAATCTCGGAAATGAGGGAAGTAAGGCATTTTACCGCCGACAAGAAAACCCATCGGGAGCTCGTCTATAGTCAATTGCATTTCCGCTCATGGCGTGACCCCGGAAACAGTGTGATTTTAGTACGTGTTGGTGTCCCTGTCGAACTCTTCCGTCTCACTGCTCCATCAAGACATGTGGTACTAAAAAAAGGATTTAGATGAAGTAACGTGCTGTAATGTGACTTCATGCTTCAAAGCCATTGTGCGGAACTCACTAGCCAACCTTATATGTACTACGATCTTTAGAAAGTCTGTGCAACTGCTTGCGTACACTGACGAGATTGTCATCAATGGCGGCATTCCGTGAGCTGTCAGAAGAATGGACATGGATCAGACAGGAGATCACAATGGACAGGTATAACTTCGAGGTAGTAAAGGACCTCATTTCAACGGAAATTAAAAGAAATACATCCCTTGCCAAATGATGTTTTCTTGGGCTGTGTAGACAAACGAGTAGTGCGGCCATATTCTAGTTGAAACTGGTGAACCTGCCAGAGATACAAGTAGCGCGGATGCGCCGGATGCGACAACTCAAAGAAGCCAAAGCCTAGCTTCTTACAACCATTTATGTTGTGCGTGTTATATTTTCCGCACGAATAGAAGGCACTTACAGTTTTATTGCCGAATCCAAACGGCGGATTGAGAAGCCTTTTCAAGACGGATTATACTCTTGCAGGTTTATCATGCCTGTGAAGAGGTGGTGCCGCGAAAAAACGTTTGCTGGTTCTGAGGATCGAACCAGTATCCTCTCGCTTAGCAGTCCAACGAACTAACCACTAAGACAAGGCGACCAGCATCTTTAATCATTCTAGGACCACTTACTGCTAGATGAAGATATCCTTGGTCATTTCGAGCAAATAATTCTTCACTAGGTATATCATCAGTCATGTTACGATGGCGTTTGCAGGCTTGGAAGAAGGGATTTAGTGACGATCTATACGAGCTGTACAGCGACATGTAACAAGCCGAAAGACTGCATATTGAATGATTGAAATGGCTGGAACTTGTAGAGCAACGCTCTGCATTTGAAGAATACATCGTACGAGGTGGCGTGCACAAGTTAAATAAGGGCCTCAACGAACTCGGAGTGCGCAGATAGAGGCAGTTAGCTGGATAGGAAAGCTGTTTACCTCTAACATACCATTACGAAGGTATGCAATGACAATACGAAGTTAAATGGAAGTTTACAATCTGGAAGAACATATCGATGGCGATGAACTCCATTTAAAGTTCTGGATTGCTAATTTCAATATCTCAGAAATGACACTGTCTTGACTGATTGCAAACGAACATTCAATCTGATTGACGAATTGGATATTGGAATCAACATTTCGTGGTAGCTTACAGACTGTGATGTATTTTATCAAAGTAAAACTTCCTATAGCCTAAGGCCTTAGCTGCTCCAGCTTAACAGCTAATTTATAATTATAATAAAACTTCCTAAAGTGCTTAAGGTACAAAACCGACAAGCATTCGAGTGATACTTTAAAAAAAAAATGTTAGCAACTGAAGTATACTCGAATGTCGGATGATGATCAGCAAAGATCTGGAAAGATAACTGCCTTAGTGAGTAGAGAAATCTGAGCTTCAATCTTCAAAGAGCATAATAAGGAAAGTGGAACTGAAAGGCTTAAACAAATCGGCTGTAGCATACAAATTTAATACAGTATTTGATAACGAATGCCAGGAAGCTTGATAGATTTTGCAAAAGCGATTACCTGCTTCTTAAACTACATATTTGTCGGCTCTTGTAGACATCGCCCAGGAAGTTTGGTTCATTCTGCCTTACAGCGAAATTTAAATCTTCGTCGCCATTAAACAGTCTGAAGAAATGATCCCTTCATATCCTAAACACTGATTGCGATTCTTCTAGTATGTTTCCTTGTTCGTCTTTACAAGCTTCGGTTCCAGTTTTGTAATTGTAATTTCTTCGTTTTACCCTTAAGTATTTCCGATCCTTATTCCTGCAATAGCATCCCTATAATTCCTTGACTGCATGCTTCTCACGTTCGTTAATTTTTTATTTTTTTTCCTGTGAAACCAGTGTCCTCTTCTGCTTCCAAGTAACTCTTATCCTTTTCTGAAGTGCCAGTGCTTGCCAGCATTCTTCGCCTAAAGGTTTTGTTTAAGCGGCATCGCTAATGGTTTCTTGGGAATGTTGCCACTTTTGTGTTCACCACTTGATGCTGGCGGCATAGGGTCTTACATGTCTACAACGTTTAATCTGGGATTTGAAATTTCAGCATAAAACCGTCGAAGTTTTAAGGAAACATGGTTATCTTTCCTACAATTGGGTTCACTCTTATGGGCTAATGAAAGTCCTCACGCTAGCGAGAATTCCATTCCTAGAAGCAACCAGCAACAATTCTTCTACAATTGCGCTATTCCACGGCATCACTAAGAAAGATTATTTCTGCACCTCTCTTCCATCTTTTGAAGGTTCCAGGTTCAACTGCGAAAAGCTGTTGTCAACTCGACTGCATACGTATAACACTGGCAGTATAGTTGTCACATGACTTAAAGACTTGATCGAATTGAGCAATGATGAACTCATCAAGAAGTTGGAAACAAATACTGTGAACGCTGATCAATAACAAAAACACTCTAGTTATTCTAAACACAACCCTCGAAGCACAGACTGAAACCTACTGCCAGAGTTTCAAAAATCACTACACGAACACTAGCGCTGAACCATATAAGGCACTTTATCGTTACATGTGAACTTAAATTGAAGCTGGATGCTATCGAGAGAACAAATCCTAGGTGCGGACAAGTTGCTAGATCTAATAACCTCTAAGAACTTAATTTCTCACATTTTGACATTTTTGTCAACCGATATTGGGATGGAAGGACGGAAAAATCTTAAGAAGCCAAGTCGGTTAAGGACCAACGAACAAGTGTGTATTGTTTAGAAACTGAGTACATGGTGCAGTTTTAAAGCTCTGAATAGCATTCTTAACTCCACCATAAAAACAGAGTTTAGATTTGGAATAGATCTTCGTTTTTTTAAGGGAAATTTTCAATTCCCTGTACACTCAGTCAGACTTGACATCGGTTGGAGAAACTACAATTTTATTAATTTCCCCTTTTATTGTCGGTGGCTGTTGGTTGCTGTTCCCCACTTGGGCTTGAACCTGCATAATTCAGGTCACGAGCAAGTACACTGACCATTGCATTTGATGACAATTAGTTCCACTATGATGGTGTGAATTGTAAAGCTGCAAACATTTCTGGGTCGTGTTACTTTACCAAAAAACCGTCAGTTGGTTATTGGCCTAGAAGATCGTGGGACTCGAAGCTTGTCCCTTAATTTTGTGGACTTATGCAAAATTTTGGGTTCATGTGAAGATTCTAGTAATTTTATCGAAAGCACAAAGGTTTCCAGCTAAAGACTTGGGGGACATTTGAAGAACATTTGGCTTGTCAACTTTTGCAATAAAAGTGTCATCACTCACGCAAGAAAAAAGTGAATTTTATTTAAAAATTGTTTTATTCGCTCCTAACAGGACACCCTTTACAAGTGCTCCAGGACATTGTTCGCAGGTTCAATAAAATCATAAAAATTCGAGTAAAAAATAATTTTACTCTAGTACTACACAATATTTAAAATAAATACATGCACGTGATTAAAGTCAAGTGAAATGGAATAAAATAACATTTGGGAAATAATGACCACGTATGTGCTTACATAAGTACCTATGTATTATTCTAACGTGTTTTGTTGTTTCTCGAAACGAATAAAATTTAATTTGTCCCAATTTTCATTTCCATTTCAATTTGTTGAACATCAAAATGGCCGGAGGACGAATACGTGTATAGGAAAAATGAAAATAAGTGGATCGGAAGTAACAACTATTGGAAAAACAAAAGCCATTTGAATTTCATTCGAAATGCGCCAATTCCCTGTTAGGAAAAAAATATGTTTGTAAACGAGAATAACGGAGGAGTTTGGGAAGGGAGGCTATTATTGTTTTTTTTATACATAAGTTCAGTTGATACTCGATATAGTGGCAACATTTCGTATTAAACAAGTGTATTGGAAAAATTAAACATAAAAACAAATAACACTGAAAATAAAAGAATTGATGTGTTGCATTGCATAGAACAGCGAGGGATGGTACTAGGAAGTTTTATAAATGAAAATAAATTTGTTTACTTTTGACATTATTTAAGGGAGGGAAATTCGATATTTACTTTGAGGGGTGGTGGTTGCATCATCGATGTCAAAAAAAAAGTCGATCAACTGCGAAAAAAAGCTGACGTCAACTCTACTGTATAGGCATAACACTAGCAGTAGGGCTGTCAATGGCTTAAAAAAGTGTTGATCGGCCTAATGCCATCGGGATGTTCAAAACAAAAATACTGTGAATTATAAGCAATGGCAACAGTACTAATTATTCTTCCCAGTCATTATGGACACCACCCATCTGAGTTTCAAAATCACTACACCAACACTAGCGCTGTGTGAATAGCATCATAAGGGTATTCATAACCCCTCTAGCGCTAGTTAGTCAGAAAAAAAAACTACAGAGCCGGAAGGGAGCCAGAAATACCACCAATTTCAATCCTTGTAATTACACTGCAGGTAGCATGACTAGACACAGAGACCTTGTGTCTGATCTGTGGAGCAAACAGTAACTGGGCCTTTCTAAACAAGAGGAAATAAACTTCTCGTTGATCCCTTGGTCCCTCGCATTGCTTGAAGGTCAGTGAGGCTACAGTTAGGCTTTCCACTTTTTCTTTTATAATTCACCAACGCTCAAGGGCTTATGAAAAACCCTTACGTTGCTATTCACACAGCGCTAGTGCTAGGTTAGGTTAGGTTGAAGTTGCTGCCAGTTGTTGCTTGTACATTTAGACCAGTGATAGGTCCATTGTGATATCACATGGATTTGAAGAGATTTCCTTACTTACTGATTAAGTCAATTGGAGCTTCTGATGAAGCAAAGGAGGATTCCGACATCTGCTGCTGCAGTAGAGATTAAGACAGCTAGCCGTTTAATGTTGATCAGTGTAGAAAGGTGATGCCACTTCAAGGGATTTCCACGCAATCGTCACAAACTCTGTGTACAACCAGTCTACAACACACGACCTAAAGCCCCAGGTGTCACTGAACGTCTACGTTTGCCTTTTTGTGACAAACAGCCATATTTTCCTTCAAACTTCATTTGGAATCCAATACCTTACCGAGCCTGAAAACATGCTCCCTATGATGGGAATATATATATGCCGTCTCGTTGAAGCCATTCATCTCTAAAGTTCTCACAATGTCATCGTTCATGGGTAGAAGCTAGATCTGTGGCAAAAGAACACTTTCGTGAAGAGTTCCTGTGTGGATACCCTTCTGATGACTGACAGGACTATGTCCCCAATCCAGGCATAGAATTCGAAATTCAGTTTTACCCAACGAAGATAGTGCTTACATTGTTTCTCCGATGACTAATGGATACGTGGAGTGAGACAATATACGAAACGCAGTAGTCAGGTTCTGAGGCGAACAAATAAGGAACGTGTAAAGGAGTCTGAATACGAGGAGTCTATACGAAAAGGAATAATCAAGGGAACAAGCTAAGAGGCAACCAAATCTGAAAAGGAGATCCGGCAGGGGGCAGAAGTATTGGAAAATATTATCGTTGGATAAAAGTGGCGAAAAAAGTGTCCTTAAAATTGGCGACACAAAGAATACAAGTGCAGAAGGAGCAAGCTGCAGCGGACAAGTCACGGGAACTAGGGCCAATGTACAAGAAGCCTCACATAGTTTCAAAAGACTTTGCAAACCACCTGTATGTGGTGGAGCATATAAGACGAAATGAAAATAAATCCTCAGTATGAGCTACCAAACGAGTATGGTGATAAAAAAAGAAGAAAAAGGACGCACAAGGAACCTCTGATAGTGGTAAAAGTTTCCACTTTTATTGAGACTTTTGTAGAATATTACTGCCATACAAAATTTGTTGTACATAGATCTCTGTAGGATGCACATCCTCCCATTCCTTATTTTCCACCTTAACGATGGACTCTTCAAGAACTGTTCCTATTAGGAAACTTTCCACTAGTACCACCAGTCTAACCAATAACAAATAATCTCTCCAAAATGGGGTAAAGGAAAACTTTATCGGAACTACAGTCTTCTTAAAGTTTGAAATAAAAATCAAGTAATGTGTACCGTAGGGCGTAATAAGGGCGGAAGGAAGTTTAAATAATTTGATTTGAAAAGGAAGCACAACCGAAGCGCGTGTAAGAACTTTATTTATTCCTTGCAGCAGTGTTCCAATGAGCATTAGGAAACCCACGGGCAATCATAATAAAATGTCTTCGTACCTTCACCGGGTCAATGGTTTGGTGGTCCACTATTATGACTTGGTAGTGACATTCGAACGATTTTCAATCCATTTAGTCCATTACCAGGCCCAATTTGGGACACCAAAACTCCCACAAGAAGGACCCTGAACACCGAATAGTAGTTCCCTCCCAATCTTTGCTTAAAACAAAGCTATAAATAAATAGTGTGACAACTGCACACACAAAATTTCGGGACATATCATTCGGGTTTATAGCCAATGGCATTGCATTAGTTCGTAGCTGGTTTGGTCAACTAGATAGTACCTGGAGGCAGTGGTATCTATCCAAGTGACCCACCCGAGTGTCCCAGAGGAAAATATGAATCAAATCGTATTTTATGATTCAGTGGGAACCATAGCAACGAATTGCTTCCGGGAATTTAGTGGCAAATTTCCGTTCTACCATTTTCATCGTGTTTATTAAGTTTATTATTCACGACCGAGGCCCGTGTGACAGATGATAATGGTTTCATACTTTTACTGGTCTCGATGCTAGATGATTGTGGTTTTTGACATTTTTGAGTTCTTCTTTGAATACGATGGTCCATTTTGTTTTAGGTATAATAAGTGGGAGTTCATAATATGCTCAGCGCCCTTGTCAAATTGTCCATTTCATATACGGTTTGTTGTTTAAAAACACTTTTTTTTGTGGTAAAAGGGAAGACAACGACACAATGCACAACAACCATGTTGCCAATATCTACAAACTGAACATCATAAGTGTCCACAACCTAGAACTTGCAGTTGTAGAAGGTTTTAAGCCTTTAAGCACTTCGCAGGTCCCATTTCAATTGTTATCTCAGCCGATATTTTCCTCCAGAGCCAAAAGAAGAAAAACAAGAAGACACACGCAGTCTTCCAGCTCAAAGAAATTGAAGAGTCGCGCAACAGGAACAACATGCGGGAGTTCTTCAGGAAGGCCAAGTAATTGGAAGCTGACTCCAAAGAAAGAATGCTGGCTCTAAAGGGAACTAGTACTTCCAGCAGTTGCTGAATGAGCATAATGTTTAGAGAGTAATGAGACAAGAAGGGCGGCCAACTTCAGTCATTAAGAAGGAATAACAATCCCGCTCCTAGGAGACTACCTACCTTGCCGCGGTGTAGGGTCAAAGACTCTCGAGACCGTTTTCTCCAGATGAGACCGAAGCCAAAAGGTAGTTAACTCCACTTCTAGTCCACCGAAACCACCCATCACTCCTGTGGGCCAGATCAAGGTGTTATACGGCCCGTGCTGATGATCAACCTGGCTGAGGGTCCTAATACTCAGTCACGAACGGAGTGGCTCCGTTCAGATCAGACAATTGCGAGCACCAGAAACCTTGGTCTAGTAAACTGGAAGCAGCCTACCCGGGACCGTGAAGGATGGACAGCGGCATTAGTTTAGGCCTGATAAGTTAGTAAATATCCACATAACTCGGGGCTCTGTGTAGACGCATAACCCTTCCCCTACCTATTTGTGGGAGTTCAAATGAACAAAAACAACAAAGAAACAAATAAAAACAAAACCGAAAACGAAGAGTTAGCTGATGACATACCAAGCCCCAGCGGCAGAGAGTCGATGAGATGGTAAAGGACCTCGCCCTCGAATATCTCACAATATGCCTTAGTTTAGCAGAGCTCAACATACAGAAGGACAAGATGGTAGATTTCGAAGAAGAATGGAGGATCTTGGAAGAGGATAACGACCAATCCCGTACTAACTCCGATTGCTCCACGACGGCCATACCACTCAACCGTCAGGCTATTGAAGTTACACCCGATAGGATGGTGCACATGAATGCAACTACCTCCACGCCCAAGTCCCCTAGCAAAGCGGCAGAGAGCAGCTCTTCTGATAGCACCCAAGTGGTACCATCTGCCACCCCCGGTTCCGGCTTTTTAGCAACAAGAGCGATCAGAAACAAAGGGGAACATAGTCAGAAGAAACTGTCTTGCAGAAGCCAGTTAGTATAAAAGGAGAAGAACGTGGACAGCGCCAGACGAACCATTAGACGACTCACTAAGTCCGACGGGTCCAAAATTGAAATTTCAAGACCTCAAGCGTCTAGAAAAGGCCCAAAAGCTCGTTGCCCTATTAGAGAACAATGAAACCTCAAGTCCGACGGTAGCTTAATCCTTATCAGAACTTAAAAAAGCCACTGCGGCACAGCCTACATCAAGGCCATCCGGTAAGGAAACGCATACGAACAAAATTCAAAGAATTCAAACTTAGGCCCAATGACACAAAACCCACCACATCAGCTCCAAATACCGTATCAACAAGACCTGCTAGATGTCACATATATCCTATTCAGCATACTGCGTATTGTCTGAAGCCCTTCTGCACCATTCATACTTGTGTTGTTTCGACAATAGACCAAATCTCCACGCTTAGGCAAATCCTGGAAAAACCAACGAATTTAAAGTCCAGACCTACCACCTTTCCTTCGACTTCAAAACAGCTAAGAGCTTCGTTCCTTCCCTCAGCCGCAGCTTACACTTTAGAACTCTACCTTTTCTACATCTTCAAATCGAATGACCTGATTGGACATCGAAAGATCCTCAGCTATGTATAAGGGACTAGTGGGTGTATAATCCTTTTTTACACGACTTCGTTTAGCTCCCTTAAATAAAAGTTCCACACAAGGCATTCGTACATAAATTTAATCCAAAAGCCTATCCAGGTTGTCGACCTTTACTTTCTTGTCTGCCAACAACAGACAGGATGTTATCGTCAAAGGATAGTACATGCGATTAAGAATTGTTCCATAATCACATGCAGCCAACGGGGAGCTACAAAAGACTACGAGCACACAAAGGATCATGTAGATGTCTTAGAACTACAGCCCTTATTTGGCCAAAGCCCTATCTCATTAAAAATATTAAGTTATGTCTACCAAAAGGAGGATATTCACTCTTGGTTTGATTAAGCTCATTTCCACTTCAGGACATTCACTACGTGAATGGATCTGTTTCCTGGTGATGTAGCTAAACTGTGCATCCATATCCACAGTCAACTCTTTATCAACAATGCCAATTGAAAAGGTGTTGCCAATAGAGTCTAATACCACTTTGAAAATGAGGACGCGCAGAAATTCCTGGAAAACCATCTCAATTTCATGAGCATCTCAATTGAAATTAAATGTTAGCATTTAAATTCAAAGTTAAAACACCGAAGGAAAGTTCCGCGTTATGCCTTCCGGTTGCGTTTGCACGTTGGTGCCATTAAATTTTGTAAGTCGTACAACTTCAAACGTTAAGCACAAATACTACAATCTACATTCGCCGAGAGATAAAAGTTCGACTTCAATTGGATTGCAAGGCGTCATTCCTTTTGCAAAAGGAAGTCATTTGACTTGGGTTTTGTACCTTAAAGTCATTTCGCAAAATTGTAACCTCACGTGGATGGTTGCAAAGTACATTGAAACTTTCCTTTCCTACACATTAGACGATGAAAGATAGGAAACCACACTCTTACCGCACAGTTTTACTCCCTTCATTCCATTTAACATACAATACCCATTAATGTGTTCTTATTCGCAGTAATTTTGTCGCTCATGTTTTTCACGTTTTGCTTCCTTTTAAGGATCTCCTTCCCTTCGTGTACTCCTTGTGGTATGGTTCGGTGCGCAACATTGAAAAATTGTAACGCTTGGGAGATGCGTGTTGTGTGTATCAAGTTTTTAGCGGTAATGTAATTGAAATGTTTTGAGCGATTCTATTGCTATTTATCATTCAATGTGTGTGTGTTGTGTCACAGACGATATGATTCGTTGTTAAGTGTGAGTGAATTGTGAATTTACACAAGGAATTGTTGTTGTTCTTAGTTCCTTTTTTTTTGGGTAAAGAGTGTAATTAAAATTTAATTTTAAGTAGCAAAATGAAAAGCGACTCGTTGGGGCGGCTGCGGGTGCGGGTTATGGGGTTATGTAAGGTTATGTACGGTTGTTAACCTAGGTTGTTATGAGAGAATTAAATTTCAAAAGGGGAACAACGTGATTGCTGGACTGCCAAGGATTTAATGAAAGAATTCGATAAAGCCTATTTCCTCTACGTGTGGGTGTGGGTGTTTCCTGCTTATTCGTCTTTCTTTGGACACATGCTTGAGTTTTTGTTCTGAGACTTAAGGGAGTAAATCAGGTCCACAAAAGCTCTCAAATCAATTAATATAAGCGTGATTCCATATCTACAAACTTTTTTGGCTTTCGTTAAGGTCTTAGCCCTGGTTCTACGGGTAAAATTCTCTCTTAGAGAGATTCTATAGGTATCACAATGGGCTATGAGTCCCACGGGACACCTATCCACCTAGCCTAACCTAAGGTCTTAGCCCAAGTCTGCAGTCTCAATTCTTGTTTTCCTATCTTTTATCTTATTCACTCGTGCTCAAGGCGTTATGAATATCCTTATGCTCTTATGTTGGTATAGTAGTTCTTATGAAGCTTGGGTTAGGTGAGGTAGGAGGGTTGACAGGGAAAGGATGTCCTTTCTCCGTCAAAATTAGGTCAATGTAGACCCATTGTGATGCCGTTAGGGTAACAGGGGTTTACTAGTAACCATAAGCCTAAACTATATCAAACCAGCCCAAAGCTCTGGTGAATCTGTGTATGTCAAACACAGACTTGCCGGACAGTTCTTCTGGATCCTGACAAAGGTGCCTTCATAGGATCTTAAATCTTATTTGGCAGAGTGCTGGACAGTGGCAGAGAAAGTGTGGAGTGTCCTCATCTACTTCTTCGTCACCGAATCCCCTGTCTTTTTGCATGGTAGTTTGGCATGTTATACCTAGTGATGATACTTATTAGGGAAGATTGGGATTTTTTTTTTTATCCATTTGCAGGATTCTTACGGTTCTCTGTTTATTGTAGAATGGCAATAGTTTCCCAGCGCATTCCATTCATCATTTGCAGTCTTTTGAAGCTTGTCTGAGGTTACAGGGTGGGGTTTTAGCGGTGATATTGGCTTGATCGGGGTCTTATAAAGATCTTTTCCTTGCCAGCTCATCAGCTGTCTCATTTCCAGGTACCCCTGTGTAGCCAGAGACTCAGCAGAGTCTTACATTGTGCTGCCTGCCCGTAGCTCTTCGCGAGAGTGACTTGCAAGCTTCGACTTTACTTCTATGGCAGAAATCGGTCTTATTGCCGCCTGGCTGTCGATGAAAAAGGAAATATCATCCTGTAGTGGCCCTCATTGCAACCTGTTGGGCAGCCGTTGTCACTGCCAGGACCTCCGCTTGGAAGACACTACTGTAGTCTGGGAGTCTGATTGATCCGGTACCGATTACATCGTGCAAAGCCATGATGATTTTAGGGCTGGGATCCCAGTTTTTACCGAATATTCTGTTACCGGCGTAGAAGGCTTTCGTTGTTTTGTTAACTCTCTTTTTAATGTTGAGGCTCCAGTTTATTTTCAGTCTTATGAAACTCAGGTAGCACTAGGTTTCAGCCCTCGCTCCAAGGATGGTGTCCGAAATAATGGACGGTGTTGTTATTGCTTAAAATTCACAATATTTGTTTACAACTTTCTGTTGTTTTTATCATTGCTCAGTACGATCAACTCTTCGAGCTATTTGGCCACTCTACTACCATTGTTATGCTTGTGCAGGGGGGTTGACATCAGCTTCTTCGCACACCAGGAGTTGAATCCGCATTATGCTGAAGTTGAAGAAGTATCTCCGCACATTTGCTATCACAGGATAACCACAGGAGCAGCATGTTACCCAACTGTATCATGTCCTGGAAGATTGGACATACCTTCAATTTACTAAGGATATAGAAACAAAACATGTACGGGCATAGGTTGGTGGTCCTGGAATTTGAACCACGGATTCAAATAGCGCTGGAATGTAGCCGTTTTACATATTAGAAGCTTGACCTGTGTCTATGTCTCTTAACGCATCCTACAATATATCGGTAACTTAGGCTCTAAACAGTTCTTCACAGTTGTTAAGGAGTAGATTGCCTTTTATACTTTGCCTGTCCACATAACATGTGAAATAGCTTTTCTCTCATCAAAGTCCTGGCATCCTCTATTTTCTTCAAAGGAATCCGAACAAACCGCAAACATTCGTCAATAATTTATCTTTTTTTTGTCACTAGAAGTGTAGCTTTAGACCAGCAAAGTCTAACATGGCACAAATCTTGAGGAAACCTACATCTACATGGACTCCTTTGACGTCATTAAACTCTCAAGACGATACGGTATCGTGTGTGTTTTTATTTTTCCATCATCGTCCTCGGAAATAATCCCCGAAACACCAGCGACAGCACCAGCAGCTTAATCTTCCAAAATATCCACAGTTCGTTGGTATCAAAAAAAATAAAAAATAACCACGACCTATGGGAAGATCAATATTTCCTCCTAATCCTTTGCAGTCCATCAATGACAATTATAAACAAAATTATTTCCTATACGCTCACTTACGATTATCCTTCCTCGTTCGACCTTCATATCCTTAGAGGAAAATCTTCGTATAAATATTAAATATTCTGTGCCGGATAAGGACACGTGTATTATATTGAATAATTCACCCAATTTGTGTGGTTAACACACACACGTTTTTTTTTTGAAAAAAAAAAGAAAAAGATAAAAGGATGAGAGACAGACAATTGTTCTCGGTATGATGCTACAGTATCAATCACATTAATTTGCTGCGGGTCGAGGACGAAAATTCGGTACAAAGATTTTCGAACAAAAAATGTTATTCAGAGAGAATTCACAGCTCATCAAGTGGGCGTGTGAAAAATCCCAAATGAAAAGAAAATCGATTTCGCCTCCAGTTTCATATGTATCTCTGTGACCTTAATCAGTATTCCTTGAATAAAAGGATAATAATTCTGTGCTTTCTTTGGTCGTTATTTCAGTTTGTCAAGAGAGCAACACAATAAAATGCCTTCAGAGGGAATGAGCAGCCTTCACAAAGACGCAGTTAATTTCCGTTCTATTGTTCTTGTTATTGATTTTTGTTTTCATTTCAAGGTTTCCTGGTAATTCTATGAAATGGATAGATACCTGCATAGACCTTGGAACTATGGCCAATTGTTATTTGCCTTCTGGCTCGTAGTTTTTGAAGAATTCAGAAATCGACACTGTGAATTAAAATTGTTTCAGAGGTGTATACAATCTTATAGGGCTACCATCTCCCTTGTGAAGGTGAGAATGTCCTTAATAGCAGAGTTTTTGTTCACTGCTGGCAAAAGATACACCTTCTTAACCAGCAAAGAGTTGAATATTCACAAAGAACTGTGCTGAGAGGTTTCATCTTCTTCCGAATACAGATTTATAATTTGTAAAGATGATATCTCAGGCAGCCTGAAAGGAAGCCAGTAGGCTTCTTCTTTGCATACTTTGATACATTTTTTGGATTGCCTAAGCCTTAGAGGCAATGGGCTAGGGTGAATTTACATTCCCACAGCAGTTATTCAATTGATGCCACGGAAACATTTCGGTTCCAAGATATTGAAGCTGAACCAGCTTTAGCCAGTTCATCAGCAGGGGGTGGCCGTGGTGTAGTGGTTACATCATGGCTTGTGACGCTGAAGGTTTCAGGTTCGAATCCCGATGTCAAAAAAAAAATTAGTCGATCAACTGTGAAAAAAGCTGACGTCAACGGCATAACACTGGCATCGGGATGTTCGAACGAAATACTGTGAATAATAAGCAATGGCAACAGTATCAAAAAATCTCCCCAGTTATTCTGGACACCACCCTTGGAACAAAAAAAGACTGAAACCTAATACCATCTGAGTTTCAAAATCACTACACCAACCCTAGCGCTGTGCGAATAGCATCATAAGGGTATTCATAACCCCTTTAGGGCACCGAAGCAAGTCTATTTTAATTTTATGATGCGAAGTGATTGGAAAGCATTGAAGCAGTACTTACATAGACTGAGGTCAGTGCTTTAAGAGCTGCCTGACTTCTTGAAAGTCTTGAATACACTGATATACATTTCCATTGGTATAGAAACTTTATTGTTGGCTCCAAAGATGCCTGGTTTAACTCTAGATTCCATTCGATGAAACAGATCAGACTTCTCAATAGATCAATTATTTGACCAGCTGTGTGGCATGTGGCACCATCTTGGCACCATTGATGTCAAGTCCATCCAATTCTGGCCAAAAATAGTCTTTCAACATGGCACGATAGTGATCTCCATTGACCGTAACATGGCGATCATTTTCATCGACGAAATCACACCTCCGGCATGAAATCCAAAAACCACACGGTCACTTTTTGTGGATGCAATGGTGTCCCTTGAGGCACATGTGGGTTTGTTGCTGTCCAATAACGCCATTAAGCCAAAACTGAGCTTCATCACTGAAGATGATTTTTCGATGAAATTCAGGATTTTCTTCAAACTTTTGCAAAGCCCAATCGGAGAAGTTTCGTGGCTTCAAATGATCAAGAGGCTTCAGTTCTTGAGGTTATTTAATCTTTTAAGGGTCTACTCCAAGATCTTTACGCAAAATTTGCCACAATGTGGACTGACAAATTCCCAATTCCTGAGAACGCCACGGAATCGTCTTATTTGGCTCATTATGAATTGAAGCACTTACGGCAGCGATATTTTCCGTACTTATCCACTAAAGCACGCACAGACTGTCTGGTGGGATGATTATTACCACCGAAAATCGGAGTAAGCACTCTTAACACGTTGAGTGCCACATGAGACCAATGTGGCTTCACACAAATTTGGGTCGCTTGTGCCGCGTGAGACCAGTGTGGTCTCACAGTAGGTTTATATAAATGAAGCTGTATAGTACTTTATTGGACTCATAAGATGTACCGAACTACGATCTATCGTAAATTACACATACATTTAGAAGAGCATGTGTATGACTGTGTCCTGCGGCGGTCATTCAGCATTTACTCCACAAGTGAAGGCCGCTTAAGACCAATATCTCACCGCACAATAATAACTGTAAAAAGTTATTAAGAACGTAAAATTAAACATTTCTAATATCGATTCCTGCTTATATAAGCTATAATTGACAAGTTCCCGCAAAAATAAAAGTTCGGCCTGTGGGACCCAGTTTCTCGGATTGCATGGTGGCACTCAACGTGTTAAACTTGCAACCACCGATTCAAAATTTCGGTAGTAATTTTTAATAATTTCGAAATGTTGCTCGTTCGTGAACTTCACTATAATAAAAATGTAAACCTTGGCTAATATTTTGGCATTGGCAGATCATAAACAAAATTTGAAGGTGCATTTGTATTTATATACGAAATTGTTATGTCCCTATTGAAAAAGCCTTTACAATCAGGGTTTAGTTTCTGGACTGTTGGACTGTAGTTAAGCCACCAACTGGCTCGTTCTAATTGCACGCTCATTGATGAACTCAATATATGAATTCGATTCTAACCTTTTATGTAGCGCAATACCAAGATTCTGTGATCGCCGGGTCTTATTGCGTTGGACTGTAGTTAGTGCGTTGGACTGCTAAACGAAACACAGGCTCGCTTCAGTAAAACAACCAAACGTTTTTCGCAGCATAAACTCTCGACAGACAATGACAAACCTCCGAGAGTATAATCTGTCATAAGAAGGCTTCGCCATCCGCCATTCGGAGTCGGAAATAAAACTGTAGGTCCCTCTCATTCGTGCGAATTTAAAAGCTTTTCATGACAAGCTGTTTTTCTGAGATTCGAACTTGTGTTAGCTCATTTAGCAGTCCACTGTACTAACCACTGAGCCAGCCATGACCACCAATCTAGGTCAATGTAATGAGGGTAAATGCATATGTTTAAAGGCAAATTGCGTGTGTAATTGAGCGTAAAGAACACGAAACCCAAGGTCCATCATCCAAAAGAGAGCAAAATGCTATTGAGTGGCAATGATAGTGGAATTCCTTAACAAAACAATGATGTTGTGCATAAAATCCCTACCACGGAGAAGTGGATTTCCCCTTTAGTAAACTACTGAATGGACATGAATGCTTGTACCCGGAAACAGCTCAACCTTCAATTCAATGATTTCACCAGGAAATGTAAGGACGAATACAGGGAAATGATAGGACTTGGAAATAATGATGACAGGTAACTCCAAGGTAATACTTTTTGAAAGATTCAGATGGAGTGGATAGTTTTTAACAGGCGAACTTTATGCCTTTGTGACGTCAGGATTCTGAGGTTTTTTTTTTACAATGTATTGCTAAGTTATACCCCCATGCTATGGGTACCAGAAAAAGACTCTTACGTCATCGATCCCAAAGGATTCTGGACTTATGAACATTTAAAGCGTGGCCCCTTTTTGCTTCAAATACCTTCAATCAACTACATACCAACAACCATACCCACTATGATAGTCCAGTACATCTTCAGGCACTTGTATAACCACAAATTTATTACATTTATGTCGAAGGTGATTAATTAAGACGCCTTCAAAGTTTTCGAATCATCTTCCCGTCTCCTCCAATTGAAACAAATCCAATGTCATCTTCAAAGGGTGTAACCCGAAAAAAACACAAAAAAAAAAAACCACAAAATTCACATCTGCTGCCCACTCAGCTGGAAGGCAACCAAATTATCCTGACAAAGGTCATTAGGACATTATGTACGTGTTTCCTCAAAGGAAAAGCATAATAAATGCTTCTAATTCTTCTCACATACCAAGTTCACAGTTGGTCAGCCCACTCCTTAGGCCAACTCATGCAGCGAAGTACATGACCGAAATCTCTGCTCATTTATTGAGAGATTATTTCTTTGTTGTAACTTTGCCAGCCGGTCCACATGACGCCCATTATTCATCATTAGACAATAAGAAGATATATGGTAGCGCTGTTGTTTGTTTAGAAGGATCTTCCTCTAAGCAATATAGACTTTTGACACTTCATTGGGGAAGTTTGCATAACAAACGTGGGCTTTCGATAGAGTGTATCAAATTGTGAGAGACTTATTGGATGAAAC
Organism: Criorhina ranunculi; assembly: GCA_951813785.1. Lineage (NCBI taxonomy): Eukaryota > Metazoa > Arthropoda > Insecta > Diptera > Syrphidae > Criorhina > Criorhina ranunculi. The sequence continues at coordinate 36,750,453 of OX638382.1, read as the reverse complement.
AATTGTTGTATGTCACAAGGATGAGGAGGTTCATGGGAAATTAACACTTCACCATGGGAACGTTATTATGTTAAGATATTAGTACAATACTGAGTAAGATATATTTGTATATTCTTTCATTAATTAACTAGACAGTTAAGCAATCTGAAATGATTGGTAATTATGATAAAGACTGCTGCTATCATCATTTAACTAATCAACTTTGAATGTATCTTTAGATAGAATGGTGTCTTTTTATGGTTTTGTCACATAAGACTGTGTCCCCTTTTTCAAAACGGAATGAAGGAGACCCTGAGACAGAAACTTGAATTCGGTTAAACAGTAGTCGCACCTAACACGCCTGCCTTTCTTTTAAGCACTCACATGACAATAAGACCACAATTCAAAAGGATACACTTTCATTCAAGTCCTTTGCTTGTGACTTCTGTAAAAGCAATTAAATTTATTTATTCCAAGGCGGATATAACCACATGCAAACACAGTTGCAAACGTGTCATAAAACTTTGCATTGAACTTTTTGAAATTCATTGTGACACAAAAGTTGATTTATGCCAAAACACGTAAATGTTTCTGTGACAATGTGTTGCACACACTAAAGTTTATAAAGTTTTGTCAATTTCACGGTCGTAATATCATTAAGCTAAGAGAAAATGAAAAAGTCATGCTTCGAGGACAATTCATGTGCAACAAGATTTAATTAAAGTGAACAAGAGGACGCACACCCCGAACAAGGGAAAATAGTAGTAGATTCGCAGTCGATGCTGAGGATTTGGAAAGAGCATTTCTGTAGACTGTATGACGGCGATGATGAACCAAATACCAGAATGAACCTTTCAACCTGAACGACGTTAACCAACAATTCCGTCCACCCGACCTGGATGGTGAAGATAGCTATATGGAACAGTGGCGATTCTTGGTGCTTAGTTCTGGGTTGGCTCCAGGATCTTAATAAGTTTTTTTTCAAAAAAAAAAAAAAAACAACGACGAACGCACAAAAGAATAATATTAAGGTTTTATTAATTAGAAATATAAGCATTGGCAATATTTATTTAACCGCTATTTAACGTCCTGAGACCCAAGACCAAGTTATGTATTTTTCATTAACAAGCCTATTTTTTATAACTTAATACCACCTATAATTACATAAATTTCAGTCAAAAAAAAATTTCCCAAAATTTTGGGAAAAGGGATGGTATCATCAGTGATATTTATTTTTTTTTTGCTGTCGGGGTGTTGGAACACCACGCTGGAGCACTCAGACGCAAAAACACGTCCATTGTACTATAATCAGCGATACTTTGGGTTTTAAATAGTATTAGAAGATCTGATTTTAATATAGGGAATTAATGCTTACCCTTGCGCAAAGTCGACATGGAGGCAACGCAAAAAAAAAATCAAACTTTAACTGATTGATATTGACGTAATTTGGCAACTAGAGAAATGCCACGTGGCACAAAAACAAGATAATGGATCTCCAAACTGTGCCCCCAAAAGGTTCTACCGAATTCCAAAAGATAGCATGGAAAAAAATTCTAAACTAAACTGTATCACTGGTGATACCAGGGGTTTCAGGAGGTTATATATGTATAAAGTCAATTCGTCGTTCAACGGATAAAAAATGTTCGATGACCTGATCGTACAAGTCTTCGCTCTTCCTAAACTCCACCAGGTACTCCTTTTCTATTGACATGAAAGCCAAATTGCTGGGAACATTTGTTTCGGGAACATTTTCCTATACACAATCAATTTTCACAAATTATGTTGCTAAAATCAAAACAAAAAAAAAAATCTGCGGCGACGATCGTCTATTCGTATCGTATCGAAGTACGTAGTACTTCATATGCTTCCAAAGCGTGGATGTGTGTGTGTGGAATGTACCCAATTATCCCTCATGCATATCTACAATAAGTGTCATCGTTGGCGATTTTCGTAGCGCCAACTTCTCATGATACATTTTCTACCAAAACTATCAACGCGGGGTAGCGGGCGGCAGGGAGGGTAGCTGTGTTTGTATGGAATCGGTTGGCGACTACAATTAGAGCCAACCCAGGATATTAGCAAAATCTCTTGTATTGCACGCGCGAAATTTTTGAATTCAAATTGGTTCGTGCAGTGTATGTGTATTCTGTGCAGAATTTTATTGTATTATGTAATGTTAATGTTACTAAAATTACTTAATGCTGAAACATGTTAAAACTTAAAGAATCGTTGGTTTGGCGGCGCCAAAGTCGCCAACTGAGAGAAATCGCCACTGATATGGAAGCTCAAGTCCGACAAAGCTGCTGGAGTGGACGACCTGATTGACGAGCTCTTTAAAGCGGCAGGCGATGACTTAGTAAGGAGTCTACACCAACTCATTTGTAAAATATGGATGAAAGTATGCCCGATGAATGGAACCTAAGCAATGTTTGTCCGATCGTCAAGAAAGGAGACCCTCTGAACTGCGCCAACTACAGAGGTATCAATCTTGTTAACATCTTGGGTGAACCGCCTGAAGCCGTTCGTCAACAACCTGATTGGTCCATATAACTGTAACCTTATGCCAGGAAAGTCCACTATCGACCAAATATTCACAATACGGCAGATCTTGGAACAACCCTATGATGTCCAAATCGATACACACCACAAATTCATCGATTTTAAGGCCGCGTATGACAGCATATATAGAGACCTGCTATACAGAGCAATGTCTAGTTTTGACATCCCTGCCAAACTCATAAGTTTGGGCAGATGACCACCAAGATCGATAAAGAACTTATCGAGACGTTTGATGTCAAAAAAAGACTCAGACAAGACGACGCGCTGTAATGCGATTTGTTCAACATCATTCTTGTAAGAATAGTGGAAAACTCACGTGCCAACACAAGAGGCACAATCTTTCAAAAGTCCGTCCAATTACTCCCATATGTCGACGGAAGAATGCAGCATGATGTCAGTGAGGCTTTCGTTAGTATTGAGACAAAAGCGCCAAAGATGGGTCTATAGTGAATAAGGGCCAGACCAAGTATCTGCTGTCAACAAGAAAGGACACCCACCACCGACGTTTCGAACAGAACGTCACCCTCGACAGATATAGCTTTGAGGAAGTTAAAGACTTTATCTACCTAGGCTCCGCTATCAATTCAGACAATGACACCGGTGCTGAGATCAAACGAAGAATAACTCTTGCCAATCGCTGCTTCTTTGGGCTAAGAAGGCAAATGACCAGCAAAGTCCTTTCTTGAACAACAAAAGTGATCTTAAACAATCCTAGTCCTGCTCAATGGCGCAAAGGCATGGACTGTACCAAAAATGGATGAGGCTGCTTTGAGGAGGAGGAGGAGATACAACAGTCAACTGTGCGGGATGTACAGCGACATCGACTTGGCCAGAAGAGTGAAGGTCCAACGACTGAAGTGGTCGGGTCATTTAGAGCGGAAGAACACCAATGATCCGGTCCAAAACAGTTTCGAATCCGCTTCCGAGGGGCATCGCAGTAAAGGAAGACCGTGACTCAGGTGGCACACGCAAGTGGAAGGAGACCACAACCAACTTAGCATGCGAAACTGGAGGCAGCTAGCTAAAGATCGAGCTGTTGAGGCCCAGGTCCACTCTGGACTGTAGCGCCACCTTAATTAAGTAAGTAGGTAAGAACAAGGGGCCTATGGACCAAATCTTCACACGAAAAAGACCAACGAATTTCAAGTTGAGACTCACTACTTTTTCATCGACTTCAAAGCTACATATGATTGCAGTCATCATCTTGAGGTCTAAAGTGCAATTACTGAATTTGAGATAGCGGCAAAACTGATCCAGCAATGCCGCCTGATGCTGGAAAACAATATGCTATCTGGACACAGATCTGCCAAACTATCATTTGATTTCTTTCGCTGAAACATGCGTAGAATGGAAGACACTGTCTTCAACAAATTTTTCTAGTTGTTGGAATATGCAGACGATATCGAAATCAACGATAGCATCCAGGATACCATCAGAAACTCTTACGATAATTAAAGAACAAGCGAACAAGTTGGTCTTGAATATTTGGTCGTGTATGCTAGGAGACCAAATGAAGGAGAAGATGCAACCGTGAACTGTATGAGCAGTAATAAGATTCAAAACGACTTTCCAAGAAGTGTATAAGGTGAATGCTAGCATTCGCCCGAACCACGACCTGAAGAATCGCGTCCTTGTGCACAACCACTACCTTCGAAGTGATATACAGAACTGGCGATCTGAGAACACCGGTTTCACCGAGTTCAATGACGATAACATGGCAAATAATGTCGTCGCCAACGAAAGGGTTCATCCCCCGTTCATATCGATGGTCGAACTCCAAACGATCTTCGACTCACTTAGAAGGAAGAAATCAGAGGGAATCGATGGAATATCGAACATTGTGCTTCGACATCTCCCCCTAGAAGTGGTAGACATTTATACCACCCTGTTTAACAATGCGCTGAATAATGCACATTATCCAGCGCATTGGAAAACAGCGGTGGTTCACGCTATTCCCAAAAGGGATAAAGATAGCTCCAATCCGGGGAATCTCCGGTCAATAAGTCTCTTGTCGAACATCAGCAAAGTATTCGAAAAGGTGGTCCATAGAGCCTTGGCTAAGTGGGTTGAGGACAATAATATAGTTCCGGATAATCAATTCGGTTTCAAGGCGGGTCATGATACAATACATGCCGCGTCTTAACTGGTATCTGATATCCAATGGAACAAATGCAAGAACCAATGCACGGGTGCCTGCCTGGTTGATTTGGAGAAGGCCTTCGACACCGTATGGTTAGAGGGGCTCTTTTACAAGTTGAGCAGGTTGGGTATAAGCAAACCACTGCTGTACATGCTATGTAACATGCTGACCAGTAGGCGGTTCATTGTGAAAAATGGCAATGTGACTTCTGCTGGTACATTCGAAGTTAAAAATGGTCTGTAACAGGGTGCAGTAAATTCGCCGATCCTCTTCAACATTTACACGAGCGATCTCGTAGGTTCTCTTCATCATGCTATTGCGTAGCAGACGACTTGGTTGCGTACAGATCAGGTCCAAAGATCGAGGTCATTGTCACTCTCTTGCAGCGTGACTTCGATAAGATTCAGCTATATTGCGACGACTGGAAGTTGAAAATCAACTTTCAGAAGTCGGAAACCATTCTGTTTAGGAAGCCGTTGTCTGGGGCCTCTAGGGATACCAGAAAGAATTGGCGAAAGTTCGCAATCGTGGGACAGCACGGGCGACCATTAGAGAGTCGAAGTGTAGTCAGATACCTCGGGATCTGGCTAGACCAATATCTGTATTTTAACAAACATGTGGATGCTGCTCTGGCCAGAGCCCGAGTTGCTTTTGCCCTTACAAAGAGACTGTTTTACAGCAGCCAACTCGATGCGAGGGTAAAGGTAATCTGCTATACGGCCCTAATCCGTCCAATGCTTACATATGGTTGTCCCGTGTGGTTCAACCTGCGGGCAAGCTTGATGGAAAGGATTCGGGTGTTTGAGAGGGCTTGCCTTAGACCTTGCCCTCGCCTATACAGAACACCATAGTCTATTCCAATGAGGTCCTATACAACAAGGCGGACCTAATCAGAGTGGACAATTTCCTAGTGAAGCTTACTCGAGGGCACATTGCAAGAGCAATGAACTCGGTCAATAACCTGATCTCTGGGGCTTACTACCCCAATACTATGTATCATGAGAGGGTGCGCCTTAACGGCTTCGTCCCCCCAGAGGCTTTTCTGCATTTTGACAGGGAAGGTCTGATCCAGGATAGATCGGCAGTGCCGCTAATCTTCCATGTGGCCCGGACAACTGTGGAAAGGCAACTCAACTACGGTCGAGACGTCGTTGAGAGCACTGAGGAGCGCCTCCGGTTCAGTAGGTCGGTTTCGGAGCGCGACATTAGGGATGTTGGGCGGCAGCACCAGACTTTCTGGTGGCTGTCAGAAAGCGAGGGAACTCCCTCGTCGAACCCTATCGATCCGGGCTAGTCCAGAGATGGACAAAGCTGGCCATGGCCGGCTTACATAGTTTAAGTTTCAGATTAGGTAGGTTATTTTTAGCTAGATTTAAAAAAAAATAAATACAAAAAAATACAAAAAAATACAAAAAAAATAAAAAAAAATACAAAAAATACAAAAAAAATATACGTATTTAATTACGTAGCATGTTAAGTTAGGTTAAGGTTTATTTTAAGGTAGTTTTAAGTTAATTTTATTTAGATTAAAGGAAATATATAAAAAAGTCCTGTCACTAAGTTTTTCTGAAAACAATTTTCTTAGTTTTTCAATAGTTTAGTCCTTAGATTGTTTAAGTAAATTAAGTTAGGTTAGGTCGAAAGACATAGATTAAGAGTTAAGTTTAGCTTAGAGTGCCCGTGTAGGGCCAGTAAGTTAGTATAACATAGTTAAGTTAGTTTTTTTCAGTTTTAAGCGTTTTTTTCCTAGCATATAAGAGTAAATGAACTAAAAATAATAAAAATGCATTAAAAAACAAAAAAAACTAAGATTCAAAAAGCCAGCCCACGTCGAACAAATGGAAAATAATTCTCTAGCCAAGATAGTCTTTGAATCACAGTCTCCCGGTTTGAGGCGACGAGAAGAAAACGTGGCGGTCCCTTCCATTCTTGTGAAAAATACCACAAGCACAACTGAAATGATTGCCAGACTCTATCGCAATGTTCCAACATCCCAAGCATATACGGTCGACTTCTAATCTCTGTTAACCCAAGACTTGCATATGTGAGTTAATTCATATAAGAAATAATAGAACCCATTTCGTTGAAAGTCTATCTAAAGTTCATAAACAAATAAGTACACTGCTACACCTACAGATGGCAATAAATAGAAAATGAATTCCCCTTGGAAATTCTCTACAAGAATCACGGCATAAAATTTCACATCAGAAAGCACTAGGAAGGATAGAATCTTCGTTTGTGTTTTCCAATATTAAAAGCAGTAGAAGTTGTTTATTGTCACTTAAAGAGACGCTTTTGCATCCCAAATGACTTGTTTATATTTTTTTTTTACTCAATATATATGGCGCGTACACAGTTTTATTTAACATTCATTTGAATTTTAGTGTCATAAAGTAAATTCCTTAACTGAAGGAATAAAAAAATATTTAATAGAAGACGAACATATGTTATGCATTAGAGACGGATTTTTAAAGCTCAATTTTTGTTTTATATCTTCAATGGCACTATCACAGAATAGTTTATATAAAAAGATGAAAATATGCAAATAGCTTGCTGAACAGTTAAATTAAAGTTAAACAAATGCTTAAGGTAAGATGACTATGGTGTTTTCAGATCGAAATTGAATTCGTGGGCGTATACGTAATATTTTTGTACGTGTCGTTTCTAATCCGAAAAAAGTTGCTTACCTACAGGAGTTCAGGAGTTAGAACACAACTGCAACGAAGCTATCAGGGTTGCAGAAGAAAAGACCGAGGAACTACTCACCAACAGTAAGAACGCAAGTCATGGTTTTGTCGATTCTTCAACATGAAGTGCTCTAACGAAACAGCCAGCTGCATTTCACCTGCACCCGTCATACTTCGAATGCCTACTTTTGGACGTACTGTCAAATATAGAGATCTACAAAGCTTCGTGTTTCCTCATCACTACAACTCACAAGCATTTAAAACCAACCTGCATCGGTACCTCCTTCGTCTTCCCTCTAGTTTCCCTAATGCCCATACTCTAGTCTCAGTAACCATCGGCGATCATGATGTGATTTCCAAGTCTCAAATAAAGTACCTTGACAGGGCTTTATTTCAAACAACACTTGCAGTATGCAGCTTTTTAAGGTAGCAAGGGTAACCGATACATTGGGAAACATCATTCATACATCAAATGTCAAATACTGGTGTCTTTGTGGAAAGCGACAACGTTAGACCGACTTTCCCGTCTTCCGAGCGGAGATTTTTGCAATACTTATGGCTATGTCTGCACCAACAGTCAGGCTGCGCTTAAGGCCTTGCTCAACTCTCTTACTGGATCCAAAATAATTCAAAAATGCTAGTCTAGTTTAAATTCAGTTGGAAGGCTGAATTCACTAAGACTTATCTGGGTCCCTATACACAACGGGATTATCCAAAATGAGTTCTCCTATGAGCTTGCCAAGCAAGGTTCAGAAGCCCTGCCAAGGTTAAAGGCTTCTATCGATGGTAGGGTTTCTAGCAAACACAACTGTAGGGTGGCATGACTCTCCAGGATGCAGGCAGTCTTAACAGGGGTCGAATTACGGCATCAGTGATCGAGTAACTCGTCACGTAAAAACGAGCATTATTACGTCTGAATGATCGTTTATACGTAATAATGCTCAATTTTACCCCGGATCTTGCTATCTCTCAGTAGAAAAGTCTACAGACAACTAATTGGCGTTATTATGGGGCACTTCTCCTTTGCCAAAGATCTGAATGCTTAAGGTTTAAGTGACACCACTATCTGTGACGCTTGTGTAGAGGGCGATGATACTGCGGAATATTTTCTATGCGATTGTCCTGCCTTTGCTCGCATAAGGTGGCAGATTGTTTGGGCTTATGCGATGAGTGGTGGTCATCCAAGCTTCTTATCACCAGGTATGTATGTGGGCCGGCGAAAAGGAGTTCCTCCGCGCCACCCTCAGGTCTCTAAGACCCATTGTGTTAGATCTCTAAATCACTAAAGCTCGTATTTGATTTTCTTAGAAAGAAGAAGAAAACTTAGTTAAAGAGTTGACTCTTTTTGAGTGCTCCAGTGTGATGTTCCAACACCTCGGCGTCGATAAGTCTCTAGGCTTTCAAATATGGCCCAGTGGCATGGCATACAGAATTAACGTGTTAAGAGTAAGTAGCGCCTTCCAGACAACATCTAAAAGTACCTTTCTAATATAATATCATCAACAACGGTTAGACCAAGTGTCAGACAATCACCACCAGGGGTGACAAGTGCAGCAGAGATGGGACACCTTTGAAAAAGGATGATAGACATACAGACTTTTTCCTTACTTAGAGGAATGGATGAACAGGAGACGTTGAGAGCTGAACTTTTATTTGACGCAGCTACTTATAGGCCATAGATGGTTTCGAGTCTATCTCCATAGATTTGTGATCGGCGAAAACAGTCATTTTATAAGACAACGTAATGTTTCATTGTCCGCGATGTAAAGTAGATCGGCACATGTCAGGCATTGGACCTCTATGGACTGCCTCTTCTATATTTTGACAAATTAGCTTTTGAGACGTGGGTCCCTATCCTCAGATTGTACATACAGAACCGACCTTTGGCTAGCTGCAAATTTTCACAATAAACAGTTCCGCACCGCCGACAGATGAAGACACAGAAGTGATGCTCCTGCACTCACCAAACATTAATTACCGGGCAAATGTGATCAATGTTCGAACCCTTTTCAAGCCAGCGGCATTCAAAAAAAACACCGTTACCCTTAAAAAAGCAAAACTTTTGGATGAAAGTCACTTTTATATGCAAAGGGGAGAGCAATCAGAGATGATAGCTTTGAAATGCAAGGAATATTTCCACCTACTCAAATCCTCTTTATTATTCATAGATTATTGGGATCAAAGGTGGCATTTACATATTATTAGCAGAAGGATCCGAAATGATGCCTTAATGCACATACATTCTTGATGTTCTAAATGTAAATGAAGACAAATGATATGCCCTGTGATACCAATTGCTAGATACCTACCTTCTAAAATATTTTTGTTTACATATCGTTCAATGTTAAATTATAATTATCTTTAAGTGAAAATCTCACCTCAGAAGTGCTTACTCGTATACGGAAGCCCTCAAGACTTTGAATTATTGAAGGAATGTTATCCATCCTGTAATTATCTCTTTTTATGTATGCAAGACCCGAAGGTGGGTATAAATAGATTGACTTTGTCGGTATCCCATGAGTTCTCTTGTTCCTTAGGCGCTTGATTTTTCTTTGACAGTTAAATGTATTTTGTCGGAAGTTTTTCTATTTCTGTATTGACAGCTTCCAATGGAATTCATTGCTGTTAAAGGGCAAAAGTCAACGTTATTAGGTGGAAAATGTTTATAATAAAATAAACATTTGACCGACACTTGACTTATTCCCCATTGGGATCACAAACACACATTCCAATGAAATGTCATTTGGATAAGAAGTGACGGTAACAGACTGTTTGAAATCCAATTAGTCGTAATGGTGTGCCATTTTTCATACCTCATAGGAGTAGGTTGGGACGATGCCGTTTTTTTTGCAATACCTTGAGGAGAAAGCTAATGTAAATTGGAGATCCAGAGGTCAACCAAAGCTTTTTTGTCTCTGTCTGTGATAGTTCCTATCGAAAATGACTCCAAGGAACTTGGCCTCATTGAAGAAAGTAAGCCTTGTGCCAAACATCACCTTCCGACCTCGTCTGGTATACGGACGGATCCAAAATGGAAACAGGAACTTGTTCCGGAATTTTCGGAGAATCATCAGGTGTGAACTTCTCAGTCAGTGTGAGACTCAATCAGTCATCTCACATTATGGGGAAAAGCATATTCATTTTCTCAGACAGTCAAGCTGCCCTAAAAGCACTCGACTTGCCTATTATTAAATCCAGACTGGTCCTAGAAACCCGCAAAGTAACTCCGGATTCACTGGATTCCTTTAAATAGTAGATTTGCGGGTAATAAAAGAGCCGACTCACTGGCAAAAGACGGTGGGTCAACAAAATTCTTTGGACTCGTCGCGAGACACGCAAAAGGTCTTGGCTCAATACACCAGCACAAGCATGTTCAAAAATGCTATTCCTGGTACCGTTACAAAGAACAAACAAAATGCATTGTGAACCTCGAGAGGAGCAACCTTAGAGCATTAATTGGACTTCTCAGCGGTCACTGCCGCCTGAACAAGCACCTACATCGCATGAATCTTACAACAGATTCAAGTTGTAGACTCTGTCTTGAGAGTGGGGAGACCTCTCTTCACATCCTAACGGAATGCGCAGCTCTCTTTCAACTCAGAAAAATAATACTAGGCGGCAAATTCGTCTCAACAGAACAGCTTGCTGCAATCCACCCAGAGAAGTTCATTAACTTCCTGATATCTTCTGGAGTAAAACAATTCATCTAGGAACAATAGGGAAGGCACAATAAGATTCTTTAGAAACCGCAGTGCCAAGGACTGAACAGCTCTCCCGAAACAATAATAATAATAATAATAATAATAATAATAATAGTCTTGAGCCGTTGAGTTTTGGAAGGATGGTCTTCTCCTGGAAAAGAGAGGGATTTCTGTCAATAAGGAAAATAAAGGAAACGTGATCGTTCCATAAAAAGACAGTCGAACATCTAGCTTCAAGCCAACAAAATCGTATGCCACTGATAGTGTTTCGAAATGATCCATCAGTCTTCTCGTTCATAAAGTCTTCTACATACACATTTGCTATTATTTATTATTATAAGTAAGGCTCTGCTACAGACGCATATGGCACTGCGACCTAAAAGATCTATTGTCCCTGGGCCAATTAGACAAGGAGATTTTTTATCTTCCTAATGAAGTTTAGTATATCTTCAGTCGAGGCATTACGAATGTCCTCCGGTGTTAGAAATTCTTTGTGGAGACAGCGTTTCCTGACCCTGCAGACAGCCACGCACTCACATAAAACGTGTTCGGCTGATTCATCTTCCTCTAAGCAGAGTCTGCATTCAGATTCCTGAACTATATTTAATGTAAGTGATATCTGAGGCTACTGTGACCGGTGAGGAAGCCGGCAAGTCTTCTGATATCGTCTCTTTTATGGTTGAGAGTATTTTTAGTGGTTCTGTTCAGGGGTCGGATAGCCCTTTTAGCCTGTCTGAATCCCTGAGTGTTGTTCCAGTAGGATATGAGGTTTCGTTTTTCCTATCTGTCCAGACTCATTCTGAACATGGAAGTAGGGATATCACAGAAGGATGTACCTTTCTGAAGAGCCTATCCTGGCAAGTTGATCTGCAATTTCATTGCCTTCAATTCCTCTGTGTCCTGGTACCCACCACAGCTTGACTTTGTTTCGCTTTCTTCATACACATACCAACTTTCCACTTAAAACAAACGACTATAAACAAGATTTCGATAGTCCCATCTTTTTGTTATTTATAAAGCTGACTTGCAAAATTCAAGGCAAAAGAATATATGGTAGCCAATATAGTAGTCTCAACATTTCCAACGCTAATAGCACTAAGTTCACATATAGTTTGAGATTCTAAGGATATCCCCAAACACTGGTACCTGCTTCGTTAGGTAAATCCTTTGAACCGCATTTATCTTACAAAAAACCACAAAAAATCATTCATAACTCCCTAACTGACGACCAGTGAATAGATAAGAATGGGAAACATATCCGAATGTGAGTACCTACCAGTTCTAAAGGAAACCAATTATTCGTTACCAAATAAACACTAATTGGAAGTTTGGTTATGCCAATTAGTAAAGAACGATGGAATTCAAGGAACCGCGGCAATAAGAAAACTCTTCCACTTCAGTATCATATATTTCTTTTTTTTTACAGGATTTTCAAAACCACTTTAAGGAAATATAATTCTAAATCGAACCAAAACCAAAAGCGCAGGATACAAACAAATATATATCTTTGTGATTGCAATTTACTCGACTTTAATTCATAATTAATTTTGTGAACACAAAATAATTATCGATAGGGGACTTCCCGAAGAAGAAGAAAAAAAAAAAAAAAAAAAGGAGAAGGAGCACAGCAGACAAGATAGGTAACTCAATCTCATGTGGTCATGGAGAACTATCCCAAACTGATTTTCAAATGAAAGCAATTAAATAGCAATGGACCATAAACTTTTTTAGTGCTTCACTTCCAAAGTGCAGTCGGTTGAGAATCCTTTCCGTTGCTCTTGAGGGAGTTTCAGGCAAACGCACTCAAGAATATAATTTAAAATGAATAACAGGCAGACAGGAGTGGTGTTGATTTGTGTGCGAAGGGTGCTAACACATACATTTATTTGCTTACTTTGACAGTAGTTAAAATTCAATAAGTCATGGAGACCTGGAAATTATTACATACTACGTGCCACGTGTCAGGCAAGTCTAGCAACCTAAGATTGTTTCTTAAAAGTTGTTCATCTTAACCCAATGCAAGACTCGATGATGGACGATAAAATAAAGAATTTTACCTAATGTGTCAAGGCAGCTTACCAAATGTTCTTTTGTCTATGGCGTAGGACATTATTTAGATGGTGCGATGTGGTATAAATAAAGTGCTGTATAACAGTGCGTCAACTTGGCGATGCCCAGTGTTGTAACTGTTTCAACACATCAATTGTGCTTGTTTTACCTTCAAGTTGTAACCATCAGGTACTAGTAGATGTTCATCAGGACTCGACTTGCCCAACTTATAAGCGCGAGTTATGACCAGCAGACAAAAATAACTGCACTATAAAGGGGACAGCGGATGAATTTCCCAAATAGAAACGACGGTGAAGAAAAATCACAGAAAGAAACAAATATGACCTTATCTGGGTTACTCGTACATATTTGGAGCTCAGGCCGTTAAGGATTTCCGAAACAAAGTCAGAGTTTAGGAAGAGAGATGGTGGCGCATGAGCCTTTAATGGACCAATGGCAGAGCTTACATCCCCAGACGGGTTACTGGCTTCGGTCTTACCAACCCCTAATATAAGGGGTTTCTGTAATGGAACTGGACCTCCAAGTTGGCAGGTGCCGCCGGGGTAACTGCCCGGTCAAGAAAAAAATCTATAGTTACGAAGGAACAACAATCCTCGGATACGGACGAATTTGCTGTTGACAACCCCTGCAAACGAAATAAGGACAACGAACTTCGAATCTGTACTTGGAATGTTTGGTCCCTCAATAGACCACGTCTAGCCGAATAACTAACTGGAGTCCTTGGACTGCTGCAAAAACACTTTTACTCACTTAAGTGGCACTACAGCTCGGGGTGAACCAAACCCTCAACCATCAATCCTCTCCAGAACAAGCTTAAGTCAGTTGTGTACTCTGAATTGGTTAAGGTCACCATCCATTTACACACGTCATCACACTGAAAAGGAAATAAGTTCCTGTATGTCAACGAAGTAACAAAACAGGTTGGCGAAGGATATCCCAACTAAAACTAAATGCTCACTTGGAACCATCGCTGCCTCTAATCAACAGGAAGAATAAATGCAGGAAGAGTACGTTTGATTGTGCATGCACTCGCCGCATCTACTACCAGGAGCTTTGCCTATACATAAAGTCTTATTGAAAGAGGTACTACAACCGACAAAAGGTCGGTCGGTCGGTTGTCAACGGAAAGTGTGAACACTAAAAATCTGAAACACTGAACTCTGTATCAATAGCGATAGATGGGTCTGCTCAAAGCCTTGTTGAATCATTTTGCTTGGACAAAACAAGGTCAAGCAAGAAAAAATGTAAGTGAGTGATGGAAGATTCAAAAGACATCAAGGAAGTTTAAAAGAGCTTCCATTTTATAACTTACAGATTCGTATGGGTCTATGACTACCCTCAAACCAGAGCACCGACATAAGACAAATTGAAGGAAAGACGAAGGACATAACTGACCAGAGTAATATGATGTATCATCTAAGAACCTTCATTGGTTTATAAGCTTATTTTCTAGACAAGAATAGTCTCCTTTTGACCACATCCAATATCCAACATCGTGACCTTAATTATCCAGTTTAATGGAAAGTACTCCTTCATCGAACTCTATTTAGAGCAATTAAAGCGCGAACAAAATTTAAAAAAGGATAACACCCAACATTTTACATGGCTGTATGTGCCTCATCGATAAGCAGTCGAAATCGAGGGCAAAATTCCTTTGAAATATCTACTAACGTATCCCCACCAATGGGATTAAATGAGCTGAAGCATCGCGAAATCATCAATCATTCGTCAATCGAAGGCTATATTGGTGATTAATGCAAATCAGTTCCCCTTGGAATTGGGTCAAAGCTATCGAAAAGGAATTATTCGACAAATGTATTTCCAATGTCGATTGTAAGCGTACTCAAGTCGAAATTATGTTGTCTACTTGACGGCAATATAAAAGTTTTTCCCGTTTTCCTTTCGAAGCATAAAACAGGGTGTTTGTAATTGTTTTGATGGTAAATTTGTCTGGATAAATAGCAGCGGAGCGTAACAAAAACTGAAATAATTATTTTTTGTCACATATCCGTAGGCGCAAACTAGATTTTGGATACAAATAACTGAGGTATCTACCTCTTTACTTGGCTTTTTCATGGTGTGAATTCGCGATGTAGAGCGATGATTGTACGATTGTGCAGTTTAGTAGAAGGATCTTCGCTAGACCTGGAGCAATCTAATCACTCAGTAGAAGACCCGCCATCTGAATTTAAACATGAGGCATGGAACAGGTCTATCGCAAAAGGGAATAAAAGATGGAGAGCTCCTTGGTGTTCTATAAAATAACGAGAAATCTATAACCAATGTACAACAAGACCAGAACTTATAAACTGATGCAGAAGAACAGGAGAATCCTTTCCGCACTAAGCCTATCCACAAAAAGCTAAGGCAAAATGTTGATGATATTTGGAGGGGCTGTAGAATCAACGAAGCTAACGATCACACAATCTACTTTCTTTACCAATGTCCAGGCCTCTGTCATCTTAGACATAAAGCCTTTGGAAGACACTTCTTCCAGGATACCGAGGAACTATTTGGCGTACTTATCAAACTTTAAGGTGGTTCAAAACCCAAGAGCAAAGGAGAATGCTTTAGGAATTGCTTCGCGAGCAAAGGACAACTTTCCCTCAATGAGTATCCGATGGGGTATCTACTGGCCTGAGTGTTGGAAAGAGTAAGGAAGAGCACCAGTGAAAATCAAGCCGAGACGGCACGTCTGCATCAAAGAACGGCAAACACTGAACTAGATAGAGCATAAATTGCTAACCAGCCCTGCGAAGTAATGCCTAGTGGTAGTCCCGCGGGGAGAGTGGTTGAAGAGTGTCGGGTGTGGGTTAGTACGTAGGCGCACTCCTGTAATCGAGTACTCAGGTTTGCGAATCGTGCATGCAAGTGGCCCGGGCTACTAGTATCTTTAGAAGATTTCACGTCCGTTGGCGCAACCAAAAAAAAAAAAAAAACCTGAGTGTGACATACAGGACTCTTTACCTAACCTAATCAAGTTGAAATACGTCTTAGCCTGGCTTATTCGACCACAAATGTAATTTCCCTTAATATCCCCATATCCGAGCATCCGTCACAGTTTGACTCTTTTGTATCCGATAAGCGATTGTAACGTAGCACTTGACCATCTTGGAGTCTATAGAGTAAAAGTTGAATGGCCTTGGTGCTGCCTGACAATATATTGATGATGGATCATTTGATACCCTAATCCTGACGCAGATCTCAATTGCATGAATCTTAGCTTGGAAAATACTGTGTCAGTGTCAACAATATAATCCCCATTTAGCGGGACCAGCAGCTGTCACAAAAGTCGATGTGACGTTCCAACATAGGATCACCTTGTCGCCTGGTGATATCTCATTTACAATAGATATCGCTTGCAGAGTTTCGCTATTCTTGATTTAACTGTTCACGACTCCAGAGCCTTGAGGACCCTTTGGCAACATACAGGTCAATGGCTTTTCGGGACATGTTTTTATCTCTAATTAACCCTGCTTCTCATAAGGGTGACCATAGGATTATACAACATGTAAGTAGGCTGTCTTGAGGGAATTGATGAGGTTATGTCCCTTTTGTTACATACCATATGTTGAGGCTGAAGAACTCCTTTAATTTATTTCCTCACACTAGTCTGAGCTTTTTCTGCAAGGTAAAGATGATAACAAATTGAAATCTATGAGGCCACTGGCACTACACTACGGTGAAGATGCATGGACATTGTGAAATGTAGATTGAAGATTTCCTTGGTTGCACGAATTCTGTGGAAAATGAAGGTCTAGCTGCACTGACGAATTATCAGAAATTATTTGGGACAACACATCAAATAGATATTGATGCATCGGCCTGGAAGTCAGCAAGCTGTATTAATCTACCTTGGGTCTGCTATCATCTTATCAGAAATCAAATGAAGAATAACTCTTGCCAATTGCTACTTCTTTAGGCTGAAGATGCTATTAAGTAGTAAAGCCGTATCTGTATATAATATCCATATCGCTCAAGTCTTACTTCATCGCGCTGTAGCATGGACTCTTTTGAAGGCGAAGACATTGTTAAACGTTTCGAGCGAAAACTTCTTCGAAAGATATTCGGTCCCCTTTACGGTGACCGACCTTGGAGAAAACGATCAACCCACGATCGATACGAACTACACGATTATGTCAAAAAAAAACCTTCGTATCGTAAGGTTAAGATGGCTAGGACATAAAGAGTGAATAGATACCATAGCTCGGTCCTTTAAAGTCTTTGAATCTAATCCGCAGGGACAACGCGGGAATGAAAAGCCTTTCCTTAGGTGATGCATATGAGTAATAGGGGCCCTTTACTATCTTAGGATGTGCAAAAGGATGTATTTAGGTAAGGACCAGGCTAGGTAGGTAGGTTGAAGAGGTGGCCTTCACTCGGATCTCTACGGATCCATTATGTTTCTCTGTCGTGGAATGTCCAGTCTGGAAAGATAAAAAGAAAAGAAAGATCTGAATGAGTGTACTGCGGTCATTGGGCCTCCCTGAACCATCCTGAATTCGTAGTGAATCTTAGGATGGTTTTTGATGGCTTCTTAGACAGGTCGCCTAGGTGGTTGAAAAAGTATTCACCGAGGGCTGTCCATTTGTGTTGTGGGTAGGCTGGGACATTCGCATAGGAAGTGAGTTACATATGTTCTCTTTCACGTCTGCATATGTCGTCTGTGCTTAAACGCATTCTTTTAAGGTGTTCCGCCTTAGGTTGTGGCCTGCAATAATCGCTGTTGAGAGTGTTCAATTTGATCTGTTTAGCGCAAGAATGTGTCCTGTTTTTATTTTGTTGATGTTTGTTCAGAGTTTCCTGGAGGTTCGGCATGATGAGCATGCGTTCCATCTCTCGTCAGCTTGCCTTTGGAAGTCGAATGCGATGCTAAATTTGAAGAGTGCTGAGTACTGAGTGTTCGACCATTGATATGTCCAGTTCCGTGCCCTTCCTGGCTGGCTCATCCTCCATTTCAATCCCGTAGATACCTTTATGTCCCGGGATCCACCAGAGTGTTAGGTTAAGGACCGAGCTAACTGGAGGGTCTTTTTGGTTGAGGCCCAGGGTCATCCTAAACTGTAGAAGTACTTTAGTAAGTTCTGCTTGAACAGTTTTCCAATTCATCACCGGGAAGCAACTCAGTAGAGAAAGACCTCAAATTAGGTTGCGTCAACAGATAGATGAATAAAAATGTCTTCTTTTGTAGTTAAGTCAACAAAGTTCTTATTTGGTTAGCCTAAGGTACTCGTTTACTAGAAATTTTTAGTTCACCCTGTTCAAATTAGAAAATAACATTTAAAATCATTAGTCACAAAGAAGTCAAGACGTGACATTTTTACAAAAAAGGTCAAGAATTCCAAAGCAAATATTTTCAGATTTTTTTTTTCTTTTTTTAAACTTGATTTAATTTCACATTTGGAATTGACAACTTGACTGAGTTGATTCATGATTGATGGGGACAAATTGAGGACGCATTCAATTGGCATTTACGCATAATTAATCACATCTCAATCAATGTACCATGTTGTTTAGATTTGTATACTCAAAATGTCTTTAAAATCCATCCCTTCGTCCTCGTTTATAAGAGGGTTGGAGAAGCTTCAATTCTCCTCTTTCATTTATCAATAAGATCAAATAAATTGTTTGGGAAAAGTATTCTTAAACTGTTTTGTTTATTGTTTGGGTAAAGAAGGTCTTTACAGATTGTAGACTTTTGATGGACAATTAAGGACATTTGACGTCTGATGTCGTCAACACAGATGCGGAAGCATTCAATAAGGCATAACGAAGTAAAAGTTGCTTCAATGTCTTTTAATTAGTAGTGATTATTGATTGTAATTAAATTAATTTGAAAGGAATTTACATAAAGAAGGCAACTTGAATAAAACAAGTCGTAAAGTTTTCCTTTGGAATTTAAGAAACTGGCGTTGATCTAGAGATGATAGCGATCTTGTCTCTTTTGGAAGTCTGCAGACAGTTTGTCACAAGTCAGTAGTTCGCAGTTGCTCTGCATTTTTTTTTATATTTTTTATCTTAAGCTCTAGAGCATCCCTTCTATACAATCCCTTAAAATGCGTAGCCAATATTTTCCTATATGTAAACGAAAATGGACAATAATTTGTATCTGCTTGCAGCCGGTGCTGCAGCGAGTGTAATAATATTAAATATGACTCTGGCGCAGAAATCAGGCTGAATTTGACCGATGGCATGGGTTAAGTTGGCTTTGAAAGCCGCTGTGGTTTGCGGCTTATTCACATAGACCTGCGACTTAAGAAAACCCCACAAGAAAAAGTCTAACGGGGTCAAATCCCACGATCTCGGTGGGCAGTTCACATCACCTCCACGTGAGATGACCATGCCCTCGAATCGCTCGTGCAGAATTTCCAATGTGGCATGAGCTATGTGGCACGTAGCGCCGGCCATCCTGTTGAAACCACATGTCACTGGTGCCCATATCATCCAATTCAGGCCAAAAGAAGTTGGTAATCATCGACCTATAATGCTCAACGTTGACGGTGATGGCCTGGCTAACGTCATTCTCAAAGAAATATGGACGCCGCCAGCCCAAAATCCACACCAAACAGTGACTTTTTCGAGATGCATTGGACGCTATTTGATCTCATGTGGATTAGTACCATCCCAAATTCGACAATTTTGTTTGTTGACGTACCCATTCATCCAGAAATGGGCCTCATCGCTGAAGATGATTTTTCTATGAAAATCAGGGTCAGTTTCCAACCGCTCCAGAGCCCATTCAGCGAACACTCGTCGTTGTCTATGGTCGTTTACCTTCAGCGACTGTCAAAGTTCGGAAGTCCCTATTGGAAGACCCTTTATAAATTCCCTTAAAAATGCCCGTGTGCATTGCCAAAAATCAGATATCTTGCTTTCACAAATGAAAACATTGACAAGTAACATTGATGCAGCCAACACATTATCAAATTTATGTGAATGAAATTTGACGAAAACCGAAACCGAAACGAAATTTTCTTGAAACTGTTGGAGGAAGGTCGCGTGTGCATAAGTTGAAAAGGAGCACTGATGGCAGTCCGTTGTTTAACTTTTTTATGTCACTTTTGGGATCGTTCATCGAGGCTTGATACTTTCGGGTTGGATAGCCTGTTGTTGAGGACTTAAGCCATCTTACAGCAGGGTATAATCTTCAGGAACTTATAGATGAGACCATGTCGCCAAGCTCTGTCATACACTGCTGTGAGATCTATAAATGCGACGGATGTTTTATGCATTTTTTTCCTATCTGGCTTCAATACAGTAAAGGCTAGTACCAGGTCCGTACAGCAGCGACCGGTCCTTTGTCCAGCTTGGTTGATAACAATGTGTTCGTTCTCTGTTGGGTTGATCCTGGTGAAGATCACTCGTTCCAGTAGTTTGTAGCTGATACTGAGTAGAGCTATCGGATGGCTATCGGATTTGTTGACATCTTTTCCGGGCGATGATATCCATCGGTTTAAAAGCCTATGGGACCTCGCTCGTTTCCAGGATTTGTGAGTAGAAAGATGCTAGCCACCGTTTGGTCTTGGTTTTTTAGAAAATGTTAAAGACTCTGCGAGCAGGATCGTTGGTGAAAATTCGGCCTCAATGTCATAGCCTTTTTTTAAACTAGTCTTCTCCTTCAAAGCCCGTCAACGTAAACGAAACTGAGTATCTTATGAGTAACTTTTCGCCCGAAGCGACCAGGGGTTAGATAATTATGGTCCTATATAGAGTTTCGCTACTTGTACGGGATATGGTCTTATTCTTTAATTGCAAACGGCACTCGTCCTTTTTTACACCGCGACTTTAAATGACTCTTGTTTTGTCTGCATGTGCTTGCCGGCATTCTTTGTCGAACCAGGGGTTTCGTTGTGGCGGTCGGTTGAAACTACGAGTACATGAGCATATCGGTTGCAGTAGTTTTGATGGCATGTTGGCAGCATTACCATTGGCATTACCATTGATGCTGTTCGCACAGCAGTTGTTGAGATTTCACCATTCGCGTTCGCCAAAGTTCCTTTCACTCTCTTGCGATTGCAGTCTGTCGACGTTGCATCTTCTTGTTTGCTGTGGCATTTAGACATATGAATTGGCTGGGCTGGACGGGGCATTCAGAATCTTGACAAGGATTCCAGCATGAATACTCTTGAATGGATAATTCTCAAAATTTGAAAATGAATTTCAAAAAAAATCGCGCTCTCACGTTACAGTCTAAATCGTAGACTCAGGATATGCTACACCCGTACACAGTCTAATGAACTTCATAGTAATACTGGACTACTGTTGTAGAGAATTTGAACGCGCATTGTGTTATCCTGAATTGCCTGCGGTTGGTTGGTTTTAGGTACACAGGCCGGAGCCACATCAACTATCAATCCGCTGACGTTGTTTGGAAATAGGTCTGCATTGGAGATGCACTGGTCCGGTGAAATGCTTGAAGATGATTGAATAATTTTACATTTTCAGTGAATTGAAGGGGTGCTTCATTAGCGAGGATACAAACATACTTGAGCTTGTGGTTCAATATCAATACACACAAAAGCCCGGGTGTATTCCAGATATGACTTCATGCTGAGCTATGATGGAATGTAATTCCCCGATGAAGTTGCGCTCTTAACATCATCTAATGGGGTGGTCGATTTTCAGCGCATCCTATGGTTTTTGTTTTTAGGGTCAAAGGATGGATTGTAATGCCGAATTTTAGATGTAAATTGTATGAAGGAATCTTGCGAATACGAATGCAAAACGGGTTTGGTATGTTTTTTTTTTACAGAAAAATGAGGTTGGTGGGTGAGTACGTACAGGTATTTGAGGAAGATTGGGTAAACTCTGAAATGCGAATTGATCAAGAGTAAGCACATAGAGGTGGTCATTGAAACCGAGGTAAGAAAAATCCAAACTCCCTGGTGCTGTGAGCCAACGAGCTCTTGTCATTTCAGTGTGCAGGCAGGGTCCACGTCAGCATCAGCGATGGAGCTTTCATTTCCAGATTAGGAAGGGAGTGCTTTTAATAAGCGATAGTGAGAAGATGCATAGAAACATCACTAGCAGATAGATGGGTAGAAGTGGTTGCCTGGTAAGGTCCTACCAGAAACATAAGTAGCACGGATGCGCGGTTTTGGAACCATAACTCAGGTGGCCTGGATGTTGCTAAGAGCTTAATTTTCAAATCCATCCTGTGGAGTTCAGAAAGATAATAATGTTGCAAAATTTTATGTCAGTAGCCTTTGAGAATTCCTCAAAAAAGAGTTTACCAAGTGTGCGCTGTCTGGTTCTAGCTAGTGCCGGGCAGTTACAGAGAAATTGGAATAGGGTTTACTTTTCGTGTGTGTTGTTGCAACTAAAGCAGTAGGAGTTGACCGGCAGAGTCTCAAGTGATAAGGTAGAACCTCGACAAGAGGCAAGATTTCTTCTCTTCTGCCCAGTGTAGGGTACAAGATGCAAAGATAAGGTTTTGAAACCGAATCAACTAAGTGCTTGCGAAAAAGCTCAAACGAGTCACTGAAGCAACATCTTTCAGAGAACCAAAAGGGGGTGCACATGAGTCATCATTCAGAAGTACAAACAAAGTAAACACCAAATAAATTTGGAGAAGATCCGACCAAAGGCTAGAATTCGATTCGATTCGATGACTGGCTAAGCTTAGCTCAGATGAGGATGTTGCCTCCGCTTATTGGTGAAGGCACTTAAACCAAATGAAGGTTTATTATAATACAACATAGACTACCGAATTAACAGCACCAGCATGCTTGCATGATAAATTTCGTTTGTTTGGCACTGCATGTGCGAGCTTGAGTCATTAATATTTCCGTAGAAGTACTCCCCCAAAGTTTCTCTTCTAAGCCTTCCTAGAGCAGAAAAGTTGCATAGAAGGTGGGTTGTTGTTTCCGCCTCCTAGTCGTCTCTATTATTTCTGGAAAAATCATTGAAAGGGACACTCATTACAATAGAGTGCCTACCTATCAAACAATGCCCCGTGAGGATTGCTATGTTTAAGCCTAGCCATTTCCTATTGATAGACTGAAGTCTTTCTGTTCTCCTCAGATCTTAGTTAGACCTCAACTAAATACAAGTACAATTCTTGTCATCATTATCAAGGCGAAACTCCCTATTTTTAGTAAATTCTCGACCCACGCCTTCTTTTATCAGCTCGTCAGTCGCCCGGAGCTTCGCTGTGTCTTTTAACTCAGCACAATTGCAATGTCGCATCTGTCAATTATTTCATTTAAAAACTTGCAGCAAAGCTTTTATCGCTGCCTGACTACCCACATATATATGTATAGCACAACAGAGCTACTCTCTTCCGCGTTATTGAAAACCAGGCTGTAGCTTCTCGGACTACATTAATATCTTCCTGGAAAACTGGCAATCAGATGAGCTGGAAAAGACCCTTCCGTCCGTGCCACTTGCTTCATTTTGGATCCGTCTGTGATATAAGGATCTCCATCGTAGATTTCTTCAACACCTTACCAGATTTTCAAACACTTCTACTACAATGTAAGGAATGGCGTTGGATCGTACAGGATCCTGGAGAGGCCCATACAATTCCTTAAGCTCAAGTGCTATTTTTGGTGCCATTTGCCTATCGAAAGATATCAAGAGGAAACAAGTGGAGCATTATACAGTGGTATGATGATCTCTCAATCGTTCCCAAAAGATCAGTGTTACTCTTCTTGTCCTGTGCTGTGTTACTACTCCGCAGATCTGAATGGGTCTCACTAATGTTGTGAAAATTAAATGTACTACTAGTGTATATTTTGCCGAAGTAATAAAACACATTGCCTTTTTGTAAGTAGAAAAAACTTTATAAAAAACCCGACTCTCTTTATTCTTTAACTCTGACACGACTGCACTCGTTGGGGTTGTTTTTCTAACTGAAAGATATTGATCGCGTATTAAGGGAGTGAGGCTCCCACATATACGCATTTTACTGATCGATCCGATACAACTAGGTTCAAGGCCCCACTTTTGACCCAACCCAAGACAGGAATAAAGAGCAACAAAAGCCTTACTGGACGAATCCTGTATATTTAATTTTCAATTGATTTTTTTTTTTCTCAGGAATGACTAACAAATATTTGGCCTGCTCTGCGAATTGCAGTTTCATGATATTTAGCTTTGGAGGGGTGATATATGAATACTTGTACCGGTCTTTTGAAAAGATCGACATTGTCTGTCCACTTAACAACTTTATTTAGAGTTGCTTCAATCAAAATATTTTTTGTGTGAGGCTATAGGCGTTAAAATGGTACCTGCCTGACTGTAAGAGACGATGAAAATAGTTTTGCCACAGAGGTTGTACTGCAAGACTATTCCTCCTCCTGAAATGCTTTTATAAATCGCCCTCGTTGAATATTTATCCTCCCACTGATTGAATTGAATAGCACAAAGTGCAAAGGGCTGTGCATTTTATATGTCTTTTGTCGCATCACAAATTCTGGAATTT
This sequence comes from Criorhina ranunculi, assembly GCA_951813785.1. Taxonomy (NCBI): domain Eukaryota; kingdom Metazoa; phylum Arthropoda; class Insecta; order Diptera; family Syrphidae; genus Criorhina; species Criorhina ranunculi. The sequence continues at coordinate 36,725,892 of OX638382.1, read as the reverse complement.
GTTACGCCATTCCACATCCTGACTGCTTGCAAAATGACTTATATTACTAATTATTCAACTTCAACAATAGAACACCCACCTATCACAGTCTAAACACAAAGAAAGATGTCTGAATGCAACGCAATGAATATGATTGCAAGCATAAATCAAACTACGTTGCCATGACTGACCTCCCATACACTAAACCGTTGTTCTGTAATGCGAACTAATTAAACTTTTAATTCAACAACAAGGGCATGCAAATCCATGGCAATGCACCGCACAAGTTTTCATTTCACTCCCAGCCACGTAGAACTACCCAACAAATATGAACTCGTAAACATTACATTTAATTTTTCCTGAATTTATATTGCGTTTAGCTGTAGGGGAGGGAAACAAAAAATAAATTTTTAATTATATTCCGAAAGTTTTGAGCAGACAATTCCCGATGCAAGCATTAAATTTTCTCTCTAATTTGCTTGTTAATTTTTTTTTAACTAAACCAGGAGTTGTTACTGGGAATTGCTTATGAATGCAAGTGTGCATGCAATTGATCAGGCATGTACTGTTAATGAAGAAATGCGCATTTTAAAATCAGCCTTGAGAGCCTGAAACTACAGAGGTCGCTCCGTTTTGCAACTGGTTGTGAGATGTCAGATAAAATTGTCATGTCAAAACAATAGGCAAAGGGTTTGCGGTTTCGCATCGCCCCTTTGATTTAAGATCAAGGATGAGACCGAATTTCTTGAATTTCAATTTTTGAAAATCTTGAATAAACACAAGAAACGTGTAGCCAATCACGATTGCTACGGAAATCCTTGCCAATAACTTGGCACATCCTTTCCCTTTTCATTGGTTTCATGTGTGTTATTCTACTACGATGCACATACAACTTCAATGCATTTAATATTCCGTGCATAGAGAGGTGCAAGGTAACGATGTTCAGTCATGGATTTCTCCTTTCAATCACAGCACGTCTGTATATGTACGTGCTGAGGTTCTGAGGCATACAGAAACATCCAATTAGAGAGCAAGGACAATACAATTTCTGTAAGGAAAATGTAAATTAATGGGAAAAAACTACAGAAACCTCACAATCACTTTGTACTATGTATATACTTGACCAGTTTTGCCATAGGTCAAAGGTCCTAGAAAAATAAATTTCCTTTGTCCACTGTGCTTTCGAATTTCTTACAGGAAAATCGACTAGATGGAATCCTAATAGTGCAATTGCGTAGGAGACGAAGAAATGTGGTCAAAAAGTTGGCACAAGTATGCAAAGAGAACCATTCAGAGAGAAGTTTGCCAGATATCCTTAGGGGGACAGGACATATCAACAGATTTATTGAATTTTTATGAAAACCTTCAAATAATTTTGAATCCTGTGACTACATGAGTGTGAAAAAAAGCAAAGCAATGGCTGGATTGAGTCTTCCAGTGCTCAATTGCGGCAAAGTCCTAGTCGTCAATGAAGCGAGTAGTAAGTATTCTTCTTCTTCAAAACACGCAGCTCTTGCATTGTCAGCTTTCTTGTAATGTAAAGGCGCGTTTGCGAAGTCATGAAGCTTGTCACGGAAATGAGTTTTGTGGGGTTATAAGGTGTTTAGCTTTCACGCAAAAACGTGGCTTCTATTTTGACTAGACTCCAAAGAATGGCTTCTTCTTGACAGTTTACTTGCACAGCACTTGCGAGAAGCGTCAAGCGATACATCCACTTATAGAGATAGCTTTGAACGCAAAGAGTTTTTCCGATCAACGGATCGTAAATAAGATCTTGGAGATATCTTAAACACAAACGACTGAACTGATTACGCGACCAGTGCTATGTGAGACGGTATGGCGTCGCATATATGGCAAAACTTATGGTCTTACTGCTAAATTTATCTAGGTCTTGGCTAACTCAACGTCCGCGTCCATCGTCAACAACCGTCACCAAGTGTTGACGGTTTTAAAGACTCGTCGTCACAGGAACTAAGCGCACCTGAAGCCTGAAGGCCTTAAAGGCCCCTTCAATCATAAATTCACGGATAGTCAAATGACTCTTAAAAAACTGAGTTCATATTTGATTAACTCTAAATTCATTGGGTGCTGCTTCAAGACTTGTCACAAAAAATGCAACCTCTTGTGGGTACCGGGGAACAAAAGCAATGAAGGTAATGAAATTCCTTACCTGTAAGTCAAAACAGATTCTTTTGAGATCGTAATGGGAGCTCTAAAAGATACCCGTCCATATAACAGAAGCCGCAATAACACCCTCAAAGCAGGGATGATACTAAGAGACTTGTGAGTTGTATATCTGGCTCATGCCTACTAAGACATCATCTTAACAAAAAGAAGCATGATTTCAGATACCGAATGCTGACTCTGCTTAGAAGGCGATGAAACCGTGAAGCATATACCTTTCGAGTATATGACTCTGTGCATAAGTAAGTTGCAAATCATTTGCTAAGACATCCTTGCTCCTTGAAACCATGTTTTAAGTCTTCTACAGTTGATATTTTCACCTCCATCGAGAAGCTGTAACACCTGTTAGCTTAAAACTGGCTTCTGTCGTACGATAGACCTTTTAGGTCGCAATGCACTTTCGCATCTATGGAAGGTAGCACATGACTTTTTAATGTGGTCGTGCAATACTGTGCTTAATTTGGAATCTTAGGTGCAGTGGGTAGTGTGTTCACTTGTGACGCAACCTGTGCAAGTTCAAGCTCGGTCGGGGAACATCAACAGCCATCGAAAATAAAAAGAGAACCGAACAAAATCTGAGCTTCAGCTGTTTCTAGCTGGAAGTACAATGGGCCGGAACGAGTTTAAGTGGTATTGAGACTTTGAAATTTCCTTAAAAAAAAAAGGTAAGCCCCGGAAGTCTAATTTATTAACAAAATGCAGACAAGACCAGCAGGAACCTCGAAAGGTTTACTTCCAGTCTTCACCCCTTTTGTCATTAGTTCATCTAATACAGGAAGAAATTTTCCTGAACCCATTACAGCAACATCGAGGGCTAACTTTGTTACGCAGGCAAAATTCATTGCAAATAATTCGCCAAATGTTCATCAAACTTAGTCCTTTTATCAAACTTCAAAAGAGAAGGATTCGTGGTGCTTAAAAATCAACAGATATCCCTGAGATCTCCTTAAACTGCCTCTGGCTATGGGCCAAGCAGCAGGTGTGTTCTACTTATGTTTTAACGTTGGATTTTCTTCAATTGTGTTTATGTATACAAATACATGTAAACAGATAGTTACTCATACTTCCATCATGACCATTGTTCATGAAATTGTATTAAAATATTTACTTTGGCTGTTTTTCGACTTCTTCTCACAAACAAACGAGCAACAAACCTTTGTCAGACAGTATACCTGCAGTTGATTATTAGAAGTCTGCAGGTATACATGAGTACCTTTGTTTTATCAGATTGAATTCTTTGTTTAGAATAAATACTGTCTGATTGCGATAAGAACAAAAACTAAAACCAAACAAACGTGAAGACAAAACCAAGTTGAAACTTTCAAAAAGGTACAAACAGTCTTATCGTTTGGCTTTCCTATTTGCTTATAATTTATTTTCAACAAAATGTTTTTACAGAGATATATCTTAAAAGGTACAATGTATGTATGTATGTATGTTTGTATGCGCATCCAAAAATTATGTCTCAGTACTATTCGTAAAATGGAGAAATTTAAAAGTGGGTTACAAAAGTCCTTAATACAAGTTTGTTATCAGTTTTTCAAATAACCCAAAGGCATGTACATAGAAATCAGCGCGGTTGTCCGCAGAGTTAGGACTCCATATGTCATGCCCTAGATGGGAGCTCGCAATAAGACTTCCCCAAAGTATACAAAGTAAATCGTATTGTATATTTGGGATTCACAGACATTATGGATTTGTTTCACGGTTCTCCAAATTTTCTAAAACTGCACCAAGTCTAATGAAAGTCCAAGCTTTTTTCGATAATGTGCAAGTTTCATACCATTAAACTTGGATGTCATATTCACTTGGTTAAGCTTACCTTCAAGGCTATTTGGGTTATAAGATTGCAATTTTTTGTTTTCCTGACGGATCATGACTTCATTAAATGAATTGTGGACATGCCTTAGGAAAGATACATCAATACGGAGTTAAGAGGAACTGAATTAATAGTTGAAAACAATACATGCATGCATGCAGGAATACCATAAGGTGGAGTTGTCTCCTTTCTGCTTTGGATTCTCGCTCTGAACAAGCGGGGGAAAAGCCACAGCAAGGGCGAATTTTATAATTCTATCAGCGACAGACAAACTCATTTCAAACCTTAGCTCGACACATGAACCAGAAAATATGGACGGACAGTGAATCTTCAGAAACCCAAACTGGTACTGCTTTACGAATAAGAGCTCTAAACACCCCTTAGAAATGTAATTGAGGACCAAATATCACTGAAAGCTCCAAGAACGCAATATTTACTTCCTGCTCGTCTTGAATCCGACAAAATATGTGGATAAAACATTAAGAAGGTGGCGATGGTGTAGTGGCTAGTCTGTTCACTTGTGACACGACTTGTGCAGGTTCGAGCCCGGTGGGGAACACCAACAGCCACCGAAAATAAAAAGAGAAATTAATTTAATTTGAGTTTCTCGAACCATTACACCAATAAGAGGTTTCTGCCTGGGAGTACAATGGACCGAAACGTGTTTGAGCGCTCCTGAGATTTGGAAATTTTAAGATCAGATGAATCCTTAAGCCATATACAAAGTTTCCAACGTAAGAACCATGCAGAGGCTGGCGTCTATTTGTACCACAGACAAAAGCAATAAGGAACCAACGGTGAGACTTAAGACCGTTCTTATCCCAGTCAAATATAATTCTTGAAGTCCAGCTCGACAAGGCATTTATACATCCTACAGAAATACTTAAACACACTGTACGTCGCTTGACCTCAAAAAACCATTTTACACACAACTTTAGAGCACGGAAGAATGTAAAAACGGAGTAGCACAAGAGCTAGACTGCGTGCACATCTCGGGTAAAGAGATAAGGGATCTAATCCTCTTTCTTAATTTCAAAGGCTGGATCTAGGCACCGACTGTCCCATACACATCAACACATATCATCAACCAGGTCACATGAGTCGTGGTAACATATACATAGGCACACCTAGTGCTATTTGGGTTCATAATGAACCGCCACCTCTACTTACCCTACCTACAAGATGAATAATCCGTCACCAGCTTTCTGGCAGCTTAAGAGTTAATACGACATTAAACTTGTCACCAAAAGAGTCCCTTAGAATATGCGTCGTAACCCCTGCTCCTAGTACGTACTACTTCTATAAATCCCAAATAGTTGGAAAACGTGTAATTAGTGTAAATTCAGTTGGAAACAAGTCCCAGGAGACAGTGGATTGCAAGACAAAATTGGAAGTAGAGCTTCTCCATTACGGTTTAGTTGGATGACTCTCTAGGATGCAAGCAGATACTTTCCGAAGTATGTATTAGTAAAAATATTGATCGAAAAAGATCGTCTTAAAAGATCTACTGTAAGCCGGCTTAATGAAGGTAAGAAAAACTCCTGCGTAGTATTTCTTTTAAGTCTGAAGGAGCGAGGAAAATCAGAAGCTTAATTTTACACAAAGCCACAAACACATATTATATACATGCTTCACCGTTTTATTCTCCTCTAAACAGAGACCACGGTAAGTGTCTTGCATAAACTGCATTTTGTTGAGAGGCCTTAAGTTGGCAGTCAGTGGAAAGAAAATTTACAAGCAGTCTTTCCTGTTTAATTGGAGCGTGTTGCAGGAATTTATAAACTATACACTACGGACCTTTTAACGGGCTTTAATCTGACCGTGTCTACATTTGCTGTGATTTGTGGCTTATTCGCATAGAAAACCCCACAAGAAAAATTCTAACGGGGTCAAATCGCACGATCTCGGTGGCCAGTTCACATCACCTCCACGTGAGATGACCATGCCCTCGAATCGCTGGCGCAGAATTTTCAATGTGGCACGTAGCGCCGTTTTGTTGAAACCACATGACGTTGGTGTCCATATCATCCAATTCAGGCCAAAAGAGGTATGAAATCATCGACCTATAGGCCTGGTAAACAGTGGGGGACCATTGGCATTAGGTGCCAAACACACTTTTTCGTTTTTTCATATACTGCCAATGGGGCACCATTGGCATTAGGTGCCAAACACACTTTTTCGTTTTTTCATATTCTGCCAATGGGGGACCATTGGCATTAGGTGCAAAACACACTTTTTTGTTTTTTCATATTCTGCCAATGGGGGACCATTGGCATTAGGTGCCAAACACACTTTTTCGTTTTTCATATACTGCCAATGGGGGACCATTGGCATTAGGTGCCAAACACACTTTTTTGTTTTTTCATATACTGCCAATGGGGGACCACTGGCATTAGGTGCCAAACACACTTTTTCGTTTTTTCATATACTGCCAATGGGGGACCATTGGCATTAGGTGCCAAACACACTTTTTCGTTTTTTCATATTCTGCCAATGGGGGACCATTGGCATTAGGTGCCAAACACACTTTTTCGTTTTTTCATATACTGCCAATGGGGGACCATTGGCATTAGGTGCCAAACACATTCTTTCGTTTTTTCATATACTGCCAATGGGGGACCATTGGCATTAGGTGCCAAACAAAGTCTTTCGTTTTTTCATATACTGCCAATGGGGGACCATTGGCATTAGGTGGCAAACAAAGTCTTTCGTTTTTTCATATACTGCCAATGGGGGACCATTGGCATTAGGTGCCAAACACACTTTTTCGTTTTTTCATATACTGCCAATGGGGGACCATTGGCATTAGGTGCCAAACACACTTTTTCGTTTTTTCATATACTGCCAATGGGGGAACATTGGCATTAGGTGCCAAACACACTTTTTCGTTTTTTCATATTCTGCCAATGGGGGACCATTGGCATTAGGTGCCAAACACACTTTTTCGTTTTTCATATACTGCCAATGGGGGACCATTGGCATTAGGTGACAAACACACTTTTTTGGTTTTTCATATACTGCCAATGGGGGACCACTGGCATTAGGTGCCAAACACACTTTTTCGTTTTTTCATATACTGCCAATGGGGGACCATTGGCATTAGGTGCCAAACAAAGTCTTTCGTTTTTTCATATACTGCCAATGGGGGACCATTGGCATTAGGTGCCAAACACACTTTTTCGTTTTTTCATATACTGCCAATGGGGGACCATTGGCATTAGGTGCCAAACACACTTTTTCGTTTTTTCATATACTGCCAATGGGGGACCATTGGCATTAGGTGCCAAACACACTTTTTCGTTTTTTCGTATACTGCCAATGGGGGACCATTGGCATTAGGTGCCAAACACAATTTTTCGTTTTTTCATATACTGCCAATGGGGGACCATTGGCATTAGGTGCCAAACACATTCTTTCGTTTTTTCATATACTGCCAATGGGGGACCATTGGCATTAGGTGCCAAACACACTTTTTCGTCTTTTCATATTCTGCCAATGGGGGACCATTGGCATTAGGTGCCAAACACACTTTTTCGTTTTTTCATATACTGCCAATGGGGGACCATTGGCATTAGGTGCCAAACAAAGTCTTTCGTTTTTTCATATACTGCCAATGGGGGACCATTGGCATTAGGTGCCAAACACACTTTTTCGTTTTTTCATATACTGCCAATGGGGGACCATTGGCATTAGGTGCCAAACACACTTTTTCGTTTTTTCATATACTGCCAATGGGGGACCATTGGCATTAGGTGCCAAACACACTTTTTCGTTTTTTCGTATACTGCCAATGGGGGACCATTGGCATTAGGTGCCAAACACAATTTTTCGTTTTTTCATATACTGCCAATGGGGGACCATTGGCATTAGGTGCCAAACACATTCTTTCGTTTTTTCATATACTGCCAATGGGGGACCATTGGCATTAGGTGCCAAACACACTTTTTCGTTTTTCCATATACTGCCAATGGGGGCCGTTGGCATTAGGTGCCAAACACACATTTTCGTTTTTTCATATACTGCCAATGGGGGACCATTGGCATTAGGTGCCAAACACACTTTTTCGTTTTTTCATATACTGCCAATGGAGGACCATTGGCATTAGGTGCCAAACGCACTTTTTCGTTTTTTCGTATACTGAAAATGGGGGACCATTGGCATTAGGTGCCAAACACATTCTTTCGTTTTTTCATATACTGCCAATGGGGGACTATTGGCAGTAGGTGCCAAACACACTTTTTAGTTTTTTCATATTCTTCTAATGGGGGACCATTGGCATTAGGTGCCAAACACACTTTTTCTTTTTTTCATATACTGCCAATGGGGGACCATTGGCATTAGGTGCCAAACACACTTTTCCGTTTTTTCATATACTGCCAATGGGGGACCATTGGCATTAGGTGCCAAACACATTCTTTCGTTTTTTCATATACTGCCAATGGAGGACCATTGGCATTAGGTGCCAAACACACTTTTTCGTTTTTCCATATACTGCCAATGGGGGCCCTTGGCATTAGGTGCCAAACACACTTTTTCGTCTTTTCATATTCTGCCAATGGAGGACCATTGGCATTAGGTGCCAAACACACTTTTTCGTTTTTCCATAAACTGCCAATGGGGGCCATTGGCATTAGGTGCCAAACACACTTTTTCGTTTTTTCATATACTGCCAAGGGGAGACCATTGGCATTAGGTGCCAAACACACGTTTTCGTTTTTTCATATACTGCCAATGGGGGACCATTGGCATTAGGTGCCAAACACACTTTTTCGTTTTTTCTTATACTGCCAATGGGGGACCATTGGCATTAGGTGAAAAACACACTTTTTCGTTTTTTCGTATACTGCCAATGGGGGACCATTGGCGTTAGGTGCCAAACACACTTTTTCGTTTTTTCATATACTGCCAATGGGGGACCATTGGCATTAGGTGCCAAACACACTTTTTCGTTTTTTCATATACTGCCAATGGGGGACCATTGGCATTAGGTGCAAAACGCATTCTTTCGTTTTTTCATATACTGCCAATGGGGGACCATTGGCATTAGGTGCCAAACACATTCTTTCGTTTTTTCATATACTGCCAATGGGGGACCATTGGCATTAGGTGCCAAACACATTTTTTCATTTTTTCATATACTGCCATTGGGGGACCATTGGAATTAGGTGCCAAACACCTTTTTTCGTTTTTTCGTATACTGCCAATGGGGGACCATTGGCATTAGGTGCCAAACACACTTTTTCGTTTTTTCGTATACTGCCAATGGGGGACCATTGGCATTAGGTGCCAAACACATTCTTTCGTTTTTTCATATACTGCCAATGGGGGACCATTGGCATTAGGTGCCAAACACACTTTTTCGTTTTTTCATATACTGCCAATGGGGGACCATTGGCATTAGGTGCCAAACACACTTTTTCGTTTTCTTATATTCTGCCAATGGGGGACCATTGGCATTAGGTGCTAAACACACTTTTTCGTTTTTTTCATATACAGCCCATGGGGGACCATTGGCGTTAGGTGCCAAACACACTTTTTCGTTTTTTCGTATACTGCCAATGGGGGACCATTGGCATTAGGTGCCAAACACACTTTTTCGTTTTTTCATGTACTGCCAATGGAGGACCATTGGCATTAGGTGCCAAACACATCCTTTCGGTTTTTCATATACTGCCAATGGGGGACCATTGGCATTAGGTGCCAAACACACTTTTTCGTTTTTTCATAAACTGCCAATGGGGGACCATTGGCATTAGGTGCCAAACACACTTTTTCGTTTTTTCATATACTGCCAATGGGGGACCATTGGCATTAGGTGCCAAACACACTTTTTCGTTTTTCCGTATACTGCCAATGGGGGACCATTGGCATTAGGTGCCAAACACATTCTTTCGTTTTTTCATATACTGCCAATGGGGGACCATTGGCATTAGGTGCCAAACACACTTTTTCGTATACTGCCAATCGGGGACCATTGGCATTAGGTGCCAAACACATTCTTGTGTTTTTTCATACGCTGCCAATGGGGGACCATTGGCATTAGGTGCCAAACACACTTTTTCGTTTTTTCATATACTGCCAATGGGGGACCATTGGCATTAGGTGCCAAACACACTTTTTCGTTTTTTCATAAACTGCCAATGGGGGACCATTAGCATTAGGTGCCAAACACATTTTTTAGTTCTTTTATATACTGCCAGTGGGGGACCATTGGCATTAGGTGCCAAACACACTTTTTCGTTTTTTCATATACTGCCAATGAGGGACCATTGGCATTAGGTGCCAAACACACTTTTTCGTTTTTTCATATACTGCCAATGGGGGACCATTGGCATTAGATGCCAAACACACTTTTTCGTTTTTTCGTATACTGCCAATGGGGGACCATTGGCATTAGGTGCCAAACACATTCTTTCGTTTTTTCATATACTGCCAATGGGGGACCATTGGCATTAGGTGCCAAACACACTTTTTCGTTTTTTCATATACTGCCAATGGGGGACCATTGGCATTAGGTGCAAAACGCATTCTTTCGTTTTTTCATATACTGCCAATGGGGGACCATTGGCATTAGGTGCCAAACACATTCTTTCGTTTTTTCATATACTGCCAATGGGGGACCATTGGCATTAGGTGCCAAACACATTTTTTCATTTTTTCATATACTGCCATTGGGGGACCATTGGAATTAGGTGCCAAACACCTTTTTTCGTTTTTTCGTATACTGCCAATGGGGGACCATTGGCATTAGGTGCCAAACACACTTTTTCGTTTTTAAATATACTGCCAATGGGGGACCATTGGCATTAGGTGCCAAACACACTTTTTCGTTTTTTCGTATACTGCCAATGGGGGACCATTGGCATTAGGTGCCAAACACATTCTTTCGTTTTTTCATATACTGCCAATGGGGGACCATTGGCATTAGGTGCCAAACACACTTTTTCGTTTTTTCATATACTGCCAATGGGGGACCATTGGCATTAGGTGCCAAACACACTTTTTCGTTTTCTTATATTCTGCCAATGGGGGACCATTGGCATTAGGTGCTAAACACACTTTTTCGTTTTTTTCATATACAGCCCATGGGGGACCATTGGCGTTAGGTGCCAAACACACTTTTTCGTTTTTTCGTATACAGCCAATGGGGGACCATTGGCATTAGGTGCCAAACACACTTTTTCGTTTTTTCATGTACTGCCAATGGAGGACCATTGGCATTAGGTGCCAAACACATCCTTTCGGTTTTTCATATACTGCCAATGGGGGACCATTGGCATTAGGTGCCAAACACACTTTTTCGTTTTTTCATAAACTGCCAATGGGGGACCATTGGCATTAGGTGCCAAACACACTTTTTCGTTTTTTCATATACTGCCAATGGGGGACCATTGGCATTAGGTGCCAAACACACTTTTTCGTTTTTCCGTATACTGCCAATGGGGGACCATTGGCATTAGGTGCCAAACACATTCTTTCGTTTTTTCATATACTGCCAATGGGGGACCATTGGCATTAGGTGCCAAACACACTTTTTCGTATACTGCCAATCGGGGACCATTGGCTTTAGGTGCCAAACACATTCTTGTGTTTTTTCATACGCTGCCAATGGGGGACCATTGGCATTAGGTGCCAAACACACTTTTTCGTTTTTTCATATACTGCCAATGGGGGACCATTGGCATTAGGTGCCAAACATACTTTTTCGTTTTTTCATAAACTGCCAATGGGGGACCATTAGCATTAGGTGCCAAACACATTTTTTAGTTCTTTTATATACTGCCAGTGGGGGACCATTGGCATTAGGTGCCAAACACACTTTTTCGTTTTTTCATATACTGCCAATGGGGGACCATTGGCATTAGGTGCCAAACACACTTTTTCGTTTTTTCGTATACTGCCAATGGGGGACCATTGGCATTAGGTGCCAAACACATTCTTTCGTTTTTTCATATACTGCCAATGGAGGACCATGGGGGACCATTGGCATTAGGTGCCAAACACACTTTTTCGTTTTTTCATATACTGCCAATGGGGGACCATTGGCATTAGGTGCCAAACACATTCTTTCGTTTTTTCATAAACTGCCAATGGGGGCCATTGGCATTAGGTGCCAAACACACTTTTTCGTTTTTTCATATACTGCCAATGGGGGACCATTGGCATTAGGTGCCAAACACACTTTTTCGTTTTTTCATATACTGCCAATGGGGGACCATTGGCATTAGGTGCCAAACACACTTTTTCGTTTTTTCATATACTGCCAATGGGGGACCATTGGCATTAGGTGCCAAACATACTTTTTCGTTTTTTCATAAACTGCCAATGGGGGACCATTAGCATTAGGTGCCAAACACATTTTTTAGTTCTTTTATATACTGCCAGTGGGGGACCATTGGCATTAGGTGCCAAACACACTTTTTCGTTTTTTCATATACTGCCAATGGGGGACCATTGGCATTAGGTGCCAAACACACTTTTTCGTTTTTTCTTATACTGCCAATGGGGGACCATTGGCATTAGGTGCCAAACACACTTTTTCGTTTTTTCATATACTGCCAATGGGGGACCATTGGCATTAGGTGCCAAACACATTCTTTCGTTTTTTCATATACTGCCAATGGGGGACCATTGGCATTAGGTGCCAAACACATTCTTTCGTTTTTTCATATACTGCCAATGGAGGACCATGGGGGACCATTGGCATTAGGTGCCAAACACACTTTTTCGTTTTTTCATATACTGCCAATGGGGGACCATTGGCATTAGGTGCCAAACACACTTTTTCGTTTTTTCATATACTGCCAATGGGGGACCATTGGCATTAGGTGCCAAACACACTTTTTCGTTTTTTCATATACTGCCAATGGGGGACCATTGGCATTAGGTGCCAAACACACTTTTTCGTTTTCTTATATTCTGCCAATGGGGGACCATTGGCATTAGGTGCTAAACACACTTTTTCGTTTTTTTCATATACAGCCCATGGGGGACCATTGGCGTTAGGTGCCAAACACACTTTTTCGTTTTTTCGTATACAGCCAATGGGGGACCATTGGCATTAGGTGCCAAACACACTTTTTCGTTTTTTCATGTACTGCCAATGGAGGACCATTGGCATTAGGTGCCAAACACATCCTTTCGGTTTTTCATATACTGCCAATGGGGGACCATTGGCATTAGGTGCCAAACACACTTTTTCGTTTTTTCATAAACTGCCAATGGGGGACCATTGGCATTAGGTGCCAAACACACTTTTTCGTTTTTTCATATACTGCCAATGGGGGACCATTGGCATTAGGTGCCAAACACACTTTTTCGTTTTTTCATAAACTGCCAATGGGGGACCATTGGCATTAGGTGCCAAACACACTTTTTCGTTTTTTCATATACTGCCAATGGGGGACCATTGGCATTAGGTGCCAAACACACTTTTTCGTTTTTCCGTATACTGCCAATGGGGGACCATTGGCATTAGGTGCCAAACACATTCTTTCGTTTTTTCATATACTGCCAATGGGGGACCATTGGCATTAGGTGCCAAACACACTTTTTCGTATACTGCCAATCGGGGACCATTGGCATTAGGTGCCAAACACATTCTTGTGTTTTTTCATACGCTGCCAATGGGGGACCATTGGCATTAGGTGCCAAACACACTTTTTCGTTTTTTCATATACTGCCAATGGGGGACCATTGGCATTAGGTGCCAAACATACTTTTTCGTTTTTTCATAAACTGCCAATGGGGGACCATTAGCATTAGGTGCCAAACACATTTTTTAGTTCTTTTATATACTGCCAGTGGGGGACCATTGGCATTAGGTGCCAAACACACTTTTTCGTTTTTTCATATACTGCCAATGGGGGACCATTGGCATTAGGTGCCAAACACACTTTTTCGTTTTTTCGTATACTGCCAATGGGGGACCATTGGCATTAGGTGCCAAACACATTCTTTCGTTTTTTCATATACTGCCAATGGAGGACCATGGGGGACCATTGGCATTAGGTGCCAAACACACTTTTTCGTTTTTTCATATACTGCCAATGGGGGACCATTGGCATTAGGTGCCAAACACATTCTTTCGTTTTTTCATAAACTGCCAATGGGGGCCATTGGCATTAGGTGCCAAACACACTTTTTCGTTTTTTCATATACTGCCAATGGGGGACCATTGGCATTAGGTGCCAAACACACTTTTTCGTTTTTTCATATACTGCCAATGGGGGACCATTGGCATTAGGTGCCAAACACACTTTTTCGTTTTTTCATATACTGCCAATGGGGGACCATTGGCATTAGGTGCCAAACACACTTTTTCGTTTTTTCTTATACTGCCAATGGGGGACCATTGGCATTAGGTGCCAAACACACTTTTTCGTTTTTTCATATACTGCCAATGGGGGACCATTGGCATTAGGTGCCAAACACATTCTTTCGTTTTTTCATATACTGCCAATGGGGGACCATTGGCATTAGGTGCCAAACACATTCTTTCGTTTTTTCATATACTGCCAATGGAGGACCATGGGGGACCATTGGCATTAGGTGCCAAACACACTTTTTCGTTTTTTCATATACTGCCAATGGGGGACCATTGGCATTAGGTGCCAAACACATTCTTTCGTTTTTTCATAAACTGCCAATGGGGGCCATTGGCATTAGGTGCCAAACACACTTTTTCGTTTTTTCATATACTGCCAATGGGGGACCATTGGCATTAGGTGCCAAACACACTTTTTCGTTTTTTCATATACTGCCAATGGGGGACCATTGGCATTAGGTGCCAAACACACTTTTTCGTTTTTTCATATACTGCCAATGGGGGACCATTGGCATTAGGTGCCAAACACACTTTTTCGTTTTTTCATATACTGCCAATGGGGGACCATTGGCATTAGGTGCCAAACACACTTTTTCGTTTTTTCATATACTGCCAATGGGAGACCATTGGCATTAGGTGCCAAACACACTTATTCGTTTTTTCATATACTGCCAATTGGAGACCATTGGCATTAGGTGCCAAACACACTTATTCGTTTTTTCATATACTGCCAATGGGGGACCATTGGCATTAGGTGCCAAACACACTTTTTCGTTTTTTCATATACTGCCAATGGGGGACCATTGGCATTAGGTGCCAAACACACTTTTTCGTTTTTTCATATACTGCCAATGGGGGACCATTGGCATTAGGTGCCAAACACAATTTTTCGTTTTTTCATATACTGCCAATGGGGGACCATTGGCATTAGGTGCCAAACACACTTTTTCGTTTTTTCATATACTGCCAATGGGGAACCATTGGCATTAGGTGCCAAACACAATTTTTCGTTTTTTCATATACTGCCAATGGGGGACCATTGGCATTAGGTGCCAAACACAATTTTTAGTTTTTTCATATACTGCCAATGGGGGACCATTGGCATTAGGTGCCAAACACACTTTTTCGTTTTTTCATATACTGCCAATGGGGGACCATTGGCATTAGGTGCCAAACACACTTATTCGTTTTTTCATATACTGCCAATGGGGGACCATTGGCATTAGGTGCCAAACACACTTTTTCGTTTTTTCATATACTGCCAATGGGGGACCATTGGCATTAGGTGCCAAACACACTTTTTCGTTTTTTCATATACTGCCAATGGGGGACCATTGGCATTAGGTGCCAAACACACTTTTTCGTTTTTTCATATACTGCCAATGGGGGACCATTGGCATTAGGTGCCAAACACACTTTTTCGTTTTTTCATATACTGCCAATGGGGGACCATTGGCATTAGGTGCCAAACACACTTTTTCGTTTTTTCATATACTGCCAATGGGGGACCATTGGCATTAGGTGCCAAAAACACTTTTTCGTTTTTTCATATACTGCCAATGGGGGACCATTGGCATTAGGTGCCAAACACACTGTTTCGTTTTTTCATAAACTGCCAATGGGGGCCATTGGCATTAGGTGCCAAACACATTCTTTCGTTTTTTCATATACTGCCAATGGGGGACCATTGGCATTAGGTGCCAAACACATTCTTTCGTTTTTTCATATACTGCCAATGGAGGACCATGGGGGACCATTGGCATTAGGTGCCAAACACACTTTTTCGTTTTTTCATATACTGCCAATGGGGGACCATTGGCATTAGGTGCCAAACACACTTTTTCGTTTTTTCATATACTGCCAATGGGGGACCATTGGCATTAGGTGCCAAACACATTCTTTCGTTTTTTCATAAACTGCCAATGGGGGCCATTGGCATTAGGTGCCAAACACACTTTTTCGTTTTTTCATATACTGCCAATGGGGGACCATTGGCATTAGGTGCCAAACACACTTTTTCGTTTTTTCATATACTGCCAATGGGGGACCATTGGCATTAGGTGCCAAACACACTTTTTCGTTTTTTCATATACTGCCAATGGGGGACCATTGGCATTAGGTGCCAAACACACTTTTTCGTTTTTTCATATACTGCCAATGGGAGACCATTGGCATTAGGTGCCAAACACACTTTTTCGTTTTTTCATATACTGCCAATGGGGGACCATTGGCATTAGGTGCCAAACACACTTATTCGTTTTTTCATATACTGCCAATGGGGGACCATTGGCATTAGGTGCCAAACACACTTTTTCGTTTTTTCATATACTGCCAATGTGGGACCATTGGCATTAGGTGCCAAACACACTTTTTCGTTTTTTCATATACTGCCAATGGGGGACCATTGGCATTAGGTGCCAAACACACTTTTTCGTTTTTTCATATACTGCCAATGGGGGACCATTGGCATTAGGTGCCAAACACACTTTTTCGTTTTTTCATATACTGCCAATGGGGGACCATTGGCATTAGGTGCCAAACACACTTTTTCGTTTTTTCATATACTGCCAATGGGGGACCATTGGCATTAGGTGCCAAACACACTTTTTCGTTTTTTCATATACTGCCAATGGGGGACCATTGGCATTAGGTGCCAAAAACACTTTTTCGTTTTTTCATATACTGCCAATGGGGGACCATTGGCATTAGGTGCCAAACACACTGTTTCGTTTTTTCATAAACTGCCAATGGGGGCCATTGGCATTAGGTGCCAAACACATTCTTTCGTTTTTTCATATACTGCCAATGGGGGACCATTGGCATTAGGTGCCAAACACATTCTTTCGTTTTTTCATATACTGCCAATGGAGGACCATGGGGGACCATTGGCATTAGGTGCCAAACACACTTTTTCGTTTTTTCATATACTGCCAATGGGGGACCATTGGCATTAGGTGCCAAACACACTTTTTCGTTTTTTCATATACTGCCAATGGGGGACCATTGGCATTAGGTGCCAAACACATTCTTTCGTTTTTTCATAAACTGCCAATGGGGGCCATTGGCATTAGGTGCCAAACACACTTTTTCGTTTTTTCATATACTGCCAATGGGGGACCATTGGCATTAGGTGCCAAACACACTTTTTCGTTTTTTCATATACTGCCAATGGGGGACCATTGGCATTAGGTGCCAAACACACTTTTTCGTTTTTTCATATACTGCCAATGGGGGACCATTGGCATTAGGTGCCAAACACACTTTTTCGTTTTTTCATATACTGCCAATGGGGGACCATTGGCATTAGGTGCCAAACACACTTTTTCGTTTTTTCATATACTGCCAATGGGGGACCATTGGCATTAGGTGCCAAACACACTTTTTCGTTTTTTCATATACTGCCAATGGGGGACCATTGGCATTAGGTGCCAAAAACACTTTTTCGTTTTTTCATATACTGCCAATGGGGGACCATTGGCATTAGGTGCCAAACACACTGTTTCGTTTTTTCATAAACTGCCAATGGGGGCCATTGGCATTAGGTGCCAAACACATTCTTTCGTTTTTTCATATACTGCCAATGGGGGACCATTGGCATTAGGTGCCAAACACATTCTTTCGTTTTTTCATATACTGCCAATGGAGGACCATGGGGGACCATTGGCATTAGGTGCCAAACACACTTTTTCGTTTTTTCATATACTGCCAATGGGGGACCATTGGCATTAGGTGCCAAACACACTTTTTCGTTTTTTCATATACTGCCAATGGGGGACCATTGGCATTAGGTGCCAAACACATTCTTTCGTTTTTTCATAAACTGCCAATGGGGGCCATTGGCATTAGGTGCCAAACACACTTTTTCGTTTTTTCATATACTGCCAATGGGGGACCATTGGCATTAGGTGCCAAACACACTTTTTCGTTTTTTCATATACTGCCAATGGGGGACCATTGGCATTAGGTGCCAAACACACTTTTTCGTTTTTTCATATACTGCCAATGGGGGACCATTGGCATTAGGTGCCAAACACACTTTTTCGTTTTTTCATATACTGCCAATGGGGAACCATTGGCATTAGGTGCCAAACACAATTTTTCGTTTTTTCATATACTGCCAATGGGGGACCATTGGCATTAGGTGCCAAACACAATTTTTAGTTTTTTCATATACTGCCAATGGGGGACCATTGGCATTAGGTGCCAAACACACTTTTTCGTTTTTTCATATACTGCCAATGGGGGACCATTGGCATTAGGTGCCAAACACAATTTTTCGTTTTTTCATATACTGCCAATGGGGGACCATTGGCATTAGGTGCCAAACACACTTTTTCGTTTTTTCATATACTGCCAATGGGGAACCATTGGCATTAGGTGCCAAACACAATTTTTCGTTTTTTCATATACTGCCAATGGGGGACCATTGGCATTAGGTGCCAAACACAATTTTTAGTTTTTTCATATACTGCCAATGGGGGACCATTGGCATTAGGTGCCAAACACACTTTTTCGTTTTTTCATATACTGCCAATGGGGGACCATTGGCATTAGGTGCCAAACACACTTTTTCGTTTTTTCATATACTGCCAATGGGGGACCATTGGCATTAGGTGCCAAACACACTTTTTCGTTTTTTCATATACTGCCAATGGGGAACCATTGGCATTAGGTGCCAAACACAATTTTTCGTTTTTTCATATACTGCCAATGGGGGACCATTGGCATTAGGTGCCAAACACAATTTTTAGTTTTTTCATATACTGCCAATGGGGGACCATTGGCATTAGGTGCCAAACACACTTTTTCGTTTTTTCATATACTGCCAATGGGGGACCATTGGCATTAGGTGCCAAACACAATTTTTCGTTTTTTCATATACTGCCAATGGGGGACCATTGGCATTAGGTGCCAAACACACTTATTCGTTTTTTCATATACTGCCAATGGGGGACCATTGGCATTAGGTGCCAAACACACTTTTTCGTTTTTTCATATACTGCCAATGGGGGACCATTGGCATTAGGTGCCAAACACACTTTTTCGTTTTTTCATATACTGCCAATGGGGGACCATTGGCATTAGGTGCCAAACACACTTTTTCGTTTTTTCATATACTGCCAATGGGGGACCATTGGCATTAGGTGCCAAACACACTTTTTCGTTTTTTCATATACTGCCAATGGGGGACCATTGGCATTAGGTGCCAAACACACTTTTTCGTTTTTTCATATACTGCCAATGGGGGACCATTGGCATTAGGTGCCAAAAACACTTTTTCGTTTTTTCATATACTGCCAATGGGGGACCATTGGCATTAGGTGCCAAACACACTGTTTCGTTTTTTCATAAACTGCCAATGGGGGCCATTGGCATTAGGTGCCAAACACATTCTTTCGTTTTTTCATATACTGCCAATGGGGGACCATTGGCATTAGGTGCCAAACACATTCTTTCGTTTTTTCATATACTGCCAATGGAGGACCATGGGGGACCATTGGCATTAGGTGCCAAACACACTTTTTCGTTTTTTCATATACTGCCAATGGGGGACCATTGGCATTAGGTGCCAAACACACTTTTTCGTTTTTTCATATACTGCCAATGGGGGACCATTGGCATTAGGTGCCAAACACATTCTTTCGTTTTTTCATAAACTGCCAATGGGGGCCATTGGCATTAGGTGCCAAACACACTTTTTCGTTTTTTCATATACTGCCAATGGGGGACCATTGGCATTAGGTGCCAAACACACTTTTTCGTTTTTTCATATACTGCCAATGGGGGACCATTGGCATTAGGTGCCAAACACACTTTTTCGTTTTTTCATATACTGCCAATGGGGGACCATTGGCATTAGGTGCCAAACACACTTTTTCATTTTTTCATATACTGCCAATGGGAGACCATTGGCATTAGGTGCCAAACACACTTATTCGTTTTTTCATATACTGCCAATTGGAGACCATTGGCATTAGGTGCCAAACACACTTATTCGTTTTTTCATATACTGCCAATGGGGGACCATTGGCATTAGGTGCCAAACACACTTTTTCGTTTTTTCATATACTGCCAATGGGGGACCATTGGCATTAGGTGCCAAACACACTTTTTCGTTTTTTCATATACTGCCAATGGGGGACCATTGGCATTAGGTGCCAAACACAATTTTTCGTTTTTTCATATACTGCCAATGGGGGACCATTGGCATTAGGTGCCAAACACACTTTTTCGTTTTTTCATATACTGCCAATGGGGAACCATTGGCATTAGGTGCCAAACACAATTTTTCGTTTTTTCATATACTGCCAATGGGGGACCATTGGCATTAGGTGCCAAACACAATTTTTAGTTTTTTCATATACTGCCAATGGGGGACCATTGGCATTAGGTGCCAAACACACTTTTTCGTTTTTTCATATACTGCCAATGGGGGACCATTGGCATTAGGTGCCAAACACACTTATTCGTTTTTTCATATACTGCCAATGGGGGACCATTGGCATTAGGTGCCAAACACACTTTTTCGTTTTTTCATATACTGCCAATGGGGGACCATTGGCATTAGGTGCCAAGCACACTTTTTCGTTTTTTCATATACTGCCAATGGGGGACCATTGGCATTAGGTGCCAAACACACTTTTTCGTTTTTTCATATACTGCCAATGGGGGACCATTGGCATTAGGTGCCAAACACACTTTTTCGTTTTTTCATATACTGCCAATGGGGGACCATTGGCATTAGGTGCCAAACACACTTTTTCGTTTTTTCATATACTGCCAATGGGGGACCATTGGCATTAGGTGCCAAAAACACTTTTTCGTTTTTTCATATACTGCCAATGGGGGACCATTGGCATTAGGTGCCAAACACACTGTTTCGTTTTTTCATAAACTGCCAATGGGGGCCATTGGCATTAGGTGCCAAACACATTCTTTCGTTTTTTCATATACTGCCAATGGGGGACCATTGGCATTAGGTGCCAAACACATTCTTTCGTTTTTTCATATACTGCCAATGGAGGACCATGGGGGACCATTGGCATTAGGTGCCAAACACACTTTTTCGTTTTTTCATATACTGCCAATGGGGGACCATTGGCATTAGGTGCCAAACACACTGTTTCGTTTTTTCATAAACTGCCAATGGGGGCCATTGGCATTAGGTGCCAAACACACTTTTTCGTTTTTTCATATACTGCCAATGGGGGACCATTGGCATTAGGTGCCAAACACACTTTTTCGTTTTTTCATATACTGCCAATGGGGGACCATTGGCATTAGGTGCCAAACACACTTTTTCGTTTTTTCATATACTGCCAATGGGGGACCATTGGCATTAGGTGCCAAACACACTTTTTCGTTTTTTCATATACTGCCAATGGGGGACCATTGGCATTAGGTGCCAAACACACTGTTTCGTTTTTTCATAAACTGCCAATGGGGGCCATTGGCATTAGGTGCCAAACACACTTTTTCGTTTTTTCATATACTGCCAATGGGAGACCATTGGCATTAGGTGCCAAACACACTTTTTCGTTTTTTCATATACTGCCAATGGGGGACCATTGGCATTAGGTGCCAAACACACTTTTTCGTTTTTTCATATACTGCCAATGGGGGACCATTGGCATTAGGTGCCAAACACACTTTTTCGTTTTTTCATATACTGCCAATGGGGGACCATTGGCATTAGGTGCCAAAAACACTTTTTCGTTTTCTCTCTTTGGCAGTAGGTGCCAAACACACTTTTTCGTTTTTTCATATACTGCCAATTGGGGACCATTGGCATTAGGTGCCAAACACACTTTTTCGTTTTTTCATATACTGCCAATGGGGGACCATTGGCATTAGGTGCCAAAAACACTTTTTCGTTTTCTCATATACTGCCAATGGGGGACCATTGGCATTAGGTGCCAAACACACTTTTTCGTTTTTTCATATACTGCCAATTTGGGACCATTGGCATTAGGTGCCAAACACATTCTTTCGTTTTTTCATATACTGCCAATGGGGGACCATTGGCATTAGGTGCCAAACACACTTTTTCGTTTTTTCATATACTGCCAATGGGGGACCATTGGCATTAGGTGCCAAACACACTTTTTCGTTTTTTCATAAACTGCCAATGGGGGCCATTGGCATTAGGTGCCAAACACACTTTTTCGTTTTTTCATATACTGCCAATGGGGGACCATTGGCATTAGGTGCCAAACACACTGTTTCGTTTTTTCATAAACTGCCAATGGGGGCCATTGGCATAAGGTGCCAAGCACACTTTTTCGTTTTTTCATATACTGCCAATGGGAGACCATTGGCATTAGGTGCCAAACACACTTTTTCGTTTTTTCATATACCGCCAATGGGGGACCATTGGCATTAGGTGCCAAACACACTTTTTCGTTTTTTCATATACTGCCAATGGGGGACCATTGGCATTAGGTGCCAAACACACTTTTTCGTTTTTTCATATACTGCCAATGGGGGACCATTGGCATTAGGTGCCAAACACACTTTTTCGTTTTTTCATATACTGCCAATGGGGGACCATTGGCATTAGGTGCCAAACACACTTTTTCGTTTTTTCATATACTGCCAATGGGAGACCATTGGCATTAGGTGCCAAACACACTTTTTCGTTTTTTCATATACTGCCAATGGGGGACCATTGGCATTAGGTGCCAAACACACTTTTTCGTTTTTTCATATACTGCCAATGGGGGACCATTGGCATTAGGTGCCAAACACACTTTTTCGTTTTTTCATATACTGCCAATGGGAAACCATTGGCATTAGGTGCCAAACACACTTTTTCGTTTTTTCATATACTGCCAATGGGGGACCATTGGCATTAGGTGCCAAACACATTCTTTCGTTTTTTCATATACTGCCAATGGGGGACCATTGGCATTAGGTGCCAAACACACTTTTTCGTTTTTTCATATACTGCCAATGGGGGACCATTGGCATTAGGTGCCAAACACACTGTTTCGTTTTTTCATATACTGCCAATGGGGGACCATTGGCATTAGGTGCCAAACACACTTTTTCGTTTTTTCATATACTGCCAATGGGGGACCATTGGCATTAGGTGCCAAACACACTTTTTCGTTTTTTCATATACTGCCAATGGGGGACCATTGGCATTAGGTGCCAAACACACTGTTTCGTTTTTTCATAAACTGCCAATGGGGGCCATTGGCATTAGGTGCCAAACACACTTTTTCGTTTTTTCATATACTGCCAATGGGAGACCATTGGCATTAGGTGCCAAACACACTTATTCGTTTTTTCATATACTGCCAATTGGAGACCATTGGCATTAGGTGCCAAACACACTTATTCGTTTTTTCATATACTGCCAATGGGGGACCATTGGCATTAGGTGCCAAACACACTTTTTCGTTTTTTCATATACTGCCAATGGGGGACCATTGGCATTAGGTGCCAAACACACTTTTTCGTTTTTTCATATACTGCCAATGGGGGACCATTGGCATTAGGTGCCAAACACAATTTTTCGTTTTTTCATATACTGCCAATGGGGGACCATTGGCATTAGGTGCCAAACACAATTTTTCGTTTTTTCATATACTGCCAATGGGGGACCATTGGCATTAGGTGCCAAACACACTTTTTCGTTTTTTCATATACTGCCAATGGGGGACCATTGGCATTAGGTGCCAAACACACTGTTTCGTTTTTTCATAAACTGCCAATGGGGGCCATTGGCATTAGGTGCCAAACACATTCTTTCGTTTTTTCATATACTGCCAATGGGGGACCATTGGCATTAGGTGCCAAACACATTCTTTCGTTTTTTCATATACTGCCAATGGAGGACCATGGGGGACCATTGGCATTAGGTGCCAAACACACTTTTTCGTTTTTTCATATACTGCCAATGGGGGACCATTGGCATTAGGTGCCAAACACACTTTTTCGTTTTTTCATATACTGCCAATGGGGGACCATTGGCATTAGGTGCCAAACACATTCTTTCGTTTTTTCATAAACTGCCAATGGGGGCCATTGGCATTAGGTGCCAAACACACTTTTTCGTTTTTTCATATACTGCCAATGGGGGACCATTGGCATTAGGTGCCAAACACACTTTTTCGTTTTTTCATATACTGCCAATGGGGGACCATTGGCATTAGGTGCCAAACACACTTTTTCGTTTTTTCATATACTGCCAATGGGGGACCATTGGCATTAGGTGCCAAACACACTTTTTCGTTTTTTCATATACTGCCAATGGGGGACCATTGGCATTAGGTGCCAAAAACACTTTTTCGTTTTTTCATATACTGCCAATGGGGGACCATTGGCATTAGGTGCCAAACACACTGTTTCGTTTTTTCATAAACTGCCAATGGGGGCCATTGGCATTAGGTGCCAAACACATTCTTTCGTTTTTTCATATACTGCCAATGGGGGACCATTGGCATTAGGTGCCAAACACATTCTTTCGTTTTTTCATATACTGCCAATGGAGGACCATGGGGGACCATTGGCATTAGGTGCCAAACACACTTTTTCGTTTTTTCATATACTGCCAATGGGGGACCATTGGCATTAGGTGCCAAACACACTTTTTCGTTTTTTCATATACTGCCAATGGGGGACCATTGGCATTAGGTGCCAAACACACTTTTTCGTTTTTTCATATACTGCCAATGGGAGACCATTGGCATTAGGTGCCAAACACACTTATTAGATTTTTCATATACTGCCAATTGGAGACCATTGGCATTAGGTGCCAAACACACTTATTCGTTTTTTCATATACTGCCAATGGGGGACCATTGGCATTAGGTGCCAAACACACTTTTTCGTTTTTTCATATACTGCCAATGGGGGACCATTGGCATTAGGTGCCAAACACACTTTTTCGTTTTTTCATATACTGCCAATGGGGGACCATTGGCATTAGGTGCCAAACACAATTTTTCGTTTTTTCATATACTGCCAATGGGGGACCATTGGCATTAGGTGCCAAACACACTTTTTCGTTTTTTCATATACTGCCAATGGGGAACCATTGGCATTAGATGCCAAACACAATTTTTCGTTTTTTCATATACTGCCAATGGGGGACCATTGGCATTAGGTGCCAAACACAATTTTTAGTTTTTTCATATACTGCCAATGGGGGACCATTGGCATTAGGTGCCAAACACACTTTTTCGTTTTTTCATATACTGCCAATGGGGGACCATTGGCATTAGGTGCCAAACACAATTTTTCGTTTTTTCATATACTGCCAATGGGGGACCATTGGCATTAGGTGCCAAACACACTTTTTCGTTTTTTCATATACTGCCAATGGGGAACCATTGGCATTAGGTGCCAAACACAATTTTTCGTTTTTTCATATACTGCCAATGGGGGACCATTGGCATTAGGTGCCAAACACAATTTTTAGTTTTTTCATATACTGCCAATGGGGGACCATTGGCATTAGGTGCCAAACACACTTTTTCGTTTTTTCATATACTGCCAATGGGGGACCATTGGCATTAGGTGCCAAACACACTTATTCGTTTTTTCATATACTGCCAATGGGGGACCATTGGCATTAGGTGCCAAACACACTTTTTCGTTTTTTCATATACTGCCAATGGGGGACCATTGGCATTAGGTGCCAAACACACTTTTTCGTTTTTTCATATACTGCCAATGGGGGACCATTGGCATTAGGTGCCAAACACACTTTTTCGTTTTTTCATATACTGCCAATGGGGGACCATTGGCATTAGGTGCCAAACACACTTTTTCGTTTTTTCATATACTGCCAATGGGGGACCATTGGCATTAGGTGCCAAACACACTTTTTCGTTTTTTCATATACTGCCAATGGGGGACCATTGGCATTAGGTGCCAAAAACATTTTTTCGTTTTTTCATATACTGCCAATGGGGGACCATTGGCATTAGGTGCCAAACACACTGTTTCGTTTTTTCATAAACTGCCAATGGGGGCCATTGGCATTAGGTGCCAAACACATTCTTTCGTTTTTTCATATACTGCCAATGGGGGACCATTGGCATTAGGTGCCAAACACATTCTTTCGTTTTTTCATATACTGCCAATGGAGGACCATGGGGGACCATTGGCATTAGGTGCCAAACACACTTTTTCGTTTTTTCATATACTGCCAATGGGGGACCATTGGCATTAGGTGCCAAACACACTTTTTCGTTTTTTCATATACTGCCAATGGGGGACCATTGGCATTAGGTGCCAAACACATTCTTTCGTTTTTTCATAAACTGCCAATGGGGGCCATTGGCATTAGGTGCCAAACACACTTTTTCGTTTTTTCATATACTGCCAATGGGGGACCATTGGCATTAGGTGCCAAACACACTTTTTCGTTTTTTCATATACTGCCAATGGGGGACCATTGGCATTAGGTGCCAAACACACTTTTTCGTTTTTTCATATACTGCCAATGGGGGACCATTGGCATTAGGTGCCAAACACACTTTTTCGTTTTTTCATATACTGCCAATGGGAGACCATTGGCATTAGGTGCCAAACACACTTATTCGTTTTTTCATATACTGCCAATTGGAGACCATTGGCATTAGGTGCCAAACACACTTATTCGTTTTTTCATATACTGCCAATGGGGGACCATTGGCATTAGGTGCCAAACACACTTTTTCGTTTTTTCATATACTGCCAATGGGGGACCATTGGCATTAGGTGCCAAACACACTTTTTCGTTTTTTCATATACTGCCAATGGGGGACCATTGGCATTAGGTGCCAAACACAATTTTTCGTTTTTTCATATACTGCCAATGGGGGACCATTGGCATTAGGTGCCAAACACACTTTTTCGTTTTTTCATATACTGCCAATGGGGAACCATTGGCATTAGGTGCCAAACACAATTTTTCGTTTTTTCATATACTGCCAATGGGGGACCATTGGCATTAGGTGCCAAACACAATTTTTAGTTTTTTCATATACTGCCAATGGGGGACCATTGGCATTAGGTGCCAAACACACTTTTTCGTTTTTTCATATACTGCCAATGGGGGACCATTGGCATTAGGTGCCAAACACACTTATTCGTTTTTTCATATACTGCCAATGGGGGACCATTGGCATTAGGTGCCAAACACACTTTTTCGTTTTTTCATATACTGCCAATGGGGGACCATTGGCATTAGGTGCCAAACACACTTTTTCGTTTTTTCATATACTGCCAATGGGGGACCATTGGCATTAGGTGCCAAACACACTTTTTCGTTTTTTCATATACTGCCAATGGGGGACCATTGGCATTAGGTGCCAAACACACTTTTTCGTTTTTTCATATACTGCCAATGGGGGACCATTGGCATTAGGTGCCAAACACACTTTTTCGTTTTTTCATATACTGCCAATGGGGGACCATTGGCATTAGGTGCCAAAAACACTTTTTCGTTTTTTCATATACTGCCAATGGGGGACCATTGGCATTAGGTGCCAAACACACTGTTTCGTTTTTTCATAAACTGCCAATGGGGGCCATTGGCATTAGGTGCCAAACACATTCTTTCGTTTTTTCATATACTGCCAATGGGGGACCATTGGCATTAGGTGCCAAACACATTCTTTCGTTTTTTCATATACTGCCAATGGAGGACCATGGGGGACCATTGGCATTAGGTGCCAAACACACTTTTTCGTTTTTTCATATACTGCCAATGGGGGACCATTGGCATTAGGTGCCAAACACACTGTTTCGTTTTTTCATAAACTGCCAATGGGGGCCATTGGCATTAGGTGCCAAACACACTTTTTCGTTTTTTCATATACTGCCAATGGGGGACCATTGGCATTAGGTGCCAAACACACTTTTTCGTTTTTTCATATACTGCCAATGGGGGACCATTGGCATTAGGTGCCAAACACACTTTTTCGTTTTTTCATATACTGCCAATGGGGGACCATTGGCATTAGGTGCCAAACACACTTTTTCGTTTTTTCATATACTGCCAATGGGGGACCATTGGCATTAGGTGCCAAACACACTGTTTCGTTTTTTCATAAACTGCCAATGGGGGCCATTGGCATTAGGTGCCAAACACACTTTTTCGTTTTTTCATATACTGCCAATGGGAGACCATTGGCATTAGGTGCCAAACACACTTTTTCGTTTTTTCATATACTGCCAATGGGGGACCATTGGCATTAGGTGCCAAACACACTTTTTCGTTTTTTCATATACTGCCAATGGGGGACCATTGGCATTAGGTGCCAAACACACTTTTTCGTTTTTTCATATACTGCCAATGGGGGACCATTGGCATTAGGTGCCAAACACACTTTTTCGTTTTTTCTTATACTGCCAATGGGGACCATTGGCATTAGGTGCCAAACACACTTTTTCGTTTTTTCATATACTGCCAATGGGGGACCATTGGCATTAGGTGCCAAACACACTTTTTCGTTTTTTCATATACTGCCAATGGGGGACCATTGGCATTAGGTGCCAAACACATTCTTTCGTTTTCTCATATACTGCCAATGGGGGACCATTGGCATTAGGTGCCAAACACACTTTTTCGTTTTTTCATATACTGCCAATGGGGGACCATTGGCATTAGGTGCCAAACACACTTTTTCGTTTTTTCATATACTGCCAATTTGGGACCATTGGCATTAGGTGCCAAACACATTCTTTCGTTTTTTCATATACTGCCAATGGGGGACCATTGGCATTAGGTGCCAAACACACTTTTTCGTTTTTTCATATACTGCCAATGGGGGACCATTGGCATTAGGTGCCAAACACACTTTTTCGTTTTTTCATAAACTGCCAATGGGGGCCATTGGCATTAGGTGCCAAACACACTTTTTCGTTTTTTCATATACTGCCAATGGGGGACCATTGGCATTAGGTGCCAAACACACTGTTTCGTTTTTTCATAAACTGCCAATGGGGGCCATTGGCAAAAGGTGCCAAGCACACTTTTTCGTTTTTTTATATACTGCCAATGGGAGACCATTGGCATTAGGTGCCAAACACACTTTTTCGTTTTTTCATATACCGCCAATGGGGGACCATTGGCATTAGGTGCCAAACACACTTTTTCGTTTTTTCATATACTGCCAATGGGGGACCATTGGCATTAGGTGCCAAACACACTTTTTCGTTTTTTCATATACTGCCAATGGGGGACCATTGGCATTAGGTGCCAAACACACTTTTTCGTTTTTTCATATACTGCCAATGGGGGACCATTGGCATTAGGTGCCAAACACACTTTTTCGTTTTTTCATATACTGCCAATGGGAGACCATTGGCATTAGGTGCCAAACACACTTTTTCGTTTTTTCATATACTGCCAATGGGGGACCATTGGCATTAGGTGCCAAACACACTTTTTCGTTTTTTCATATACTGCCAATGGGGGACCATTGGCATTAGGTGCCAAACACACTTTTTCGTTTTTTCATATACTGCCAATGGGAAACCATTGGCATTAGGTGCCAAACACACTTTTTCGTTTTTTCATATACTGCCAATGGGGGACCATTGGCATTAGGTGCCAAACACATTCTTTCGTTTTTTCATATACTGCCAATGGGGGACCATTGGCATTAGGTGCCAAACACACTTTTTCGTTTTTTCATATACTGCCAATGGGGGACCATTGGCATTAGGTGCCAAACACACTGTTTCGTTTTTTCATATACTGCCAATGGGGGACCATTGGCATTAGGTGCCAAACACACTTTTTCGTTTTTTCATATACTGCCAATGGGGGACCATTGGCATTAGGTGCCAAACACACTTTTTCGTTTTTTCATATACTGCCAATGGGGGACCATTGGCATTAGGTGCCAAACACACTGTTTCGTTTTTTCATAAACTGCCAATGGGGGCCATTGGCATTAGGTGCCAAACACACTTTTTCGTTTTTTCATATACTGCCAATGGGAGACCATTGGCATTAGGTGCCAAACACACTTATTCGTTTTTTCATATACTGCCAATTGGAGACCATTGGCATTAGGTGCCAAACACACTTATTCGTTTTTTCATATACTGCCAATGGGGGACCATTGGCATTAGGTGCCAAACACACTTTTTCGTTTTTTCATATACTGCCAATGGGGGACCATTGGCATTAGGTGCCAAACACACTTTTTCGTTTTTTCATATACTGCCAATGGGGGACCATTGGCATTAGGTGCCAAACACAATTTTTCGTTTTTTCATATACTGCCAATGGGGGACCATTGGCATTAGGTGCCAAACACAATTTTTCGTTTTTTCATATACTGCCAATGGGGGACCATTGGCATTAGGTGCCAAACACACTTTTTCGTTTTTTCATATACTGCCAATGGGGGACCATTGGCATTAGGTGCCAAACACACTTTTTCGTTTTTTCATATACTGCCAATGGGGGACCATTGGCATTAGGTGCCAAACACACTTTTTCGTTTTTTCATATACTGCCAATGGGGGACCATTGGCATTAGGTGCCAAACACACAGTTTCGTTTTTTCATATACTGCCAATGGGGGACCATTGGCATTAGGTGCCAAACCCACTTTTTCGTTTTTTCATATACTGCCAATGGGGGACCATTGGCATAAGGTGCTAAACACACTTTTTCGTTGTTTCGTATACTGCCAATGGAGGACCATTGGCATTAGGTGCCAAACACACTTTTTCGTTTTTTCATATACTGCCAATGGGGGACCATTGGCATTAGGTGCCAAACACACTTTTTCGTTTTTTCATATACTGCCAATGGGGGACCATTGGCATTAGGTGCCAAACACACTTTTTCGTTTTTTCATATACTGCCAATGGGGGACCATTGGCATTAGGTGCCAAACACACTTTTTCGTTTTTTCATATACTGCCAATGGGAGACCATTGGCATTAGGTGCCAAACACACTTTTTCGTTTTTTCATATACTGCCAATGGGGGACCATTGGCATTAGGTGCCAAACACACTTTTTCGTTTTTTCATATACTGCCAATGGGGGACCATTGGCATTAGGTGCCAAACACACAGTTTCGTTTTTTCATATACTGCCAATTGGAGACCATTGGCATTAGGTGCCAAACACACTTATTCGTTTTTTCATATACTGCCAATGGGGGACCATTGGCATTAGGTGCCAAACACACTTTTTCGTTTTTTCATATACTGCCAATGGGGGACCATTGGCATTAGGTGCCAAACACACTTTTTCGTTTTTTCATATACTGCCAATGGGGGACCATTGGCATTAGGTGCCAAACACAATTTTTCGTTTTTTCATATACTGCCAATGGGGGACCATTGGCATTAGGTGCCAAACACAATTTTTCGTTTTTTCATATACTGCCAATGGGGGACCATTGGCATTAGGTGCCAAACACACTTTTTCGTTTTTTCATATACTGCCAATGGGGGACCATTGGCATTAGGTGCCAAACACACTTTTTCGTTTTTTCATATACTGCCAATGGGAGACCATTGGCATTAGGTGCCAAACACACTTTCTCGTTTTTTCATATACTGCCAATGGGGGACCATTGGCATTAGGTGCCAAACACACTTTTTCGTTTTTTCATATACTGCCAATGGGGGACCATTGGCATTAGGTGCCAAACACACAGTTTCGTTTTTTCATATACTGCCAATGGGGGACCATTGGCATTAGGTGCCAAACCCACTTTTTCGTTTTTTCATATACTGCCAATGGGGGACCATTGGCATAAGGTGCTAAACACACTTTTTCGTTGTTTCGTATACTGCCAATGGAGGACCATTGGCATTAGGTGCCAAACACACTCTTTCGTTTTTTCATACGCTGCCAATGGGGGACCATTGGCATTAGGTGCCAAACACATTCTTTCGCTTTTTCATATACTGCCAATGGGGGACCATTGGCATTAGGTGCCAAACACAATTTTTCGTTTTTTCATATACTGCCAATGGGGGACCATTGGCATTAGGTGCCAAACACACTTTTTCGTGTTTTCATACACTGCCAATGGGGGACCATTGGCATTAGGTGCCAAACACATTTTTTCGATTTTTTATATACTGCCAATGGGGGCCATTGGCATTAGGTGCCAAACACATTCTTTCGTTTTTTCATATACTGCCAATGGGGGACCATTGGCATTAGGTGCCAAACACACTTTTTCGTTTTTTCATATACTGCCAATGGGGGACCATTGGCATTAGGTGCCAAACACACTTTTTCGTTTTTTCATATACTGCCAATGGGGGACCATTGGCATAAGGTGCTAAGCACATTCTTTCGTTTTTTCATATACTGCCAATGGGGGACCATTGGCATTAGGTGTCAAACACACTTTTTCGTTTTTTCATATACTGCCAATGGGGGACCATTGGCATTAGGTGCCAAACACACTTTTTCGTTTTTTCATATACTGCCAATGGGGGACCATTGGCATTAGGTGCCAAACACATTTTTTCGTTTTTTTATATACTGCCAATGGGGGCCATTGGCATTAGGTGCCAAACACATTCTTTCGTTTTTTCATATACTGCCAATGGGGGACCATTGGCATTAGGTGCCAAACACACTTTTTCGTTTTTTCATATACTGCCAATGGGGGACCATTGGCATTAGGTGCCAAACACATTCTTTCGCTTTTTCATATACTGCCAATGGGGGACCATTGGCATTAGGTGCCAAACACAATTTTTCGTTTTTTCATATACTGCCAATGGGGGACCATTGGCATTAGGTGCCAAACACACTTTTTCGTGTTTTCATACACTGCCAATGGGGGACCATTGGCATTAGGTGCCAAACACATTTTTTCGTTTTTTTATATACTGCCAATGGGGGCCATTGGCATTAGGTGCCAAACACATTCTTTCGTTTTTTCATATACTGCCAATGGGGGACCATTGGCATTAGGTGTCAAACACACTTTTTCGTTTTTTCATATACTGCCAATGGGGGACAATTGGCATTAGGTGCCAAACACACTTTTTCGTTTTTTCATATACTGCCAATGGGGGACAATTGGCATAAGGTGCTAAACACACTTTTTCGTTTTTTCATATACTGCCAATGGAGGACCATTGGCATTAGGTGCCAAACACATTCTTTCGTTTTTTCATATACTGCCAATGGGGGACCATTGGCATTAGGTGCCAAACACACTTTTTCGTTTTTTCATATACTGCCAATGGGGGACCATTGGCATTAGGTGCCAAACACACTTTTTCGTTTTTTCGTATACTGCCAATGGGGGACCATTGGCATTAGGTGCCAAACACACTCTTTCGTTTTTTCATATACTGGCAATGGAGGACCATTGGCATTAGGTGCCAAACACATTCTTTCGTTTTTTCATATACTGCCAATGGGGGCCATTGGCATTAGGTGCCAAACACACTTTTTCGTTTTTTCATACACTGCCAATGGGGGACCATTAGCATTAGGTGCCAAACACACTTTTTCGTTTTTTCATATACTGCCAATGGGGGACCATTGGCATTAGGTGCCAAACACACTTTTTCGTTTTTTCATATACTGCCAATGGGGGACCATTGGCATTAGGTGCCAAACACACTTTTTCGTTTTTTCATATACTGCCAATGGGGGCCATTGGCATTAGGTGCCAAACACACTTTTTCGTTTTTTCATATACTGCCAATGGGGGACCATTGGCATTAGGTGCCAAACACATTCTTTCGTTTTTTCATATACTGCCAATGGGGGCCATTGACATTAGGTGCCAAACACACTTTTTCGTTTTTTCATACACTGCCAATGGGGGACCATTAGCATTAGGTGCCAAACACACTTTTTCGTTTTTTCATATACTGCCAATGGGGGACCATTGGCATTAGGTGCCAAACACACTTTTTCTTTTTTTCTTATACTGCCAATGGGGGACCATTGGCATTAGGTGCCAAACACACTCTTTCGTTTTTTCATATACTGCCAATGGGGGACCATTGGCATTAGGTGAAAAACACACTTTTTCGTTTTTTCATATACTGCCAATGGGGGACCATTGGCATTAGGTGCCAAACACACTTTTTCGTTTTTTCATACACTGCCAATGGGGGACCATTGGCATTAGGTGCCAAACACACTGTTTCGTTTTTTCATAAACTGCCAATGGGGGCCATTGGCATTAGGTGCCAAACACATTCTTTCGTTTTTTCATATACTGCCAATGGGGGACCATTGGCATTAGGTGCCAAACACACTTTTTCGTTTTTTCGTATACTGCCAATGGGGGACCATTGGTATTAGGTGCCAAACACACTTCTTCGTTTTTTCATATACTGCCAATGGGGGACCATTGGCATTAGGTGCCAAACACACTTTTTCTTTTTTTCTTATACTGCCAATGGGGGACCATTGGCATTAGGTGCCAAACACACTCTTTCGTTTTTTCATATACTGCCAATGGAGGACCATTGGCATTAGGTGCCAAACACATTCTTTCGTTTTTTCATATACTGCCAATGGGGGACCATTGGCATTAGGTGCCAAACACACTTTTTCGTTTTTTCATATACTGCCAATGGGGGACCATTGGCATAAGGTGCCAAACACACTTTTTCGTTTTTTCATATACTGCCAATGGGGGACCATTGGCATTAGGTGCCAAACACACTTTTCCGTTTTTTCATATACTGCCAATGGGAGACCATTGGCATTAGGTGCCAAACACACTTATTCGTTTTTTCATATACTGCCAATGGGGGACCATTGGCATTAGGTGCCAAACACACTTTTCCGTTTTTTCATATACTGCCAATGGGTGACCATTGGCATTAGGTGCCAAACACACTTTTTCGTTTTTTCATATACTGCCAATGGGGGACCATTAGCATTAGGTGCCAAACACACTGTTTCGTTTTTTCATATACTGCCAATGGGGGACCATTGGCATTAGGTGCCAAACACACTTTTTCGTTTTTTCATATACTGCCAATGGGGGACCATTGCCATAAGGTGCTAAACACACTTTTTCGTTTTTTCATATACTGCCAATGGGGGACCATTGGCATTAGGTGCCAAACACACTTTTTCGTTTTTTCATATACTGCCAATGGGGGACCATTGGCATAAGGTGCCAAACACACTTTTTCGTTTTTTCATATACTGCCAATGGGGGACCATTGGCATAAGGTGCCAAACACATATTAAGTGCCAAACACACTTATTCGTTTTTTCATATACTGCCAATGGGGGACCATTGGCATTAGGTGCCAAACACACTTTTTCGTTTTTTCATATACTGCCAATGGAGGACCATTGGCATTAGGTGCCAAACACATTCTTTCGGTTTTTCATATACTGCCAATGGGGGACCATTGGCATTAGGTGCCAAACACACTTTTTCGTTTTTTCATATACTGCCAATGGGGGCCATTGGCATTAGGTGCCAAACACACTTTTTCGTTTTTTGATATACTGCCAATGGAGGACCATTGGCATTAGGTGCCAAACACATTCTTTCGTTTTTTCATATACTGCCAATGGGGGCCATTGGCATTAGGTGCCAAACACACTTTTTCGTTTTTTTATATACTGCCAATGGGGGACCATTGGCATTAGGTGCCAAACACACTTGTTCGTTTTTTCATATACTGCCAATGGGGGACCATTGGCATTAGGTGCCAAACACACTTTTTGGTTTTTTCATATACTGCCAATGAGGGAACATTGGCATAAGGTGCCAAACACAATTTTTCGTTTTTTCATATACTGCCAATGGGGGACCATTGGCATTAGGTGCCAAACACACTTTTTCGTTTTTTCATACACTGCCAATGGGGGACCATTGGCATTAGGTGCCAAACACAATTTTTCGTTTTTTCATATACTGCCAATGGGGGACCATTGGCATTAGGTGCCAAACACACTTTTTCGTTTTCTCGTATACTGCCAATGGGGGACCATTGGCATTAGGTGCCAAACACAATTTTTCATTTTTTTATATACTGCCAATGGGGGCCATTGGCATTAGGTGCCAAACACATTCTTTCGTTTTTTCATATACTGCCAATGGGGGACCATTGTCATTAGGTGCCAAACACATTCTTTCGGTTTTTCATATACTGCCAATGGGGGACCATTGGCATTAGGTGCCAAACACACTTTTTCGTTTTCTCGTATACTGCCAATGGGGGACCATTAGCATTAGGTGCCAAACACACTCTTTCGTTTTTTCATATACTGCCAATGGGGGACCATTGGCATAAGGTGTTAAACACACTTTTTCGTTTTTTCATATACTGCCAATGGGGGACCATTGGCATTAGGTGCCAAACACACTTTTTCGTTTTTTCGTATACTGCCAATGGGGGACCATTGGCATTAGGTGCCAAACACACTCTTTCGTTTTTTCGTATACTGCCTATGGGGGACCATTGGCATTAGGTGCCAAACACACTTTCTCGTTTTTTCGTATACTGCCAATTGGCATTCGGTGCCAAACACAATTTTTCGTTTTTACGTATATTGCCAATGGGGGACAATTGGCATTAGGTGCCAAACACACTTTTTCGTATTTTCATATACTGCCAATGGGGGACCATTGGCATTAGGTGCCAAACACACTTTTTCGTTTTTTCGTATACTGCCAATGGGGGACCATTGGCATTAGGTGCCAAACACACTCTTTCGTTTTTTCGTATACTGCCTATGGGGGACCATTGGCATTAGGTGCCAAACACACTTTCTCGTTTTTTCGTATACTGCCAATTGGCATTCGGTGCCAAACACACTTTTTCGTTTTTACGTATATTGCCAATGGGGGACAATTGGCATTAGGTGCCAAACACATTCTTTCGGTTTTTCATATACTGCCATTGGAGGACCATTGGCATTAGGTGCCAAACACATTCTTTCGTTTTTTCATATACTGCCAATGGGGGACCATTGGCATAAGGTGTTAAACACACTTTTTCGTTTTTTCATATACTGCCAATGGGGGACCATTGGCATTAGGTGCTAAACACACTTTTTCGTTTTTTCGTATACTGCCAATGGGGGACCATTGGCATTAGGTGCCAAACACACTTTTTCGTTTTTTCATATACTGCCAATGGGGGACCATTGGCATTAGGTGCCAAACACACTTTTTCGCTTTTTCGTATACTGCCAATGGGGGACCATTGGCATTAGGTGCCAAACACACTCTTTCGTTTTTTCGTATACTGCCTATGGGGGACCATTGGCATTAGGTGCCAAACACACATTCTCGTTTTTTCATATACTGCCAATTGGCATTCGGTGCCAAACACACTTTTTCGTTTTTACGTATATTGCCAATGGGGGACAATTGGCATTAGGTGCCAAACACAATTTTTCGTATTTTCATATACTGCCAATGGGGGACCATTGGCATTAGGTGCCAAACACATTCTTTCGTTTTTTCATATACTGCCAATGGAGGACCATTGGCATTAGGTGCCAAACACATTCTTTCGTTTTTTCATATACTGCCAATGGGGGACCATTGGCATTAGGTGCCAAACACACTCTTTCGTTTTTTCATATACTGCCAATGGGGGACCATTGGCATTAGGTGCCAAACACACTTTTTCGTTTTTTCGTATACTGCCTATGGGGGACCATTGGCATTAGGTGCCAAACACACTTTTTCGTTTTTTCGTATACTGCCAATGGGGGACCATTGGCATTAGGTGCCAAACACACTTTTTCGTTTTTTCATATACTGCCAATGGGGGACCATTGGCATTAGGTGCCAAACACATTCTTTCGTTTTTTCATATACTGCCAATGGGGGACCATTGGCATTAGGTGCCAAACACACTTTTTCTTTTTTTCGTTTTTTCATATACTGCCAATGGGGGACCATTGGCACTAGCTGCCAAACACACTTTTTCGTTTTTTCATATACGGCCAATGGGGGTCCATTGGCATTAGGTGCCAAACACACTCTTTCATTTTTTCATATACTGCCAATGGGGGACCATTGGCATTAGGTGCCAAACACACTTTTTCGTTTTTTCATATACTGCCAATGGGGGACCATTGGCATTAGGTGCCAAACACACTCTTTCATTTTTTCATATACTGCCAATGGGGGACCATTGGCATTAGGTGCCAAACACACTCTTTCATTTTTTCATATACTGCCAATGGGGGACCATTGGTATTAGGTGCCAAACACACTTTTTCGTTTTTTCATATACTGCCAATGGGGGACCATTGGCATTAGGTGCCAAACACACTTTTTTGTTTTTTCATATACTGCCAATGGGGGACCATTGGCATTAGGTGCCAAACACACTTTTTCGTTTTTTCGTATACTGCCAATGGGGGACCATTGGCATTAGGTGCCAAACACACTCTTTCATTTTTTCATATACTGCCAATGGGGGACCATTGGCATAAGGTGCCAAACACACTCTTTCGTTTTTTCATATACTGCCAATGGGGGACCATTGGCATTAGGTGCCAAACACACTCTTTCGTTTTTTCATATACTGCCAATGGGGGACCATTGGCATTAGGTGCCAAACACACTTTTTCGTTTTTTCATATACTGCCAATGGGGGACCATTGGCATTAGGTGCCAAACACACTTTTTCGTTTTTTCATACGCTGCCAATGGGGGACCATTGGCATTAGGTGCCAAACACACTCTTTAATTTTTTCATATACTGCCAATGAGGGACCATTGGCATTAGGTGCCAAACACACTCTTTCATTTTTTCATATACTGCCAATGGGGGACCATAGGCTTAAGTGCCAAACACACTCTTTCGTTTTTTCATACGCTGCCAATGGGGGACAATTGGCATTAGGTGCCAAACACAATTTTTCGTTTTTTCATATACTGCCAATGGGGGACCATTGGCATTAGGTGCCAAACACACTTTTTCGGTTTTTCATATACTGCCAATGGGGGACCATTGGCATTAGGTGCCAAACACACTTTTTCGTTTTTTCGTATACTGCCAATGGGGGACCATTGGCATTAGGTGCCAAACACACTTTTTCGTTTTTTCATATACTGCCAATGGGGGACCATTGGCATTAGGTGCCAAACACACTTGTTCGTTTTTTCGTATACTGCCAATGGGGGACCATTGGCTTAAGTGCCAAACACACTCTTTCGTTTTTTCATACGCTGCC
Organism: Criorhina ranunculi; assembly: GCA_951813785.1. NCBI lineage: Eukaryota > Metazoa > Arthropoda > Insecta > Diptera > Syrphidae > Criorhina > Criorhina ranunculi. The sequence continues at coordinate 36,686,455 of OX638382.1, read as the reverse complement.
AATGGGGGACCATTGGCATTAGGTGCCAAACACACTTTTTCGTTTTTTCATATACTGCCAATGGGGGACCATTGGCATTAGGTGCCAAACACACTTTTTCGTTTTTTCATATACTGCCAATGAGGGACCATTGGCATTAAGTGCCAAACACACTTTTTCGTTTTTTCGTATACTGCCAATGGGGGACCATTGGCATTAGGTGCCAAACACACTTTTTCGTTTTTTCATATACTGCCAATGAGGGACCATTGGCATTAAGTGCCAAACACACTTTTTCGTTTTTTCGTATACTGCCAATGGGGGACCATTGGCATTAGGTGCCAAACACACTTTTTCGTTTTTTCATATACTGCCAATGGGGGACCATTGGCATTAGGTGCCAAACACACTCTTTCATTTTTTCATATACTGCCAATGGGGGACCATTGGCATTAGGTGCCAAACACACTTTTTCGTTTTTTCATATACTGCCAATGGGGGACCATTGGCATTAGGTGCCAAACACACTCTTTCATTTTTTCATATACTGCCAATGGGGGACCATTGGCATTAGGTGCCAAACACACTCTTTCATTTTTTCATATACTGCCAATGGGGGACCATTGGCTTAAGTGCCAAACACACTCTTTCGTTTTTTCATACGCTGCCAATGGGGGACCATTGGCATTAGGTGCCAAACACAATTTTTCGTTTTTTCATATACTGCCAATGGGGGACCATTGGCATTAGGTGCCAAACACACTTTTTCGGTTTTTCATATACTGCCAATGGGGGACCATTGGCATTAGGTGCCAAACACACTCTTTCGTTTTTTCGTATACTGCCTATGGGGGACCATTGGCATTAGGTGCCAAACACACTTTCTCGTTTTTTCATATACTGCCAATTGGCATTCGGTGCCAAACACACTTTTTCGTTTTTACGTATATTGCCAATGGGGGACAATTGGCATTAGGTGCCAAACACAATTTTTCGTATTTTCATATACTGCCAATGGGGGACCATTGGCATTAGGTGCCAAACACATTCTTTCGTTTTTTCATATACTGCCAATGGAGGACCATTGGCATTAGGTGCCAAACACATTCTTTCGTTTTTTCATATACTGCCAATGGGGGACCATTGGCATTAGGTGCCAAACACACTCTTTCGTTTTTTCATATACTGCCAATGGGGGACCATTGGCATTAGGTGCCAAACACACTTTTTCGTTTTTTCGTATACTGCCAATGGGGGACCATTGGCATTAGGTGCCAAACACACTCTTTCATTTTTTCATATACTGCCAATGGGGGACCTTTGGCATTAGGTGCCAAACACACTTTTTCGTTTTTTCATATACTGCCAATGGGGGACCATTGGCATTAGGTGCCAAACACACTTTTTCGTTTTTTCATATACTGCCAATGGGGGACCATTGGCATTAGGTGCCAAACACATTCTTTCGTTTTTTCATATACTGCCAATGGGGGACCATTGGCATTAGGTGCCAAACACACTTTTTCTTTTTTTCGTTTTTTCATATACTAGCTGCCAAACACACTCTTTCATTTTTTCATATACTGCCAATGGGGGACCATTGGCATTAGGTGCCAAACACACTTTTTCGTTTTTTCATATACTGCCAATGGGGGACCATTGGCATTAGGTGCCAAACACACTCTTTCATTTTTTCATATACTGCCAATGGGGGACCATTGGCATTAGGTGCCAAACACACTCTTTCATTTTTTCATATACTGCCAATGGGGGACCATTGGTATTAGGTGCCAAACACACTTTTTCGTTTTTTCATATACTGCCAATGGGGGACCATTGGCATTAGGTGCCAAACACACTTTTTCGTTTTTTCATATACTGCCAATGGGGGACCATTGGCATTAGGTGCCAAACACACTCTTTCATTTTTTCATATACTGCCAATGGGGGACCATTGGCATTAGGTGCCAAACACACTTTTTCGTTTTTTCATATACTACCAATGGGGGACCATTGGCATTAGGTGCCAAACACACTTTTTCGTTTTTTCATATACTGAAAATGGGGGACCATTGGCATTAGGTGCCAAACACACTCTTTCATTTTTTCATATACTGCCAATGGGGGACCATTGGCATTAGGTGCCAAACACACTCTTTCATTTTTTCATATACTGCCAATGGGGGACCATTGGCATTAGGTGCCAAACACACTTTTTCGTTTTTTCATATACTGCCAATGGGGGACCATTGGCTTAAGTGCCAAACACACTCTTTCGTTTTTTCATACGCTGCCAATGGGGGACCATTAGCATTAGGTGCCAAACACAATTTTTCGTTTTTTCATATACTGCCAATGGGGGACCATTGGCATAAGGTGCCAAACACACTTTTTCGTTTTTTCATATACTGCCAATGGGGGACCATTGGCATTAGGTGCCAAACACACTCTTTCGTTTTTTCATATACTGCCAATGGGGGACCATTGGCATAAGGTGCCAAACACACTTTTTCGTTTTTTCGTATACTGCCAATGGGGGACCATTGGCATTAGGTGCCAAACACACTTTTTCGTTTTTTCATATACTGCCAATGGGGGACCATTGGCATTAGGTGCCAAACACACTCTTTCATTTTTTCATATACTGCCAATGGGGGACCATTGGCATTAGGTGCCAAACACACTTTTTCGTTTTTTCATATACTGCCAATGGGGGACCATTGGCATTAGGTGCCAAACACACTTTTTCGTTTTTTCATATACTGCCAATGGAGGACCATGGGGGACCATTGGCATTAGGTGCCAAACACACTTTTTCGTTTTTTCATATACTGCCAATGGGGGACCATTGGCATTAGGTGCCAAACACACTTTTTCGTTTTTTCGTATACTGCCAAACACACTTTTTCGTTTTTTCATATACTGCCAATGGGGGACCATTGGCATTAGGTGCCAAACACACTTTTTCGTTTTTTCATGTATTGCCAATGGGGGGCCATTGGCATTAGGTGCCAAACACATTCTTTCGTTATTTCATATACTGCCAATGGGGGACCATTGGCATTAGGTGCCAAACACACTCTTTCGTTTTTTCATATACTGCCAATGGGGGACCATTGGCATTAGGTGCCAAACACACTTTTTCGTTTTTTCGTATACTGCCAATGGGGGACCATTGGCATTAGGTGCCAAACACACTCTTTCATTTTTTCATATACTGCCAATGGGGGACCATTGGCATTAGGTGCCAAACACACTCTTTCATTTTTTCATATACTGCCAATGGGGGACCATTGGCATTAGGTGCCAAACACACTCTTTCGTTTTTTCATATACTGCCAATGGGGGACCATTGGCATTAGGTGCCAAACACACTTTTTCGTTTTTTCATATACTGCCAATGGGGGACCATTGGCATAAGGTGCCAAACACACTCTTTCATTTTTTCATATACAGCGGGGACCATTGGCATTAGGTGCCAAACACACTTTTTCGTTTTTTCATATACTGCCAATGGGGGACCATTGGCATTAGGTGCCAAACACACTTTTTCGTTTTTTCATATACTGCCAATGGGGGACCATTGGCATTAGGTGCCAAACACACTTTTTCGTTTTTTCGTATACTGCCAATGGGGGACCATTGGCATTAGGTGCCAAACACACTTTTTCGTTTTTTCATATACTGCCAATGGGGGACCATTGGCATTAGGTGCCAAACACACTTTTTCGTTTTTTCATATACTGCCAATGGGGGACCATTGGCATTAGGTGCCAAACACACTTTTTCGTTTTTTCATATACTGCCAATGGGGGACCATTGGCATTAGGTGCCAAACACACTTTTTCGTTTTTTCATATACTGCCAATGGGGGACCATTGGCATTAGGTGCCAAACACACTTTTTCGTTTTTTCATATATTGCCAATGGGGGACCATTGGCATTAGGTGCCAAACACATTCTTTCGTTTTTTCATATACTGCCAATGGGGGACCATTGGCATTAGGTGCCAAACACACTTTTTCGTTTTTTCATATATTGCCAATGGGGGACCATTGGCATTAGGTGCCAAACACATTCTTTCGTTTTTTCATATACTGCCAATGGGGGACCATTGGCATTAGGTGCCAAACACACTCTTTCATTTTTTCATATACTGCCAATGGGGGACCATTGGCATTAGGTGCCAAACACACTCTTTCATTTTTTCATATACTGCCAATGGGGGACCATTGGCATTAGGTGCCAAACACACTTTTTCGTTTTTTCATATACTGCCAATGGGGGACCATTGGCATTAGGTGCCAAACACACTCTTTCATTTTTTCATATACAGCGGGGACCATTGGCATTAGGTGCCAAACACACTTTTTCGTTTTTTTATATACTGCCAATGGGGGACCATTGGCATTAGGTGCCAAACACATTCTTTCGTTTTTTCATATACTGCCAATGGGGGACCATTGGCATTAGGTGCCAAACACACTTTTTCGTTTTTTCATATATTGCCAATGGGGGACCATTGGCATTAGGTGCCAAACACATTCTTTCGTTTTTTCATATACTGCCAATGGGGGACCATTGGCATTAGGTGCCAAACACACTTTTTCGTTTTTTCATATACTGCCAATGGGGGACCATTGGCATTAGGTGCCAAACACACTTTTTCGTTTTTTCATATACTGCCAATGGGGGACCATTGGCATTAGGTGCCAAACACACTTTTTCGTTTTTTCATATACTGCCAATGGGGGACCATTGGCATTAGGTGCCAAACACACTTTTTCGTTTTTTCGTATACTGCCAAACACACTTTTTCGTTTTTTCATATACTGCCAATGGGGGACCATTGGCATTAGGTGCCAAACACACTTTTTCGTTTTTTCATGTATTGCCAATGGGGGACCATTGGCATTAGGTGCCAAACACATTCTTTCGTTATTTCATATACTGCCAATGGGGGACCATTGGCATTAGGTGCCAAACACACTTTTTCGTTTTTTCATATACTGCCAATGGGGGACCATTGGCATTAGGTGCCAAACACACTTTTTCGTTTTTTCGTATACTGCCAATGGGGGACCATTGGCATTAGGTGCCAAACACACTTTTTCGTTTTTTCATATACTGCCAATGGGGGACCATTGGCATTAGGTGCCAAACACACTTTTTCGTTTTTTCGTATACTGCCAATGGGGGACCATTGGCATTAGGTGCCAAACACACTTTTTCGTTTTTTCATATACTGCCAATGGGGGACCATTGGCATTAGGTGCCAAACACACTCTTTCATTTTTTCATATACTGCCAATGGGGGACCATTGGCATTAGGTGCCAAACACACTTTTTCGTTTTTTCGTATACTGCCAATGGGGGACCATTGGCATTAGGTGCCAAACACACTTTTTCGTTTTTTCATATACTGCCAATGGGGGACCATTGGCATTAGGTGCCAAACACACTCTTTCATTTTTTCATATACTGCCAATGGGGGACCATTGGCATTAGGTGCCAAACACACTTTTTCGTTTTTTCATATACTGCCAATGGGGGACCATTGGCATTAGGTGCCAAACACACTTTTTCGTTTTTTCATATACTGCCAATGGGGGACCATTGGCATTAGGTGCCAAACACACTTTTTCGGTTTTTCGTATACTGCCAATGGGGGACCATTGGCATTAGGTGCCAAACACACTTTTTCGTTTTTTCATATACTGCCAATGGGGGACCATTGGCATTAGGTGCCAAAAACCTTCTTTCGTTTTTTCATATACTGCCAATGGGGGACCATTGGCATTAGGTGCCAAACACACTTTTTCGTTTTTTCATATACTGCCAATGGGGGACCATTGGCATTAGGTGCCAAACACACTTTTTCGTTTTTTCGTATACTGCCAATGGGGAACCATTGGCATTAGGTGCCAAACACACTTTTTCGTTTTTTCATATACTGCCAATGGGGGACCATTGGCATTAGGTGCCAAACACACTTTTTCGTTTTTTCATATACTGCCAATGGGGGACCATTGGCATTAGGTGCCAAACACACTTTTTCGTTTTTTCATATACTGCCAATGGGGGACCATTGGCATTAACTGCCAAACACACTCTTTCATTTTTTCATATACTGCCAATGGGGGACCATTGGCATTAGGTGCCAAACACACTCTTTCATTTTTTCATATACTGCCAATGGGGGACCATTGGCATTAGGTGCCAAACACACTTTTTCGTTTTTTCATATACTGCCAATGGGGGACCATTGGCATTAGGTGCCAAACACACTCTTTCATTTTTTCATATACAGCGGGGACCATTGGCATTAGGTGCCAAACACACTTTTTCGTTTTTTTATATACTGCCAATGGGGGACCATTGGCATTAGGTGCCAAACACATTCTTTCGTTTTTTCATATACTGCCAATGGGGGACCATTGGCATTAGGTGCCAAACACACTTTTTCGTTTTTTCATATACTGCCAATGGGGGACCATTGGCATTAGGTGCCAAACACACTTTTTCGTTTTTTCATATACTGCCAATGGGGGACCATTGGCATTAGGTGCCAAACACACTTTTTCGTTTTTTCATATACTGCCAATGGGGGACCATTGTCATTAGGTTCCAAACACACTTTTTCGTTTTTTCGTATACTGCCAAACACACTTTTTCGTTTTTTCATATACTGCCAATGGGGGACCATTGGCATTAGGTGCCAAACACACTTTTTCGTTTTTTCATGTATTGCCAATGGGGGACCATTGGCATTAGGTGCCAAACACATTCTTTCGTTATTTCATATACTGCCAATGGGGGACCATTGGCATTAGGTGCCAAACACACTTTTTCGTTTTTTCATATACTGCCAATGGGGGACCATTGGCATTAGGTGCCAAACACACTTTATCGTTTTTTCGTATACTGCCAATGGGGGACCATTGGCATTAGGTGCCAAACACACTTTTTCGTTTTTTCATATACTGCCAATGGGGGACCATTGGCATTAGGTGCCAAACACACTTTTTCGTTTTTTCGTATACTGCCAATGGGGGACCATTGGCATTAGGTGCCAAACACACTTTTTCGTTTTTTCATATACTGCCAATGGGGGACCATTGGCATTAGGTGCCAAACACACTCTTTCATTTTTTCATATACTGCCAATGGGGGACCATTGGCATTAGGTGCCAAACACACTTTTTCGTTTTTTCGTATACTGCCAATGGGGGACCATTGGCATTAGGTGCCAAACACACTTTTTCGTTTTTTCATATACTGCCAATGGGGGACCATTGGCATTAGGTGCCAAACACACTTTTTCGTTTTTTCGTATACTGCCAATGGGGGACCATTGGCATTAGGTGCCAAACAGACTTTTTCGTTTTTTCGTATACTGCCAATGGGGGACCATTGACATTAGGTGCCAAAAACACTTTTTCGTTTTTTCATATACTGCCAATGGGGGACCATTGGCATTAGGTGCCAAACACACTTTTTCGTTTTTTCGTATACTGCCAATGGGGGACCATTGGCATTAGGTGCCAAACACATTCTTTCGTTTTTTCATATACTGCCAATGGGGGACCATTGGCATTAGGTGCCAAACACATTCTTTGGTTTTTTCATATACTGCCAATGGGGGACCATTGGCATTAGGTGCCAAACACACTCTTTAATTTTTTCATATACTGCCAATGGGGGACCATTGGCATTAGGTGCCAAACACATTCTTTCGCTTTTTCATATACTGCCAATGGGGGACCATTGGCATTAGGTGCCAAACACACTTTTTCGTTTTTTCATATACTGCCAATGGGGGACCATTGGCATTAGGTGCCAAACACAATTTTTCGTTTTTTCATATACTGCCAATGGGGGACCATTGGCATTAGGTGCCAAACACAATTTTTCGTTTTTTCATATACTGCCATTAGGTGATAAACACACTTTTTCGCTTTTTCATATACTGCCAATGGGGGACCATTGCCAAACACACTCTTTCATTTTTTCATATACTGCCAATGGGGGACCATTGGCATTAGGTGCTAAACACACTCTTTCATTTTTTCATATACTGCCAATGGGGGACCATTGCCAAACACACTCTTTCATTTTTTCATATACTGCCAATGGGGGACCATTGGCATTAGGTGCCAAACACACTCTTTCATTTTTTCATATACTGCCAATGGGGGACCATTGGCATTAGGTGCCAAACACACTTTTTCGTTTTTTCATATACTGCCAATGGGGGACCATTGGCATTAGGTGCCAAACACACTTTTTCGTTTTTTCATATACTGCCAATGGGGGACCATTGGCATTAGGTGCCAAACACACTTTTTCGGTTTTTCGTATACTGCCAATGGGGGACCATTGGCATTAGGTGCCAAACACACTTTTTCGTTTTTTCATATACTGCCAATGGGGGACCATTGGCATTAGGTGCCAAAAACCTTCTTTCGTTTTTTCATATACTGCCAATGGGGGACCATTGGCATTAGGTGCCAAACACACTTTTTCGTTTTTTCATATACTGCCAATGGGGGACCATTGGCATTAGGTGCCAAACACACTTTTTCGTTTTTTCGTATACTGCCAATGGGGAACCATTGGCATTAGGTGCCAAACACACTTTTTCGTTTTTTCATATACTGCCAATGGGGGACCATTGGCATTAGGTGCCAAACACACTTTTTCGTTTTTTCATATACTGCCAATGGGGGACCATTGGCATTAGGTGCCAAACACACTTTTTCGTTTTTTCGTATACTGCCAATGGGGGACCATTGGCATTAGGTGAAAAACACACTTTTTCGTTTTTTCGTATACTGCCAATGGGGGCTGCCAAACACACTTTTTCGTTTTTTCATATACTGCCAATGGGGGACCATTGGCATTAGGTGCCAAACACACTCTTTCATTTTTTCATATACTGCCAATGGGGGACCATTGGCATTAGGTGCCAAACACACTTTTTCGCTTTTTCATATACTGCCAATGGGGGACCATTGGCATTAGGTGCCAAACACACTTTTTTGTTTTTTCATATACTGCCAATGGGGGACCATTGGCATTAGGTGCCAAACACACTCTTTCATTTTTTCATATACTGCCAATGGGGGACCATTGGCATTAGGTGCCAAACACACTTTTTCGTTTTTTCATATACTGCCAATGGGGGACCATTGGCATTAGGTGCCAAACACACTCTTTCATTTTTTCATATACTGCCAATGGGGGACCATTGGCATTAGGTGAAAAACACACTTTTTCGTTTTTTCATATACTGCCAATGGGGGACCATTGGCATTAGGTGCCAAACACACTTTTTCGTTTTTTCATATACTGCCAATGGGGGACCATTGGCATTAGGTGCCAAACACACTCTTTCATTTTTTCATATACTGCCAATGGGGGACCATTGGCATTAGGTGCCAAACACACTTTTTCGTTTTTTCATATTCTGCCAATGGGGGACCATTGGCATTAGGTGCCAAACACACTTTTTCGCTTTTTCATATACTGCCAATGGGGGACCATTGGCATTAGGTGCCAAACACACTTTTTTGTTTTTTCATATACTGCCAATGGGGGACCATTGGCATTAGGTGCCAAACACACTCTTTCATTTTTTCATATACTGCCAATGGGGGACCATTGGCATTAGGTGCCAAACACACTTTTTCGTTTTTTCATATACTGCCAATGGGGGACCATTGGCATTAGGTGCCAAACACACTCTTTCATTTTTTCATATACTGCCAATGGGGGACCATTGGCATTAGGTGAAAAACACACTTTTTCGTTTTTTCATATACTGCCAATGGGGGACCATTGGCATTAGGTGCCAAACACACTTTTTCGTTTTTTCATATACTGCCAATGGGGGACCATTGGCATTAGGTGCCAAACACACTCTTTCATTTTTTCATATACTGCCAAGGGGGGACCATTGGCATTAGGTGCAAAACGCACTCTTTCATTTTTTCATATACTGCCAATGGGGGACCATTGGCATTAGGTGCCAAACACACTTTTTCGTTTTTTCATATACTGCCAATGGGGGACCATTGGCATTAGGTGCCAAACACACTCTTTCATTTTTTCATATACTGCCAATGGGGGACCATTGGCATTAGGTGCCAAACACACTTTTTCGTTTTTTCGTATACTGCCAATGGGGGACCATTGGCATTAGGTGCCAAACACACTTTTTCGTTTTTTCATATACTGCCATTAGGTGATAAACACACTTTTTCGCTTTTTCATATACTGCCAATGGGGGACCATTGCCAAACACACTCTTTCATTTTTTCATATACTGCCAATGGGGGACCATTGGCATTAGGTGCTAAACACACTCTTTCATTTTTTCATATACTGCCAATGGGGGACCATTGCCAAACACACTCTTTCATTTTTTCATATACTGCCAATGGGGGACCATTGCCAAACACACTCTTTCATTTTTTCATATACTGCCAATGGGGGACCATTGGCATTAGGTGCAAAACACACTCTTTCATTTTTTCATATACTGCCAATGGGGGACCATTGGCATTAGGTGCCAAACAGACTTTTTCGTTTTTTCATATACTGCCAATGGGGGACCATTGGCATTAGGTGCCAAACACACTCTTTCATTTTCTCATATACTGCCAATGGGGGACCATTGCCAAACACACTCTTTCATTTTTTCATATACTGCCAATGGGGGACCATTGGCATTAGGTGCAAAACACACTCTTTCGTTTTTTCATATACTGCCAATGGGGGACCATTGCCAAACACACTCTTTCATTTTTTCATATACTGCCAATGGGGGACCATTGGCATTAGGTGTAAAACACACTCTTTCATTTTTTCATATACTGCCAATGGGGGACCATTGGCATTAGGTGCCAAACACACTCTTTCATTTTTTCATATACTGCCAATGGGGGACCATTGGCATTAGGTGCCAAACACACTTTTTCGTTTTTTCATATACTGCCAATGGGGGACCATTGGCATTAGGTGCCAAACACACTTTTTCGTTTTTTCATATACTGCCAATGGGGGACCATTGGCATTAGGTGCCAAACACACTTTTTCGGTTTTTCGTATACTGCCAATGGGGGACCATTGGCATTAGGTGCCAAACACACTTTTTCGTTTTTTCATATACTGCCAATGGGGGACCATTGGCATTAGGTGCCAAAAACCTTCTTTCGTTTTTTCATATACTGCCAATGGGGGACCATTGGCATTAGGTGCCAAACACACTTTTTCGTTTTTTCATATACTGCCAATGGGGGACCATTGGCATTAGGTGCCAAACACACTTTTTCGTTTTTTCGTATACTGCCAATGGGGAACCATTGGCATTAGGTGCCAAACACACTTTTTCGTTTTTTCATATACTGCCAATGGGGGACCATTGGCATTAGGTGCCAAACACACTTTTTCGTTTTTTCATATACTGCCAATGGGGGACCATTGGCATTAGGTGCCAAACACACTTTTTCGTTTTTTCGTATACTGCCAATGGGGGACCATTGGCATTAGGTGAAAAACACACTTTTTCGTTTTTTCGTATACTGCCAATGGGGGCTGCCAAACACACTTTTTCGTTTTTTCATATACTGCCAATGGGGGACCATTGGCATTAGGTGCCAAACACACTCTTTCATTTTTTCATATACTGCCAATGGGGGACCATTGGCATTAGGTGCCAAACACACTTTTTCGCTTTTTCATATACTGCCAATGGGGGACCATTGGCATTAGGTGCCAAACACACTTTTTTTGTTTTTTCATATACTGCCAATGGGGGACCATTGGCATTAGGTGCCAAACACACTCTTTCATTTTTTCATATACTGCCAATGGGGGACCATTGGCATTAGGTGCCAAACACACTTTTTCGTTTTTTCATATACTGCCAATGGGGGACCATTGGCATTAGGTGCCAAACACACTCTTTCATTTTTTCATATACTGCCAATGGGGGACCATTGGCATTAGGTGAAAAACACACTTTTTCGTTTTTTCATATACTGCCAATGGGGGACCATTGGCATTAGGTGCCAAACACACTTTTTCGTTTTTTCATATACTGCCAATGGGGGACCATTGGCATTAGGTGCCAAACACACTCTTTCATTTTTTCATATACTGCCAATGGGGGACCATTGGCATTAGGTGCCAAACACACTTTTTCGTTTTTTCATATTCTGCCAATGGGGGACCATTGGCATTAGGTGCCAAACACACTTTTTCGCTTTTTCATATACTGCCAATGGGGGACCATTGGCATTAGGTGCCAAACACACTTTTTTGTTTTTTCATATACTGCCAATGGGGGACCATTGGCATTAGGTGCCAAACACACTCTTTCATTTTTTCATATACTGCCAATGGGGGACCATTGGCATTAGGTGCCAAACACACTTTTTTGTTTTTTCATATACTGCCAATGGGGGACCATTGGCATTAGGTGCCAAACACACTCTTTCATTTTTTCATATACTGCCAATGGGGGACCATTGGCATTAGGTGCCAAACACACTTTTTCGTTTTTTCATATACTGCCAATGGGGGACCATTGGCATTAGGTGCCAAACACACTCTTTCATTTTTTCATATACTGCCAATGGGGGACCATTGGCATTAGGTGAAAAACACACTTTTTCGTTTTTTCATATACTGCCAATGGGGGACCATTGGCATTAGGTGCCAAACACACTTTTTCGTTTTTTCATATACTGCCAATGGGGGACCATTGGCATTAGGTGCCAAACACACTCTTTCATTTTTTCATATACTGCCAAGGGGGGACCATTGGCATTAGGTGCAAAACGCACTCTTTCATTTTTTCATATACTGCCAATGGGGGACCATTGGCATTAGGTGCCAAACACACTTTTTCGTTTTTTCATATACTGCCAATGGGGGACCATTGGCATTAGGTGCCAAACACACTCTTTCATTTTTTCATATACTGCCAATGGGGGACCATTGGCATTAGGTGCCAAACACACTTTTTCGTTTTTTCGTATACTGCCAATGGGGGACCATTGGCATTAGGTGCCAAACACACTTTTTCGTTTTTTCATATACTGCCATTAGGTGATAAACACACTTTTTCGCTTTTTCATATACTGCCAATGGGGGACCATTGCCAAACACACTCTTTCATTTTTTCATATACTGCCAATGGGGGACCATTGGCATTAGGTGCTAAACACACTCTTTCATTTTTTCATATACTGCCAATGGGGGACCATTGCCAAACACACTCTTTCATTTTTTCATATACTGCCAATGGGGGACCATTGCCAAACACACTCTTTCATTTTTTCATATACTGCCAATGGGGGACCATTGGCATTAGGTGCAAAACACACTCTTTCATTTTTTCATATACTGCCAATGGGGGACCATTGGCATTAGGTGCCAAAAACCTTCTTTCGTTTTTTCATATACTGCCAATGGGGGACCATTGGCATTAGGTGCCAAACACACTTTTTCGTTTTTTCATATACTGCCAATGGGGGACCATTGGCATTAGGTGCCAAACACACTTTTTCGTTTTTTCGTATACTGCCAATGGGGAACCATTGGCATTAGGTGCCAAACACACTTTTTCGTTTTTTCATATACTGCCAATGGGGGACCATTGGCATTAGGTGCCAAACACACTTTTTCGTTTTTTCATATACTGCCAATGGGGGACCATTGGCATTAGGTGCCAAACACACTTTTTCGTTTTTTCGTATACTGCCAATGGGGGACCATTGGCATTAGGTGAAAAACACACTTTTTCGTTTTTTCGTATACTGCCAATGGGGGCTGCCAAACACACTTTTTCGTTTTTTCATATACTGCCAATGGGGGACCATTGGCATTAGGTGCCAAACACACTCTTTCATTTTTTCATATACTGCCAATGGGGGACCATTGGCATTAGGTGCCAAACACACTTTTTCGCTTTTTCATATACTGCCAATGGGGGACCATTGGCATTAGGTGCCAAACACACTTTTTTGTTTTTTCATATACTGCCAATGGGGGACCATTGGCATTAGGTGCCAAACACACTCTTTCATTTTTTCATATACTGCCAATGGGGGACCATTGGCATTAGGTGCCAAACACACTTTTTCGTTTTTTCATATACTGCCAATGGGGGACCATTGGCATTAGGTGCCAAACACACTCTTTCATTTTTTCATATACTGCCAATGGGGGACCATTGGCATTAGGTGAAAAACACACTTTTTCGTTTTTTCATATACTGCCAATGGGGGACCATTGGCATTAGGTGCCAAACACACTTTTTCGTTTTTTCATATACTGCCAATGGGGGACCATTGGCATTAGGTGCCAAACACACTCTTTCATTTTTTCATATACTGCCAATGGGGGACCATTGGCATTAGGTGCCAAACACACTTTTTCGTTTTTTCATATTCTGCCAATGGGGGACCATTGGCATTAGGTGCCAAACACACTTTTTCGCTTTTTCATATACTGCCAATGGGGGACCATTGGCATTAGGTGCCAAACACACTTTTTTGTTTTTTCATATACTGCCAATGGGGGACCATTGGCATTAGGTGCCAAACACACTCTTTCATTTTTTCATATACTGCCAATGGGGGACCATTGGCATTAGGTGCCAAACACACTTTTTCGTTTTTTCATATACTGCCAATGGGGGACCATTGGCATTAGGTGCCAAACACACTCTTTCATTTTTTCATATACTGCCAATGGGGGACCATTGGCATTAGGTGAAAAACACACTTTTTCGTTTTTTCATATACTGCCAATGGGGGACCATTGGCATTAGGTGCCAAACACACTTTTTCGTTTTTTCATATACTGCCAATGGGGGACCATTGGCATTAGGTGCCAAACACACTCTTTCATTTTTTCATATACTGCCAAGGGGGGACCATTGGCATTAGGTGCAAAACGCACTCTTTCATTTTTTCATATACTGCCAATGGGGGACCATTGGCATTAGGTGCCAAACACACTTTTTCGTTTTTTCATATACTGCCAATGGGGGACCATTGGCATTAGGTGCCAAACACACTCTTTCATTTTTTCATATACTGCCAATGGGGGACCATTGGCATTAGGTGCCAAACACACTTTTTCGTTTTTTCGTATACTGCCAATGGGGGACCATTGGCATTAGGTGCCAAACACACTTTTTCGTTTTTTCATATACTGCCAATGGGGGACCATTGGCATTAGGTGCCAAACACACTCTTTCATTTTTTCATATACTGCCAATGGGGGACCATTGGCATTAGGTGCCAAACACACTTTTTCATTTTTTCGTATACTGCCAATGGGGGACCATTGGCATTAGGTGCCAAACACACTTTTTCGTTTTTTCATATACTGCCAATGGGGGACCATTGGCATTAGGTGCCAAAAACACTTTTTCGTTTTTTCATATACTGCCAATGGGGGACCATTGGCATTAGGTGCCAAACACACTTTTTCGTTTTTTCGTATACTGCCAATGGGGGACCATTGGCATTAGGTGCCAAACACATTCTTTCGTTTTTTCATATACTGCCAATGGGGGACCATTGGCATTAGGTGCCAAACACACTCTTTCATTTTTTCATATACTGCCAATGGGGGACCATTGGCATTAGGTGCCAAACACACTTTTTCGTTTTTTCATATACTGCCAATGGGGGACCATTGGCATTAGGTGCCAAACACATTCTTTAGTTTTTTCATATACTGCCAATGGGGGACCATTGGCATTAGGTGCCAAACACACTCTTTAATTTTTTCATATACTGCCAATGGGGGACCATTGGCATTAGGTGCCAAACACATTCTTTCGCTTTTTCATATACTGCCAATGGGGGACCATTGGCATTAGGTGAAAAACACACTTTTTCGTTTTTTCATATACTGCCAATGGGGGACCATTGGCATTAGGTGCCAAACACACTTTTTCGTTTTTTCATATACTGCCAATGGGGGACCATTGGCATTAGGTGCCAAACACACTCTTTCATTTTTTCATATACTGCCAATGGGGGACCATTGGCATTAGGTGCCAAACACACTTTTTCGTTTTTTCATATACTGCCAATGGGGGACCATTGGCATTAGGTGCCAAACACACTTTTTCGTTTTTTCATATACTGCCAATGGGGGACCATTGGCATTAGGTGCCAAACACACTCTTTCATTTTTTCATATACTGCCAAGGGGGGACCATTGGCATTAGGTGCAAAACGCACTCTTTCATTTTTTCATATACTGCCAATGGGGGACCATTGGCATTAGGTGCCAAACACACTTTTTCGTTTTTTCATATACTGCCAATGGGGGACCATTGGCATTAGGTGCCAAACACACTCTTTCATTTTTTCATATACTGCCAATGGGGGACCATTGGCATTAGGTGCCAAACAGACTTTTTCGTTTTTTCGTATACTGCCAATGGGGGACCATTGACATTAGGTGCCAAACACACTTTTTCGTTTTTTCATATACTGCCAATGGGGGACCATTGGCATTAGGTGCCAAACACATTCTTTCGTTTTTTCATATACTGCCAATGGGGGACCATTGGCATTAGGTGCCAAACACACTCTTTCATTTTTTCATATACTGCCAATGGTGGACCCTTGGCATTAGGTGCCAAACACAATTTTTCGTTTTTTCGTATACTGCCAATGGGGGACCATTGGCATTAGGTGCCAAACACACTTTTTCGTTTTTTCATATACTGCCAATGGGGGACCATTGGCATTAGGTGCCAAACACACTCTTTCATTTTTTCATATACTGCCAATGGTGGACCATTGGCATTAGGTGCCAAACACACTTTTTCGTTTTTTCGTATACTGCCAATGGGGGACCATTGGCATTAGGTGCCAAACACACTTTTTCGTTTTTTCATATACTGCCAATGGGGGACCATTGGCATTAGGTGCCAAACACACTCTTTCATTTTTTCATATACTGCCAATGGTGGACCATTGGCATTAGGTGCCAAACACACTTTTTCGTTTTTTCGTATACTGCCAATGGGGGACCATTGGCATTAGGTGCCAAACACACTTTTTCGTTTTTTCATATACTGCCAATGGGGGACCATTGGCATTAGGTGCCAAACACACTCTTTAATTTTTTCATATACTGCCAATGGGGGACCATTGGCATTAGGTGCCAAACACATTCTTTCGCTTTTTCATATACTGCCAATGGGGGACCATTGGCATTAGGTGAAAAACACACTTTTTCGTTTTTTCATATACTGCCAATGGGGGACCATTGGCATTAGGTGCCAAACACACTTTTTCGTTTTTTCATATACTGCCAATGGGGGACCATTGGCATTAGGTGCCAAACACACTCTTTCATTTTTTCATATACTGCCAATGGGGGACCATTGGCATTAGGTGCCAAACACACTTTTTCGTTTTTTCATATACTGCCAATGGGGGACCATTGGCATTAGGTGCCAAACACACTTTTTCGTTTTTTCATATACTGCCAATGGGGGACCATTGGCATTAGGTGCCAAACACAATTTTTCGTTTTTTCGTATACTGCCAATGGGGGACCATTGGCATTAGGTGCCAAACACATTCTTTCGTTTTTTCATATACTGCCAATGGGGGACCATTGGCATTAGGTGCCAAACACACTCTTTCATTTTTTCATATACTGCCAATGGTGGACCATTGGCATTAGGTGCCAAACACACTTTTTCGTTTTTTCGTATACTGCCAATGGGGGACCATTGGCATTAGGTGCCAAACACACTTTTTCGTTTTTTCATATACTGCCAATGGGGGACCATTGGCATTAGGTGCCAAAAACACTTTTTCGTTTTTTCATATACTGCCAATGGGGGACCATTGGCATTAGGTGCCAAACACACTTTTTCGTTTTTTCGTATACTGCCAATGGGGGACCATTGGCATTAGGTGCCAAACACATTCTTTCGTTTTTTCATATACTGCCAATGGGGGACCATTGGCATTAGGTGCCAAACACACTCTTTCATTTTTTCATATACTGCCAATGGGGGACCATTGGCATTAGGTGCCAAACACACTTTTTCGTTTTTTCATATACTGCCAATGGGGGACCATTGGCATTAGGTGCCAAACACATTCTTTAGTTTTTTCATATACTGCCAATGGGGGACCATTGGCATTAGGTGCCAAACACACTCTTTAATTTTTTCATATACTGCCAATGGGGGACCATTGGCATTAGGTGCCAAACACATTCTTTCGCTTTTTCATATACTGCCAATGGGGGACCATTGGCATTAGGTGCCAAACACACTTTTTCGTTTTTTCATATACTGCCAATGGGGGACCATTGGCATTAGGTGCCAAACACACTTTTTCGTTTTTTCATATACTGCCAATGGGGGACCATTGGCATTAGGTGCCAAACACAATTTTTCGTTTTTTCATATACTGCCATTAGGTGCCAAACACACTTTTTCGCTTTTTCATATACTGCCAATGGGGGACCATTGCCAAACACACTCTTTCATTTTTTCATATACTGCCAATGGGGGACCATTGGCATTAGGTGCTAAACACACTCTTTCATTTTTTCATATACTGCCAATGGGGGACCATTGCCAAACACACTCTTTCATTTTTTCATATACTGCCAATGGGGGACCATTGCCAAACACACTCTTTCATTTTTTCATATACTGCCAATGGGGGACCATTGGCATTAGGTGCAAAACACACTCTTTCATTTTTTCATATACTGCCAATGGGGGACCATTGGCATTAGGTGCCAAACAGACTTTTTCGTTTTTTCATATACTGCCAATGGGGGAACATTGGCATTAGGTGCCAAACACACTCTTTCATTTTCTCATATACTGCCAATGGGGGACCATTGCCAAACACACTCTTTCATTTTTTCATATACTGCCAATGGGGGACCATTGGCATTAGGTGCAAAACACACTCTTTCGTTTTTTCATATACTGCCAATGGGGGACCATTGCCAAACACACTCTTTCATTTTTTCATATACTGCCAATGGGGGACCATTGGCATTAGGTGTAAAACACACTCTTTCATTTTTTCATATACTGCCAATGGGGGACCATTGGCATTAGGTGCCAAACACACTCTTTCATTTTTTCATATACTGCCAATGGGGGACCATTGGCATTAGGTGCCAAACACACTTTTTCGTTTTTTCATATACTGCCAATGGGGGACCATTGGCATTAGGTGCCAAACACACTTTTTCGTTTTTTCATATACTGCCAATGGGGGACCATTGGCATTAGGTGCCAAACACACTTTTTCGGTTTTTCGTATACTGCCAATGGGGGACCATTGGCATTAGGTGCCAAACACACTTTTTCGTTTTTTCATATACTGCCAATGGGGGACCATTGGCATTAGGTGCCAAAAACCTTCTTTCGTTTTTTCATATACTGCCAATGGGGGACCATTGGCATTAGGTGCCAAACACACTTTTTCGTTTTTTCATATACTGCCAATGGGGGACCATTGGCATTAGGTGCCAAACACACTTTTTCGTTTTTTCGTATACTGCCAATGGGGGACCATTGGCATTAGGTGCCAAACACACTTTTTCGTTTTTTCATATACTGCCAATGGGGGACCATTGGCATTAGGTGCCAAACACACTTTTTCGTTTTTTCATATACTGCCAATGGGGGACCATTGGCATTAGGTGCCAAACACACTTTTTCGTTTTTTCGTATACTGCCAATGGGGGACCATTGGCATTAGGTGAAAAACACACTTTTTCGTTTTTTCATATACTGCCAATGGGGGACCATTGGCATTAGGTGCCAAACACACTCTTTAATTTTTTCATATACTGCCAATGGGGGACCATTGGCATTAGGTGCCAAACACACTCTTTCATTTTTTCATATACTGCCAATGGGGGACCATTGGCATTAGGTGCCAAACACACTTTTTCGTTTTTTCATATACTGCCAATGGGGGACCATTGGCATTAGGTGCCAAACACACTCTTTCATTTTTTTCATATACTGCCAATGGGGGACCATTGGCATTAGGTGCCAAACACACTTTTTCGTTTTTTCGTATACTGCCAATGGGGGACCATTGGCATTAGGTGCCAAACACACTTTTTCGTTTTTTCGTATACTGCCAATGGGGGACCATTGGCACTAGGTGCCAAACACATTCTTTCGTTTTTTCATATACTGCCAATGGGGGACCATTGGCATTAGGTGCCAAACACACTTTTTCGTTTTTTCGTATACTGCCAATGGGGGACCATTGGCTTAAGTGCCAAACACACTTGTTCGTTTTTTCATATACTGCCAATGGGGGACCATTGGCATTAGGTGCCAAACACAATTTTTCGTTTTTTCATATACTGCCAATGGGGGACCATTGGCATAAGGTGCCAAACACACTTTTTCGTTTTTTCATATACTGCCAATGGGGGACCATTGGCATTAGGTGCCAAACACACTCTTTCATTTTTTCATATACTGCCAATGGGGGACCATTGGCATAAGTTGCCAAACACACTTTTTCGTTTTTTCGTATACTGCCAATGGGGGACCATTGGCATTAGGTGCCAAACACACTTTTTCGTTTTTTCGTATACTGCCAATGGGGGACCATTGGCATAAGGTGCCAAACACACTCTTTCGTTTTTTCATATACTGCCAATGGGGGACCATTGGCATTAGGTGCCAAACACACTCTTTCGTTTTTTCATATACTGCCAATGGGGGACCATTGGCATTAGGTGCAAAACACACTTTTTCGTTTTTTCATACGCTGCCAATGGGGGACCATTGGCATTAGGTGCCAAACACAATTTTTCGTTTTTTCATATACTGCCAATGAGGGACCATTGGCATTAGGTGCCAAACACACTTTTTCGTTTTTTCATATACTGCCAATGGGGGACCATTGGCATTAGGTGCCAAACACACTTTTTCGTTTTTTCATATACTGCCAATGGGGGACCATTGGCATTAGGTGCCAAACACACTCTTTCATTTTTTCATATACTGCCAATGGGGGACCATTGGCATTAGGTGCCAAACACACTTTTTCGTTTTTTCATATACTGCCAATGGGGGACCATTGGCATTAGGTGCCAAACACACTCTTTCATTTTTTCATATACTGCCAATGGGGGACCATTGGCATAAGGTGCCAAACACACTTTTTCGTTTTTTCGTATACTGCCAATGGGGGACCATTGGCATTAGGTGCCAAACACACTTTTTCGTTTTTTCGTATACTGCCAATGGGGGACCATTGGCATAAGGTGCCAAACACACTCTTTCGTTTTTTCATATACTGCCAATGGGGGACCATTGGCATTAGGTGCCAAACACACTCTTTCGTTTTTTCATATACTGCCAATGGGGGACCATTGGCATTAGGTGCCAAACACAATTTTTCGTTTTTTCATATACTGCCAATGAGGGACCATTGGCATTAAGTGCCAAACACACTTTTTCGTTTTTTCGTATACTGCCAATGGGGGACCATTGGCTTAAGTGCCAAACACACTCTTTCGTTTTTTCATACGCTGCCAATGGGGGACCATTGGCATTAGGTGCCAAACACAATTTTTCGTTTTTTCATATACTGCCAATGGGGGACCATTGGCATAAGGTGCCAAACACACTTTTTCGTTTTTTCATATACTGCCAATGGGGGACCATTGGCATAAGGTGCCAAACACACTCTTTCGTTTTTTCATATACTGCCAATGGGGGACCATTGGCATTAGGTGATAAACACACTCTTTCGTTTTTTCATATACTGCCAATGGGGGACCATTGGCATTAGGTGCAAAACACACTCTTTCATTTTTTCATATACTGCCAATGGGGGACTATTGCCAAACACACTCTTTCATTTTTTCATATACTGCCAATGGGGGACCATTGGCATTAGGTGCAAAACACACTCTTTCATTTTTTCATATACTGCCAATGGGGGACCATTGGCATTAGGTGCCAAACACACTTTTTCGTTTTTTCATATACTGCCAATGGAGGACCATTGGCATTAGGTGCCAAACACACTCTTTCATTTTTTCATATACTGCCAATGGGGGACCATTGGCATTAGGTGCCAAACAGACTTTTTCGTTTTTTCATATACTGCCAATGGGGGACCATTGGCATAAGGTGCCAAACACACTCTTTCATTTTTTCATATACTGCCAATGGGGGACCATTGGCATTAGGTGCCAAACACACTCTTTCATTTTTTCATATACTGCCAATGGGGGACCATTGGCATTAGGTGCCAAACACACTTTTTCGTTTTTTCATATACTGCCAATGGGGGACCATTGGCATTAGGTGCCAAACACACTTTTTCGTTTTTTCATATACTGCCAATGGGGGACCATTGGCATTAGGTGCCAAACACACTTTTTCGTTTTTTCATACGCTGCCAATGGGGGACCATTGGCATTAGGTGCCAAACACAATTTTTCGTTTTTTCATATACTGCCAATGAGAGACCATTGGCATTAAGTGCCAAACACACTTTTTCGTTTTTTCGTATACTGCCAATGGGGGACCATTGGCTTAAGTGCCAAACACACTCTTTCGTTTTTTCATACGCTGCCAATGGGGGACCATTGGCATTAGGTGCCAAACACAATTTTTCGTTTTTTCATATACTGCCAATGGGGGACCATTGGCATTAGGTGCCAAACACACTTTTTCGGTTTTTCATATACTGCCAATGGGGGACCATTGGCATTAGGTGCCAAACACACTTTTTCGTTTTTTCATATACTGCCAATGGGGGACCATTGGCATTAGGTGCCAAACACACTCTTTCATTTTTTCATATACTGCCAATGGGGGACCATTGGCATAAGGTGCCAAACACACTTTTTCGTTTTTTCGTATACTGCCAATGGGGGACCATTGGCATTAGGTGCCAAACACACTTTTTCGTTTTTTCATATACTGCCAATGGGGGACCATTGGCATTAGGTGCCAAACACACTCTTTCGTTTTTTCATATACTGCCAATGGGGGACCATTGGCATTAGGTGCCAAACACACTCTTTCGTTTTTTCATATACTGCCAATGGGGGACCATTGGCATTAGGTGCCAAACACACTTTTTCGTTTTTTCATATACTGCCAATGGGGGACCATTGGCATTAGGTGCCAAACACACTTTTTCGTTTTTTCATACGCTGCCAATGGGGGACCATTGGCATTAGGTGCCAAACACAATTTTTCGTTTTTTCATATACTGCCAATGAGGGACCATTGGCATTAAGTGCCAAACACACTTTTTCGTTTTTTCGTATACTGCCAATGGGGGACCATTGGCTTAAGTGCCAAACACATTCTTTCGTTTTTTCATACGCTGCCAATGGGGGACCATTGGCATTAGGTGCCAAACACAATTTTTCGTTTTTTCATATACTGCCAATGGGGGACCATTGGCATTAGGTGCCAAACACACTTTTTCGTTTTTTCGTATACTGCCAATGGGGGACCATTTGCATTAGGTGCCAAACACACTTTTTCGTTTTTTCATATACTGCCAATGGGGGACCATTGGCATTAGGTGCCAAACACACTTGTTCGTTTTTTCGTATACTGCCAATGGGGGACCATTGGCTTAAGTGAAAAACACACTCTTTCGTTTTTTCATACGCTGCCAATGGGGGACCATTGGCATTAGGTGCCAAACACAATTTTTCGTTTTTTCATATACTGCCAATGGGGGACCATTGGCATTAGGTGCCAAACACACTTTTTCGGTTTTTCATATACTGCCAATGGGGGACCATTGGCATTAGGTGCCAAACACACTTTTTCGTTTTTTCATATACTGCCAATGGGCGACCATTGGCATTAGGTGCCAAACACACTTTTTCGTTTTTTTGTATACTGCCAATGGGGGACCATTGGCATTAGGTGCCAAACACACTTTTTCGTTTTTTCATATACTGCAATGGGGGACCATTGGCATTAGGTGCCAAACACACTTTTTCTTTTTTTCATATACTGCCAATGGGGGACCATTGGCATTAGGTGCCAAACACACTTTTTCTTTTTTTCGTTTTTTCATATACTGCCAATGGGGGACCATTGGCACTAGCTGCCAAACACACTTTTTCGTTTTTTCATATACTGCCAATGGGGAACCATTGGCATTAGGTGCCAAACACACTTTTTCGTTTTTTCATATACTGCCAATGGGGGACCATTGGCATTAGGTGCCAAACACACTTTTTCGTTTTTTCATATACTGCCAATGGGGGACCATTGGCATTAGGTGCCAAACACACTCTTTCATTTTTTCATATACTGCCAATGGGGGACCATTGGCATTAGGTGAAAAACACACTTTTTCGTTTTTTCATATACTGCCAATGGGGGACCATTGGCATTAGGTGCCAAACACACTTTTTCGTTTTTTCATATACTGCCAATGGGGGACCATTGGCATTAGGTGCCAAACACACTCTTTCATTTTTTCATATACTGCCAATGGGGGACCATTGGCATTAGGTGCCAAACACACTTTTTCGTTTTTTCATATACTGCCAATGGGGGACCATTGGCATTAGGTGCCAAACACATTCTTTCGTTTTTTCATATACTGCCAATGGGGGACCATTGGCATTAGCTGCCAAACACATTCTTTCGTTTTTTCATATACTGCCAATGGGGGACCATTGGCATTAGGTGCCAAACACACTCTTTCATTTTTTCATATACTGCCAATGGGGGACCATTGGCATTAGGTGCCAAACACATTCTTTCGTTTTTTCATATACTGCCAATGGGGGACCATTGGCATTAGGTGCCAAACACACTCTTTCATTTTTTCATATACTGCCAATGGGGGACCATTGGCATTAGGTGCCAAACACACTTTTTCGTTTTTTCGTAAACTGCCAATGGGGGACCATTGGCATTAGGTGCCAAACACACTTTTTTGCTTTTTCATATACTGCCAATGGGGGACCATTGGCATTAGGTGCCAAACACACTCTTTCATTTTTTCATATACTGCCAACGGGGGACCATTGGCATTAGGTGCCAAACACACTTTTTCGTTTTTTCATATACTGCCAATGGGGGACCATTGGCATTAGGTGCCAAACACACTCTTTCATTTTTTCATATACTGCCAATGGGGGACCATTGGCATTAGGTGCCAAACACACTTTTTCGTTTTTTCATATACTGCCAATGGGGGACCATTGGCATTAGGTGCCAAACACACTTTTTCGTTTTTTCATATACTGCCAATGGGGGACCATTGGCATTAGGTGCCAAACACACTCTTTCATTTTTTCATATACTGCCAATGGGGGACCATTGGCATTAGGTGCCAAACACACTTTTTCGTTTTTTCATACACTGCCAATGGGGGACCTTTGGCATTAGGTGCCAAACACACTCTTTCATTTTATCATATACTGCCAATGGGGGTCCATTGGCATTAGGTGCCAAACACACTTTTTCGTTTTTTCGTATACTGCCAATGGGGGACCATTGGCATTAGGTGCCAAACACACTTTTTCGTTTTTTCATATACTGCCAATGGGGGACCATTGGCATTAGGTGCCAAACACACTTTTTCGTTTTTTCATATACTGCCAATGGGGGACCATTGGCATTAGGTGCCAAACACATTCTTTCGTTTTTTCATATACTGCCAATGGGGGACCATTGGCATTAGGTGCCAAACATACTTTTTCGTTTTTTCGTATACTGCCAATGGGGGACCATTGGCATTAGGTGCCAAACACACTTGTTCGTTTTTTCATATACTGCCAATGGGGGACCATTGGCATTAGGTGCCAAACACACTCTTTCATTTTTTCATATACTGCCAATGGGGGACCATTGGCATTAGGTGCCAAACACACTTTTTCGTTTTTTCGTATACTGCCAATGGGGGACCATTGGCATTAGGTGCCAAACACACTCTTTCGTTTTTTCATATACTGCCAATGGGGGACCATTGGCATTAGGTGCCAAACACACTTTTTCGTTTTTTCATATACTGCCAATGGGGGACCATTGGCATTAGGTGCCAAACACACTCTTTAATTTTTTCATATACTGCCAATGGGGGACCATTGGCATTAGGTGCCAAACACACTTTTTCGTTTTTGCGTATACTGCCAATGGGGGACCATTGGCATTAGGTGCCAAACACACTTTTTCGTTTTTTCATATACTGCCAATGGGGGACCATTGGCATTAGGTGCCAAACACACTCTTTCATTTTTTCATATACTGCCAATGGGGGACCATTGGCATTAGGTGCCAAACACACTTTTTCGTTTTTTCATATACTGCCAATGGGGGACCATTGGCATTAGGTGCCAAACACACTCTTTCATTTTTTCATATACTGCCAATGGGGGACCATTGGCATTAGGTGCCAAACTCACTTTTTCGTTTTTTCGTATACTGCCAATGGGGGACCATTGGCATTAGGTGCCAAACACACTTTTTCGTTTTTTCATATACTGCCAATGGGGGACCATTGGCATTAGGTGCCAAACACACTCTTTCATTTTTTCATATACTGCCAATGGGGGACCATTGGCATTAGGTGCCAACCACACTTTTTCGTTTTTTCATATACTGCCAATGGGGGACCATTGGCATTAGGTGCCAAACACACTTTTTCGTTTTTTCATATACTGCCAATGGGGGACCATTGGCATTAGGTGCCAAACACACTTTTTCGTTTTTTCATATACTGCCAATGGGGGACCATTGGCATTAGGTGCCAAACACATTCTTTCATTTTTTCATATACTGCCAATGGGGGACCATTGGCATTAGGTGCCAAACACACTTTTTCGTTTTTTCATATACTGCCAATGGGGACCATTGGCATTAGGTGCCAAACACACTCTTTCGTTTTTTCATATACTGCCAATGGGGGACCATTGGCATTAGGTGCCAAACACACTTTTTCGTTTTTTCGTATACTGCCAATGGGGGACCATTGGCTTAAGTGCCAAACACACTCTTTCGTTTTTTCATACGCTGCCAATGGGGGACCATTGGCATTAGGTGCCAAACACACTCTTTCATTTTTTCATATACTGCCAATGGGGGACCATTGGCATTAGGTGCCAAACACACTTTTTCGTTTTTCCATATACTGCCAATGGGGGACCATTGGCATAAGGTGCCAAACACACTCTTTCATTTTTTCATATACTGCCAATGGGGGACCATTGGCATTAGGTGCCAAACACACTTTTTCGTTTTTTCATATACTGCCAATGGGGGACCATTGGCATTAGGTGCCAAACACACTTTTTCGTTTTTTCATATACTGCCAATGGGGGACCATTGGCATTAGGTGCCAAACACACTTTTTCGTTTTTTCATATACTGCCAATGGGGGACCATTGGCATTAGGTGCCAAACACACTTTTTCGTTTTTTCATAAACTGTCAATGGGGGACCATTGGCATTAGGTGCCAAACACACTTTTTCGTTTTTTCGTATACTGCCAATGGGGGACCATTGGCATTAGGTGCCAAACACAATTTTTCGTTTTTTCATATATTGCCAATGGGGGACCATTGGCATTAGGTGCCAAACACACTTTTTCGTTTTTTCATATACTCCCAATGGGGGACCATTGGCATTAGGTGCCAAACACATTCTTTCGTTTTTTCATATACTGCCAATGGGGGACCATTGGCATTAGGTGCCAAACACACTTTTTCGTTTTTTCGTATACTGCCAATGGGGGACCATTGGCATTAGGTGCCAAACACACTTTTTCGTTTTTTCGTATACTGCCAATGGGGGACCATTGGCATTAGGTGCCAAACACACTTTTTCGTTTTTTCATATACTCCCAATGGGGGACCATTGGCATTAGGTGCCAAACACATTCTTTCGTTTTTTCATATACTGCCAATGGGGGACCATTGGCATTAGGTGCCAAACACATTTTTTCGTTTTTTCATATACTGTCAATGGGGGACCATTAGCATTACGTGCCAAACACATTCTTTCGTTTTTTCATATACTGCCAATGGGGGACCATTGGCATTAGGTGCAAAACACACTCTTTCATTTTTTCATATACTGCCAATGGGGGACCATTGCCAAACACACTCTTTAATTTTTTCATATACTGCCAATGGGGGACCATTGGCATTAGGTGCCAAACACACTTTTTCGTTTTTTCGTATACTGCCAATGGGGGACCATTGGCATTAGGTGCCAAACACACTTTTTCGTTTTTTCATATACTGCCAATGGGGGACCATTGGCATTAGGTGCCAAACACACTTTTTCGTTTTTTCATATACTCCCAATGGGGGACCATTGGCATTAGGTGCCAAACACATTCTTTCGTTTTTTCATATACTGCCAATGGGGGACCATTGGCATTAGGTGCCAAACACACTTTTTCGTTTTTTCATATACTGCCAATGGGGGACCATTAGCATTAGGTGCCAAACACATTCTTTCGTTTTTTCATATACTGCCAATGGGGGACCATTGGCATTAGGTGCCAAACACACTTTTTCGTTTTTCCATATACTGCCAATGGGGGACCATTGGCATTAGGTGCCAAACACAATTTTTCGTTTTTTCATATACTGCCAATGGGGGACCATTGGCATTAGGTGCCAAACACACTTTTTCGTTTTTTCATATACTGCCAATGGGGGACCATTGGCATTAGGTGCCAAACACACTTTTTCGTTTTTTCATATACTGCCAATGGGGGACCATTGGCATTAGGTGCCAAACACACTTTTTCGTTTTTCCATATACTGCCAATGGGGGACCATTGGCATTAGGTGCCAAACACAATTTTTCGTTTTTTCATATATTGCCAATGGGGGACCATTGGCATTAGGTGCCAAATACACTTTTTCGTTTTTTCATATACTGCCAATGGGGGACCATTGGCATTAGGTGCCAAATACACTTTTTCGTTTTTTCGTATACTGCCAAGGGGGGACCATTGGCATTAGGTGCCAAACACTCTTGTTCGTTTTTTCATATACTGCCAATGGGGGACCATTGGCATTAGGTGCCAAACACACTCTTTCATTTTTTCATATACTGCCAATGGGGGACCATTGGCATTAGGTGCCAAACACACTTTTTCGTTTTTTCATATACTGCCAATGGGGGACCATTGGCATTAGGTGCCAAACACACTTTTTCGTTTTTTCATATACTGCCAATGGGGGACCATTGGCATTAGTTGCCAAGCAGACTTTTTCGTTTTTTCGTATACTGCCAATGGGGGACCATTGGCATTAGGTGCCAAACACACTTTTTCGTTTTTTCATATACTCCCAATGGGGGACCATTGGCATTAGGTGCCAAACACATTCTTTCGTTTTTTCATATACTGCCAATGGGGGACCATTGGCATTAGGTGCCAAACACACTTTTTCGTTTTTTCATATACTGCCAATGGGGGACCATTAGCATTAGGTGCCAAACACATTCTTTCGTTTTTTCATATACTGCCAATGGGGGACCATTGGCATTAGGTGCCAAACACACTTTTTCGTTTTTCCATATACTGCCAATGGGGGACCATTGGCATTAGGTGCCAAACACAATTTTTCGTTTTTTCATATACTGCCAATGGGGGACCATTGGCATTAGGTGCCAAACACACTCTTTCATTTTTTCATATACTGCCAATGGGGGACCATTGGCATTAGGTGCCAAACACACTTTTTCGTTTTTTCATATACTGCCAATGGGGGACCATTGGCATTAGGT
Organism: Criorhina ranunculi; assembly: GCA_951813785.1. Classification (NCBI taxonomy): domain Eukaryota; kingdom Metazoa; phylum Arthropoda; class Insecta; order Diptera; family Syrphidae; genus Criorhina; species Criorhina ranunculi. The sequence goes on along the minus strand of OX638382.1, from coordinate 36,656,673 downwards.
GCCAAACACACTTGTTCGTTTTTTCATATACTGCCAATGGGGGACCATTGGCATTAGGTGCCAAACACACTTTTTCGTTTTTCCATATACTGCCAATGGGGGACCATTGGCATTAGGTGCCAAACACAATTTTTCGTTTTTTCATATATTGCCAATGGGGGACCATTGGCATTAGGTGCCAAATACACTTTTTCGTTTTTTCATATACTGCCAATGGGGGACCATTGGCATTAGGTGCCAAATACACTTTTTCGTTTTTTCGTATACTGCCAAGGGGGGACCATTGGCATTAGGTGCCAAACACTCTTGTTCGTTTTTTCATATACTGCCAATGGGGGACCATTGGCATTAGGTGCCAAACACACTCTTTCATTTTTTCATATACTGCCAATGGGGGACCATTGGCATTAGGTGCCAAACACACTTTTTCGTTTTTTCATATACTGCCAATGGGGGACCATTGGCATTAGGTGCCAAACACACTTTTTCGTTTTTTCATATACTGCCAATGGGGGACCATTGGCATTAGGTGCCAAACACACTTGTTCGTTTTTTCATATACTGCCAATGGGGGACCATTGGCATTAGGTGCCAAACACACTTTTTCGTTTTTCCATATACTGCCAAAAGGGGACCATTGGCATTAGGTGCCAAACACAATTTTTCGTTTTTTCATATATTGCCAATGGGGGACCGTTGGCATTAGGTGCCAAACACAATTTTTCGTTTTTTCATATATTGCCAATGGGGGACCATTGGCATTAGGTGCCAAACACACTTTTTCGTTTTTTCATATACTGCCAATGGGGGACTATTGGCATTAGGTGCCAAACACACTTTTTCGTTTTTTCATATACTGCCAATGGGGGACCATTGGCATTAGGTGCCAAACACACTTGTTCGTTTTTTCATATATTGCCAATGGGGGACCATTGGCATTAGGTGCCAAACACACTCTTTCATTTTTTCATATACTGCCAATGGGGGACCATTGGCATTAGGTGCCAAACACACTCTTTCATTTTTTCATATACTGCCAATGGGGGACCATTGGCATTAGGTGCCAAACACACTTTTTCGTTTTTTCATATACTGCCAATGGGGGACCATTGGCATTAGGTGCCAAACACACTTTTTCGTTTTTTCATATACTGCCAATGGGGGACCATTGGCATTAGGTGCCAAACACACTTTTTCGTTTTTTCATATACTGCCAATGGGGGACCATTGGCATTAGGTGCCAAACACACTTGTTCGTTTTTTCATATATTGCCAATGGGGGACCATTGGCATTAGGTGCCAAACACAATTTTTCGTTTTTTCATATATTGCCAATGGGGGACCATTGGCATTAGGTGCCAAACACACTTTTTCGTTTTTCCATATACTGCCAATGGGGGACCATTGGCATTAGGTGCCAAACACAATTTTTCGTTTTTTCATATATTGCCAATGGGGGACCATTGGCATTAGGTGCCAAACACAATTTTTCGTTTTTTCATATACTGCCAATGGGGGACCATTGGCATTAGGTGCCAAACACACTTTTTCGTTTTTTCATATACTGCCAATGGGGGACCATTGGCATTAGGTGCCAAACACACTTTTTCGTTTTTTCATATACTGCCAATGGGGGACCATTGGCATTAGGTGCCAAACACACTTGTTCGTTTTTTCATATACTGCCAATGGGGGACCATTGGCATTAGGTGCCAAACACACTTTTTCGTTTTTCCATATACTGCCAATGGGGGACCATTGGCATTAGGTGCCAAACACAATTTTTCGTTTTTTCATATATTGCCAATGGGGGACCATTGGCATTAGGTGCCAAATACACTTTTTCGTTTTTTCATATACTGCCAATGGGGGACCATTGGCATTAGGTGCCAAATACACTTTTTCGTTTTTTCGTATACTGCCAAGGGGGGACCATTGGCATTAGGTGCCAAACACTCTTGTTCGTTTTTTCATATACTGCCAATGGGGGACCATTGGCATTAGGTGCCAAACACACTCTTTCATTTTTTCATATACTGCCAATGGGGGACCATTGGCATTAGGTGCCAAACACACTTTTTCGTTTTTTCATATACTGCCAATGGGGGACCATTGGCATTAGGTGCCAAACACACTTTTTCGTTTTTTCATATACTGCCAATGGGGGACCATTGGCATTAGGTGCCAAGCAGACTTTTTCGTTTTTTCGTATACTGCCAATGGGGGACCATTGGCATTAGGTGCCAAACACACTTTTTCGTTTTTTCATATACTCCCAATGGGGGACCATTGGCATTAGGTGCCAAACACATTCTTTCGTTTTTTCATATACTGCCAATGGGGGACCATTGGCATTAGGTGCCAAACACACTTTTTCGTTTTTTCATATACTGCCAATGGGGGACCATTAGCATTAGGTGCCAAACACATTCTTTCGTTTTTTCATATACTGCCAATGGGGGACCATTGGCATTAGGTGCCAAACACACGTTTTCGTTTTTCCATATACTGCCAATGGGGGACCATTGGCATTAGGTGCCAAACACAATTTTTCGTTTTTTCATATACTGCCAATGGGGGACCATTGGCATTAGGTGCCAAACACACTCTTTCATTTTTTCATATACTGCCAATGGGGGACCATTGGCATTAGGTGCCAAACACACTTTTTCGTTTTTTCATATACTGCCAATGGGGGACCATTGGCATTAGGTGCCAAACACACTTGTTCGTTTTTTCATATACTGCCAATGGGGGACCATTAGCATTAGGTGCCAAACACACTTTTTCGTTTTTTCATATACTGCCAATGGGGGACCATTGGCATTAGGTGCCAAACACAATTTTTCGTTTTTTCATATATTGCCAATGGGGGACCATTGGCATTAGGTGCCAAATACACTTTTTCGTTTTTTCATATACTGCCAATGGGGGACCATTGGCATTAGGTGCCAAACACACTTTTTCGTTTTTCCATATACTGCCAATGGGGGACCATTGGCATTAGGTGCCAAACACAATTTTTCGTTTTTTCATATATTGCCAATGGGGGACCATTGGCATTAGGTGCCAAATACACTTTTTCGTTTTTTCATATACTGCCAATGGGGGACCATTGGCATTAGGTGCCAAATACACTTTTTCGTTTTTTCGTATACTGCCAAGGGGGGACCATTGGCATTAGGTGCCAAACACTCTTGTTCGTTTTTTCATATACTGCCAATGGGGGACCATTGGCATTAGGTGCCAAACACACTCTTTCATTTTTTCATATACTGCCAATGGGGGACCATTGGCATTAGGTGCCAAACACACTTTTTCGTTTTTTCATATACTGCCAATGGGGGACCATTGGCATTAGGTGCCAAACACACTTTTTCGTTTTTTCATATACTGCCAATGGGGGACCATTGGCATTAGGTGCCAAGCAGACTTTTTCGTTTTTTCGTATACTGCCAATGGGGGACCATTGGCATTAGGTGCCAAACACACTTTTTCGTTTTTTCATATACTCCCAATGGGGGACCATTGGCATTAGGTGCCAAACACATTCTTTCGTTTTTTCATATACTGCCAATGGGGGACCATTGGCATTAGGTGCCAAACACACTTTTTCGTTTTTTCATATACTGCCAATGGGGGACCATTAGCATTAGGTGCCAAACACATTCTTTCGTTTTTTCATATACTGCCAATGGGGGACCATTGGCATTAGGTGCCAAACACACGTTTTCGTTTTTCCATATACTGCCAATGGGGGACCATTGGCATTAGGTGCCAAACACAATTTTTCGTTTTTTCATATACTGCCAATGGGGGACCATTGGCATTAGGTGCCAAACACACTCTTTCATTTTTTCATATACTGCCAATGGGGGACCATTGGCATTAGGTGCCAAACACACTTTTTCGTTTTTTCATATACTGCCAATGGGGGACCATTGGCATTAGGTGCCAAACACACTTGTTCGTTTTTTCATATACTGCCAATGGGGGACCATTAGCATTAGGTGCCAAACACACTTTTTCGTTTTTTCATATACTGCCAATGGGGGACCATTGGCATTAGGTGCCAAACACAATTTTTCGTTTTTTCATATATTGCCAATGGGGGACCATTGGCATTAGGTGCCAAATACACTTTTTCGTTTTTTCATATACTGCCAATGGGGGACCATTGGCATTAGGTGCCAAATACACTTTTTCGTTTTTTCGTATACTGCCAAGGGGGGACCATTGGCATTAGGTGCCAAACACTCTTGTTCGTTTTTTCATATACTGCCAATGGGGGACCATTGGCATTAGGTGCCAAACACACTCTTTCATTTTTTCATATACTGCCAATGGGGGACCATTGGCATTAGGTGCCAAACACACTTTTTCGTTTTTTCATATACTGCCAATGGGGGACCATTGGCATTAGGTGCCAAACACACTTTTTCGTTTTTTCATATACTGCCAATGGGGGACCATTGGCATTAGGTGCCAAGCAGACTTTTTCGTTTTTTCGTATACTGCCAATGGGGGACCATTGGCATTAGGTGCCAAACACACTTTTTCGTTTTTTCATATACTGCCAATGGGGGACCATTGGCATTAGGTGCCAAACATACTTTTTCGTTTTTTCATATACTGCCAATGGGGGACCATTGGCATTAGGTGCCAAACACACTTTTTCGTTTTTTCATATACTGCCAATGGGGGACCATTGGCATTAGGTGCCAAACACATTCTTTCGTTTTTTCATATACTGCCAATGGGGTGCCAAACACATTCTCTCGTTTTTTCATATACTGCCAATGGGGGACCATTGGCATTAGGTGCCAAACACACTTTTTCGTTTTTTCATATACTGCCAATGGGGGACCATTGGCATTAGGTGCCAAACACATTCTTTCATTTTTTCATATACTGCCAATGGGGGACCATTGGCATTAGGTGCCAAACACACTTTTTCGTTTTTTCATATACTGCCAATGGGGGACCATTGGCATTAGGTGCCAAACACACTTTTTCGTTTTTTCATATACTGCCAATGGGGGACCATTGGCATTAGGTGCCAAACACATTCTTTCGTTTTTTCATATACTGCCAATGGGGGACCATTGGCATTAGGTGCCAAACACACTTTTTCGTTTTTTCATATACTGCCAATGGGGGACCATTGGCATTAGGTGCCAAACACATTCTTTCGTTTTTTCATATACTGCCAATGGGGTGCCAAATACATTCTCTCGTTTTTTCATATACTGCCAATGGGGGACCATTGGCATTAGGTGCCAAACACACTTTTTCGTTTTTTCATATACTGCCAATGGGGGACCATTGGCATTAGGTGCCAAACACACTTTTTCGTTTTTTCATATACTGCCAATGGGGGACCATTGGCATTAGGTGCCAAACACACTTTTTTGTTTTTTCGTATACTGCCAATGGGGGACCATTGGCATTAGGTGCCAAACACACTTGTTCGTTTCTTCATATACTGCCAATGGGGGACCATTGGCATTAGGTGCCAAACACACTTTTTCGTTTTTTCATATACTGCCAATGGGGGACCATTGGCATTAGGTGCCAAACACACTCTTTCATTTTTTCATATACTGCCAATGGGGGGCCATTGGCATTAGGTGCCAAACACACTTTTTCGTTTTTTCATATACTGCCAATGGGGGACCATTGGCATTAGGTGCCAAACACACTCTTTCATTTTTTCATATACTGCCAATGGGGGACCATTGGCATTAGGTGCCAAACACACTTTTTCGTTTTTCCATATACTGCCAATGGGGGACCATTGGCATTAGGTGCCAAACACAATTTTTCGTTTTTTCATATATTGCCAATGGGGGACCATTGGCATTAGGTGCCAAATACACTTTTTCGTTTTTTCATATACTGCCAATGGGGGACCATTGGCATTAGGTGCCAAATACACTTTTTCGTTTTTTCGTATACTGCCAAGGGGGGACCATTGGCATTAGGTGCCAAACACTCTTGTTCGTTTTTTCATATACTGCCAATGGGGGACCATTGGCATTAGGTGCCAAACACACTCTTTCATTTTTTCATATACTGCCAATGGGGGACCATTGGCATTAGGTGCCAAACACACTTTTTCGTTTTTCCATATACTGCCAATGGGGGACCATTGGCATTAGGTGCCAAACACACTTTTTCGTTTTTTCATATACTGCCAATGGGGGACCATTGGCATTAGGTGCCAAACACACTTGTTCGTTTTTTCATATACTGCCAATGGGGGACCATTGGCATTAGGTGCCAAACACACTTTTTCGTTTTTCCATATACTGCCAATGGGGGACCATTGGCATTAGGTGCCAAACACAATTTTTCGTTTTTTCATATATTGCCAATGGGGGACCATTGGCATTAGGTGCCAAATACACTTTTTCGTTTTTTCATATACTGCCAATGGGGGACCATTGGCATTAGGTGCCAAACACACTTTTTCGTTTTTTCATATACTGCCAATGGGGGACCATTGGCATTAGGTGCCAAACACACTTTTTCGTTTTTTCATATACTGCCAATGGGGGACCATTGGCATTAGGTGCCAAACACACTCTTTCATTTTTTCATATACTGCCAATGGGGGACCATTGGCATTAGGTGCCAAACACACTTTTTCGTTTTTTCATATACTGCCAATGGGGGACCATTGGCATTAGGTGCCAAAAACCTTCTTTCGTTTTTTCATATACTGCCAATGGGGGACCATTGGCATTAGGTGCCAAACACATTCTTTCATTTTTTCATATACTGCCAATGGGGGACCATTGGCATTAGGTGCCAAACACACTTTTTCGTTTTTTCATATACTGCCAATGGGGGACCATTGGCATTAGGTGCCAAACACACTTTTTCGTTTTTTCATATACTGCCAATGGGGGACCATTGGCATTAGGTGCCAAACACATTCTTTCGTTTTTTCATATACTGCCAATGGGGGACCATTGGCATTAGGTGCCAAACACACTTTTTCGTTTTTTCATATACTGCCAATGGGGGACCATTGGCATTAGGTGCCAAACACATTCTTTCGTTTTTTCATATACTGCCAATGGGGTGCCAAATACATTCTCTCGTTTTTTCATATACTGCCAATGGGGGACCATTGGCATTAGGTGCCAAACACACTTTTTCGTTTTTTCATATACTGCCAATGGGGGACCATTGGCATTAGGTGCCAAACACACTTTTTCGTTTTTTCATATACTGCCAATGGGGGACCATTGGCATTAGGTGCCAAACACACTTTTTTGTTTTTTCGTATACTGCCAATGGGGGACCATTGGCATTAGGTGCCAAACACACTTGTTCGTTTCTTCATATACTGCCAATGGGGGACCATTGGCATTAGGTGCCAAACACACTTTTTCGTTTTTTCATATACTGCCAATGGGGGACCATTGGCATTAGGTGCCAAACACACTCTTTCATTTTTTCATATACTGCCAATGGGGGGCCATTGGCATTAGGTGCCAAACACACTCTTTCATTTTTTCATATACTGCCAATGGGGGACCATTGGCATTAGGTGCCAAACACACTCTTTCATTTTTTCATATACTGCCAATGGGGGACCATTGGCATTAGGTGCCAAACACACTTTTTCGTTTTTTCATATACTGCCAATGGGGGACCATTGGCATTAGGTGCCAAACACACTTTTTCGTTTTTCCATATACTGCCAATGGGGGACCATTGGCATTAGGTGCCAAACACAATTTTTCGTTTTTTCATATATTGCCAATGGGGGACCATTGGCATTAGGTGCCAAATACACTTTTTCGTTTTTTCATATACTGCCAATGGGGGACCATTGGCATTAGGTGCCAAATACACTTTTTCGTTTTTTCGTATACTGCCAAGGGGGGACCATTGGCATTAGGTGCCAAACACTCTTGTTCGTTTTTTCATATACTGCCAATGGGGGACCATTGGCATTAGGTGCCAAACACACTCTTTCATTTTTTCATATACTGCCAATGGGGGACCATTGGCATTAGGTGCCAAACACACTTTTTCGTTTTTTCGTATACTGCCAATGGGGGACCATTGGCATTTGGTGCCAAACACACTTTTTCGTTTTTTCGTATACTGCCAATGGGGGACCATTGGCATTAGGTGCCAAACACACTCTTTCATTTTTTCATATACTGCCAATGGGGGACCATTGGCATTAGGTGCCAAACACACTTTTTCGTTTTTCCATATACTGCCAATGGGGGACCATTGGCATTAGGTGCCAAACACACTTTTTCGTTTTTTCATATACTGCCAATGGGGGACCATTGGCATTAGGTGCCAAACACACTTGTTCGTTTTTTCATATACTGCCAATGGGGGACCATTGGCATTAGGTGCCAAACACACTTTTTCGTTTTTCCATATACTGCCAATGGGGGACCATTGGCATTAGGTGCCAAACACAATTTTTCGTTTTTTCATATACTGCCAATGGGGGACCATTGGCATTAGGTGCCAAATACACTTTTTCGTTTTTTCGTATACTGCCAAGGGGGGACCATTGGCATTAGGTGCCAAACACTCTTGTTCGTTTTTTCATATACTGCCAATGGGGGACCATTGGCATTAGGTGCCAAACACACTCTTTCATTTTTTCATATACTGCCAATGGGGGACCATTGGCATTAGGTGCCAAACACACTTTTTCGTTTTTTCATATACTGCCAATGGGGGACCATTGGCATTAGGTGCCAAACACACTTTTTCGTTTTTTCATATACTGCCAATGGGGGACCATTGGCATTAGGTGCCAAGCAGACTTTTTCGTTTTTTCGTATACTGCCAATGGGGGACCATTGGCATTAGGTGCCAAACACACTTTTTCGTTTTTTCATATACTCCCAATGGGGGACCATTGGCATTAGGTGCCAAACACATTCTTTCGTTTTTTCATATACTGCCAATGGGGGACCATTGGCATTAGGTGCCAAACACACTTTTTCGTTTTTTCATATACTGCCAATGGGGGACCATTAGCATTAGGTGCCAAACACATTCTTTCGTTTTTTCATATACTGCCAATGGGGGACCATTGGCATTAGGTGCCAAACACACGTTTTCGTTTTTCCATATACTGCCAATGGGGGACCATTGGCATTAGGTGCCAAACACAATTTTTCGTTTTTTCATATACTGCCAATGGGGGACCATTGGCATTAGGTGCCAAACACACTCTTTCATTTTTTCATATACTGCCAATGGGGGACCATTGGCATTAGGTGCCAAACACACTTTTTCGTTTTTTCATATACTGCCAATGGGGGACCATTGGCATTAGGTGCCAAACACACTTGTTCGTTTTTTCATATACTGCCAATGGGGGACCATTGGCATTAGGTGCCAAACACACTTTTTCGTTTTTTCATATACTGCCAATGGGGGACCATTGGCATTAGGTGCCAAACACAATTTTTCGTTTTTTCATATATTGCCAATGGGGGACCATTGGCATTAGGTGCCAAATACACTTTTTCGTTTTTTCATATACTGCCAATGGGGGACCATTGGCATTAGGTGCCAAATACACTTTTTCGTTTTTTCGTATACTGCCAAGGGGGGACCATTGGCATTAGGTGCCAAACACTCTTGTTCGTTTTTTCATATACTGCCAATGGGGGACCATTGGCATTAGGTGCCAAACACACTCTTTCATTTTTTCATATACTGCCAATGGGGGACCATTGGCATTAGGTGCCAAACACACTTTTTCGTTTTTTCATATACTGCCAATGGGGGACCATTGGCATTAGGTGCCAAACACACTTTTTCGTTTTTTCATATACTGCCAATGGGGGACCATTGGCATTAGGTGCCAAGCAGACTTTTTCGTTTTTTCGTATACTGCCAATGGGGGACCATTGGCATTAGGTGCCAAACACACTTTTTCGTTTTTTCATATACTGCCAATGGGGGACCATTGGCATTAGGTGCCAAACACACTTTTTCGTTTTTTCATATACTGCCAATGGGGGACCATTGGCATTAGGTGCCAAACACACTTTTTCGTTTTTCCATATACTGCCAATGGGGGACCATTGGCATTAGGTGCGAAACACAATTTTTCGTTTTTTCATATATTGCCAATGGGGGACCATTGGCATTAGGTGCCAAATACACTTTTTCGTTTTTTCATATACTGCCAATGGGGGACCATTGGCATTAGGTGCCAAATACACTTTTTCGTTTTTTCGTATACTGCCAAGGGGGGACCATTGGCATTAGGTGCCAAACACTCTTGTTCGTTTTTTCATATACTGCCAATGGGGGACCATTGGCATTAGGTGCCAAACACACTCTTTCATTTTTTCATATACTGCCAATGGGGGACCATTGGCATTAGGTGCCAAACACACTTTTTCGTTTTTCCATATACTGCCAATGGGGGACCATTGGCATTAGGTGCCAAACACACTTTTTCGTTTTTTCATATACTGCCAATGGGGGACCATTGGCATTAGGTGCCAAACACACTTGTTCGTTTTTTCATATACTGCCAATGGGGGACCATTGGCATTAGGTGCCAAACACACTTTTTCGTTTTTCCATATACTGCCAATGGGGGACCATTGGCATTAGGTGCCAAACACAATTTTTCGTTTTTTCATATATTGCCAATGGGGGACCATTGGCATTAGGTGCCAAATACACTTTTTCGTTTGTTCATATACTGCCAATGGGGGACCATTGGCATTAGGTGCCAAACACACTTTTTCGTTTTTTCATATACTGCCAATGGGGGACCATTGGCATTAGGTGCCAAACACACTTTTTTGTTTTTTCATATACTGCCAATGGGGGACCATTGGCATTAGGTGCCAAACACACTCTTTCATTTTTTCATATACTGCCAATGGGGGACCATTGGCATTAGGTGCCAAACACACTTTTTCGTTTTTTCATATACTGCCAATGGGGGACCATTGGCATTAGGTGCCAAAAACCTTCTTTCGTTTTTTCATATACTGCCAATGGGGGACCATTGGCATTAGGTGCCAAACACATTCTTTCATTTTTTCATATACTGCCAATGGGGGACCATTGGCATTAGGTGCCAAACACACTTTTTCGTTTTTTCATATACTGCCAATGGGGGACCATTGGCATTAGGTGCCAAACACACTTTTTCGTTTTTTCATATACTGCCAATGGGGGACCATTGGCATTAGGTGCCAAACACATTCTTTCGTTTTTTCATATACTGCCAATGGGGGACCATTGGCATTAGGTGCCAAACACACTTTTTCGTTTTTTCATATACTGCCAATGGGGGACCATTGGCATTAGGTGCCAAACACATTCTTTCGTTTTTTCATATACTGCCAATGGGGTGCCAAATACATTCTCTCGTTTTTTCATATACTGCCAATGGGGGACCATTGGCATTAGGTGCCAAACACACTTTTTCGTTTTTTCATATACTGCCAATGGGGGACCATTGGCATTAGGTGCCAAACACACTTTTTCGTTTTTTCATATACTGCCAATGGGGGACCATTGGCATTAGGTGCCAAACACACTTTTTTGTTTTTTCGTATACTGCCAATGGGGGACCATTGGCATTAGGTGCCAAACACACTTGTTCGTTTCTTCATATACTGCCAATGGGGGACCATTGGCATTAGGTGCCAAACACACTTTTTCGTTTTTTCATATACTGCCAATGGGGGACCATTGGCATTAGGTGCCAAACACACTCTTTCATTTTTTCATATACTGCCAATGGGGGGCCATTGGCATTAGGTGCCAAACACACTCTTTCATTTTTTCATATACTGCCAATGGGGGACCATTGGCATTAGGTGCCAAACACACTCTTTCATTTTTTCATATACTGCCAATGGGGGACCATTGGCATTAGGTGCCAAACACACTTTTTCGTTTTTTCATATACTGCCAATGGGGGACCATTGGCATTAGGTGCCAAACACACTTTTTCGTTTTTCCATATACTGCCAATGGGGGACCATTGGCATTAGGTGCCAAACACAATTTTTCGTTTTTTCATATACTGCCAATGGGGGACCATTGGCATTAGGTGCCAAACACACTTTTTCGTTTTTCCATATACTGCCAATGGGGGACCATTGGCATTAGGTGCCAAACACAATTTTTCGTTTTTTCATATATTGCCAATGGGGGACCATTGGCATTAGGTGCCAAATACACTTTTTCGTTTTTTCATATACTGCCAATGGGGGACCATTGGCATTAGGTGCCAAATACACTTTTTCGTTTTTTCGTATACTGCCAAGGGGGGACCATTGGCATTAGGTGCCAAACACTCTTGTTCGTTTTTTCATATACTGCCAATGGGGGACCATTGGCATTAGGTGCCAAACACACTCTTTCATTTTTTCATATACTGCCAATGGGGGACCATTGGCATTAGGTGCCAAACACACTTTTTCGTTTTTTCGTATACTGCCAATGGGGGACCATTGGCATTTGGTGCCAAACACACTTTTTCGTTTTTTCGTATACTGCCAATGGGGGACCATTGGCATTAGGTGCCAAACACACTCTTTCATTTTTTCATATACTGCCAATGGGGGACCATTGGCATTAGGTGCCAAACACACTTTTTCGTTTTTCCATATACTGCCAATGGGGGACCATTGGCATTAGGTGCCAAACACACTTTTTCGTTTTTTCATATACTGCCAATGGGGGACCATTGGCATTAGGTGCCAAACACACTTGTTCGTTTTTTCATATACTGCCAATGGGGGACCATTGGCATTAGGTGCCAAACACACTTTTTCGTTTTTCCATATACTGCCAATGGGGGACCATTGGCATTAGGTGCCAAACACAATTTTTCGTTTTTTCATATACTGCCAATGGGGGACCATTGGCATTAGGTGCCAAATACACTTTTTCGTTTTTTCGTATACTGCCAAGGGGGGACCATTGGCATTAGGTGCCAAACACTCTTGTTCATTTTTTCATATACTGCCAATGGGGGACCATTGGCATTAGGTGCCAAACACACTTTTTCGTTTTTTCATATACTGCCAATGGGGGACCATTGGCATTAGGTGCCAAACACACTTTTTCGTTTTTTCATATACTGCCAATGGGGGACCATTGGCATTAGGTGCCAAGCAGACTTTTTCGTTTTTTCGTATACTGCCAATGGGGGACCATTGGCATTAGGTGCCAAACACACTTTTTCGTTTTTTCATATACTCCCAATGGGGGACCATTGGCATTAGGTGCCAAACACATTCTTTCGTTTTTTCATATACTGCCAATGGGGGACCATTGGCATTAGGTGCCAAACACACTTTTTCGTTTTTTCATATACTGCCAATGGGGGACCATTAGCATTAGGTGCCAAACACATTCTTTCGTTTTTTCATATACTGCCAATGGGGGACCATTGGCATTAGGTGCCAAACACACGTTTTCGTTTTTCCATATACTGCCAATGGGGGACCATTGGCATTAGGTGCCAAACACAATTTTTCGTTTTTTCATATACTGCCAATGGGGGACCATTGGCATTAGGTGCCAAACACACTCTTTCATTTTTTCATATACTGCCAATGGGGGACCATTGGCATTAGGTGCCAAACACACTTTTTCGTTTTTTCATATACTGCCAATGGGGGACCATTGGCATTAGGTGCCAAACACACTTGTTCGTTTTTTCATATACTGCCAATGGGGGACCATTGGCATTAGGTGCCAAACACACTTTTTCGTTTTTTCATATACTGCCAATGGGGGACCATTGGCATTAGGTGCCAAACACAATTTTTCGTTTTTTCATATATTGCCAATGGGGGACCATTGGCATTAGGTGCCAAATACACTTTTTCGTTTTTTCATATACTGCCAATGGGGGACCATTGGCATTAGGTGCCAAATACACTTTTTCGTTTTTTCGTATACTGCCAAGGGGGGACCATTGGCATTAGGTGCCAAACACTCTTGTTCGTTTTTTCATATACTGCCAATGGGGGACCATTGGCATTAGGTGCCAAACACACTCTTTCATTTTTTCATATACTGCCAATGGGGGACCATTGGCATTAGGTGCCAAACACACTTTTTCGTTTTTTCATATACTGCCAATGGGGGACCATTGGCATTAGGTGCCAAACACACTTTTTCGTTTTTTCATATACTGCCAATGAGGGACCATTGGCATTAGGTGCCAAGCAGACTTTTTCGTTTTTTCGTATACTGCCAATGGGGGACCATTGGCATTAGGTGCCAAACACACTTTTTCGTTTTTTCATATACTGCCAATGGGGGACCATTGGCATTAGGTGCCAAACATACTTTTTCGTTTTTTCATATACTGCCAATGGGGGACCATTGGCATTAGGTGCCAAACACACTTTTTCGTTTTTTCATATACTGCCAATGGGGGACCATTGGCATTAGGTGCCAAACACATTCTTTCGTTTTTTCATATACTGCCAATGGGGTGCCAAACACATTCTCTCGTTTTTTCATATACTGCCAATGGGGGACCATTGGCATTAGGTGCCAAACACACTTTTTCGTTTTTTCATATACTGCCAATGGGGGACCATTGGCATTAGGTGCCAAACACATTCTTTCATTTTTTCATATACTGCCAATGGGGGACCATTGGCATTAGGTGCCAAACACACTTTTTCGTTTTTTCATATACTGCCAATGGGGGACCATTGGCATTAGGTGCCAAACACACTTTTTCGTTTTTTCATATACTGCCAATGGGGGACCATTGGCATTAGGTGCCAAACACATTCTTTCATTTTTTCATATACTGCCAATGGGGGACCATTGGCATTAGGTGCCAAACACACTTTTTCGTTTTTTCATATACTGCCAATGGGGGACCATTGGCATTAGGTGCCAAACACACTTTTTCGTTTTTTCATATACTGCCAATGGGGGACCATTGGCATTAGGTGCCAAACACATTCTTTCGTTTTTTCATATACTGCCAATGGGGGACCATTGGCATTAGGTGCCAAACACACTTTTTCGTTTTTTCATATACTGCCAATGGGGGACCATTGGCATTAGGTGCCAAACACATTCTTTCGTTTTTTCATATACTGCCAATGGGGTGCCAAATACATTCTCTCGTTTTTTCATATACTGCCAATGGGGGACCATTGGCATTAGGTGCCAAACACACTTTTTCGTTTTTTCATATACTGCCAATGGGGGACCATTGGCATTAGGTGCCAAACACATTCTTTCATTCTTTCATATACTGCCAATGGGGGACCATTGGCATTAGGTGCCAAACACAATTTTTCGTTTTTTCATATACTGCCAATGGGGGACCATTGGCATTAGGTGCCAAACACACTTTTTCGTTTTTTCATATACTGCCAATGGGGGACCATTGGCATTAGGTGCCAAACACATTCTTTCCTTTTTTCATATACTGCCAATGGGGGACCATTGGCATTAGGTGCCAAACACACTTTTTCGTTTTTTCATATACTGCCAATGGGGGACCATTGGCATTAGGTGCCAAACACACTTATTCGTTTTTTCGTATACTGCCAATGGGGGACCATTGGCCTTAGGTGCCAAACACACTTGTTCGTTTTTTCATATACTGCCAATGGGGGACCATTGGCATTAGGTGCCAAACACACTTTTTCGTTTTTTCATATACTGCCAATGGGGGACCATTGGCATTAGGTGCCAAACACACTTTTTCGTTTTTTCATATACTGCCAATGGGGGACCATTGGCATTAGGTGCCAAACACACTTTTTCGTTTTTTCATATACTGCCAATGGGGGACCATTGGCATTAGGTGCCAAACACACTTTTTTGTTTTTTCGTATACTGCCAATGGGGGACCATTGGCATTAGGTGCCAAACACACTTGTTCGTTTCTTCATATACTGCCAATGGGGGACCATTGGCATTAGGTGCCAAACACACTTTTTCGTTTTTTCATATACTGCCAATGGGGGACCATTGGCATTAGGTGCCAAACACACTCTTTCATTTTTTCATATACTGCCAATGGGGGGCCATTGGCATTAGGTGCCAAACACACTTTTTCGTTTTTTCATATACTGCCAATGGGGGACCATTGGCATTAGGTGCCAAACACACTCTTTCATTTTTTCATATACTGCCAATGGGGGACCATTGGCATTAGGTGCCAAACACACTTTTTCGTTTTTTCATATACTGCCAATGGGGGACCATTGGCATTAGGTGCCAAACACACTTTTTCGTTTTTTCATATACTGCCAATGGGGGACCATTGGCATTAGGTGCCAAACACACTTTTTCGTTTTTTCGTATACTGCCAATGGGGGACCATTGGCATTAGCTGCCAAACACACTTTTTCGTTTTTTCGTATACTGCCAATGGGGGACCATTGGCATTAGGTGCCAAACACACTTTTTCGTTTTTTCGTATACTGCCAATGGGGGACCATTGGCATTAGGTGCCAAACACACTTTTTCGTTTTTTCGTATACTGCCAATGGGGGACCATTGGCATTAGGTGCCAAACACACTCTTTCATTTTTTCATATACTGCCAATGGGGGACCATTGGCATTAGGTGCCAAACAGACTTTTTCGTTTTTTCATATACTGCCAATGGGGGCCATTGGCATTAGGTGCCAAACACACTTTTTCGTTTTTTCATATACTGCCAATGGGGGACCATTGGCATTAGGTGCCAAACACACTTTTTCGTTTTTTCGTATACTGCCAATGGGGGACCATTGGCATTAGCTGCCAAACACACTTTTTCGTTTTTTCGTATACTGCCAATGGGGGACCATTGGCATTAGGTGCCAAACACACTTTTTCGTTTTTTCGTATACTGCCAATGGGGGACCATTGGCATTAGGTGCCAAACACACTTTTTCGTTTTTTCGTATACTGCCAATGGGGGACCTTTGGCATTAGGTGCCAAACACACTCTTTCATTTTTTCATATACTGCCAATGGGGGACCATTGGCATTAGCTGCCAAACACACTTTTTCGTTTTTTCGTATACTGCCAATGGGGGACCATTGGCATTAGGTGCCAAACACACTCTTTCATTTTTTCATATACTGCCAATGGGGGGCCATTGGCATTAGGTGCCAAACACACTTTTTCGTTTTTTCCTATACTGCCAATGGGGGACCATTGGCATTAGGTGCCAAACACACTCTTTCATTTTTTCATATACTGCCAATGGGGGACCATTGGCATTAGGTGCCAAACACACTTTTTCGTTTTTTCATATACTGCCAATGGGGGACCATTGGCATTAGGTGCCAAACACACTTTTTCGTTTTTTCATATACTGCCAATGGGGGACCATTGGCATTAGGTGCCAAACACATTCTTTCGTTTTTTCATATACTGCCAATGGGGGACCATTGGCATTAGGTGCCAAACACACTTTTTCGTTTTTTCATATACTGCCAATGGGGGACCATTGGCATTAGGTGCCAAACACATTCTTTCGTTTTTTCATATACTGCCAATGGGGTGCCAAACACATTCTCTCGTTTTTTCATATACTGCCAATGGGGGACCATTGGCATTAGGTGCCAAACACACTTTTTCGTTTTTTCATATACTGCCAATGGGGGACCATTGGCATTAGGTGCCAAACACATTCTTTCATTTTTTCATATACTGCCAATGGGGGACCATTGGCATTAGGTGCCAAACACAATTTTTCGTTTTTTCATATACTGCCAATGGGGGACCATTGGCATTAGGTGCCAAACACACTTTTTCGTTTTTTCATATACTGCCAATGGGGGACCATTGGCATTAGGTGCCAAACACACTTTTTCGTTTTTTCGTATACTGCCAATGGGGGACCATTGGCATTAGGTGCCAAACACATTCTTTCCTTTTTTCATATACTGCCAATGGGGGACCATTGGCATTAGGTGCCAAACACACTTTTTCGTTTTTTCATATACTGCCAATGGGGGACCATTGGCATTAGGTGCCAAACATACTTTTTCGTTTTTTCGTATACTGCCAATGGGGGACCATTGGCATTAGGTGCCAAACACACTTATTCGTTTTTTCGTATACTGCCAATGGGGGACCATTGGCCTTAGGTGCCAAACACACTTGTTCGTTTTTTCATATACTGCCAATGGGGGACCATTGGCATTAGGTGCCAAACACACTTTTTCGTTTTTTCATATACTGCCAATGGGGGACCATTGGCATTAGATGCCAAACACACTTTTTCGTTTTTTCATATACTGCCAATGGGGGACCATTGGCATTAGGTGCCAAACACACTTTTTTGTTTTTTCGTATACTGCCAATGGGGAACCATTGGCATTAGGTGCCAAACACACTTTTTTGTTTTTTCGTATACTGCCAATGGGGGACCATTGGCATTAGCTGCCAAACACACTTTTTCGTTTTTTCATATACTGCCAATGGGGGACCATTGGCATTAGGTGCCAAACACACTCTTTCATTTTTTCATATACTGCCAATGGGGGGCCATTGGCATTAGGTGCCAAACACACTTTTTCGTTTTTTCATATACTGCCAATGGGGGACCATTGGCATTAGGTGCCAAACACACTCTTTCATTTTTTCATATACTGCCAATGGGGGACCATTGGCATTAGGTGCCAAACACACTTTTTCGTTTTTTCATATACTGCCAATGGGGGACCATTGGCATTAGGTGCCAAACACACTTTTTCGTTTTTTCATATACTGCCAATGGGGGACCATTGGCATTAGGTGCCAAACACACTTTTTCGTTTTTTCGTATACTGCCAATGGGGGACCATTGGCATTAGGTGCCAAACACACTTTTTCGTTTTTTCGTATACTGCCAATGGGGGACCATTGGCATTAGGTGCCAAACACACTTTTTCGTTTTTTCGTATACTGCCAATGGGGGACCATTGGCATTAGGTGCCAAACACACTCTTTCATTTTTTCATATACTGCCAATGGGGGACCATTGGCATTAGGTGCCAAACACACTTTTTCGTTTTTTCGTATACTGCCAATGGGGGACCATTGGCATTAGGTGCCAAACACACTTTTTCGTTTTTTCATATACTGCCAATGGGGGACCATTGGCATTAGGTGCCAAACACACTCTTTCATTTTTTCATATACTGCCAATGGGGGACCATTGGCATTAGGTGCCAAACACACTTTTTCGTTTTTTCGTATACTGCCAATGGGGGACCATTGGCATTAGGTGCCAAACACACTTTTTCGTTTTTTCATATACTGATAATGGGGGACCATTGGCATTAGGTGCCAAACACACTCTTTCATTTTTTCATATACTGCCAATGGGGGACCATTGGCATTAGGTGCCAAACTCACTTTTTCGTTTTTTCGTATACTGCCAATGGGGGACCATTGGCATTAGGTGCCAAACACACTTTTTCGTTTTTTCATATACTGCCAATGGGGGACCATTGGCATTAGGTGCCAAACACACTCTTTCATTTTTTCATATACTGCCAATGGGGGACCATTGGCATTAGGTGAAAAACACACTTTTTCGTTTTTTCATATACTGCCAATGGGGGACCATTGGCATTAGGTGCCAAACACACTTTTTCGTTTTTTCATATACTGCCAATGGGGACCATTGGCATTAGGTGCCAAACACACTCTTTCATTTTTTCATATACTGCCAAGGGGGGACCATTGGCATTAGGTGCCAAACACACTCTTTCATTTTTTCATATACTGCCAATGGGGGACCATTGGCATTAGGTGCCAAACACACTTTTTCGTTTTTTCATATACTGCCAATGGGGGACCATTGGCATTAGGTGCCAAACACACTTTTTCGTTTTTTCATATACTGCCAATGGGGGACCATTGGCATTAGGTGCCAAACAGACTTTTTCGTTTCTTCGTATACTGCCAATGGGGGACCATTGGCATTAGGTGCCAATGGGGGACCATTGGCATTAGGTGCCAAACACACTTTTTCGTTTTTTCATATACTGCCAATGGGGGACCATTGGCATTAGGTGCCAAACACATTCTTTCGTTTTTTCATATACTGCCAATGGGGGACCATTGGCATTAGGTGCCAAACACACTTTTTCGTTTTTTCGTATACTGCCAATGGGGGACCATTGGCATTAGGTGCCAAACACACTTTTTCGTTTTTTCATATACTGCCAATGGGGGACCATTGGCATTAGGTGCCAAACACACTTTTTCGTTTTTTCATATACTGCCAATGGGGGACCATTGGCATTATGTGCCAAACACACTTTTTCGTTTTTTCGTATACTGCCAATGGGGGACCATTGGCATTAGGTGCCAAACACACTTTTTCGTTTTTTCGTATACTGCCAATGGGGGACCATTGGCATTAGGTGCCAAACACACTTTTTCGTTTTTTCGTATACTGCCAATGGGGGACCATTGGCATTAGGTGCCAAACACACTCTTTCATTTTTTCATATACTGCCAATGGGGGACCATTGGCATTAGGTGCCAAACACACTTTTTCGTTTTTTCGTATACTGCCAATGGGGGACCATTGGCATTAGGTGCCAAACACACTTTTTCGTTTTTTCATATACTGCCAATGGGGGACCATTGGCATTAGGTGCCAAACACACTCTTTCATTTTTTCATATACTGCCAATGGGGGACCATTGGCATTAGGTGCCAAACACACTTTTTCGTTTTTTCGTATACTGCCAATGGGGGACCATTGGCATTAGGTGCCAAACACACTTTTTCGTTTTTTCATATACTGATAATGGGGGACCATTGGCATTAGGTGCCAAACACACTCTTTCATTTTTTCATAAACTGCCAATGGGGGACCATTGGCATTAGGTGCCAAACTCACTTTTTCGTTTTTTCGTATACTGCCAATGGGGGACCATTGGCATTAGGTGCCAAACACACTTTTTCGTTTTTTCATATACTGCCAATGGGGGACCATTGGCATTAGGTGCCAAACACACTCTTTCATTTTTTCATATACTGCCAATGGGGGACCATTGGCATTAGGTGAAAAACACACTTTTTCGTTTTTTCATATACTGCCAATGGGGGACCATTGGCATTAGGTGCCAAACACACTTTTTCGTTTTTTCATATACTGCCAATGGGGACCATTGGCATTAGGTGCCAAACACACTCTTTCATTTTTTCATATACTGCCAAGGGGGGACCATTGGCATTAGGTGCCAAACACACTCTTTCATTTTTTCATATACTGCCAATGGGGGACCATTGGCATTAGGTGCCAAACACACTTTTTCGTTTTTTCATATACTGCCAATGGGGGACCATTGGCATTAGGTGCCAAACACACTTTTTCGTTTTTTCATATACTGCCAATGGGGGACCATTGGCATTAGGTGCCAAACAGACTTTTTCGTTTCTTCGTATACTGCCAATGGGGGACCATTGGCATTAGGTGCCAATGGGGGACCATTGGCATTAGGTGCCAAACACACTTTTTCGTTTTTTCATATACTGCCAATGGGGGACCATTGGCATTAGGTGCCAAACACATTCTTTCGTTTTTTCATATACTGCCAATGGGGGACCATTGGCATTAGGTGCCAAACACACTTTTTCGTTTTTTCGTATACTGCCAATGGGGGACCATTGGCATTAGGTGCCCAACACACTTATTCGTTTTTTCGTATACTGCCAATGGTGGACCATTGGCCTTAGGTGCCAAACACACTTTTTCGTTTTTTCATATACTGCCAATGGGGGACCATTGGCATTAGGTGCCAAACACACTTTTTCGTTTTTTCATATACTGCCAATGGGGGACCATTGGCATTAGGTGCCAAACACACTTTTTCGTTTTTTCGTATACTGCCAATGGGGGACCATTGGCATTAGGTGAAAAACACACTTTTTCGTTTTTTCGTATACTGCCAATGGGGGGTGCCAAACACACTTTTTCGTTTTTTCATATACTGCCAATGGGGGACCATTGGCATTAGGTGCCAAACACACTCTTTCATTTTTTTATATACTGCCAATGGGGGACCATTGGCATTAGGTGCCAAACACACTTTTTCGTTTTTTTATATACTGCCAATGGGGGACCATTGGCATTAGGTGCCAAACACACTTTTTCGTTTTTTCATATACTGCCAATGGGGGACCATTGGCATTAGGTGCCAAACACACTTTTTTGTTTTTTCGTATACTGCCAATGGGGGACCATTGGCATTAGGTGCCAAACACACTCTTTCATTTTTTCATATACTGCCAATGGGGGACCATTGGCATTAGGTGCCAAACACACTTTTTCGTTTTTTCATATACTGCCAATGGGGGACCATTGGCATTAGGTGCCAAACACATTCTTTCGTTTTTTCATATACTGCCAATGGGGGACCATTGGCATTAGGTGCCAAACACACTCTTTCATTTTTTCATATACTGCCAATGGGGGACCATTGGCATTAGGTGCCAAACACATTCTTTCGTTTTTTCGTATACTGCCAATGGGGGACCATTGGCATTAGGTGCCAAACACACTTTTTCGTTTTTTCATATACTGCCAATGGGGGACCATTGGCATTAGGTGCCAAACACATTCTTTCGTTTTTTCATATATGGGGGACCATTGGCATTAGGTGCCAAACAGACTTTTTCGTTTTTTCGTATACTGCCAATGGGGGACCATTGGCATTAGGTGCCAAACACACTTTTTCGTTTTTTCATATACTGCCAATGGAGGACCATTGGCATTAGGTGCCAAACACATTCTTTCGTTTTTTCATATACTGCCAATGGGGGACCATTGGCATTAGGTGCCAAACACACTCTTTCATTTTTTCATATACTGCCAATGGGGGACCATTGGCATTAGGTGCCAAACACAATTTTTAGTTTTTTCGTATACTGCCAATGGGGGACCATTGGCATTAGGTGCCAAACACACTTTTTCGTTTTTTCATATACTGCCAATGGGGGACCATTGGCATTTGGTGCCAAACACATTCTTTCGTTTTTTCATATATTGCCAATGGGGGACCATTGGCATTAGGTGCCAAACACACTCTTTCATTTTTTCATATACTGCCAATGGGGGACCATTGGCATTAGGTGCCAAACACACTTTTTCGTTTTTTCATATACTGCCAATGGGGGACCATTGGCATTAGGTGCCAAACACACTTTTTCGTTTTTTCGTATACTGCCAATGGGGGACCATTGGCATTAGGTGCCAAACACACTTTTTCGTTTTTTCGTATACTGCCAATGGGGGACCATTGGCATTAGGTGCCAAACACACTTTTTAGTTTTTTCGTATACTGCCAATGGGGGACCATTGGCATTAGGTGCCAAACAGACTTTTTCGTTTTTTCGTATACTGCCAATGGGGGACCATTGGCATTAGGTGAAAAACACACTTTTTCGTTTTTTCATATACTGCCAATGGGGGACCATTGGCATTAGGTGCCAAACACACTTTTTCGTTTTTTCATATACTGCCAATGGGGGACCATTGGCATTAGGTGCCAAACACATTCTTTCGTTTTTTCATATACTGCCAATGGGGGACCATTGGCATTAGGTGCCAAACACACTTTTTCGTTTTTTCGTATACTGCCAATGGGGGAACATTGGCATTAGGTGCCAAACACACTTGTTCGTTTTTTCGTATACTGCCAATGGGGGACCATTGGCATTAGGTGCCAAACACACTTGTTCGTTTTTTCGTATACTGCCAATGGGGGACCATTGGCATTAGGTGAAAAACACACTTTTTCGTTTTTTCGTATACTGCCAATGGGGGGTGCCAAACACACTTTTTCGTTTTTTCATATACTGCCAATGGGGGACCATTGGCATTAGGTGCCAAACACATTCTTTCGTTTTTTCATATACTGCCAATGGGGGACCATTGGCATTAGGTGCCAAACACACTCTTTCATTTTTTCATATACTGCCAATGGGGGACCATTGGCATTAGGTGCCAAACACACTTTTTCGTTTTTTCATATACTGCCAATGGGGGACCATTGGCATTAGGTGCCAAACACACTTTTTCGTTTTTTCATATACTGCCAATGGGGGACCATTGGCATTAGGTGCCAAACACACTTTTTCGTTTTTTCGTATACTGCCAATGGGGGACCATTGGCATTAGGTGCCAAACACACTTTTTCGTTTTTTCGTATACTGCCAATGGGGGACCATTGGCATTAGGTGCCAAACACACTTTTTAGTTTTTTCGTATACTGCCAATGGGGGACCATTGGCATTAGGTGCCAAACAGACTTTTTCGTTTTTTCGTATACTGCCAATGGGGGACCATTGGCATTAGGTGCCAAACACACTTTTTCGTTTTTTCATATACTGCCAATGGGGGACCATTGGCATTAGGTGCCAAACACATTCTTTCGTTTTTTCATATACTGCCAATGGGGGACCATTGGCATTAGGTGCCAAACACACTTTTTCGTTTTTTCATATACTGCCAATGGGGGACCATTGGCATTAGGTGCCAAACACATTCTTTCGTTTTTTCATATACTGCCAATGGGGGACCATTGGCATTAGGTGCCAAACACACTCTTTCATTTTTTCATATACTGCCAATGGGGGACCATTGGCATTAGGTGCCAAACACACTTTTTCGTTTTTTCATATACTGCCAATGGGGGACCATTGGCATTAGGTGCCAAACACACTTTTTCGTTTTTTCATATACTGCCAATGGGGGACCATTGGCATTAGGTGCCAAACACACTTTTTCGTTTTTTCATATACTGCCAATGGGGGACCATTGGCATTACTTGCCAAACACACTTTTTCGTTTTTTCATATACTGCCAATGGGGGACCATTGGCATTACGTGCCAAACACACTCTTTCGTTTTTTCATATACTGCCAATGGGGGACCATTGGCATTAGGAGCCAAACACACTTTTTCGTTTTTTCGTATACTGCCAATGGGGGACCATTGGCATTAGGTGCCAAACACACTTTTTCGTTTTTTCATATACTGCCAATGGGGGACCATTGGCATTAGGTGCCAAACACACTTTTTCGTTTTTTCATATACTGCCAATGGGGGACCATTGGCATTACGTGCCTAACACACTCTTTCGTTTTTTCATATACTGCCAATGGGGGACCATTGGCATTAGGTGCCAAACACACTTTTTCGTTTTTTCGTATACTGCCAATGGGGGACCATTGGCATTAGGTGCCAAACACACTTTTTCGTTTTTTCATATACTGCCAATGGGGGGCCATTGGCATTAGGTGCCAAACACACTTTTTCGTTTTTTCGTATACTGCCAATGGGGGAACATTGGCATTAGGTGCCAAACACACTTTTTCGTTTTTTCGTATACTGGCAATGGGGGACCATTGGCATTAGGTGCCAAACACACTTTTTCGTTTTTTCGTATACTGCCAATGGGGGACCATTGGCATTAGGTGCCAAACACACTTTTTCGTTTTTTCGTATACTGCCAATGGGGGACCATTGGCATTAGGTGCCAAACACACTTTTTCGTTTTTTCGTATACTGCCAATGGGGGTCCATTGGCATTAGGTGCCAAACACACTTTTTCGTTTTTTCATATACTGCCAATGGGGGAACATTGGCATTAGGTGCCAAACACACTTTTTCGTTTTTTCGTATGCTGCCAATGGGGGACCATTGGCATTAGGTGCCAAACACACTTTTTCGTTTTTTCGTATACTGCCAATGGGGGAACATTGGCATTAGGTGCCAAACACACTTTTTCGTTTTTTCGTATGCTGCCAATGGGGGACCATTGGCATTAGGTGCCAAACACACTTTTTCGTTTTTTCGTATACTGCCAATGGGGGACCATTGGCATTAGGTGCCAAACACACTTTTTCGTTCTTTCGTATACTGCCAATGGGGGACCATTGGCATTAGGTGCCAAACACACTTTTTCGTTTTTTCGTATACTGCCAATGGGGGACCATTGGCATTAGGTGCCAAACACACTTTTTCGTTTTTTCATATACTGCCAATGGGGGACCATTGGCATTAGGTGCCAAACACACTTTTTCGTTTTTTCATATACTGCCAATGGGGGACCATTGGCATTAGGTGCCAAACACACTTTTTCGTTTTTTCGTATACTGCCAATGGGGGTCCATTGGCATTAGGTGCCAAACACGCTTTTTCGTTTTTTCATATACTGCCAATGGGGGACCATTGGCATTAGGTGCCAAACACACTTTTTCGTTTTTTCATATACTGCCAATGGGGGACCATTGGCATTAGGTGCCAAACACACTTTTTCGTTTTTTCATATACTGCCAATGGGGGACCATTGGCATTAGGTGCCAAACACACTTTTTCGTTTTTTCATATACTGCCAATGGGGGAACATTGGCATTAGGTGCCAAACACACTTTTTCGTTTTTTCGTATGCTGCCAATGGGGGACCATTGGCATTAGGTGCCAAACACACTTTTTCGTTCTTTCGTATACTGCCAATGGGGGACCATTGGCATTAGGTGCCAAACACACTTTTTCGTTTTTTCGTATACTGCCAATGGGGGACCATTGGCATTAGGTGCCAAACACACTTTTTCGTTTTTTCATATACTGCCAATGGGGGACCATTGGCATTAGGTGCCAAACACACTTTTTCGTTTTTTCGTATACTGCCAATGGGGGTCCATTGGCATTAGGTGCCAAACACGCTTTTTCGTTTTTTCATATACTGCCAATGGGGGACCATTGGCATTAGGTGCCAAACACACTTTTTCGTTTTTTCATATACTATCAATGGCGGACCATTGGCATTAGGTGCCAAACACACTTTTTCGTTTTTTCATATACTGCCAATGGGGGACCATTGGCATTAGGTGCCAAACACACTTTTTCGTTTTTTCATATACTGCCAATGGGGGACCATTGGCATTAGGTGCCAAACACACTTTTTCGTTTTTTCATATACTGCCAATGGGGGACCATTGGCATTAGGTGCCAAACACACTTTTTCGTTTTTTCATATACTGCCAATGGGGGACCATTGGCATTTGGTGCCAAACACACTTTTTCGTTTTTTCGTATACTGCCAATGGAGGACCATTGGCATTAGGTGCCAAACACATTCTTTCGTTTTTTCATATACTGCCAATGGGGGTCCATTGGCATTAGGTGCCAAACACGCTTTTTCGTTTTTTTATATACTGCCAATGGGGGACCATTGGCATTAGGTGCCAAACACACTTTTTCGTTTTTTCATATACTATCAATGGCGGACCATTGGCATTAGGTGCCAAACACACTTTTTCGTTTTTTCATATACTGCCAATGGGGGACCATTGGCATTAGGTGCCAAACACACTTTTTCGTTTTTTCATATACTGCCAATGGGGGACCATTGGCATTAGGTGCCAAACACACTTTTTCGTTTTTTCATATACTGCCAATGGGGGACCATTGGCATTAGGTGCCAAACACACTTTTTCGTTTTTTCATATACTGCCAATGGGGGACCATTGGCATTAGGTGCCAAACACACTTTTTCGTTTTTTCGTATACTGCCAATGGAGGACCATTGGCATTAGGTGCCAAACACATTCTTTCGTTTTTTCATATACTGCCAATGGGGGACCATTGGCATTAGGTGCCAAACACACTTTTTCGTTTTTTCATATACTGCCAATGGGGGACCATTGGCATTAGGTGCCAAACACACTTTTTCGTTTTTTCATATACTGCCAATGGGGGACCATTGGCATTAGGTGCCAAACACACTTTTTCGTTTTTTCATATACTGCCAATGGCGGACCATTGGCATTAGGTGCCAAACACACTCTTTCGTTTTTTCATACGCTGCCAATGGGGGACCATTGGCATTAGGTGCCAAACACACTTTTTCGTTTTTTCATATACTGCCAATGGGGGACCATTGGCATTAGGTGCCAAACACACTTTTTCGTTTTTTCGTATACTGCCAATGGGGGACCATTGGCATTAGGTGCCAAACACACTTTTTCGTTTTTTCATATACTGCCAATGGGGGACCATTGGCATTAGGTGCCAAACACATTCTTTCGTTTTTTAATATACTGCCAATGGAGGACCATTGGCATTAGGTGCCAAACACACTTTTTCGTTTTTTCATATACTGCCAATGGGGGACCATTGGCATTAGGTGCCAAACACACTTTTTCGTTTTTTCGTATACTGCCAATGGGGGACCATTGGCATTAGGTGCCAAACACACTTTTTCGTTTTTTCATATACTGCCAATGGGGGACCATTGGCATTAGGTGCCAAACACACTTTTTCGTTTTTTCATATACTGCCAATGGGGGACCATTGGCATTATGTGCCAAACACACTCTTTCATTTTTTCATATACTGCCAATGGGGGACCATTGGCATTAGGTGCCAAACACACTCTTTCATTTTTTCATATACTGCCAATGGGGGACCATTGGCATTAGGTGCCAAACACACTTTTTCGTTTTTTCATATACTGCCAATGGGGGACCATTGGCATTAGGTGCCAAACACACTCTTTCGTTTTTTCCTATACTGCCAATGGAGGACCATTGGCATTAGGTGCCAAACACACTTTTTCGTTTTTTCATATACTGCCAATGGGGGACCATTGGCATTAGGTGCCAAACACACTTTTTCGTTTTTTCATATACTGCCAATGGGGGACCATTGGCATTAGGTGCCAAACACACTCTTTCATTTTTTCATATACTGCCAATGGTGGACCATTGGCATTAGGTGCCAAACACACTTTTTCGTTTTTTCATATACTGCCAATGGGGGACCATTGGCATTAGGTGCCAAACACACTTTTTCGTTTTTTCATATACTGCCAATGGGGGACCATTGGCATTAGGTGCCAAACACACTTTTTCATTTTTTCATATACTGCCAATGGGGGACCATTGGCATT
The DNA here is from genome assembly GCA_951813785.1 of Criorhina ranunculi. Classification (NCBI taxonomy): domain Eukaryota; kingdom Metazoa; phylum Arthropoda; class Insecta; order Diptera; family Syrphidae; genus Criorhina; species Criorhina ranunculi. The sequence continues at coordinate 36,627,745 of OX638382.1, read as the reverse complement.
AGGTGCCAAACACACTCTTTCATTTTTTCATATACTGCCAATGGGGGACCATTGGCATTAGGTGCCAAACACACTTTTTCGTTTTTTCATATACTGCCAATGGGGGACCATTGGCATTAGGTGCCAAACACACTCTTTCGTTTTTTCCTATACTGCCAATGGAGGACCATTGGCATTAGGTGCCAAACACACTTTTTCGTTTTTTCATATACTGCCAATGGGGGACCATTGGCATTAGGTGCCAAACACACTTTTTCATTTTTTCATATACTGCCAATGGGGGACCATTGGCATTAGGTGCCAAACACACTCTTTCATTTTTTCATATACTGCCAATAAGGGACCATTGGCATTAGGTGCCAAACACACTTTTTCGTTTTTTCATATACTGCCAATGGGGGACCATTGGCATTAGGTGCCAAACACAATTTTTCGTTTTTTCATATACTGCCAATGGGGGACCATTGGCATTAGGTGCCAAACACACTCTTTCATTTTTTCATATACTGCCAATGGGGGACCATTGGCATTAGGTGCCAAACACACTTTTTCGTTTTTTCATATACTGCCAATGGGGGACCATTGGCATTAGGTGCCAAACACACTCTTTCATTTTTTCATATACTGCCAATGGTGGACCATTGGCATTAGGTGCCAAACACACTTTTTCGTTTTTTCATATACTGCCAATGGGGGACCATTGGCATTAGGTGCCAAACACACTTTTTCGTTTTTTCATATACTGCCAATGGGGGACCATTGGCATTAGGTGCCAAACACACTCTTTCATTTTTTCATATACTGCCAATGGTGGACCATTGGCATTAGGTGCCAAACACACTTTTTCGTTTTTTCATATACTGCCAATGGGGGACCATTGGCATTAGGTGCCAAACACACTCTTTCATTTTTTCATATACTGCCAATAAGGGACCATTGGCATTAGGTGCCAAACACACTTTTTCGTTTTTTCATATACTGCCAATGGGGGACCATTGGCATTAGGTGCCAAACACAATTTTTCGTTTTTTCATATACTGCCAATGGGGGACCATTGGCATTAGGTGCCAAACACACTCTTTCATTTTTTCATATACTGCCAATGGGGGACCATTGGCATTAGGTGCCAAACACACTTTTTCGTTTTTTCATATACTGCCAATGGGGGACCATTGGCATTAGGTGCCAAACACACTCTTTCATTTTTTCATATACTGCCAATGGTGGACCATTGGCATTAGGTGCCAAACACACTTTTTCGTTTTTTCATATACTGCCAATGGGGGACCATTGGCATTAGGTGCCAAACACACTTTTTCGTTTTTTCATATACTGCCAATGGGGGACCATTGGCATTAGGTGCCAAACACACTTTTTCATTTTTTCATATACTGCCAATGGGGGACCATTGGCATTAGGTGCCAAACACACTCTTTCATTTTTTCATATACTGCCAATGGGGGACCATTGGCATTAGGTGCCAAACACACTTTTTCGTTTTTTCATATACTGCCAATGGGGGACCATTGGCATTAGGTGCCAAACACACTCTTTCGTTTTTTCCTATACTGCCAATGGAGGACCATTGGCATTAGGTGCCAAACACACTTTTTCGTTTTTTCATATACTGCCAATGGGGGACCATTGGCATTAGGTGCCAAACACACTTTTTCATTTTTTCATATACTGCCAATGGGGGACCATTGGCATTAGGTGCCAAACACACTCTTTCATTTTTTCATATACTGCCAATAAGGGACCATTGGCATTAGGTGCCAAACACACTTTTTCGTTTTTTCATATACTGCCAATGGGGGACCATTGGCATTAGGTGCCAAACACAATTTTTCGTTTTTTCATATACTGCCAATGGGGGACCATTGGCATTAGGTGCCAAACACACTCTTTCATTTTTTCATATACTGCCAATGGGGGACCATTGGCATTAGGTGCCAAACACACTTTTTCGTTTTTTCATATACTGCCAATGGGGGACCATTGGCATTAGGTGCCAAACACACTTTTTCGTTTTTTCATATACTGCCAATGGGGGACCATTGGCATTAGGTGCCAAACACACTTTTTCGTTTTTTCATATACTGCCAATGGGGGACCATTGGCATAAGGTGCCAAACACACTTTTTCGTTTTTTCATATACTGCCAATGGGGGACCATTGGCATTAGGTGCCAAACACACTTTTTCGTTTTTTCATATACTGCCAATGGGGGACCATTGGCATTAGGTGCTAAACACACTTTTTCATTTTTTCATATACTGCCAATGGGGGACCATTGGCATTAGGTGCCAAACACACTCTTTCATTTTTTCATATACTGCCAATAAGGGACCATTGGCATTAGGTGCCAAACACACTTTTTCGTTTTTTCATATACTGCCAATGGGGGACCATTGGCATTAGGTGCCAAACACACTTTTTCGTTTTTTCATATACTGATAATGGGGGACCATTGGCATTAGGTGCCAAACACACTCTTGCATTTTTTCATATACTGCCAATGGGGGACCATTGGCATTAGGTGCCAAACACACTTTTTCGTTTTTTCATATACTGCCAATGGGGGACCATTGGCATTAGGTGCCAAACACACTTTTTCGTTTTTTCATATACTGCCAATAAGGGACCATTGGCATTAGGTGCCAAACACACTTTTTCGTTTTTTCATATACTGCCAATGGGGGACCATTGGCATTAGGTGCCAAACACACTTTTTCATTTTTTCATATACTGCCAATGGGGGACCATTGGCATTAGGTGCCAAACACACTCTTTCATTTTTTCATATACTGCCAATAAGGGACCATTGGCATTAGGTGCCAAACACACTTTTTCGTTTTTTCATATACTGCCAATGGGGGACCATTGGCATTAGGTGCCAAACACACTCTTTCATTTTTTCATATACTGCCAATGGGGGGCCATTGGCATTAGGTGCCAAACACACTTTTTCGGTTTTTCATATACTGCCAATGGGGGACCATTGGCATTAGGTGCCAAACACACTTTTTCGTTTTTTCATATACTGCCAATGGGGGACCATTGGCATTAGGTGCCAAACACACTCTTTCATTTTTTCATATACTGCCAATGGGGGACCATTGGCATTAGGTGCCAAACACACTCTTTCATTTTTTCATATACTGCCAATGGGGGACCATTGGCATTAGGTGCCAAACACACTTTTTCGTTTTTTCATATACTGCCAATGGGGGACCATTGGCATTAGGTGCCAAACACACTTTTTCGTTTTTTCATATACTGCCAATGGGGGACCATTGGCATTAGGTGCCAAACACACTTTTTCGTTTTTTCATATACTGCCAATGGGGGACCATTGGCATTAGGTGCCAAACACACTTTTTCGTTTTTTCGTATACTGCCAATGGGGGACCATTGGCACTAGGTGCCAAACACACTTTTTCGTTTTTTCATATACTGCCAATGGGGGACCATTGGCATTAGGTGCCAAACACACTTTTTCGTTTTTTCATATACTGCCAATGGGGGACCATTGGCATTAGGTGCCAAGCACACTTTTTCGTTTTTTCATATACTGCCAATGGGGGACCATTGGCATTAGGTGCCAAACACACTCTTTCATTTTTTCATATACTGCCAATAAGGGACCATTGGCATTAGGTGCCAAACACACTTTTTCGTTTTTTAATATACTGCCAATGGGGGACCATTGGCATTAGGTGCCAAACACAATTTTTCGTTTTTTCATATACTGCCAATGGGGGACCATTGGCATTAGGTGCCAAACACACTCTTTCATTTTTTCATATACTGCCAATGGGGGACCATTGGCATTAGGTGCCAAACACACTTTTTCGTTTTTTCATATACTGCCAATGGGGGACCATTGGCATTAGGTGCCAAACACACTTTTTCGTTTTTTCATATACTGCCAATGGGGGACCATTGGCATTAGGTGCCAAACACACTTTTTCGTTTTTTCATATACTGCCAATGGGGGACCATTGGCATTAGGTGCCAAACACACTCTTTCATTTTTTCATATACTGCCAATGGGGGACCATTGGCATAAGGTGCCAAACACACTTTTTCGTTTTTTCATATACTGCCAATGGGGGACCATTGGCATTAGGTGCCAAACACACTTTTTCGTTTTTTCATATACTGCCAATGGGGGACCATTGGCATTTGGTGCCAAACACACTTTTTCATTTTTTCATATACTGCCAATGGGGGACCATTGGCATTAGGTGCCAAACACACTCTTTCATTTTTTCATATACTGCCAATAAGGGACCATTGGCATTAGGTGCCAAACACACTTTTTCGTTTTTTCATATACTGCCAATGGGGGACCATTGGCATTAGGTGCCAAACACACTTTTTCGTTTTTTCATATACTGCCAATGGGGGACCATTGGCATTAGGTGCCAAACACACTTTTTCGATTTTTCATATACTGCCAATGGGGGACCATTGGCATTAGGTGCCAAACACACTTTTTCGTTTTTTCATATACTGCCAATGGGGGACCATTGGCATTAGGTGCCAAACACACTTTTTCGTTTTTTCATATACTGCCAATGGGGGACCATTGGCATTAGGTGCCAAACACACTTTTTCGTTTTTTCATATACTGCCAATGGGGGACCATTGGCATTAGGTGCCAAACACACTTTTTCGTTTTTTCATATACTGCCAATGGGGGACCATTGGCATTAGGTGCCAAACACACTTTTTCGTTTTTTCGTATACTGCCAATGGGGGACCATTGGCACTAGGTGCCAAACACACTTTTTCGTTTTTTCATATACTGCCAATGGGGGACCATTGGCATTAGGTGCCAAGCACACTTTTTCGTTTTTTCATATACTGCCAATGGGGGACCATTGGCATTAGGTGCCAAACACACTTTTTCGTTTTTTCGTATACTGCCAATGGGGGACCATTGGCATTAGGTGCCAAACACACTTTTTCGTTTTTTCATATACTGCCAATGGGGGACCATTGGCATTAGGTGCCAAACACACTCTTTCATTTTTTCATATACTGCCAATGGGGGACCATTGGCATTAGGTGCCAAACACACTTTTTCGTTTTTTCATATACTGCCAATGGGGGACCATTGGCATTAGGTGCCAAACACACTTTTTCGTTTTTTCATATACTGCCAATGGGGGCCCATTGGCATTAGGTGCCAAACACACTTTTTCGTTTTTTCGTATACTGCCAATGGGGGACCATTGGCATTAGGTGCCAAACACACTTTTTCGTTTTTTCATATACTGCCAATGGGGGACCATTGGCATTAGGTGCCAAGCACACTTTTTCGTTTTTTCATATACTGCCAATGGGGGACCATTGGCATTAGGTGCCAAACACACTTTTTCGTTTTTTCATATACTGCCAATGGTGGACCATTGGCATTAGGTGCCAAACACACTCTTTCATTTTTTCATATACTGCCAATGGGGGACCATTGGCATTAGGTGCCAAACACACTTTTTCGTTTTTTCATATACTGCCAATGGGGGACCATTGGCATTAGGTGCCAAACACACTTTTTCGTTTTTTCATATACTGCCAATGGGGGACCATTGGCATTAGGTGCCAAACACACTTTTTCGTTTTTTCATATACTGCCAATGGGGGACCATTGGCATTAGGTGCCAAACACACTTTTTCGTTTTTTCATATACTGCCAATGGGGGACCATTGGCATTAGGTGCCAAACACACTCTTTCATTTTTTCATATACTGCCAATGGGGGACCATTGGCATTAGGTGCCAAACACACTCTTTCATTTTTTCATATACTGCCAATGGGGGACCATTGGCATTAGGTGCCAAACACACTTTTTCGTTTTTTCATATACTGCCAATGGGGGACCATTGGCATTAGGTGCCAAACACACTTTTTCGTTTTTTCATATACTGCCAATGGGGGACCATTGGCATTAGGTGCCAAACACACTCTTTCATTTTTTCATATACTGCCAATGGGGGACCATTGGCATTAGGTGCCAAACACACTCTTTCATTTTTTCATATACTGCCAATGGGGGACCATTGGCATTAGGTGCCAAACACACTTTTTCGTTTTTTCATATACTGCCAATGGGGGACCATTGGCATTAGGTGCCAAACACACTTTTTCGTTTTTTCATATACTGCCAATGGGGGACCATTGGCATTAGGTGCCAAACACACTTTTTCGTTTTTTCATATACTGCCAATGGGGGACCATTGGCATTAGGTGCCAAACACACTCTTTCATTTTTTCATATACTGCCAATGGGGGACCATTGGCATTAGGTGCCAAACACACTTTTTCGTTTTTTCGTATACTGCCAATGGAGGACCATTGGCACTAGGTGCCAAACACACTTTTTCGTTTTTTCATATACTGCCAATGGGGGACCATTGGCATTAGGTGCCAAGCACACTTTTTCGTTTTTTCATATACTGCCAATGGGGGACCATTGGCATTAGGTGCCAAACACACTTTTTCGTTTTTTCATATACTGCCAATGGGGGACCATTGGCATTAGGTGCCAAACACACTTTTTCGTTTTTTCATATACTGCCAATGGGGGACCATTGGCATTAGGTGCCAAACACACTTTATCGTTTTTTCATATACTGCCAATGGGGGACCATTGGCATTAGGTGCCAAACACACTTTTTCGTTTTTTCATATACTGCCAATGGGGGACCATTGGCATTAGGTGCCAAACACACTTTTTCGTTTTTTCGTATACTGCCAATGGGGGACCATTGGCATTAGGTGCCAAACACACTCTTTCATTTTTTCATATACTGCCAATGGGGGACCATTGGCATTAGGTGCCAAACACATTCTTTCGTTTTTTCATATACTGCCAATGGGGGACCATTGGCATTAGGTGCCAAACACACTCTTTCATTTTTTCATATACTGCCAATGGGGGACCATTGGCATTAGGTGCCAAACACACTTTTTCGTTTTTTCATATACTGCCAATGGGGGACCATTGGCATTAGGTGCCAAACACACTTTTTCGTTTTTTCATATACTGCCAATGGGGGACCATTGGCATTAGGTGCCAAACACACTTTTTCGTTTTTTCATATACTGCCAATGGGGGACCATTGGCATTAGGTGCCAAACACACTTTTTCGTTTTTTCGTATACTGCCAATGGGGGACCATTGGCATTAGGTGCCAAACACACTCTTTCATTTTTTCATATACTGCCAATGGGGGACCATTGGCATTAGGTGCCAAACACATTCTTTCGTTTTTTCATATACTGCCAATGGGGGACCATTGGCATTAGGTGCCAAACACACTTTTTCGTTTTTTCATATACTGCCAATGGGGGACCATTGGCATTAGGTGCCAAACACACTTTATCGTTTTTTCATATACTGCCAATGGGGGACCATTGGCATTAGGTGCCAAACACACTTTTTCGTTTTTTCATATACTGCCAATGGGGGACCATTGGCATTAGGTGCCAAACACACTTTTTCGTTTTTTCGTATACTGCCAATGGGGGACCATTGGCATTAGGTGCCAAACACATTCTTTCGTTTTTTCATATACTGCCAATGGGGGACCATTGGCATTAGGTGCCAAACACACTCTTTCATTTTTTCATATACTGCCAATGGGGGACCATTGGCATTAGGTGCCAAACACACTTTTTCGTTTTTTCATATACTGCCAATGGGGGACCATTGGCATTAGGTGCCAAACACACTTTATCGTTTTTTCATATACTGCCAATGGGGGACCATTGGCATTAGGTGCCAAACACACTTTTTCGTTTTTTCATATACTGCCAATGGGGGACCATTGGCATTAGGTGCCAAACACACTTTTTCGTTTTTTCGTATACTGCCAATGGGGGACCATTGGCATTAGGTGCCAAACACACTCTTTCATTTTTTCATATACTGCCAATGGGGGACCATTGGCATTAGGTGCCAAACACATTCTTTCGTTTTTTCATATACTGCCAATGGGGGACCATTGGCATTAGGTGCCAAACACACTCTTTCATTTTTTCATATACTGCCAATGGGGGACCATTGGCATTAGGTGCCAAACACACTTTTTCGTTTTTTCATATACTGCCAATGGGGGACCATTGGCATTAGGTGCCAAACACACTTTTTCGTTTTTTCATATACTGCCAATGGGGGACCATTGGCATTAGGTGCCAAACACACTTTTTCATTTTTTCATATACTGCCAATGGGGGACCATTGGCATTAGGTGCCAAACACACTTTATCGTTTTTTCATATACTGCCAATGGGGGACCATTGGCATTAGGTGCCAAACACACTTTTTCGTTTTTTCATATACTGCCAATGGGGGACCATTGGCATTAGGTGCCAAACACACTTTTTCGTTTTTTCGTATACTGCCAATGGGGGACCATTGGCATTAGGTGCCAAACACACTCTTTCATTTTTTCATATACTGCCAATGGGGGACCATTGGCATTAGGTGCCAAACACATTCTTTCGTTTTTTCATATACTGCCAATGGGGGACCATTGGCATTAGGTGCCAAACACACTCTTTCATTTTTTCATATACTGCCAATGGGGGACCATTGGCATTAGGTGCCAAACACACTTTTTCGTTTTTTCATATACTGCCAATGGGGGACCATTGGCATTAGGTGCCAAACACACTTTTTCGTTTTTTCATATACTGCCAATGGGGGACCATTGGCATTAGGTGCCAAACACACTTTTTCGTTTTTTCATATACTGCCAATGGGGGACCATTGGCATTACTTGCCAAACACACTTTTTCGTTTTTTCATATACTGCCAATGGGGGACCATTGGCATTACGTGCCAAACACACTCTTTCGTTTTTTCATATACTGCCAATGGGGGACCATTGGCATTAGGAGCCAAACACACTTTTTCGTTTTTTCGTATACTGCCAATGGGGGACCATTGGCATTAGGTGCCAAACACACTTTTTCGTTTTTTCATATACTGCCAATGGGGGACCATTGGCATTAGGTGCCAAACACACTTTTTCGTTTTTTCATATACTGCCAATGGGGGACCATTGGCATTACGTGCCTAACACACTCTTTCGTTTTTTCATATACTGCCAATGGGGGACCATTGGCATTAGGTGCCAAACACACTTTTTCGTTTTTTCGTATACTGCCAATGGGGGACCATTGGCATTAGGTGCCAAATACACTTTTTCGTTTTTTCATATACTGCCAATGGGGGACCATTGGCATTAGGTGCCAAACACACTTTTTCGTTTTTTCGTATACTGCCAATGGGGGAACATTGGCATTAGGTGCCAAACACACTTTTTCGTTTTTTCGTATACTGGCAATGGGGGACCATTGGCATTAGGTGCCAAACACACTTTTTCGTTTTTTCGTATACTGCCAATGGGGGACCATTGGCATTAGGTGCCAAACACACTTTTTCGTTTTTTCGTATACTGCCAATGGGGGACCATTGGCATTAGGTGCCAAACACACTTTTTCGTTTTTTCGTATACTGCCAATGGGGGACCATTGGCATTAGGTGCCAAACACACTTTTTCGTTTTTTCGTATACTGCCAATGGGGGAACATTGGCATTAGGTGCCAAACACACTTTTTCGTTTTTTCGTATGCTGCCAATGGGGGACCATTGGCATTAGGTGCCAAACACACTTTTTCGTTTTTTCGTATACTGCCAATGGGGGACCATTGGCATTAGGTGCCAAACACACTTTTTCGTTCTTTCGTATACTGCCAATGGGGGACCATTGGCATTAGGTGCCAAACACACTTTTTCGTTTTTTCGTATACTGCCAATGGGGGACCATTGGCATTAGGTGCCAAACACACTTTTTCGTTTTTTCATATACTGCCAATGGGGGACCATTGGCATTAGGTGCCAAACACACTTTTTCGTTTTTTCATATACTGCCAATGGGGGACCATTGGCATTAGGTGCCAAACACACTTTTTCGTTTTTTCGTATACTGCCAATGGGGGTCCATTGGCATTAGGTGCCAAACACGCTTTTTCGTTTTTTCATATACTGCCAATGGGGGACCATTGGCATTAGGTGCCAAACACACTTTTTCGTTTTTTCATATACTGCCAATGGGGGACCATTGGCATTAGGTGCCAAACACACTTTTTCGTTTTTTCATATACTGCCAATGGGGGACCATTGGCATTAGGTGCCAAACACACTTTTTCGTTTTTTCATATACTGCCAATGGGGGAACATTGGCATTAGGTGCCAAACACACTTTTTCGTTTTTTCGTATGCTGCCAATGGGGGACCATTGGCATTAGGTGCCAAACACACTTTTTCGTTCTTTCGTATACTGCCAATGGGGGACCATTGGCATTAGGTGCCAAACACACTTTTTCGTTTTTTCGTATACTGCCAATGGGGGACCATTGGCATTAGGTGCCAAACACACTTTTTCGTTTTTTCATATACTGCCAATGGGGGACCATTGGCATTAGGTGCCAAACACACTTTTTCGTTTTTTCATATACTGCCAATGGGGGACCATTGGCATTAGGTGCCAAACACACTTTTTCGTTTTTTCGTATACTGCCAATGGGGGTCCATTGGCATTAGGTGCCAAACACGCTTTTTCGTTTTTTCATATACTGCCAATGGGGGACCATTGGCATTAGGTGCCAAACACACTTTTTCGTTTTTTCATATACTATCAATGGCGGACCATTGGCATTAGGTGCCAAACACACTTTTTCGTTTTTTCATATACTGCCAATGGGGGACCATTGGCATTAGGTGCCAAACACACTTTTTCGTTTTTTCGTATACTGCCAATGGAGGACCATTGGCATTAGGTGCCAAACACATTCTTTCGTTTTTTCATATACTGCCAATGGGGGACCATTGGCATTAGGTGCCAAACACACTTTTTCGTTTTTTCATATACTGCCAATGGGGGACCATTGGCATTATGTGCCAAACACACTCTTTCATTTTTTCATATACTGCCAATGGGGGACCATTGGCATTAGGTGCCAAACACACTCTTTCATTTTTTCATATACTGCCAATGGGGGACCATTGGCATTAGGTGCCAAACACACTTTTTCGTTTTTTCATATACTGCCAATGGGGAACCATTGGCATTAGGTGCCAAACACACTTTTTCGTTTTTTCATATACTGCCAATGGGGGACCATTGGCATTAGGTGCCAAACACACTTTTTCGTTTTTTCATATACTGCCAATGGGGGACCATTGGCATTAGGTGCCAAACACATTCTTTCGTTTTTTCATATAATGCCAATGGGGGACCATTGGCATTAGGTGCCAAACACACTTTTTCGTTTTTTCATATACTGCCAATGGGGGACCATTGGCATTAGGTGCCAAACACACTTTTTCGTTTTTTCGTATACTGCCAATGGAGGACCATTGGCATTAGGTGCCAAACACACTTTTTCGTTTTTTCATATACTGCCAATGGCGGACCATTGGCATTAGGTGCCAAACACACTCTTTCGTTTTTTCATACGCTGCCAATGGGGGACCATTGGCATTAGGTGCCAAACACACTTTTTCGTTTTTTCATATACTGCCAATGGGGGACCATTGGCATTAGGTGCCAAACACACTTTTTCGTTTTTTCGTATACTGCCAATGGGGGACCATTGGCATTAGGTGCCAAACACACTTTTTCGTTTTTTCATATACTGCCAATGGGGGACCATTGGCATTAGGTGCCAAACACATTCTTTCGTTTTTTCATATACTGCCAATGGAGGACCATTGGCATTAGGTGCCAAACACACTTTTTCGTTTTTTCATATACTGCCAATGGGGGACCATTGGCATTAGGTGCCAAACACACTCTTTCATTTTTTCATATACTGCCAATGGGGGACCATTGGCATTAGGTGCCAAACACACTTTTTCGTTTTTTCATATACTGCCAATGGGGGACCATTGGCATTAGGTGCCAAACACACTCTTTCATTTTTTCATATACTGCCAATGGGGGACCATTGGCATTAGGTGCCAAACACACTTTTTCGTTTTTTCATATACTGCCAATGGGGGACCATTGGCATTAGGTGCCAAACACACTTTTTCGTTTTTTCATATACTGCCAATGGGGGACCATTGGCATTAGGTGCCAAACACACTTTTTCATTTTTTCATATACTGCCAATGGGGGACCATTGGCATTAGGTGCCAAACACACTCTTTCATTTTTTCATATATTGCCAATGGGGGACCATTGGCATTAGGTGCCAAACACACTTTTTCGTTTTTTCATATACTGCCAATGGGGGACCATTGGCATTAGGTGCCAAACACACTCTTTCATTTTTTCATATACTGCCAATGGGGGACCATTGGCATTAGGTGCCAAACACACTCTTTCGTTTTTTCGTATACTGCCAATGGGGGACCATTGGCATTAGGTGCCAAACACACTCTTTCGTTTTTTCCTATACTGCCAATGGAGGACCATTGGCATTAGGTGCCAAACACACTTTTTCGTTTTTTCATATACTGCCAATGGGGGACCATTGGCATTAGGTGCCAAACACACTCTTTCATTTTTTCATATACTGCCAATAAGGGACCATTGGCATTAGGTGCCAAACACACTTTTTCGTTTTTTCATATACTGCCAATGGGGGACCATTGGCATTAGGTGCCAAACACAATTTTTCGTTTTTTCATATACTGCCAATGGGGGACCATTGGCATTAGGTGCCAAACACACTCTTTCATTTTTTCATATACTGCCAATGGGGGACCATTGGCATTAGGTGCCAAACACACTTTTTCGTTTTTTCATATACTGCCAATGGGGGACCATTGGCATTAGGTGCCAAACACACTTTTTCGTTTTTTCATATACTGCCAATGGGGGACCATTGGCATTAGGTGCCAAACACACTTTTTCGTTTTTTCATATACTGCCAATGGGGGACCATTGGCATTAGGTGCCAAACACACTCTTTCATTTTTTCATATACTGCCAATGGGGGACCATTGGCATAAGGTGCCAAACACACTTTTTCGTTTTTTCATATACTGCCAATGGGGGACCATTGGCATTAGGTGCCAAACACACTTTTTCGTTTTTTCATATACTGCCAATGGGGGACCATTGGCATTAGGTGCTAAACACACTTTTTCATTTTTTCATATACTGCCAATGGGGGACCATTGGCATTAGGTGCCAAACACACTCTTTCATTTTTTCATATACTGCCAATGGGGGACCATTGGCATTAGGTGCCAAACACACTCTTTCATTTTTTCATATACTGCCAATGGGGGACCATTGGCATTAGGTGCCAAACACACTTTTTCGTTTTTTCATATACTGCCAATGGGGGACCATTGGCATTAGGTGCCAAACACACTTTTTCGTTTTTTCATATACTGCCAATGGGGGACCATTGGCATTAGGTGCCAAACACACTTTTTCGTTTTTTCATATACTGATAATGGGGGACCATTGGCATTAGGTGCCAAACACACTCTTGCATTTTTTCATATACTGCCAATGGGGGACCATTGGCATTAGGTGCCAAACACACTTTTTCGTTTTTTCATATACTGCCAATGGGGGACCATTGGCATTAGGTGCCAAACACACTTTTTCGTTTTTTCATATACTGCCAATGGGGGACCATTGGCATTAGGTGCCAAACACACTTTTTCGTTTTTTCATATACTGCCAATGGGGGACCATTGGCATTAGGTGCCAAACACACTTTTTCATTTTTTCATATACTGCCAATGGGGGACCATTGGCATTAGGTGCCAAACACACTCTTTCATTTTTTCATATACTGCCAATAAGGGACCATTGGCATTAGGTGCCAAACACACTTTTTCGTTTTTTCATATACTGCCAATGGGGGACCATTGGCATTAGGTGCCAAACACACTCTTTCATTTTTTCATATACTGCCAATGGGGGGCCATTGGCATTAGGTGCCAAACACACTTTTTCGGTTTTTCATATACTGCCAATGGGGGACCATTGGCATTAGGTGCCAAACACACTTTTTCGTTTTTTCATATACTGCCAATGGGGGACCATTGGCATTAGGTGCCAAACACACTCTTTCATTTTTTCATATACTGCCAATGGGGGACCATTGGCATTAGGTGCCAAACACACTCTTTCATTTTTTCATATACTGCCAATGGGGGACCATTGGCATTAGGTGCCAAACACACTTTTTCGTTTTTTCATATACTGCCAATGGGGGACCATTGGCATTAGGTGCCAAACACACTTTTTCGTTTTTTCATATACTGCCAATGGGGGACCATTGGCATTAGGTGCCAAACACACTTTTTCGTTTTTTCATATACTGCCAATGGGGGACCATTGGCATTAGGTGCCAAACACACTTTTTCGTTTTTTCGTATACTGCCAATGGGGGACCATTGGCACTAGGTGCCAAACACACTTTTTCGTTTTTTCATATACTGCCAATGGGGGACCATTGGCATTAGGTGCCAAACACACTTTTTCGTTTTTTCATATACTGCCAATGGGGGACCATTGGCATTAGGTGCCAAGCACACTTTTTCGTTTTTTCATATACTGCCAATGGGGGACCATTGGCATTAGGTGCCAAACACACTCTTTCATTTTTTCATATACTGCCAATAAGGGACCATTGGCATTAGGTGCCAAACACACTTTTTCGTTTTTTCATATACTGCCAATGGAGGACCATTGGCATTAGGTGCCAAACACAATTTTTCGTTTTTTCATATACTGCCAATGGGGGACCATTGGCATTAGGTGCCAAACACACTCTTTCATTTTTTCATATACTGCCAATGGGGGACCATTGGCATTAGGTGCCAAACACACTTTTTCGTTTTTTCATATACTGCCAATGGGGGACCATTGGCATTAGGTGCCAAACACACTTTTTCGTTTTTTCATATACTGCCAATGGGGGACCATTGGCATTAGGTGCCAAACACACTTTTTCGTTTTTTCATATACTGCCAATGGGGGACCATTGGCATTAGGTGCCAAACACACTCTTTCATTTTTTCATATACTGCCAATGGGGGACCATTGGCATAAGGTGCCAAACACACTTTTTCGTTTTTTCATATACTGCCAATGGGGGACCATTGGCATTAGGTGCCAAACACACTTTTTCGTTTTTTCATATACTGCCAATGGGGGACCATTGGCATTAGGTGCCAAACACACTCTTTCATTTTTTAATATACTGCCAATAAGGGACCATTGGCATTAGGTGCCAAACACACTTTTTCGTTTTTTCATATACTGCCAATGGGGGACCATTGGCATTAGGTGCCAAACACACTTTTTCGTTTTTTCATATACTGCCAATGGGGGACCATTGGCATTAGGTGCCAAACACACTTTTTCGTTTTTTCATATACTGCCAATGGGGGACCATTGGCATTAGGTGCCAAACACACTTTTTCGTTTTTTCATATACTGCCAATGGGGGACCATTGGCATTAGGTGCCAAACACACTTTTTCGTTTTTTCATATACTGCCAATGGGGGACCATTGGCATTAGGTGCCAAACACACTTTTTCGTTTTTTCATATACTGCCAATGGGGGACCATTGGCATTAGGTGCCAAACACACTTTTTCGTTTTTTCATATACTGCCAATGGGGGACCATTGGCATTAGGTGCCAAACACACTTTTTCGTTTTTTCATATACTGCCAATGGAGGACCATTGGCATTAGGTGCCAAACACAATTTTTCGTTTTTTCATATACTGCCAATGGGGGACCATTGGCATTAGGTGCCAAACACACTCTTTCATTTTTTCATATACTGCCAATGGGGGACCATTGGCATTAGGTGCCAAACACACTTTTTCGTTTTTTCATATACTGCCAATGGGGGACCATTGGCATTAGGTGCCAAACACACTTTTTCGTTTTTTCATATACTGCCAATGGGGGACCATTGGCATTAGGTGCCAAACACACTTTTTCGTTTTTTCATATACTGCCAATGGGGGACCATTGGCATTAGGTGCCAAACACACTTTTTCGTTTTTTCATATACTGCCAATGGGGGACCATTGGCATTAGGTGCCAAACACACTTTTTCGTTTTTTCATATACTGCCAATGGGGGACCATTGGCATTAGGTGCCAAACACACTCTTTCATTTTTTCATATACTGCCAATGGGGGACCATTGGCATTAGGTGCCAAACACACTTTTTCGTTTTTTCATATACTGCCAATGGGGGACCATTGGCATTAGGTGCCAAACACACTTTTTCGTTTTTTCATATACTGCCAATGGGGGACCATTGGCATTAGGTGCCAAACACACTTTTTCGTTTTTTCATATACTGCCAATGGGGGACCATTGGCATTAGGTGCCAAACACACTCTTTCATTTTTTCATATACTGCCAATGGGGGGCCATTGGCATTAGGTGCCAAACACACTTTTTCGTTTTTTCATATACTGCCAATGGGGGACCATTGGCATTAGGTGCCAAACACACTCTTTCATTTTTTCATATACTGCCAATAAGGGACCATTGGCATTAGGTGCCAAACACACTTTTTCGTTTTTTCATATACTGCCAATGGGGGACCATTGGCATTAGGTGCCAAACACACTCTTTCATTTTTTCATATACTGCCAATGGGGGGCCATTGGCATTAGGTGCCAAACACACTTTTTCGTTTTTTCATATACTGCCAATGGGGGACCATTGGCATTAGGTGCCAAACACACTTTTTCGTTTTTTCATATACTGCCAATGGGGGACCATTGGCATTAGGTGCCAAACACACTCTTTCATTTTTTCATATACTGCCAATGGAGGACCATTGGCATTAGGTGCCAAACACACTCTTTCATTTTTTCATATACTGCCAATGGGGGACCATTGGCATTAGGTGCCAAACACACTTTTTCGTTTTTTCGTATACTGCCAATGGGGGACCATTGGCATTAGGTGCCAAACACACTTTTTCGTTTTTTCATATACTGCCAATGGGGGACCATTGGCATTAGGTGCCAAACACACTTTTTCGTTTTTTCATATACTGCCAATGGGGGACCATTGGCATTAGGTGCCAAACAAACTTTTTCGTTTTTTCGTATACTGCCAATGGGGGACCATTGGCACTAGGTGCCAAACACACTTTTTCGTTTTTTCATATACTGCCAATGGGGGACCATTGGCATTAGGTGCCAAGCACACTTTTTCGTTTTTTCATATACTGCCAATGGGGGACCATTGGCATTAGGTGCCAAACAAACTTTTTCGTTTTTTCGTATACTGCCAATGGGGGACCATTGGCACTAGGTGCCAAACACACTTTTTCGTTTTTTCATATACTGCCAATGGGGGACCATTGGCATTAGGTGCCAAACAAACTTTTTCGTTTTTTCGTATACTGCCAATGGGGGACCATTGGCACTAGGTGCCAAACACACTTTTTCGTTTTTTCATATACTGCCAATGGGGGACCATTGGCACTAGGTGCCAAACACACTTTTTCGTTTTTTCATATACTGCCAATGGGGGACCATTGGCATTAGGTGCCAAACACACTTTTTCGTTTTTTCGTATACTGCCAATGGGGGACCATTGGCATTAGGTGCCAAACACACTTTTTCGTTTTTTCATATACTGCCAATGGGGGACCATTGGCATTAGGTGCCAAGCACACTTTTTCGTTTTTTCATATACTGCCAATGGGGGACCATTGGCATTAGGTGCCAAACACACTTTTTCGTTTTTTCATATACTGCCAATGGGGGACCATTGGCATTAGGTGCCAAACACACTCTTTCATTTTTTCATATACTGCCAATGGGGGACCATTGGCATTAGGTGCCAAACACACTTTTTCGTTTTTTCATATACTGCCAATGGGGGACCATTGGCATTAGGTGCCAAACACACTTTTTCGTTTTTTCATATACTGCCAATGGGGGACCATTGGCATTAGGTGCCAAACACACTTTTTCGTTTTTTCGTATACTGCCAATGGGGGACCATTGGCATTAGGTGCCAAACACACTTTTTCGTTTTTTCATATACTGCCAATGGGGGACCATTGGCATTAGGTGCCAAGCACACTTTTTCGTTTTTTCATATACTGCCAATGGGGGACCATTGGCATTAGGTGCCAAACACACTTTTTCGTTTTTTCATATACTGCCAATGGGGGACCATTGGCATTAGGTGCCAAACACACTCTTTCATTTTTTCATATACTGCCAATGGGGGACCATTGGCATTAGGTGCCAAACACACTTTTTCGTTTTTTCATATACTGCCAATGGGGGACCATTGGCATTAGGTGCCAAACACACTTTTTCGTTTTTTCATATACTGCCAATGGGGGACCATTGGCATTAGGTGCCAAACACACTTTTTCGTTTTTTCATATACTGCCAATGGGGGACCATTGGCATTAGGTGCCAAACACACTTTTTCGTTTTTTCATATACTGCCAATGGGGGACCATTGGCATTAGGTGCCAAACACACTCTTTCATTTTTTCATATACTGCCAATGGGGGACCATTGGCATTAGGTGCCAAACACACTCTTTCATTTTTTCATATACTGCCAATGGGGGACCATTGGCATTAGGTGCCAAACACACTTTTTCGTTTTTTCATATACTGCCAATGGGGGACCATTGGCATTAGGTGCCAAACACACTTTTTCGTTTTTTCATATACTGCCAATGGGGGACCATTGGCATTAGGTGCCAAACACACTCTTTCATTTTTTCATATACTGCCAATGGGGGACCATTGGCATTAGGTGCCAAACACACTCTTTCATTTTTTCATATACTGCCAATGGGGGACCATTGGCATTAGGTGCCAAACACACTTTTTCGTTTTTTCATATACTGCCAATGGGGGACCATTGGCATTAGGTGCCAAACACACTTTTTCGTTTTTTCATATACTGCCAATGGGGGACCATTGGCATTAGGTGCCAAACACACTTTTTCGTTTTTTCATATACTGCCAATGGGGGACCATTGGCATTAGGTGCCAAACACACTCTTTCATTTTTTCATATACTGCCAATGGAGGACCATTGGCATTAGGTGCCAAACACACTCTTTCATTTTTTCATATACTGCCAATGGGGGACCATTGGCATTAGGTGCCAAACACACTTTTTCGTTTTTTCGTATACTGCCAATGGGGGACCATTGGCATTAGGTGCCAAACACACTTTTTCGTTTTTTCATATACTGCCAATGGGGGACCATTGGCATTAGGTGCCAAACACACTTTTTCGTTTTTTCATATACTGCCAATGGGGGACCATTGGCATTAGGTGCCAAACACACTCTTTCATTTTTTCATATACTGCCAATGGGGGACCATTGGCATTAGGTGCCAAACACACTTTTTCGTTTTTTCATATACTGCCAATGGGGGACCATTGGCATTAGGTGCCAAACACACTTTTTCGTTTTTTCATATACTGCCAATGGGGGACCATTGGCATTAGGTGCCAAACACACTTTTTCGTTTTTTCGTATACTGCCAATGGGGGACCATTGGCATTAGGTGCCAAACACACTTTTTCGTTTTTTCATATACTGCCAATGGGGGACCATTGGCATTAGGTGCCAAGCACACTTTTTCGTTTTTTCATATACTGCCAATGGGGGACCATTGGCATTAGGTGCCAAACACACTTTTTCGTTTTTTCATATACTGCCAATGGGGGACCATTGGCATTAGGTGCCAAACACACTCTTTCATTTTTTCATATACTGCCAATGGGGGACCATTGGCATTAGGTGCCAAACACACTTTTTCGTTTTTTCATATACTGCCAATGGGGGACCATTGGCATTAGGTGCCAAACACACTTTTTCGTTTTTTCATATACTGCCAATGGGGGACCATTGGCATTAGGTGCCAAACACACTTTTTCGTTTTTTCATATACTGCCAATGGGGGACCATTGGCATTAGGTGCCAAACACACTTTTTCGTTTTTTCATATACTGCCAATGGGGGACCATTGGCATTAGGTGCCAAACACACTCTTTCATTTTTTCATATACTGCCAATGGGAGACCATTGGCATTAGGTGCCAAACACACTCTTTCATTTTTTCATATACTGCCAATGGGGGACCATTGGCATTAGGTGCCAAACACACTTTTTCGTTTTTTCATATACTGCCAATGGGGGACCATTGGCATTAGGTGCCAAACACACTTTTTCGTTTTTTCATATACTGCCAATGGGGGACCATTGGCATTAGGTGCCAAACACACTCTTTCATTTTTTCATATACTGCCAATGGGGGACCATTGGCATTAGGTGCCAAACACACTCTTTCATTTTTTCATATACTGCCAATGGGGGACCATTGGCATTAGGTGCCAAACACACTTTTTCGTTTTTTTATATACTGCCAATGGGGGACCATTGGCATTAGGTACCAAACACACTTTTTCGTTTTTTCATATACTGCCAATGGGGGACCATTGGCATTAGGTGCCAAACACACTTTTTCGTTTTTTCATATACTGCCAATGGGGGACCATTGGCATTAGGTGCCAAACACACTTTTTCGTTTTTTCATATACTGCCAATGGGGGACCATTGGCATTAGGTGCCAAACACACTTTTTCGTTTTTTCGTATACTGCCAATGGAGGACCATTGGCACTAGGTGCCAAACACACTTTTTCGTTTTTTCATATACTGCCAATGGGGGACCATTGGCATTAGGTGCCAAGCACACTTTTTCGTTTTTTCATATACTGCCAATGGGGGACCATTGGCATTAGGTGCCAAACACACTTTTTCGTTTTTTCGTATACTGCCAATGGGGGACCATTGGCATTAGGTGCCAAACACACTTTTTCGTTTTTTCATATACTGCCAATGGGGGACCATTGGCATTAGGTGCCAAACACACTCTTTCATTTTTTCATATACTGCCAATGGGGGACCATTGGCATTAGGTGCCAAACACACTCTTTCATTTTTTCATATACTGCCAATGGGGGACCATTGGCATTAGGTGCCAAACACACTTTTTCGTTTTTTCATATACTGCCAATGGGGGACCATTGGCATTAGGTGCCAAACACACTTTTTCGTTTTTTCATATACTGCCAATGGGGGACCATTGGCATTAGGTGCCAAACACACTTTTTCGTTTTTTCGTATACTGCCAATGGGGGACCATTGGCATTAGGTGCCAAACACACTCTTTCATTTTTTCATATACTGCCAATGGGGGACCATTGGCATTAGGTGCCAAACACACTTTTTCGTTTTTTCATATACTGCCAATGGGGGACCATTGGCATTAGGTGCCAAACACACTCTTTCATTTTTTCATATACTGCCAATGGAGGACCATTGGCATTAGGTGCCAAACACACTCTTTCATTTTTTCATATACTGCCAATGGGGGACCATTGGCATTAGGTGCCAAACACACTTTTTCGTTTTTTCGTATACTGCCAATGGGGGACCATTGGCATTAGGTGCCAAACACACTTTTTCGTTTTTTCATATACTGCCAATGGGGGACCATTGGCATTAGGTGCCAAACACACTTTTTCGTTTTTTCATATACTGCCAATGGGGGACCATTGGCATTAGGTGCCAAACACACTTTTTCGTTTTTTCATATACTGCCAATGGGGGACCATTGGCATTAGGTGCCAAACACACTTTTTCGTTTTTTCGTATACTGCCAATGGGGGACCATTGGCACTAGGTGCCAAACACACTTTTTCGTTTTTTCATATACTGCCAATGGGGGACCATTGGCATTAGGTGCCAAGCACACTTTTTCGTTTTTTCATATACTGCCAATGGGGGACCATTGGCATTAGGTGCCAAACACACTTTTTCGTTTTTTCGTATACTGCCAATGGGGGACCATTGGCATTAGGTGCCAAACACACTTTTTCGTTTTTTCATATACTGCCAATGGGGGACCATTGGCATTAGGTGCCAAACACACTCTTTCATTTTTTCATATACTGCCAATGGGGGACCATTGGCATTAGGTGCCAAACACACTTTTTCGTTTTTTCATATACTGCCAATGGGGGACCATTGGCATTAGGTGCCAAACACACTTTTTCGTTTTTTCATATACTGCCAATGGGGGACCATTGGCATTAGGTGCCAAACACACTTTTTCGTTTTTTCGTATACTGCCAATGGGGGACCATTGGCATTAGGTGCCAAACACACTTTTTCGTTTTTTCATATACTGCCAATGGGGGACCATTGGCATTAGGTGCCAAGCACACTTTTTCGTTTTTTCATATACTGCCAATGGGGGACCATTGGCATTAGGTGCCAAACACACTTTTTCGTTTTTTCATATACTGCCAATGGGGGACCATTGGCATTAGGTGCCAAACACACTCTTTCATTTTTTCATATACTGCCAATGGGGGACCATTGGCATTAGGTGCCAAACACACTTTTTCGTTTTTTCATATACTGCCAATGGGGGACCATTGGCATTAGGTGCCAAACACACTTTTTCGTTTTTTCATATACTGCCAATGGGGGACCATTGGCATTAGGTGCCAAACACACTTTTTCGTTTTTTCATATACTGCCAATGGGGGACCATTGGCATTAGGTGCCAAACACACTTTTTCGTTTTTTCATATACTGCCAATGGGGGACCATTGGCATTAGGTGCCAAACACACTCTTTCATTTTTTCATATACTGCCAATGGGGGACCATTGGCATTAGGTGCCAAACACACTTTTTCGTTTTTTCATATACTGCCAATGGGGGACCATTGGCACTGGGTGCCAAACACACTTTTTCGTTTTTTCATATACTGCCAATGGGGGACCATTGGCATTAGGTGCCAAGCACACTTTTTCGTTTTTTCATATACTGCCAATGGGGGACCATTGGCATTAGGTGCCAAACACACTCTTTCATTTTTTCATATACTGCCAATGGGGGACCATTGGCATTAGGTGCCAAACACACTTTTTCGTTTTTTCGTATACTGCCAATGGGGGACCATTGGCACTAGGTGCCAAACACACTTTTTCGTTTTTTCATATACTGCCAATGGGGGACCATTGGCATTAGGTGCCAAACACACTCTTTCATTTTTTCATATACTGCCAATGGGGGACCATTGGCATTAGGTGCCAAGCACACTTTTTCGTTTTTTCATATACTGCCAATGGGGGACCATTGGCATTAGGTGCCAAACACACTTTTTCGTTTTTTCATATACTGCCAATGGGGGACCATTGGCATTAGGTGCCAAACACACTCTTTCATTTTTTCATATACTGCCAATGGGGGACCATTGGCATTAGGTGCCAAACACACTCTTTCATTTTTTCATATATTGCCAATGGGGGAACATTGGCATTAGGTGCCAAACACACTTTTTCGTTTTTTCATATACTGCCAATGGGGGACCATTGGCATTAGGTGCCAAACACACTTTTTCGTTTTTTCGTATACTGCCAATGGGGGACCATTGGCATTAGGTACCAAACACACTTTTTCGTTTTTTCGTATACTGCCAATGGGGGACCATTGGCATTAGGTGCCAAACACACTTTTTCGTTTTTTCATATACTGCCAATGGGGGACCATTGGCATTAGGTGCCAAACACACTTTTTCGTTTTTTCGTATACTGCCAATGGGGGACCATTGGCATTAGGTGCCAAACACACTTTTTCGTTTTTTCGTATACTGCCAATGGGGGACCATTGGCATTAGGTGCCAAACACACTTTTTCGTTTTTCCATATACTGCCAATGGGGGACCATTGGCATTAGGTGCCAAACACACTCTTTCGTTTTTTCATATACTGCCAATGGGGGACCATTGGCATTAGGTGCCAAACACACTTTTTCGTTTTTTCGTATACTTCCAATGGGGGAACATTGGCATTAGGTGCCAAACACACTTTTTCGTTTTTTCATATACTGCCAATGGGGGGCCATTGGCATAAGGTGCTAAACACACTTTTTCGTTTTTTCATATACTGCCAATGGGGGACCATTGGCATTAGGTGCCAAACACATTCTTTCGTTTTTTCATATACTGCCAATGGGGGACCATTGGCATTAGGTGCCAAACACACTTTTTCGTTTTTTCATATACTGCCAATGGGGGACCATTGGCATTAGGTGCCAAACACACTTTTTCGTTTTTTCATATACTGCCAATGGGGGACCATTGGCATTAGGTGCCAAACACACTCTTTCATTTTTTCATATACTGCCAATGGGGGACCATTGGCATTAGGTGCCAAACACACTTTTTCGTTTTTTCATATACTGCCAATGGGGGACCATTGGCATTAGGTGCCAAACACACTTTTTCGTTTTTTCATATACTGCCAATGGGGGACCATTGGCATTAGGTGCCAAACACACTTTTTCGTTTTTCATATACTGCCAATGGGGGACCATTGGCATTAGGTGCCAAACACACTCTTTCATTTTTTCATATACTGCCAATGGCGGACCATTGGCATTAGGTGCCAAACACACTCTTTCATTTTTTCATATACTGCCAATGGGGGACCATTGGCATTAGGTGCCAAACACACTCTTTCATTTTTTCATATACTGCCAATGGGGGACCATTGGCATTAGGTGCCAAACACACTTTTTCGTTTTTTCATATACTGCCAATGGGGGACCATTGGCATTAGGTGCCAAACACACTTTTTCGTTTTTTCATATACTGCCAATGGGGGACCATTGGCATTAGGTGCCAAACACACTCTTTCATTTTTTCATATACTGCCAATGGGGGACCATTGGCATTAGGTGCCAAACACACTTTTTCGTTTTTTCATATACTGCCAATGGGGGACCATTGGCATTAGGTGCTAAACACACTTTTTCGTTTTTTCATATACTGCCAATGGGGGACCATTGGCATTAGGTGCCAAACACACTTTTTCGTTTTTTCATATACTGCCAATGGGGGACCATTGGCATTAGGTGCCAAACACACTTTTTCGTTTTTTCATATACTGCCAATGGCGGACCATTGGCATTAGGTGCCAAACACACTCTTTCATTTTTTCATATACTGCCAATGGGGGACCATTGGCATTAGGTGCCAAACACACTCTTTCATTTTTTCATATACTGCCAATGGGGGACCATTGGCATTAGGTGCCAAACACACTTTTTCGTTTTTTCATATACTGCCAATGGCGGACCATTGGCATTAGGTGCCAAACACACTCTTTCATTTTTTCATATACTGCCAATGGGGGACCATTGGCATTAGGTGCCAAACACACTTTTTCGTTTTTTCATATACTGCCAATGGGGGACCATTGGCATTAGGTGCCAAACACATTCTTTCGTTTTTTCATTTACTGCCAATGGCGGACCATTGGCATTAGGTGCCAAACACACTCTTTCATTTTTTCATATACTGCCAATGGGGGACCATTGGCATTAGGTGCCAAACACACTTTTTCGTTTTTTCGTATACTGCCAATGGGGGACCATTGGCATTAGGTGCCAAACACACTTTTTCGTTTTTTCGTATACTGCCAATGGGGGGTGCCAAACACACTCTTTCATTTTTTCATATACTGCCAATGGGGGACCATTGGCATTAGGTGCCAAACACACTTTTTCGTTTTTTCATATACTGCCAATGGGGGACCATTGGCATTAGGTGCCAAACACACTCTTTCATTTTTTCATATACTGCCAATGGGGGACCATTGGCATTAGGTGCCAAACACACTCTTTCATTTTTTCATATACTGCCAATGGGGGACCATTGGCATTAGGTGCCAAACACACTTTTTCGTTTTTTCATATACTGCCAATGGGGGACCATTGGCATTAGGTGCCAAACACACTCTTTCATTTTTTCATATACTGCCAATGGGGGACCATTGGCATTAGGTGCCAAACACACTTTTTCGTTTTTTCATATACTGCCAATGGGGGACCATTGGCATTAGGTGCCAAACACACTTTTTCGTTTTTTCATATACTGCCAATGGGGGACCATTGGCATTAGGTGCCAAACACACTTTTTCGTTTTTTCATATACTGCCAATGGGGGACCATTGGCATTAGGTGCCAAACACACTTTTTCGTTTTTTCATATACTGCCAATGGGGGACCATTGGCATTAGGTGCCAAACACACTCTTTCATTTTTTCATATACTGCCAATGGGGGACCATTGGCATTAGGTGCCAAACACACTCTTTCATTTTTTCATATACTGCCAATGGGGGACCATTGGCATTAGGTGCCAAACACACTTTTTCGTTTTTTCATATACTGCCAATGGGGGACCATTGGCATTAGGTGCCAAACACACTTTTTCGTTTTTTCATATACTGCCAATGGGGGACCATTGGCATTAGGTGCCAAACACACTCTTTCATTTTTTCATATACTGCCAATGGGGGACCATTGGCATTAGGTGCCAAACACACTCTTTCATTTTTTCATATACTGCCAATGGGGGACCATTGGCATTAGGTGCCAAACACACTTTTTCGTTTTTTCATATACTGCCAATGGGGGACCATTGGCATTAGGTGCCAAACACACTTTTTCGTTTTTTCATATACTGCCAATGGGGGACCATTGGCATTAGGTGCCAAACACACTTTTTCGTTTTTTCATATACTGCCAATGGGGGACCATTGGCATTAGGTGCCAAACACACTTTTTCGTTTTTTCATATACTGCCAATGGGGGACCATTGGCATTAGGTGCCAAACACACTTTTTCGTTTTTTCGTATACTGCCAATGGGGGACCATTGGCACTAGGTGCCAAACACACTTTTTCGTTTTTTCATATACTGCCAATGGGGGACCATTGGCATTAGGTGCCAAGCACACTTTTTCGTTTTTTCATATACTGCCAATGGGGGACCATTGGCATTAGGTGCCAAACACACTTTTTCGTTTTTTCGTATACTGCCAATGGGGGACCATTGGCATTAGGTGCCAAACACACTTTTTCGTTTTTTCATATACTGCCAATGGGGGACCATTGGCATTAGGTGCCAAACACACTCTTTCATTTTTTCATATACTGCCAATGGGGGACCATTGGCATTAGGTGCCAAACACACTCTTTCATTTTTTCATATACTGCCAATGGGGGACCATTGGCATTAGGTGCCAAACACACTTTTTCGTTTTTTCATATACTGCCAATGGGGGACCATTGGCATTAGGTGCCAAACACACTTTTTCGTTTTTTCATATACTGCCAATGGGGGACCATTGGCATTAGGTGCCAAACACACTTTTTCGTTTTTTCGTATACTTCCAATGGGGGACCATTGGCATTAGGTGCCAAACACACTTTTTCGTTTTTTCATATACTGCCAATGGGGGACCATTGGCATTAGGTGCCAAGCACACTTTTTCGTTTTTTCATATACTGCCAATGGGGGACCATTGGCATTAGGTGCCAAACACACTTTTTCGTTTTTTCATATACTGCCAATGGGGGACCATTGGCATTAAGTGCCAAACACACTCTTTAATTTTTTCATATACTGCCAATGGGGGACCATTGGCATTAGGTGCCAAACACACTTTTTCGTTTTTTCATATACTGCCAATGGGGGACCATTGGCATTAGGTGCCAAACACACTTTTTCGTTTTTTCATATACTGCCAATGGGGGACCATTGGCATTAGGTGCCAAACACGCTTTTTCGTTTTTTCATATACTGCCAATGGGGGACCATTGGCATTAGGTGCCAAACACACTTTTTCGTTTTTTCATATACTGCCAATGGGGGACCATTGGCATTAGGTGCCAAACACACTTTTTCGTTTTTTCATATACTGCCAATGGGGGACCATTGGCATTAGGTGCCAAACACACTTTTTCGTTTTTTCGTATACTGCCAATGGGGGACCATTGGCACTAGGTGCCAAACACTCTTTTTCGTTTTTTCATATACTGCCAATGGGGGACCATTGGCATTAGGTGCCAAACACACTCTTTCATTTTTTCATATACTGCCAATGGGGGACCATTGGCATTAGGTGCCAAGCACACTTTTTCGTTTTTTCATATACTGCCAATGGGGGACCATTGGCATTAGGTGCCAAACACACTTTTTCGTTTTTTCATATACTGCCAATGGGGGACCATTGGCATTAGGTGCCAAACACACTCTTTCATTTTTTCATATACTGCCAATGGGGGACCATTGGCATTAGGTGCCAAACACACTCTTTCATTTTTTCATATATTGCCAATGGGGGAACATTGGCATTAGGTGCCAAACACACTTTTTCGTTTTTTCATATACTGCCAATGGGGGACCATTGGCATTAGGTGCCAAACACACTTTTTCGTTTTTTCGTATACTGCCAATGGGGGACCATTGGCATTAGGTACCAAACACACTTTTTCGTTTTTTCGTATACTGCCAATGGGGGACCATTGGCATTAGGTGCCAAACACACTTTTTCGTTTTTTCATATACTGCCAATGGGGGACCATTGGCATTAGGTGCCAAACACACTTTTTCGTTTTTTCGTATACTGCCAATGGGGGACCATTGGCATTAGGTGCCAAACACACTTTTTCGTTTTTTCGTATACTGCCAATGGGGGACCATTGGCATTAGGTGCCAAACACACTTTTTCGTTTTTCCATATACTGCCAATGGGGGACCATTGGCATTAGGTGCCAAACACACTCTTTCGTTTTTTCATATACTGCCAATGGGGGACCATTGGCATTAGGTGCCAAACACACTTTTTCGTTTTTTCGTATACTTCCAATGGGGGAACATTGGCATTAGGTGCCAAACACACTTTTTCGTTTTTTCATATACTGCCAATGGGGGGCCATTGGCATTAGGTGCCAAACACACTTTTTCGTTTTTTCATATACTGCCAATGGGGGACCATTGGCATTAGGTGCCAAACACACTTTTTCGTTTTTCATATACTGCCAATGGCGGACCATTGGCATTAGGTGCCAAACACACTCTTTCATTTTTTCATATACTGCCAATGGCGGACCATTGGCATTAGGTGCCAAACACACTCTTTCATTTTTTCATATACTGCCAATGGAGGACCATTGGCATTAGGTGCCAAACACACTCTTTCATTTTTTCATATACTGCCAATGGGGGACCATTGGCATTAGGTGCCAAACACACTTTTTCGTTTTTTCATATACTGCCAATGGGGGACCATTGGCATTAGGTGCCAAACACACTTTTTCGTTTTTTCATATACTGCCAATGGGGGACCATTGGCATTAGGTGCCAAACACACTCTTTCATTTTTTCATATACTGCCAATGGGGGACCATTGGCATTAGGTGCCAAACACACTTTTTCGTTTTTTCATATACTGCCAATGGGGGACCATTGGCATTAGGTGCCAAACACACTTTTTCGTTTTTTCATATACTGCCAATGGGGGACCATTGGCATTAGGTGCCAAACACACTCTTTCATTTTTTCATATACTTCCAATGGGGGAACATTGGCATTAGGTGCCAAACACACTTTTTCGTTTTTTCGTATACTGCCAATGGGGGACCATTGGCATTAG
The DNA here is from genome assembly GCA_951813785.1 of Criorhina ranunculi. Lineage (NCBI taxonomy): Eukaryota > Metazoa > Arthropoda > Insecta > Diptera > Syrphidae > Criorhina > Criorhina ranunculi. The sequence goes on along the minus strand of OX638382.1, from coordinate 36,598,141 downwards.
GTGCCAAACACACTTTTTCGTTTTTTCATATACTGCCAATGGGGGACCATTGGCATTAGGTGCCAAACACACTTTTTCGTTTTTTCATATACTGCCAATGGCGGACCATTGGCATTAGGTGCCAAACACACTCTTTCATTTTTTCATATACTGCCAATGGGGGACCATTGGCATTAGGTGCCAAACACACTCTTTCATTTTTTCATATACTGCCAATGGGGGACCATTGGCATTAGGTGCCAAACACACTTTTTCGTTTTTTCATATACTGCCAATGGCGGACCATTGGCATTAGGTGCCAAACACACTCTTTCATTTTTTCATATACTGCCAATGGGGGACCATTGGCATTAGGTGCCAAACACACTTTTTCGTTTTTTCATATACTGCCAATGGGGGACCATTGGCATTAGGTGCCAAACACACTTTTTCGTTTTTTCATATACTGCCAATGGGGGACCATTGGCATTAGGTGCCAAACACACTTTTTCGTTTTTTCATATACTGCCAATGGGGGACCATTGGCATTAGGTGCCAAACACACTCTTTCATTTTTTCATATACTGCCAATGGGGGACCATTGGCATTAGGTGCCAAACACACTTTTTCGTTTTTTCATATACTGCCAATGGGGGACCATTGGCATTAGGTGCCAAACACACTTTTTCGTTTTTTCATATACTGCCAATGGGGGACCATTGGCATTAGGTGCCAAACACACTCTTTCATTTTTTCATATACTTCCAATGGGGGAACATTGGCATTAGGTGCCAAACACACTTTTTCGTTTTTTCGTATACTGCCAATGGGGGACCATTGGCATTAGGTGCCAAACACACTTTTTCGTTTTTTCATATACTGCCAATGGGGGACCATTGGCATTAGGTGCCAAACACACTTTTTCGTTTTTTCATATACTGCCAATGGGGGACCATTGGCATTATGTGCCAAACACACTTTTTCGTTTTTTCATATACTGCCAATGGGGGACCATTGGCATTAGGTGCCAAACACACTTTTTCGTTTTTTCATATACTGCCAATGGGGGACCATTGGCATTAGGTGCCAAACACACTTTTTCGTTTTTCATATACTGCCAATGGGGGACCATTGGCATTAGGTGCCAAACACACTCTTTCATTTTTTCATATACTGCCAATGGCGGACCATTGGCATTAGGTGCCAAACACACTCTTTCATTTTTTCATATACTGCCAATGGGGGACCATTGGCATTAGGTGCCAAACACACTCTTTCATTTTTTCATATACTGCCAATGGGGGACCATTGGCATTAGGTGCCAAACACACTTTTTCGTTTTTTCATATACTGCCAATGGGGGACCATTGGCATTAGGTGCCAAACACACTTTTTCGTTTTTTCATATACTGCCAATGGGGGACCATTGGCATTAGGTGCCAAACACACTTTTTCGTTTTTTCATATACTGCCAATGGCGGACCATTGGCATTAGGTGCCAAACACACCCTTTCATTTTTTCATATACTGCCAATGGGGGACCATTGGCATTAGGTGCCAAACACACTCTTTCATTTTTTCATATACTGCCAATGGGGGACCATTGGCATTAGGTGCCAAACACACTTTTTCGTTTTTTCATATACTGCCAATGGCGGACCATTGGCATTAGGTGCCAAACACACTCTTTCATTTTTTCATATACTGCCAATGGGGGACCATTGGCATTAGGTGCCAAACACACTTTTTCGTTTTTTCATATACTGCCAATGGGGGACCATTGGCATTAGGTGCCAAACACATTCTTTCGTTTTTTCATTTACTGCCAATGGCGGACCATTGGCATTAGGTGCCAAACACACTCTTTCATTTTTTCATATACTGCCAATGGGGGACCATTGGCATTAGGTGCCAAACACACTCTTTCATTTTTTCATATACTGCCAATGGGGGACCATTGGCATTAGGTGCCAAACACACTTTTTCGTTTTTTCATATACTGCCAATGGGGGACCATTGGCATTAGGTGCCAAACACATTCTTTCGTTTTTTCATATACTGCCAATGGGGGACCATTGGCATTAAGTGCCAAACACAATCTTTAATTTTTTCATATACTGCCAAGGGGGACCATTGGCATTAGGTGCCAAACACACTTTTTCGTTTTTTCATATACTGCCAATAGGGGACCATTGGCATTAGGTGCCAAACACATTCTTTCGTTTTTTCATATACTGCCAATGGGGGACCATTGGCATTAGGTGCCAAACACACTTTTTCGTTTTTTCATATACTGCCAATGGGGGACCATTGGCATTAGGTGCCAAACACACTCTTTCGTTTTTTCGTATACTGCCAATGGGGGAACATTGGCATTAGGTGCCAAACACACTTTTTCGTTTTTTCGTATACTGCCAATGGGGGACCATTGGCATTAGGTGCCAAACACACTTTTTCGTTTTTTCGTATACTGCCAATGGGGGACCATTGGCATTAGGTGCCAAACACACTTTTTCGTTTTTTCGTATACTGCCAATGGGGGGTGCCAAACACACTCTTTCATTTTTTCATATACTGCCAATGGGGGACCATTGGGATTAGGTGCCAAACACACTTTTTCGTTTTTTCATATACTGCCAATGGGGGACCATTGGCATTAGGTGCCAAACACACTTTTTCGTTTTTTCATATACTGCCAATGGGGGACCATTGGCATTAGGTGCCAAACACACTCTTTCATTTTTTCATATACTGCCAATGGGGGACCATTGGCATTAGGTGCCAAACACACTTTTTCGTTTTTTCGTATACTGCCAATGGGAGACCATTGGCATTAGGTGCCAAACACACTTTTTCGTTTTTTCATATACTGCCAATGGGGGACCATTGGCACTAGGTGCCAAACACATTCTTTCGTTTTTTCATATACTGCCAATGGGGGACCATTGGCATTAGGTGCCAAACACACTCTTTCATTTTTTCATATACTGCCAATGGGGGACCATTGGCATTAGGTGCCAAACACACTTTTTCGTTTTTTCATATACTGCCAATGGGGGACCATTGGCATTAGGTGCCAAACACACTTTACCGTTTTTTCATATACTACCAATGGGGAACCATTGGCATTAGGTGCCAAACACACTCTTTCATTTTTTCATATACTGCCAATGGGGGACCATTGGCATTAGGTGCCAAACACACTTTTTCGTTTTTTCATATACTGCCAATGGGGGACCATTGGCATTAGGTGCCAAACACACTTTTTCGTTTTTTCATATACTGCCAATGGGGGACCATTGGCATTAGGTGCCAAACACACTCTTTCGTTTTTTCATATACTGCCAATGGGGGACCATTGGCATTAGGTGCCAAACACACTTTTTCGTTTTTTCATATACTGCCAATGGGGGACCATTGGCATTAGGTGCCAAACACACTTTTTCGTTTTTTCGTATACTGCCAATGGGGGACCATTGGCATTAGGTGCCAAACACACTTTTTCGTTTTTTCATATACTGCCAATGGGGGACCATTGGCATTAGGTGCCAAACACACTATTTCATTTTTTCATATACTGCCAATGGGGTACCATTGGCATTAGGTGCCAAACACACTTTTTCGTTTTTTCATATACTGCCAATGGGGGACCATTGGCATTAGGTGCCAAACACACTTTTTCGTTTTTTCATATACTGCCAATGGGGGACCATTGGCATTAGGTGCCAAACACACTCTTTCATTTTTTCATATACTGCCAATGGGGGACCATTGACATTAGGTGCCAAACACACTTTTTCGTTTTTTCATATACTGCCAATGGGGGACCATTGGCATTAGGTGCCAAACACACTTTTTCGTTTTTTCATATACTGCCAATGGGGGACCATTGGCATTAGGTGCCAAACACACTTTTTCGTTTTTTCGTATACTGCCAATGGGGGACCATTGGCATTAGGTGCCAAACACACTTTTTCGTTTTTTCATATACTGCCAATGGGGGACCATTGGCATTAGGTGCCAAACACACTATTTCATTTTTTCATATACTGCCAATGGGGTACCATTGGCATTAGGTGCCAAACACACTTTTTCGTTTTTTCATATACTGCCAATGGGGGACCATTGGCATTAGGTGCCAAACACACTTTTTCGTTTTTTCATATACTGCCAATGGGGAACCATTGGCATTAGGTGCCAAACACACTTTTTCGTTTTTTCATATACTGCCAATGGGGGACCATTGGCATTAGGTGCCAAACACACTTTTTCGTTTTTTCGTATACTGTCAATGGGGGACCATTGGCATTAGGTGCCAAACACACTTTTTCGTTTTTTCATATACTGCCAATGGGGGACCATTGGCATTAGGTGCCAAACACACTTTTTCGTTTTTTCGTATACTGCCAATGGGGGACCATTGGCATTAGGTGCCAAACACACTTTTTCGTTTTTTCATATACTGCCAATGGGGGACCATTGGCATTAGGTGCCAAACACACTATTTCATTTTTTCATATACTGCCAATGGGGTACCATTGGCATTAGGTGCCAAACACACTTTTTCGTTTTTTCATATACTGCCAATGGGGGACCATTGGCATTAGGTGCCAAACACACTTTTTCGTTTTTTCATATACTGCCAATGGGGGACCATTGGCATTAGGTGCCAAACACACTCTTTCGTTTTTTCATATACTGCCAATGGGGGACCATTGGCATTAGGTGCCAAACACACTCTTTCATTTTTTCATATACTGCCAATGGGGAACCATTGGCATTAGGTGCCAAACACACTTTTTCGTTTTTTCATATACTGCCAATGGGGGACCATTGGCATTAGGTGCCAAACACACTTTTTCGTTTTTTCGTATACTGTCAATGGGGGACCATTGGCATTAGGTGCCAAACACACTTTTTCGTTTTTTCATATACTGCCAATGGGGGACCATTGGCATTAGGTGCCAAACACACTCTTTCGTTTTTTCATATACTGCCAATGGGGGACCATTGGCATTAGGTGCCAAACACACTCTTTCATTTTTTCATATACTGCCAATGGGGAACCATTGGCATTAGGTGCCAAACACACTTTTTCGTTTTTTCATATACTGCCAATGGGGGACCATTGGCATTAGGTGCCAAACACACTATTTCATTTTTTCATATACTGCCAATGGGGTACCATTGGCATTAGGTGCCAAACACACTTTTTCGTTTTTTCATATACTGCCAATGGGGGACCATTGGCATTAGGTGCCAAACACACTTTTTCGTTTTTTCATATACTGCCAATGGGGGACCATTGGCATTAGGTGCCAAACACACTCTTTCATTTTTTCATATACTGCCAATGGGGAACCATTGGCATTAGGTGCCAAACACACTTTTTCGTTTTTTCATATACTGCCAATGGGGGACCATTGGCATTAGGTGCCAAACACACTTTTTCGTTTTTTCGTATACTGTCAATGGGGGACCATTGGCATTAGGTGCCAAACACACTTTTTCGTTTTTTCATATACTGCCAATGGGGGACCATTGGCATTAGGTGCCAAACACACTCTTTCGTTTTTTCATATACTGCCAATGGGGGACCATTGGCATTAGGTGCCAAACACACTCTTTCATTTTTTCATATACTGCCAATGGGGAACCATTGGCATTAGGTGCCAAACACACTTTTTCGTTTTTTCATATACTGCCAATGGGGGACCATTGGCATTAGGTGCCAAACACACTATTTCATTTTTTCATATACTGCCAATGGGGTACCATTGGCATTAGGTGCCAAACACACTTTTTCGTTTTTTCATATACTGCCAATGGGGGACCATTGGCATTAGGTGCCAAACACACTTTTTCGTTTTTTCATATACTGCCAATGGGGGACCATTGGCATTAGGTGCCAAACACACTCTTTCGTTTTTTCATATACTGCCAATGGGGGACCATTGGCATTAGGTGCCAAACACACTCTTTCATTTTTTCATATACTGCCAATGGGGAACCATTGGCATTAGGTGCCAAACACACTTTTTCGTTTTTTCATATACTGCCAATGGGGGACCATTGGCATTAGGTGCCGAAAACATTCTTTCGTTTTTTCATATACTGCCAATGGGGGACCATTGGCATTAGGCGCCAAACACACTTTTTCGTTTTTTCGTATACTGCCAATGGGGGACCATTGGCATTAGGTGCCAAACACACTTTTTCGTTTTTTCATATACTGCCAATGGGGGACCATTGGCATTAGGTGCCAAACACACTTTTTCGTTTTTTCATATACTGCCAATGGGGGACCATTGGCATTAGGTGCCAAACCCAATCTTTCATTTTTTCATATACTGCCAATGGGGAACCATTGGCATTAGGTGCCAAACACACTTTTTCGTTTTTTCATATACTGCCAATGGGGGACCATTGGCATTAGGTGCCAAACACAATTTTTCGTTTTTTCGTATACTGTCAATGGGGGACCATTGGCATTAGGTGCCAAACACACTTTACCGTTTTTTCATATACTGCCAATGGGGGACCATTGGCATTAGGTGCCAAACACACTTTTTCGTTTTTTCATATACTGCCAATGGGGGACCATTGGCATTAGGTACCAAACACACTTTTTCGTTTTTTCGTATACTGCCAATGGGGGACCATTGGCATTAGGTGCCAAACACACTTTTTCGTTTTTTCATATACTGCCAATGGGGGACCATTGGCATTAGGTGCCAAACACACTTTTTCGTTTTTTCATATACTGCCAATGGGGGACCATTGGCATTAGGTGCCAAACACACTTTTTCGTTTTTTCATATACTGCCAATGGGGGACCATTGGCATTAGGTGCCAAACACACTCTTTCATTTTTTCATATACTGCCAATGGGGAACCATTGGCATTAGGTGCCAAACACACTTTTTCGTTTTTTCATATACTGCCAATGGGGGACCATTGGCATTAGGTGCCAAACACAATTTTTCGTTTTTTCGTATACTGTCAATGGGGGACCATTGGCATTAGGTGCCAAACACATTCTTTCGTTTTTTCATATACTGCCAATGGGGGACCATTGGCATTAGGTGCCAAACACACTTTTTCGTTTTTTCATATACTGCCAATGGGGGACCATTGGCATTAGGTGCCAAACACACTTTTTCGTTTTTTCGTATGCTGCCAATGGGGGACCATTGGCATTAGGTACCAAACACACTTTTTCGTTTTTTCGTATACTGCCAATGGGGGACCATTGGCATTAGGTGCCAAACACACTTTTTCGTTTTTTCATATACTGCCAATGGGGGACCATTGGCATTAGGTGCCAAACACACTTTTTCGTTTTTTCGTACACTGCCAATGGGGGACCATTGGCATTAGGTGCCAAACACACTTTTTCGTTTTTTCATATACTGCCAATGGGGGACCATTGGCATTAGGTGCCAAACACACTTTTTCGTTTTTTCATATACTGCCAATGGGGGACCATTGGCATTAGGTGCCAAACACACTCTTTCATTTTTTCATATACTGCCAATGGGGAACCATTGGCATTAGGTGCCAAACACACTTTTTCGTTTTTTCATATACTGCCAATGGGGGACCATTGGCATTAGGTGCCAAACACACTCTTTCATTTTTTCATATACTGCCAATGGGGAACCATTGGCATTAGGTGCCAAACACACTTTTTCGTTTTTTCATATACTGCCAATGGGGGACCATTGGCATTAGGTGCCAAACACACTTTTTCGTTTTTTCATATACTGCCAATGGGGGACCATTGGCATTAGGTGCCAAACACACTCTTTCATTTTTTCATATACTGCCAATGGGGGACCATTGGCATTAGGTGCCAAACACACTCTTTCATTTTTTCATATACTGCCAATGGGGGACCATTGGCATTAGGTGCCAAACACACTTTTTCGTTTTTTCGTATACTGCCAATGGGGGACCATTGGCATTAGGTGCCAAACACACTTTTTCGTTTTTTCATATACTGCCAATGGGGGACCATTGGCATTAGGTACCAAACACACTTTTTCGTTTTTTCGTATACTGCCAATGGGGGACCATTGGCATTAGGTGCCAAACACACTTTTTCGTTTTTTCGTATACTGCCAATGGGGTACCATTGGCATTAGGTGCCAAACACACTTTTTCGTTTTTTCATATACTGCCAATGGGGGACCATTGGCATTAGGTGCCAAAAACATTCTTTCGTTTTTTCATATACTGCCAATGGGGGACCATTGGCATTAGGTGCCAAACACACTTTTTCGTTTTTTCATATACTGCCAATGGGGGACCATTGGCATTAGGTGCCAAACACACTCTTTCATTTTTTCATATACTGCCAATGGGGAACCATTGGCATTAGGTGCCAAACACACTTTTTCATTTTTTCATATACTGCCAATGGGGGACCATTGGCATTAGGTGCCAAACACAATTTTTCGTTTTTTCGTATACTGTCAATGGGGGACCATTGGCATTAGGTGCCAAACACACTCTTTCGTTTTTTCATATACTGCCAATGGGGGACCATTGGCATTAGGTGCCAAACACACTTTTTCGTTTTTTCATATACTGCCAATGGGGGACCATTGGCATTAGGTGCCAAACACACTTTTTCGTTTTTTCGTATACTGCCAATGGGGGACCATTGGCATTAGGTACCAAACACACTTTTTCGTTTTTTCGTATACTGCCAATGGGGGACCATTGGCATTAGGTGCCAAACACACTTTTTCGTTTTTTCATATACTGCCAATGGGGGACCATTGGCATTAGGTGCCAAACACACTTTTTCGTTTTTTCATATACTGCCAATGGGGGACCATTGGCATTAGGTGCCAAACACACTTTTTCGTTTTTTCGTATGCTGCCAATGGGGGACCATTGGCATTAGGTACCAAACACACTTTTTCGTTTTTTCGTATACTGCCAATGGGGGACCATTGGCATTAGGTGCCAAACACACTTTTTCGTTTTTTCGTATACTGCCAATGGGGGACCATTGGCATTAGGTGCCAAACACACTTTTTCGTTTTTTCATATACTGCCAATGGGGGACCATTGGCATTAGGTGCCAAACACATTCTTTCGTTTTTTCATATACTGCCAATGGGGGACCATTGGCATTAGGTGCCAAACACACTTTTTCGTTTTTTCATATACTGCCAATGGGGGACCATTGGCATTAGGTGCCAAACACACTTTTTCGTTTTTTCGTATACTGCCAATGGGGGACCATTGGCATTAGGTGCCAAACACACTCTTTCATTTTTTCATATACTGCCAATGGGGGACCATTGGCATTAGGTGCCAAACACACTCTTTAATTTTTTCATATACTGCCAATGGGGAACCATTGGCATTAGGTGCCAAACACACTTTTTCGTTTTTTCATATACTGCCAATGGGGGACCATTGGCATTAGGTGCCAAACACAATTTTTCGTTTTTTCGTATACTGTCAATGGGGGACCATTGGCATTAGGTGCCAAACACACTTTTTCGTTTTTTCGTATACTGCCAATGGGGGACCATGGGCATAAGGTGCCAAACACACTCTTTCGTTTTTTCATATACTGCCAATGGGGGACCATTGGCATTAGGTGCCAAACACACTTTTTCGTTTTTTCATATACTGCCAATGGGGTACCATTGGCATTAGGTGCCAAACACACTTTTTCGTTTTTTCATATACTGCCAATGGGGGACCATTGGCATTAGGTGCCAAAAACATTCTTTCGTTTTTTCATATACTGCCAATGGGGGACCATTGGCATTAGGCGCCAAACACACTTTTTCGTTTTTTCGTATACTGCCAATGGGGGACCATTGGCATTAGGTGCCAAACACACTTTTTCGTTTTTTCATATACTGCCAATGGGGGACCATTGGCATTAGGTGCCAAACACACTCTTTCATTTTTTCATATACTGCCAATGGGGAACCATTGGCATTAGGTGCCAAACACATTCTTTCGTTTTTTCATATACTGCCAATGGGGGACCATTGGCATTAGGTGCCAAACACACTTTTTCGTTTTTTCATATACTGCCAATGGGGTACCATTGGCATTAGGTGCCAAACACACTTTTTCGTTTTTTCATATACTGCCAATGGGGGACCATTGGCATTAGGTGCCAAAAACATTCTTTCGTTTTTTCATATACTGCCAATGGGGGACCATTGGCATTAGGTGCCAAACACACTCTTTCATTTTTTCATATACTGCCAATGGGGGACCATTGGCATTAGGTGCCAAACACACTTTTTCGTTTTTTCATATACTGCCAATGGGGGACCATTGGCATTAGGTGCCAAACACACTTCTTCGTTTTTTCATATACTGCCAATGGGGGACCATTGGCATTAGGTGCCAAACACAGTCTTTAATTTTTTCATATACTGCCAATGGGGGACCATTGGGTGCCAAACACACTTTTTCGTTTTTTCATATACTGTCAATGAGGGACCATTGGCATTAGGTGCCAAACACACTCTTTCATTTTTTCATATACTGCCAATGGGGGACCATTGGCATTAGGTGCCAAACACAATTTTTCGTTTTTTCATATACTGCCAATGGGGGACCATTGGCATTAGGTGCCAAACACACTTTTTCGTTTTTTCGTATACTGCCAATGGGGGAACATTGGCATTAGGTGCCAAACACACTTTTTCGTTTTTACGTATACTGCCAATGGGGGACCATTGGCATTAGGTGCCAAACACACTTTTTCGTTTTTTCATATACTGGCCAAACACACTTTTTCGTTTTTTCGTATACTGCCAATGGGGGACCATTGGCATTAGGTGCCAAACACATTCTTTCGTTTTTTCATATACTGCCAATGGGGGACCATTGGCATTAGGTGCCAAACACACTTTTTCGTTTTTTCGTATACTGCCAATGGGGGACCATTGGCATTAGGTGCCAAACACACTTTTTCGTCTTTTCGTATACTGGCAATGGGGGACCATTGGCATAAGGTGCCAAACACACTTTTTCGTTTTTTCATATACTGCCAATGGGGGACCATTGGCATTAGGTGCCAAACACACTTTTTCGTTTTTTCGTATACTGCCAATGGGGGAACATTGGCCTTAGGTGCCAAACACACTTTTTCGTTTTTTCGTATACTGCCAATGGGGGAACATTGGCCTTAGGTGCCAAACACACTTTTTCGTTTTTTCGTATACTGCCAATGGGGGACCATTGGCATTAGGTGCCAAACACACTTTTTCGTTTTTTCGTATACTGCGAATGGGGGACCATTGGCATTAGGTGCCAAACACACTTTTTCGTTTTTTCGTATACTGCCAATGGGGGACCATTGGCATTAGGTGCCAAACACACTTTTTCGTTTTTTCGTATACTGCCAATGGGGGAACATTGGCATTAGGTGCCAAACACACTTTTTCGTTTTTTCGTATACTGCCAATGGGGGACCATTGGCATTAGGTGCCAAACACACTTTTTCGTTTTTTCATATACTGGCCAAACACACTTTTTCGTTTTTTCATATACTGCCAATGGGGGACCATTGGCATTAGGTGCCAAACACACTTTTTCGTTTTTTCATATACTGCCAATGGGGGACCATTGGCATTAGGTGCCAAACACACTTTTTCGTTTTTTCGTATACTGCCAATGGGGGACCATTGGCATAAGGTGCCAAACACATTCTTTCGTTTTTTCATATACTGCCAATGGGGGACCATTGGCATTAGGTGCCAAACACACTTTTTCGTTTTTTCGTATACTGCCAATGGGGGACCATTGGCATTAGGTGCCAAACACACTTTTTCGTCTTTTCGTATACTGGCAATGGGGGACCATTGGCATAAGGTGCCAAACACACTTTTTCGTTTTTTCATATACTGCCAATGGGGGACCATTGGCATTAGGTGCCAAACACACTTTTTCGTTTTTTCGTATACTGCCAATGGGGGAACATTGGCCTTAGGTGCCAAACACACTTTTTCGTTTTTTCGTATACTGCCAATGGGGGAACATTGGCCTTAGGTGCCAAACACACTTTTTCGTTTTTTCGTATACTGCCAATGGGGGACCATTGGCATAAGGTGCCAAACACACTTTTTCGTTTTTTCGTATACTGCGAATGGGGGACCATTGGCATTAGGTGCCAAACACACTTTTTCGTTTTTTCGTATACTGCCAATGGGGGACCATTGGCATTAGGTGCCAAACACACTTTTTCGTTTTTTCGTATACTGCCAATGGGGGACCATTGGCATTAGGTGCCAAACACACTTTTTCGTTTTTTCGTATACTGCCAATGGGGGACCATTGGCATTAGGTGCCAAACACACTTTTTCGTTTTTTCGTATACTGCCAATGGGGGACCATTGGCATTAGGTGCCAAACACACTCTTTCATTTTTTCATATACTGCCAATGGGGGACCATTGACATTAGGTGCCAAACACACTTTTTCGTTTTTTCATATACTGCCAATGGGGGACCATTGGCATTAGGTGCCAAACACACTTTTTCGTTTTTTCATATACTGCCAATGGGGGACCATTGGCATTAGGTGCCAAACATACTTTTTCGTTTTTTCGTATACTGCCAATGGGGGAACATTGGCATTAGGTGCCAAACACACTTTTTCGTTTTTTCGTATACTGCCAATGGGGGGTGCCAAACACACTTTTTCGTTTTTTCATATACTGCCAATGGGGGACCATTGGCATTAGGTGCCAAACACATTCTTTCGTTTTTTCATATACTGCCAATGGGGGACCATTGGCATTAGGTGCCAAACACACTTTTTCGTTTTTTCGTATACTGCCAATGGGGGACCATTGGCATTAGGTGCCAAACACACTCTTTCATTTTTTCATATACTGCCAATGGGGGACCATTGGCATTAGGTGCCAAACACACTTTTTCGTTTTTTCGTATACTGCCAATGGGGGACCATTGGCATTAGGTGCCAAACACATTCTTTCGTTTTTTCATATACTGCCAATGGGGGACCATTGGCATTAGGTGCCAAACACACTTTTTCGTTTTTTCATATACTGCCAATGGGGGACCATTGGCATTAGGTGCCAAACACACTTTTTCGTTTTTTCGTATACTGCCAATGGGGGACCATTGGCATTAGGTGCCAAACACACTTTTTCGTTTTTTCGTATACTGGCAATGGGGGACCATTGGCATTAGGTGCCAAACACACTTTTTCGTTTTTTCATATACTGCCAATGGGGGACCATTGGCATTAGGTGCCAAACACACTTTTTCGTTTTTTCGTTTTTTCGTATACTGCCAATGGGGGAACATTGGCCTTAGGTGCCAAACACACTTTTTCGTTTTTTCGTATACTGCCAATGGGGGACCATTGGCATTAGGTGCCAAACACACTTTTTCGTTTTTTCGTATACTGCGAATGGGGGACCATTGGCATTAGGTGCCAAACACACTTTTTCGTTTTTTCGTATACTGCCAATGGGGGACCATTGGCATTAGGTGCCAAACACACTTTTTCGTTTTTTCGTATACTGCCAATGGGGGAACATTGGCATTAGGTGCCAAACACACTTTTTCGTTTTTTCGTATACTGCCAATGGGGGACCATTGGCATTAGGTGCCAAACACACTTTTTCGTTTTTTCGTATACTGCCAATGGGGGACCATTGGCATTAGGTGCCAAACACATTCTTTCGTTTTTTCATATACTGCCAAAGGCGGACCATTGGCATTAGGTGCCAAACACACTCTTTAATTTTTTCATATACTGCCAATGGGGGACCATTGGCATTAGGTGCCAAACACACTTTTTCGTTTTTTCGTATACTGGCAATGGGGGACCATTGGCATTAGGTGCCAAACACACTTTTTCGTTTTTTCATATACTGCCAATGGGGGACCATTGGCATTAGGTGCCAAACACACTTTTTCGTTTTTTCGTATACTGCCAATGGGGGAACATTGGCCTTAGGTGCCAAACACACTTTTTCGTTTTTTCGTATACTGCCAATGGGGGACCATTGGCATTAGGTGCCAAACACACTTTTTCGTTTTTTCGTATACTGCCAATGGGGGACCATTGGCATTAGGTGCCAAACACACTTTTTCGTTTTTTCGTATACTGGCAATGGGGGACTATTGGCATTAGGTGCCAAACACACTTTTTCGTTTTTTCATATACTGCCAATGGGGGACCATTGGCATTAGGTGCCAAACACACTTTTTCGTTTTTTCGTATACTGCCAATGGGGGAACATTGGCCTTAGGTGCCAAACACACTTTTTCGTTTTTTCGTATACTGCCAATGGGGGACCATTGGCATTAGGTGCCAAACACACTTTTTCGTTTTTTCGTATACTGCGAATGGGGGACCATTGGCATTAGGTGCCAAACACACTTTTTCGTTTTTTCGTATACTGCCAATGGGGGACCATTGGCATTAGGTGCCAAACACACTTTTTCGTTTTTTCGTATACTGCCAATGGGGGACCATTGGCATTAGGTGCCAAACACATTCTTTCGTTTTTTCATATACTGCCAATGGGGGACCATTGGCATTAGGTGCCAAACACACTTTTTCGTTTTTTCATATACTGCCAATGGGGGACCATTGGCATTAGGTGCCAAACACACTTTTTCGTTTTTTCGTATACTGCCAATGGGGGACCATTGGCATTAGGTGCCAAACACACTTTTTCGTTTTTTCGTATACTGCCAATGGGGGACCATTGGCATTAGGTGCCAAACACACTTTTTCGTTTTTTCATATACTGCCAATGGGGGACCATTGGCATTAGGTGCCAAACACACTTTTTCGTTTTTTCGTATACTGCCAATGGGGGAACATTGGCCTTAGGTGCCAAACACACTTTTTCGTTTTTTCGTATACTGCCAATGGGGGACCATTGGCATTAGGTGCCAAACACACTTTTTCGTTTTTTCGTATACTGCGAATGGGGGACCATTGGCATTAGGTGCCAAACACACTTTTTCGTTTTTTCGTATACTGCCAATGGGGGACCATTGGCATTAGGTGCCAAACACACTTTTTCGTTTTTTCGTATACTGCCAATGGGGGACCATTGGCATTAGGTGCCAAACACACTTTTTCGTTTTTTCGTATACTGCCAATGGGGGACCATTGGCATTAGGTGCCAAACACACTTTTTCGTTTTTTCATATACTGCCAATGGGGGACCATTGGCATTAGGTGCCAAACACACTCTTTCGTTTTTTCATATACTGCCAATGGGGGACCATTGGCATTAGGTGCCAAACACACTTTTTCGTTTTTTCATATACTGCCAAAGGCGAACCATTGGCATTAGGTGCTAAACACACTCTTTCATGTTTTCATATACTGCCAATGGGGGACCATTGGCATTAGGTGCCAAACACACTTTTTCGTTTTTTCATATACTGCCAATGGGGGACCATTGGCATTAGGTGCCAAACACACTTTTTCGTTTTTTCATATACTGCCAATGGGGGACCATTGGCATTAGGTGCCAAACACACTTTTTCGTTTTTTCATATACTGCCAATGGGGGACCATTGGCATTAGGTGCCAAACACATTCTTTCGTTTTTTCATATACTGCCAATGGGGGACCATTGGCATTAGGTGCCAAACATACTTTTTCGTTTTTTCATATACTGCCAATGGGGGACCATTGGCATTAGGTGCCAAACACACTTTTTCGTTTTTTCATATACTGCCAATGGGGGACCATTGGCATTAGGTGCCAAACACACTTTTTCGTTTTTTCATATACTGCCAATGGGGGACCATTGGCATTAGGTGCCAAACACACTTTTTCGTTTTTTCATATACTGCCAATGGGGGACCATTGGCATTAGGTGCCAAACACATTCTTTCGTTTTTTCATATACTGCCAATGGGGGACCATTGGCATTAGGTGCCAAACACACTTTTTCGTTTTTTCATATACTGCCAATGGGGGACCATTGGCATTAGGTGCCAAACACATTCTTTCGTTTTTTCATATACTGCCAATGGGGGACCATTGGCATTAGGTGCCAAACACACTTTTTCGCTTTTCGTATACTGCCAATGGGGGACCATTGGCATTAGGTGCCAAACACATTCTTTCGTTTTTTCATATACTGCCAATGGGGGACCATTGGCATTAGGTGCCAAACACATTCTTTCGTTTTTTCATATACTGCCAATGGGGGACCATTGGCATTAGGTACCAAACACACTTTTTCGTTTTTTCATATACTGCCAATGGGGGACCATTGGCATTAGGTGCCAAACACACTTTTTCGTTTTTTCATATACTGCCAATGGGGGACCATTGGCATTAGGTGCCAAACACACTTTTTCGTTTTTTCATATACTGCCAATGGGGGACCATTGGCACTAGGTGCCAAACACACTTTTTCGTTTTTTCATATACTGCCAATGGGGGACCATTGGCATTAGGTACCAAACACACTTTTTCGTTTTTTCATATACTGCCAATGTGGGACCATTGGCATTAGGTGCCAAACACATTCTTTCGTTTTTTCATATACTGCCAATGGGGGACCATTGGCATTAGGTGCCAAACACACTTTTTCGTTTTTTCATATACTGCCAATGGGGGACCATTGGCATTAGGTGCCAAACACATTCTTTCGTTTTTTCATATACTGCCAATGGGGGACCATTGGCATTAGGTGCAAAACACACTTTTTCGTTTTTTCATATACTGCCAATGGGGGACCATTGGCATTAGGTGCCAAACACACTTTTTCGTTTTTTCATATACTGCCAATGGGGGACCATTGGCATTAGGTGCCAAACACACTTGTTCGTTTTTTCGTATACTGCCAATGGGGGACCATTGGCATTAGGTGCCAAACACACTTTTTCGTTTTTTCATATACTGCCAATGGGGGACCATTGGCATTAGGTGCAAAACACACTTTTTCGTTTTTTCATATACTGCCAATGGGGGACCATTGGCATTAGGTGCCAAACACACTTGTTCGTTTTTTCATATACTGCCAATGGGGGACCATTGGCATTAGGTGCCAAACACATTCTTTCGTTTTTTCATATACTGCCAATGGGCGACCATTGGCATTAGGTGCCAAACACACTTTTTCGTTTTTTCATATACTGCCAATGGGGGACCATTGGCATTAGGTGCCAAACACACTTTTTCGTTTTTTCATATACTGCCAATGGGGGACCATTGGCATTAGGTGCCAAACACATTCTTTCGTTTTTTCATATACTGCCAATGGGGGACCATTGGCATTAGCTGCCAAACACACTTTTTCGTTTTTTCATATACTGCCAATGGGGGACCATTGGCATTAGGTGCCAAACACATTCTTTCCTTTTTTCATATACTGCCAATGGGGGACCATTGTCATTAGGTGCCAAACACATTCTTTCGTTTTTTCATATACTGCCAATGGGGGACCATTGGCATTAGGTGCCAAACACACTTGTTCGTTTTTTCGTATACTGCCAATGGGGGACCATTGGCATTAGGTGCCAAACACACTTTTTCGTTTTTTCATATACTGCCAATGGGGGACCATTGGCATTAGGTGCAAAACACACTTTTTCGTTTTTTCATATACTGCCAATGGGGGACCATTGGCATTAGGTGCCAAACACACTTTTTCGTTTTTTCATATACTGCCAATGGGGGACCATTGGCATTAGGTGCCAAACACATTCTTTCGTTTTTTCATATACTGCCAATGGGGGACCATTGGCATTAGGTGCCAAACACATTCTTTCGTTTTTTCATATACTGCCAATGGGGGACCATTGGCATTAGGTGCCAAACACACTTTTTCGTTTTTTCATATACTGCCAATGGGGGACCATTGGCATTAGGTGCCAAACACATTCTTTCGTTTTTTCATATACTGCCAATGGGCGACCATTGGCATTAGGTGCAAAACACACTTTTTCGTTTTTTCATATACTGCCAATGGGGGACCATTGGCATTAGGTGCCAAACACACTTTTTCGTTTTTTCATATACTGCCAATGGGGGACCATTGGCATTAGGTGCCAAACACATTCTTTCGTTTTTTCATATACTGCCAATGGGGGACCATTGGCATTAGCTGCCAAACACACTTTTTCGTTTTTTCATATACTGCCAATGGGGGACCATTGGCATTAGGTGCCAAACACATTCTTTCCTTTTTTCATATACTGCCAATGGGGGACCATTGTCATTAGGTGCCAAACACATTCTTTCGTTTTTTCATATACTGCCAATGGGGGACCATTGGCATTAGGTGCCAAACACACTTGTTCGTTTTTTCGTATACTGCCAATGGGGGACCATTGGCATTAGGTGCCAAACACACTTTTTCGTTTTTTCATATACTGCCAATGGGGGACCATTGGCATTAGGTGCAAAACACACTTTTTCGTTTTTTCATATACTGCCAATGGGGGACCATTGGCATTAGGTGCCAAACACACTTTTTCGTTTTTTCATATACTGCCAATGGGGGACCATTGGCATTAGGTGCCAAACACATTCTTTCGTTTTTTCATATACTGCCAATGGGGGACCATTGGCATTAGGTGCCAAACACATTCTTTCGTTTTTTCATATACTGCCAATGGGGGACCATTGGCATTAGGTGCCAAACACACTTTTTCGTTTTTTCATATACTGCCAATGGGGGACCATTGGCATTAGGTGCCAAACACAATTTTTCGTTTTTTCATATACTGCCAATGGGGGACCATTGGCATTAGGTGCCAAACACACTTTTTCGTTTTTTCATATACTGCCAATGGGGGACCATTGGCATTAGGTGCCAAACACACTTTTTCGTTTTTTCATATACTGCCAATGGGCGACCATTGGCATTAGGTGCCAAACACAATTTTTCGTTTTTTCATATACTGCCAATGGGGGACCATTGGCATTAGGTGCCAAACACACTTGTTCGTTTTTTCATATACTGCCAATGGGGGACCATTGGCATTAGGTGCCAAACACACTTTTTCGTTTTTTCATATACTGCCAATGGGGGACCATTGGCATTAGGTGCCAAACACACTTGTTCGTTTTTTCATATACTGCCAATGGGGGACCATTGGCATTAGGTGCCAAACACACTTTTTCGTTTTTTCATATACTGCCAATGGGGGACCATTGGCATTAGGTGCCAAACACACTTTTTCGTTTTTTCATATACTGCCAATGGGGGACCATTGGCATTAGGTGCCAAACACACTTTTTCGTTTTTTCATATACTGCCAATGGGGGACCATTGGCATTAGGTGCCAAACACATTCTTTCGTTTTTTCATATACTGCCAATGGGCGACCATTGGCATTAGGTGCCAAACACACTTTTTCGTTTTTTCATATACTGCCAATGGGGGACCATTGGCATTAGGTGCCAAACACATTCTTTCGTTTTTTCATATACTGCCAATGGGGGACCATTGGCATTAGGTGCCAAACACATTCTTTCCTTTTTTCATATACTGCCAATGGGGGACCATTGTCATTAGGTGCCAAACACATTCTTTCGTTTTTTCATATACTGCCAATGGGGGACCATTGGCATTAGGTGCCAAACACACTTGTTCGTTTTTTCGTATACTGCCAATGGGGGACCATTGGCATTAGGTGCCAAACACACTTGTTCGTTTTTTCATATACTGCCAATGGGGGACCATTGGCATTAGGTGCCAAACACACTTTTTCGTTTTTTCATATACTGCCAATGGGGGACCATTGGCATTAGGTGCCAAACACACTTTTTCGTTTTTTCATATACTGCCAATGGGGGACCATTGGCATTAGGTGCCAAACACACTTTTTCGTTTTTTCATATACTGCCAATGGGGGACCATTGGCATTAGGTGCCAAACACATTCTTTCGTTTTTTCATATACTGCCAATGGGCGACCATTGGCATTAGGTGCCAAACACACTTTTTCGTTTTTTCATATACTGCCAATGGGGGACCATTGGCATTAGGTGCCAAACACATTCTTTCGTTTTTTCATATACTGCCAATGGGGGACCATTGGCATTAGGTGCCAAACACATTCTTTCCTTTTTTCATATACTGCCAATGGGGGACCATTGGCATTAGGTGCCAAACACACTTTTTCGTTTTTTCGTATACTGCCAATGGGGGACCATTGGCATTAGGTGCCAAACACATTCTTTCGTTTTTTCATATACTGCCAATGGGGGACCATTGGCATTAGGTGCCAAACACACTTTTTCGTTTTTTCATATACTGCCAATGGGGGACCATTGGCATTAGGTGCCAAACACACTTTTTCGTTTTTTCATATACTGCCAATGGGGGACCATCGGCATTAGGTGCCAAACACACTTTTTCGTTTTTTCATATACTGCCAATGGGGGACCATTGGCATTAGGTGCCAAACACAATTTTTCGTTTTTTCATATACTGCGAATGGGGGACCATTGGCATTAGGTGCCAAACACACTTTTTCGTTTTTTCATATACTGCCAATGGGGGACCATTGGCATTAGGTGCCAAACACACTTTTTCGTTTTTTCATATACTGCCAATGGGGGACCATTGGCATTAGGTGCCAAACACATTCTTTCGTTTTTTCATATACTGCCAATGGGGGACCATTGGCATTAGGTGCCAAACACACTTTTTCGTTTTTTCGTATACTGCCAATGGGGGACCATTGGCATTAGGTGCCAAACACACTTTTTCGTTTTTTCATATACTGCCAATGGGGGACCATTGGCATTAGGTGCCAAACACACTTTTTCGTTTTTTCATATACTGCCAATGGGGGACCATTGGCATTAGGTGCCAAACACATTCTTTCGTTTTTTCATATACTGCCAATGGGGGACCATTGGCATTAGGTGCCAAACACACTTGTTCGTTTTTTCATATACTGCCAATGGGGGACCATTGGCATTAGGTGCCAAACACACTTTTTCGTTTTTTCATATACTGCCAATGGGGGACCATTGGCATTAGGTGCCAAACACACTTTTTCGTTTTTTCATATACTGCCAATGGGGGACCATTGGCATTAGGTGCTAAACACATTCTTTCGTTTTTTCATATACTGCCAATGGGGGACCATTGGCATTAGGTGCCAAACACACTTTTTCGTTTTTTCATATACTGCCATTGGGGGACCATTGGCATTAGGTGCCAAACACATTCTTTCGTTTTTTCATATACTGCCAATGGGGGACCATTGGCATTAGGTGCCAAACACACTTTTTCGTTTTTTCGTATACTGCCAATGGGGGACCATTGGCATTAGGTGCCACACACATTCTTTCGTTTTTTCATATACTGCCAATGGGGGACCATTGGCATTAGGTGCCAAACACATTCTTTCGTTTTTTCATATACTGCCAATGGGGGACCATTGGCATTAGGTGCCAAACACACTTTTTGGTTTTTTCATATACTGCCAATGGGGGACCATTGGCATTAGGTGCCAAACACACTTTTTCGTTTTTTCATATACTGCCAATGGGGGACCATTGGCATTAGGTGCCAAACACATTCTTTCGTTTTTTCATATACTGCCAATGGGGGACCATTGGCATTAGGTGCCAAACACACTTTTTCGTTTTTTCATATACTGCCAATGGGGGACCATTGGCATTAGGTGCCAAACACACTTTTTCGGCTTTTCGTATACTGCCAATGGGGGCCCATTTTCATTAGGTGCCAAACACACTTTTTCGTTTTTTCATATACTGCCAATGGGGGACCATTGGCATTAGGTGCCAAACACACTTTTTCGTTTTTTCATATACTGCCAATGGGGGACCATTGGCATTAGGTGCCAAACACACTTTTTCGTATTTTCATATACTGCCAATGGGGGACCATTGGCATTAGGTGCCAAACACACTTTTTCGTTTTTTCATATACTGCCAATGGGGGACCATTGGCATTAGGTGCCAAACACATTCTTTCGTTTTTTCATATACTGCCAATGGGGGACCATTGGCATTAGGTGCCAAACACACTTTTTCGTTTTTTCATATACTGCCAATGGGGGACCATTGGCATTAGGTGCCAAACACATTCTTTCGTTTTTTCATATACTGCCAATGGGGGACCATTGGCATTAGGTGCCAAACACACTTTTTCGTTTTTTCATATACTGCCAATGGGGGACCATTGGCATTAGGTGCCAAACACACTTTTTCGTTTTTTCATATACTGCCAATGGGGGACCATTGGCATTAGGTGCCAAACACACTTTTTCGTTTTTTCATATACTGCCAATGGGGCACCATTGGCATTAGGTGCCAAACAAATTCTTTCGTTTTTTCATATTCTGCCAATGGGGGACCATTGGCATTAGGTGCCAAACACATTTTTTCGTTTTTTCATATTCTGCCAATGGGGGACCATTGGCATTAGGTGCCAAACACACTTTTTCGTTTTTTCATATACTGCCAATGGGGGACCATTGGCATTAGGTGCCAAATACACTTTTTCGTTTTTTCATATACTGCCAATGGGGGACCATTGGCATTAGGTGCCAAACACACTTTTTCGTTTTTTCGTATACTGCCAATGGGGGACCATTGGCATTAAGTGCCAAACACACTTTTTCGTTTTTTCGTATACTGCCAATGGGGGACCATTGGCATTAGGTGCCAAACACATTTTTTCGTTTTTTCATATACTGCCAATGGGGGACCATTGGCATTAGGTGCCAAACACACTTTTTCGTTTTTTCGTATACTGCCAATGGGGGACCATTGGCATTAGGTGCCAAACACATTCTTTCGTTTTTTCGTATACTGCCAATGGGGGACCATTGGCATTAGGTGCCAAACACAATTTTTCGTTTTTTCATATACTGCCAATGGGGGACCATTGGCATTAGGTGCCAAACACACTCTTTCGTCTTTTCATACGCTGCCAATGGGGGACCATTGGCATTAGGTGCCAAACACAATTTTTCGTTTTTTCATATACTGCCAATGGGGGACCATTGGCATTAGGTGCCAAACACAATTTTTCGTTTTTTCATATACTGCCAATGGGGGACCATTGGCATTAGGTGCCAAACACACTTTTTCGTTTTTTCATATACTGCCAATGGGGGACCATTGGCATTAGGTGCTAAACACACTTTTTCGTTTTTTCATATACTGCCAATGGGGGACCATTGGCATTAGGTGCTAAACACACTTTTTCGTTTTTTCGTATACTGCCAATGGGGGACCATTGGCATTAGGTGCCAAACACACTTTTTCGTTTTTTCATATACTGCCAATGGGGGACCATTGGCATTAGGTGCCAAACACACTTTTTCGTTTTTTCATATACTGCCAATGGGGGACCATTGGCATTAGGTGCTAAACACACTTTTTCGTTTTTTCGTATACTGCCAATGGGGGACCATTGGCATAAGGTGCTAAACACACTTTTTCGTTTTTTCATATACTGCCAATGGGGGACCATTGGCATTAGGTGCTAAACACACTTTTTCGTTTTTTCATATTCTGCCAATGGGGGACCATTGGCATTAGGTGCCAAACACACTTTTTCGTTTTTTCGTATACTGCCAATGGGGGACCATTGGCATTAGGTGCTAAACACACTTTTTCGTTTTTTCATATACTGCCAATGGGGGACCATTGGCATTAGGTGCCAAACACACTTTTTCGTTTTTTCATATACTGCCAATGGTGGACCATTGGCACTAGGTGCCAAACACACTTTTTCGTTTTTTCATATACTGCCAATGGGGGACCATTGGCATAAGGTGCTAAACACACTTTTTCGTTTTTTCATATACTGCCAATGGGGGACCATTGGCATTAGGTGCCAAACACACTTTTTCGTTTTTTCGTATACTGCCAATGGGGGACCATTGGCATTAGGTGCCAAACACACTTTTTCGTTTTTTCATATACTGCCAATGGGGGACCATTGGCATTAGGTGCCAAACACATTCTTTCGTTTTTTCATATACTGCCAATGGGGGACCATTGGCATTAGGTGCCAAACACACTTTTTCGTTTTTTCATATACTGCCAATGGGGGACCATTGGCATTAGGTGCCAAACACATTCTTTCGTTTTTTCATATACTGCCAATGGGGGACCATTGGCATTAGGTGCCAAACACATTCTTTCGTTTTTTCGTATACTGCCAATGGGGGACCATTGGCATTAGGTGCCAAACACACTTTTTCGTTTTTTCATATACTGCCAATGGGGGACCATTGGCATTAGGTGCCAAACACACTTTTTCGTTTTTTCGTATACTGCCAATGGGGGACCATTGGCATTAGGTGCCAAACACACTTTTTCGTTTTTTCATATTCTGCCAATGGGGGACCATTGGCATTAGGTGCCAAACACACTTTTTCGTTTTTTCATATTCTGCCAATGGGGGACCATTGGCATAAGGTGCTAAACACACTTTTTCGTTTTTTCATATACTGCCAATGGGGGACCATTGGCATAAGGTGCTAAACACACTTTTTCGTTTTTTCATATACTGCCAATGGGGGACCATTGGCATTAGGTGCCAAACACACTTTTTCGTTTTTTCATATACTGCCAATGGGGGACCATTGGCATTAGGTGCCAAACACACTTTTTCGTTTTTTCATATACTGCCAATGGGGGACCATTGGCATTAGGTGCCAAACACACTTTTTCGTTTTTTCGTATACTGCCAATGGGGGACCATTGGCATTAGGTGCCAAACACACTTTTTCGTTTTTTCGTATACTGCCAATGGGGGACCATTGGCATTAGGTGCTAAACACACTTTTTCGTTTTTTCATATACTGCCAATGGGGGACCATTGGCATTAGGTGCCAAACATACTTTTTCGTTCTTTCATATACTGCCAATGGGGGACCATTGGCATTAGGTGCCAAACACACTTTTTCGTTCTTTCGTATACTGCCAATGGGGGACCATTGGCATTAGGTGCCAAACACACTTTTTCGGCTTTTCGTATACTGCCAATGGGGGACCATTGGCATTAGGTGCCAAACACACTTGTTCGTTTTTTCATATGCTGCCAATGGAGGCCCATTGGCATTAGGTGCCAAACACACTTTTTCGTTTTTTCGTATACTGCCAATGGGGGACCATTGGCATTAGGTGCTAAACACACTTTTTCGTTTTTTCATATACTGCCAATGGGGGACCATTGGCATTAGGTGCCAAACACACTTTTTCGTTTTTTCATATACTGCCAATGGGGGACCATTGGCATTAGGTGCCAAACACACTTGTTCGTTTTTTCATATACTGCCAATGGGGGACCATTGGCATTAGGTGCCAAACACACTTTTTCGTTTTTTCATATACTGATAATTTGGGACCATTGGCATTGGGTGCCAAACAGATTCTTTCGTTTTTTCATATACTGCCAATGGGGGACCATTGGCATTAGGTGCCAAACACACTTTTTCGTTCTTTCATATACTGATAGTTTGGGACCATTGGCATTGGGTGCCAAACAGATTCTTTCGTTTTTTCATATACTGCCAATGGGGGACCATTGGCATTAGGTGCCAAACACACTTTTTCGTTTTTTCATATACTACCAATGGGGGACCTTTGGCATTAGGTGCTAAACACACTTTTTCGTTTTTCGTATACTGCCAATGGGGGACCATTGGCATTAGGTGCCAAACACACTTTTTCGTTTTTTCATATACTGCCAATGGGGGACCATTGGCATTAGGTGCCAAACACACTTTTTCGATTTTTCGTATACTGCCAATGGGGGACCATTGGCATTAGGTGCCAAACACCCTTTTTCGTTTTTTCATATTCTGCCAATGGGGGACCATTGGCATTAGGTGCCAAACACACTTTTTCGTTTTTTCATATACTACCAATGGGGGACCTTTGGCATTAGGTGCCAAACACACTTTTTCGTTTTTTCATATACTGCCAATGGGGGACCATTGGCATCAGGTGCCAAACACACTTTTTCGTTTTTTCATATACTGCCAATAGGGGACCATTGGCATTAGGTGCCAAACACATTCTTTCGTTTTTTCATACGCTGCCAATGGGGGACCATTGGCATCAGGTGCCAAACACACTTTTTCGTTTTTTCATATACTGCCAATGGGGGACCATTGGCATTAGGTGCCAAACACACTTTTTCGTTTTTTCATATACTACCAATGGGGGACCTTTGGCATTAGGTGCCAAACACACTTTTTCGTTTTTCGTATACTGCCAATGGGGGACCATTGGCATTAGGTGCCAAACACACTTTTTCGTTGTTCGGAATACTGCCAATGGGGGACCATTGGCATTAGGTACCAAACACACTTTTTCGTTTTTTCATATACTGCCAATGGGGGACCATTTGCATAAGGTGCCAAACACACTTTTTCGTTTTTTCATATACTGCCAATGGGGGACCATTGGCATAAGGTGCTAAACACACTTTTTCGTTTTTTCATATACTGCCAATGGGGGACCATTGGCATTAGGTGCCAAACACACTTTTTCGTTTTTTCGTATACTGCCAATGGGGGACCATTGGCATTAGGTGCCAAACACACTTTTTCGTTTTTTCATATACTGCCAATGGGGGACCATTGGCATTAGGTGCCAAACACATTCTTTCGTTTTTTCATATACTGCCAATGGGGGACCATTGGCATTAGGTGCCAAACACACTTTTTCGTTTTTTCATATACTGCCAATGGGGGACCATTGGCATTAGGTGCCAAACACATTCTTTCGTTTTTTCATATACTGCCAATGGGGGACCATTGGCATTAGGTGCCAAACACATTCTTTCGTTTTTTCGTATACTGCCAATGGGGGACCATTGGCATTAGGTGCCAAACACACTTTTTCGTTTTTTCATATACTGCCAATGGGGGACCATTGGCATTAGGTGCCAAACACACTTTTTCGTTTTTTCGTATACTGCCAATGGGGGACCATTGGCATTAGGTGCCAAACACACTTTTTCGTTTTTTCATATTCTGCCAATGGGGGACCATTGGCATTAGGTGCCAAACACACTTTTTCGTTTTTTCATATACTGCCAATGGGGGACCATTGGCATAAGGTGCTAAACACACTTTTTCGTTTTTTCATATACTGCCAATGGGGGACCATTGGCATTAGGTGCCAAACACACTTTTTCGTTTTTTCATATACTGCCAATGGGGGACCATTGGCATTAGGTGCCAAACACACTTTTTCGTTTTTTCATATACTGCCAATGGGGGACCATTGGCATTAGGTGCCAAACACACTTTTTCGTTTTTTCGTATACTGCCAATGGGGGACCATTGGCATTAGGTGCCAAACACACTTTTTCGTTTTTTCGTATACTGCCAATGGGGGACCATTGGCATTAGGTGCTAAACACACTTTTTCGTTTTTTCATATACTGCCAATGGGGGACCATTGGCATTAGGTGCCAAACATACTTTTTCGTTCTTTCATATACTGCCAATGGGGGACCATTGGCATTAGGTGCCAAACACACTTTTTCGTTCTTTCGTATACTGCCAATGGGGGACCATTGGCATTAGGTGCCAAACACACTTTTTCGGCTTTTCGTATACTGCCAATGGGGGACCATTGGCATTAGGTGCCAAACACACTTGTTCGTTTTTTCATATGCTGCCAATGGAGGCCCATTGGCATTAGGTGCCAAACACACTTTTTCGTTTTTTCGTATACTGCCAATGGGGGACCATTGGCATTAGGTGCTAAACACACTTTTTCGTTTTTTCATATACTGCCAATGGGGGACCATTGGCATTAGGTGCCAAACACACTTTTTCGTTTTTTCATATACTGCCAATGGGGGACCATTGGCATTAGGTGCCAAACACACTTGTTCGTTTTTTCATATACTGCCAATGGGGGACCATTGGCATTAGGTGCCAAACACACTTTTTCGTTTTTTCATATACTGATAATTTGGGACCATTGGCATTGGGTGCCAAACAGATTCTTTTGTTTTTTCATATACTGCCAATGGGGGACCATTGGCATTAGGTGCCAAACACACTTTTTCGTTCTTTCATATACTGATAGTTTGGGACCATTGGCATTGGGTGCCAAACAGATTCTTTCGTTTTTTCATATACTGCCAATGGGGGACCATTGGCATTAGGTGCCAAACACACTTTTTCGTTTTTTCATATACTACCAATGGGGGACCTTTGGCATTAGGTGCTAAACACACTTTTTCGTTTTTTCGTATACTGCCAATGGGGGACCATTGGCATTAGGTGCCAAACACACTTTTTCGTTTTTTCATATACTGCCAATGGGGGACCATTGGCATTAGGTGCCAAACACACTTTTTCGATTTTTCGTATACTGCCAATGGGGGACCATTGGCATTAGGTGCCAAACACCCTTTTTCGTTTTTTCATATTCTGCCAATGGGGGACCATTGGCATTAGGTGCCAAACACACTTTTTCGTTTTTTCATATACTACCAATGGGGGACCTTTGGCATTAGGTGCCAAACACACTTTTTCGTTTTTTCATATACTGCCAATGGGGGACCATTGGCATCAGGTGCCAAACACACTTTTTCGTTTTTTCATATACTGCCAATAGGGGACCATTGGCATTAGGTGCCAAACACATTCTTTCGTTTTTTCATATACTGCCAATGGGGGACCATTGGCATTAGGTGCCAAACACACTTTTTCGATTTTTCGTATACTGCCAATGGGGGACCATTGGCATTAGGTGCCAAACACCCTTTTTCGTTTTTTCATATTCTGCCAATGGGGGACCTTTGGCATTAGGTGCTAAACACACTTTTTCGTTTTTTCGTATACTGCCAATGGGGGACCATTGGCATTAGGTGCCAAACACACTTTTTCGTTTTTTCATATACTGCCAATGGGGGACCATTGGCATTAGGTGCCAAACACACTTTTTCGATTTTTCGTATACTGCCAATGGGGGACCATTGGCATTAGGTGCCAAACACCCTTTTTCGTTTTTTCATATTCTGCCAATGGGGGACCATTGGCATCAGGTGCCAAACACACTTTTTCGTTTTTTCATATACTGCCAATGGGGGACCATTGGCATTAGGTGCCAAACACACTTTTTCGTTTTTTCATATACTACCAATGGGGGACCTTTGGCATTAGGTGCCAAACACACTTTTTCGTTTTTTCGTATACTGCCAATGGGGGACCATTGGCATTAGGTGCCAAACACACTTTTTCGTTGTTCGGAATACTGCCAATGGGGGACCATTGGCATTAGGTACCAAACACACTTTTTCGTTTTTTCATATACTGCCAATGGGGGACCATTGGCATAAGGTGCTAAACACACTTTTTCGTTTTTTCATATACTGCCAATGGGGGACCATTGGCATTAGGTGCCAAACACACTTTTTCGTTGTTCGGAATACTGCCAATGGGGGACCATTGGCATTAGGTGCCAAACACACTTTTTCGTTTTTTCATATACTGCCAATGGGGGACCATTGGCATAAGGTGCTAAACACACTTTTTCGTTTTTTCATATACTGCCAATGGGGGACCATTGGCATTAGGTGCCAAACACACTTTTTCGTTGTTCGGAATACTGCCAATGGGGGACCATTGGCATTAGGTGCCAAACACACTTTTTCGTTTTTTCATATACTGATAATTTGGGACCATTGGCATTAGGTGCCAAACACACTTTTTCGTTTTTTCATATACTGCCAATGGGGGACCATTGGCATTAGGTGCCAAACACACTTTTTCGTTTTTTCATATACTGCCAATGGGGGACCATTGGCATTAGGTGCCAAACACATTCTTTCGTTTTTCATATACTGCCAATGGGGGACCATTGGCATTAGGTGCCAAACACACTTTTTCGTTTTTTCATATACTGCCAATGGGGGACCATTGGCATTAGGTGCCAAACACATTCTTTCGTTTTTTCATATACTGCCAATGGGGGACCATTGGCATTAGGTGCCAAACACATTCTTTCGTTTTTTCATATACTGCCAATGGGGGACCATTGGCATTAGGTGCCAAACACACTTTTTCGTTTTTTCATATACTGCCAATGGGGGACCATTGGCATTAGGTGCCAAACACACTTTTTCGTTTTTTCATATACTGCCAATGGGGGACCATTGGCATTAGGTGCCAAACACACTTTTTCGTTTTTTCGTATACTGCCAATGGGGGACCATTGGCATTAAGTGCCAAACACACTTTTTCGTTTTTTCGTATACTGCCAATGGGGGACCATTGGCATTAGGTGCCAAACACATTTTTTCGTTTTTTCATATACTGCCAATGGGGGACCATTGGCATTAGGTGCCAAACACACTTTTTCGTTTTTTCGTATACTGCCAATGGGGGACCATTGGCATTAGGTGCCAAACACATTCTTTCGTTTTTTCGTATACTGCCAATGGGGGACCATTGGCATTAGGTGCCAAACACAATTTTTCGTTTTTTCATATTCTGCCAATGGGGGACCATTGGCATTAGGTGCCAAACACACTCTTTCGTCTTTTCATACGCTGCCAATGGGGGACCATTGGCATTAGGTGCCAAACACAATTTTTCGTTTTTTCATATACTGCCAATGGGGGACCATTGGCATTAGGTGCCAAACACAATTTTTCGTTTTTTCATATACTGCCAATGGGGGACCATTGGCATTAGGTGCCAAACACACTTTTTCGTTTTTTCATATACTGCCAATGGGGGACCATTGGCATTAGGTGCTAAACACACTTTTTCGTTTTTTCATATACTGCCAATGGGGGACCATTGGCATTAGGTGCTAAACACACTTTTTCGTTTTTTCGTATACTGCCAATGGGGGACCATTGGCATTAGGTGCCAAACACACTTTTTCGTTTTTTCATATACTGCCAATGGGGGACCATTGGCATTAGGTGCTAAACACACTTTTTCGTTTTTTCGTATACTGCCAATGGGGGACCATTGGCATAAGGTGCTAAACACACTTTTTCGTTTTTTCATATACTGCCAATGGGGGACCATTGGCATTAGGTGCCAAACACACTTTTTCGTTTTTTCATATTCTGCCAATGGGGGACCATTGGCATTAGGTGCCAAACACACTTTTTCGTTTTTTCGTATACTGCCAATGGGGGACCATTGGCATTAGGTGCTAAACACACTTTTTCGTTTTTTCATATACTGCCAATGGGGGACCATTGGCATTAGGTGCCAAACACACTTTTTCGTTTTTTCATATACTGCCAATGGTGGACCATTGGCACTAGGTGCCAAACACACTTTTTCGTTTTTTCATATACTGCCAATGGGGGACCATTGGCATAAGGTGCTAAACACACTTTTTCGTTTTTTCATATACTGCCAATGGGGGACCATTGGCATTAGGTGCCAAACACACTTTTTCGTTTTTTCGTATACTGCCAATGGGGGACCATTGGCATTAGGTGCCAAACACACTTTTTCGTTTTTTCATATACTGCCAATGGGGGACCATTGGCATTAGGTGCCAAACACATTCTTTCGTTTTTTCATATACTGCCAATGGGGGACCATTGGCATTAGGTGCCAAACACACTTTTTCGTTTTTTCATATACTGCCAATGGGGGACCATTGGCATTAGGTGCCAAACACATTCTTTCGTTTTTTCATATACTGCCAATGGGGGACCATTGGCATTAGGTGCCAAACACATTCTTTCGTTTTTTCGTATACTGCCAATGGGGGACCATTGGCATTAGGTGCCAAACACATTCTTTCGTTTTTTCATATACTGCCAATGGGGGACCATTGGCATTAGGTGCCAAACACATTCTTTCGTTTTTTCATATACTGCCAATGGGGGACCATTGGCATCAGGTGCCAAACACACTTTTTCGTTTTTTCATATACTGCCAATAGGGGACCATTGGCATTAGGTGCCAAACACATTCTTTCGTTTTTTCATATACTGCCAATGGGGGACCATTGGCATTAGGTGCCAAACACACTTTTTCGATTTTTCGTATACTGCCAATGGGGGACCATTGGCATTAGGTGCCAAACACCCTTTTTCGTTTTTTCATATTCTGCCAATGGGGGACCTTTGGCATTAGGTGCTAAACACACTTTTTCGTTTTTTCGTATACTGCCAATGGGGGACCATTGGCATTAGGTGCCAAACACACTTTTTCGTTTTTTCATATACTGCCAATGGGGGACCATTGGCATTAGGTGCCAAACACACTTTTTCGATTTTTCGTATACTGCCAATGGGGGACCATTGGCATTAGGTGCCAAACACCCTTTTTCGTTTTTTCATATTCTGCCAATGGGGGACCATTGGCATCAGGTGCCAAACACACTTTTTCGTTTTTTCATATACTGCCAATGGGGGACCATTGGCATTAGGTGCCAAACACACTTTTTCGTTTTTTCATATACTACCAATGGGGGACCTTTGGCATTAGGTGCCAAACACACTTTTTCGTTTTTTCGTATACTGCCAATGGGGGACCATTGGCATTAGGTGCCAAACACACTTTTTCGTTGTTCGGAATACTGCCAATGGGGGACCATTGGCATTAGGTACCAAACACACTTTTTCGTTTTTTCATATACTGCCAATGGGGGACCATTGGCATAAGGTGCTAAACACACTTTTTCGTTTTTTCATATACTGCCAATGGGGGACCATTGGCATTAGGTGCCAAACACACTTTTTCGTTGTTCGGAATACTGCCAATGGGGGACCATTGGCATTAGGTGCCAAACACACTTTTTCGTTTTTTCATATACTGCCAATGGGGGACCATTGGCATAAGGTGCTAAACACACTTTTTCGTTTTTTCATATACTGCCAATGGGGGACCATTGGCATTAGGTGCCAAACACACTTTTTCGTTGTTCGGAATACTGCCAATGGGGGACCATTGGCATTAGGTGCCAAACACACTTTTTCGTTTTTTCATATACTGATAATTTGGGACCATTGGCATTAGGTGCCAAACACACTTTTTCGTTTTTTCATATACTGCCAATGGGGGACCATTGGCATTAGGTGCCAAACACACTTTTTCGTTTTTTCATATACTGCCAATGGGGGACCATTGGCATTAGGTGCCAAACACATTCTTTCGTTTTTCATATACTGCCAATGGGGGACCATTGGCATTAGGTGCCAAACACACTTTTTCGTTTTTTCATATACTGCCAATGGGGGACCATTGGCATTAGGTGCCAAACACATTCTTTCGTTTTTTCATATACTGCCAATGGGGGACCATTGGCATTAGGTGCCAAACACATTCTTTCGTTTTTTCATATACTGCCAATGGGGGACCATTGGCATTAGGTGCCAAACACACTTTTTCGTTTTTTCATATACTGCCAATGGGGGACCATTGGCATTAGGTGCCAAACACACTTTTTCGTTTTTTCATATACTGCCAATGGGGGACCATTGGCATTAGGTGCCAAACACACTTTTTCGTTTTTTCGTATACTGCCAATGGGGGACCATTGGCATTAAGTGCCAAACACACTTTTTCGTTTTTTCGTATACTGCCAATGGGGGACCATTGGCATTAGGTGCCAAACACATTTTTTCGTTTTTTCATATACTGCCAATGGGGGACCATTGGCATTAGGTGCCAAACACACTTTTTCGTTTTTTCGTATACTGCCAATGGGGGACCATTGGCATTAGGTGCCAAACACATTCTTTCGTTTTTTCGTATACTGCCAATGGGGGACCATTGGCATTAGGTGCCAAACACAATTTTTCGTTTTTTCATATTCTGCCAATGGGGGACCATTGGCATTAGGTGCCAAACACACTCTTTCGTCTTTTCATACGCTGCCAATGGGGGACCATTGGCATTAGGTGCCAAACACAATTTTTCGTTTTTTCATATACTGCCAATGGGGGACCATTGGCATTAGGTGCCAAACACAATTTTTCGTTTTTTCATATACTGCCAATGGGGGACCATTGGCATTAGGTGCCAAACACACTTTTTCGTTTTTTCATATACTGCCAATGGGGGACCATTGGCATTAGGTGCTAAACACACTTTTTCGTTTTTTCATATACTGCCAATGGGGGACCATTGGCATTAGGTGCTAAACACACTTTTTCGTTTTTTCGTATACTGCCAATGGGGGACCATTGGCATTAGGTGCCAAACACACTTTTTCGTTTTTTCATATACTGCCAATGGGGGACCATTGGCATTAGGTGCCAAACACACTTTTTCGTTTTTTCATATACTGCCAATGGGGGACCATTGGCATTAGGTGCTAAACACACTTTTTCGTTTTTTCGTATACTGCCAATGGGGGACCATTGGCATAAGGTGCTAAACACACTTTTTCGTTTTTTCATATACTGCCAATGGGGGACCATTGGCATTAGGTGCCAAACACACTTTTTCGTTTTTTCATATTCTGCCAATGGGGGACCATTGGCATTAGGTGCCAAACACACTTTTTCGTTTTTTCGTATACTGCCAATGGGGGACCATTGGCATTAGGTGCTAAACACACTTTTTCGTTTTTTCATATACTGCCAATGGGGGACCATTGGCATTAGGTGCCAAACACACTTTTTCGTTTTTTCATATACTGCCAATGGTGGACCATTGGCACTAGGTGCCAAACACACTTTTTCGTTTTTTCATATACTGCCAATGGGGGACCATTGGCATAAGGTGCTAAACACACTTTTTCGTTTTTTCATATACTGCCAATGGGGGACCATTGGCATTAGGTGCCAAACACACTTTTTCGTTTTTTCGTATACTGCCAATGGGGGACCATTGGCATTAGGTGCCAAACACACTTTTTCGTTTTTTCATATACTGCCAATGGGGGACCATTGGCATTAGGTGCCAAACACATTCTTTCGTTTTTTCATATACTGCCAATGGGGGACCATTGGCATTAGGTGCCAAACACACTTTTTCGTTTTTTCATATACTGCCAATGGGGGACCATTGGCATTAGGTGCCAAACACATTCTTTCGTTTTTTCATATACTGCCAATGGGGGACCATTGGCATTAGGTGCCAAACACATTCTTTCGTTTTTTCGTATACTGCCAATGGGGGACCATTGGCATTAGGTGCCAAACACACTTTTTCGTTTTTTCATATACTGCCAATGGGGGACCATTGGCATTAGGTGCCAAACACACTTTTTCGTTTTTTCGTATACTGCCAATGGGGGACCATTGGCATTAGGTGCCAAACACACTTTTTCGTTTTTTCATATTCTGCCAATGGGGGACCATTGGCATTAGGTGCCAAACACACTTTTTCGTTTTTTCATATACTGCCAATGGGGGACCATTGGCATAAGGTGCTAAACACACTTTTTCGTTTTTTCATATACTGCCAATGGGGGACCATTGGCATAAGGTGCTAAACACACTTTTTCGTTTTTTCATATACTGCCAATGGGGGACCATTGGCATTAGGTGCCAAACACACTTTTTCGTTTTTTCATATACTGCCAATGGGGGACCATTGGCATTAGGTGCCAAACACACTTTTTCGTTTTTTCATATACTGCCAATGGGGGACCATTGGCATTAGGTGCCAAACACACTTTTTCGTTTTTTCGTATACTGCCAATGGGGGACCATTGGCATTAGGTGCCAAACACACTTTTTCGTTTTTTCGTATACTGCCAATGGGGGACCATTGGCATTAGGTGCTAAACACACTTTTTCGTTTTTTCATATACTGCCAATGGGGGACCATTGGCATTAGGTGCCAAACATACTTTTTCGTTCTTTCATATACTGCCAATGGGGGACCATTGGCATTAGGTGCCAAACACACTTTTTCGTTCTTTCGTATACTGCCAATGGGGGACCATTGGCATTAGGTGCCAAACACACTTTTTCGGCTTTTCGTATACTGCCAATGGGGGACCATTGGCATTAGGTGCCAAACACACTTGTTCGTTTTTTCATATGCTGCCAATGGAGGCCCATTGGCATTAGGTGCCAAACACACTTTTTCGTTTTTTCGTATACTGCCAATGGGGGACCATTGGCATTAGGTGCTAAACACACTTTTTCGTTTTTTCATATACTGCCAATGGGGGACCATTGGCATTAGGTGCCAAACACACTTTTTCGTTTTTTCATATACTGCCAATGGGGGACCATTGGCATTAGGTGCCAAACACACTTGTTCGTTTTTTCATATACTGCCAATGGGGGACCATTGGCATTAGGTGCCAAACACACTTTTTCGTTTTTTCATATACTGATAATTTGGGACCATTGGCATTGGGTGCCAAACAGATTCTTTCGTTTTTTCATATACTGCCAATGGGGGACCATTGGCATTAGGTGCCAAACACACTTTTTCGTTCTTTCATATACTGATAGTTTGGGACCATTGGCATTGGGTGCCAAACAGATTCTTTCGTTTTTTCATATACTGCCAATGGGGGACCATTGGCATTAGGTGCCAAACACACTTTTTCGTTTTTTCATATACTACCAATGGGGGACCTTTGGCATTAGGTGCTAAACACACTTTTTCGTTTTTTCGTATACTGCCAATGGGGGACCATTGGCATTAGGTGCCAAACACACTTTTTCGTTTTTTCATATACTGCCAATGGGGGACCATTGGCATTAGGTGCCAAACACACTTTTTCGATTTTTCGTATACTGCCAATGGGGGACCATTGGCATTAGGTGCCAAACACCCTTTTTCGTTTTTTCATATTCTGCCAATGGGGGACCATTGGCATTAGGTGCCAAACACACTTTTTCGTTTTTTCATATACTACCAATGGGGGACCTTTGGCATTAGGTGCCAAACACACTTTTTCGTTTTTTCATATACTGCCAATGGGGGACCATTGGCATCAGGTGCCAAACACACTTTTTCGTTTTTTCATATACTGCCAATAGGGGACCATTGGCATTAGGTGCCAAACACATTCTTTCGTTTTTTCATATACTGCCAATGGGGGACCATTGGCATCAGGTGCCAAACACACTTTTTCGTTTTTTCATATACTGCCAATGGGGGACCATTGGCATTAGGTGCCAAACACACTTTTTCGTTTTTTCATATACTACCAATGGGGGACCTTTGGCATTAGGTGCCAAACACACTTTTTCGTTTTTTCGTATACTGCCAATGGGGGACCATTGGCATTAGGTGCCAAACACACTTTTTCGTTGTTCGGAATACTGCCAATGGGGGACCATTGGCATTAGGTACCAAACACACTTTTTCGTTTTTTCATATACTGCCAATGGGGGACCATTGGCATAAGGTGCTAAACACACTTTTTCGTTTTTTCATATACTGCCAATGGGGGACCATTGGCATTAGGTGCCAAACACACTTTTTCGTTGTTCGGAATACTGCCAATGGGGGACCATTGGCATTAGGTGCCAAACACACTTTTTCGTTTTTTCATATACTGCCAATGGGGGACCATTGGCATAAGGTGCTAAACACACTTTTTCGTTTTTTCATATACTGCCAATGGGGGACCATTGGCATTAGGTGCCAAACACACTTTTTCGTTGTTCGGAATACTGCCAATGGGGGACCATTGGCATTAGGTGCCAAACACACTTTTTCGTTTTTTCATATACTGATAATTTGGGACCATTGGCATTAGGTGCCAAACACACTTTTTCGTTTTTTCATATACTGCCAATGGGGGACCATTGGCATTAGGTGCCAAACACACTTTTTCGTTTTTTCATATACTGCCAATGGGGGACCATTGGCATTAGGTGCCAAACACATTCTTTCGTTTTTCATATACTGCCAATGGGGGACCATTGGCATTAGGTGCCAAACACACTTTTTCGTTTTTTCATATACTGCCAATGGGGGACCATTGGCATTAGGTGCCAAACACATTCTTTCGTTTTTTCATATACTACCAATGGGGGACCATTGGCATTAGGTGCCAAACACATTCTTTCGTTTTTTCATATACTGCCAATGGGGGACCATTGGCATTAGGTGCCAAACACACTTTTTCGTTTTTTCATATACTGCCAATGGGGGACCATTGGCATTAGGTGCCAAACACACTTTTTCGTTTTTTCATATACTGCCAATGGGGGACCATTGGCATTAGGTGCCAAACACACTTTTTCGTTTTTTCATATACTGCCAATGGGGGACCATTGGCATTAGGTGCCAAACACATTCTTTCGTTTTTCATATACTGCCAATGGGGGACCATTGGCATTAGGTGCCAAACACACTTTTTCGTTGTTCGGAATACTGCCAATGGGGGACCATTGGCATTAGGTACCAAACACACTTTTTCGTTTTTTCATATACTGCCAATGGGGGACCATTGGCATTAGGTGCTAAACACACTTTTTCGTTTTTTCATATACTGCCAATGGGGGAGCATTGGCATTAGGTGCCAAACACACTTTTTCGTTTTTTCATATACTGCCAATGGGGGACCATTGGCATTAGGTGCCAAACACACTTTTTCGTTTTTTCATATTCTGCCAATGGGGGACCATTGGCATTAGGTGCCAAACACACTTTTTCGTTTTTTCGTATACTGCCAATGGGGGACCATTGGCATTAGGTGCCAAACACACTTTTTCGTTTTTTCATATACTGCCAATGGGGGACCATTGGCATTAGGTGCCAAACACACTTTTTCGTTTTTTCATATACTGCCAATGGGGGACCATTGGCATTAGGTGCCAAACACACTTTTTCGTTTTTTCGTATACTGCCAATGGGGGACCATTGGCATTAGGTGCCAAACACACTTTTTCGTTTTTTCGTATACTGCCAATGGGGGACCATTGGCATTAGGTGCCAAACACACTTTTTCGTTTTTTCGTATACTGCCAATGGGGGACCATTGGCATTAGGTGCCAAACACACTTTTTCGTTTTTTCATATACTGCCAATGGGGGACCATTGGCGTTAGGTGCCAAACACACTTTTTCGTTTTTTCGTATACTGCCAATGGGGGACCATTGGCATTAAGTGCCAAACACAATTTTTCGTTTTTTCATATACTGCCAATGGGGGACCATTGGCATTAGGTGCCAAACACACTTTTTCGTTTTTTCATATACTGCCAATAGGGGACCATTGGCATAAGGTGCCAAACACACTTTTTCGTTTTTTCATATACTACCAATGGGGGACCTTTGGCATTAGGTGCCAAACACACTTTTTCGTTTTTTCGTATACTGCCAATGGGGGACCATTGGCATTAGGTGCCAACGAACTTTTTCGTTTTTTCATATACTGATAATTTGGGACCATTGGCATTAGGTGCCAAACATACTTTTTCGTTTTTTCATATACTGCCACTGGGGGACCATTGGCATTAGGTGCCAAACACACTTTTTCGTTGTTCGGAATACTGCCAATGGGGGACCATTGGCATCAGGTGCCAAACACACTTTTTCGTTTTTTCATATACTGCCAATGGGGGACCATTGGCATAAGGTGCTAAACACACTTTTTCGTTGTTCGGAATACTGCCAATGGGGGACCATTGGCATCAGGTGCCAAACACACTTTTTCGTTTTTTCATATACTACCAATGGGGGACCTTTGGCATTAGGTGCCAAACACACTTTTTCGTTTTTTCGTATACTGCCAATGGGGGACCATTGGCATTAGGTGCCAAACACACTTTTTCGTTGTTCGGAATACTGCCAATGGGGGACCATTGGCATTAGGTACCAAACACACTTTTTCGTTTTTTCATATACTGCCAATGGGGGACCATTGGCATAAGGTGCTAAACACACTTTTTCGTTTTTTCATATACTGCCAATGGGGGACCATTGGCATTAGGTGCCAAACACACTTTTTCGTTGTTCGGAATACTGCCAATGGGGGACCATTGGCATTAGGTGCCAAACACACTTTTCGTTTTTTCATATACTGCCAATGGGGGACCATTGGCGTTAGGTGCCAAACACACTTTTTCGTTTTTTCGTATACTGCCAATGGGGGACCATTGGCATTAAGTGCCAAACACAATTTTTCGTTTTTTCATATACTGCCAATGGGGGACCATTGGCATTAGGTGCCAAACACACTTTTTCGTTTTTTCATATACTGCCAATAGGGGACCATTGGCATAAGGTGCCAAACACACTTTTTCGTTTTTTCATATACTACCAATGGGGGACCTTTGGCATTAGGTGCCAAACACACTTTTTCGTTTTTTCGTATACTGCCAATGGGGGACCATTGGCGTTAGGTGCCAAACACACTTTTTCGTTTTTTCGTATACTGCCAATGGGGGACCATTGGCATTAAGTGCCAAACATACTTTTTCGTTTTTTCATATACTGCCACTGGGGGACCATTGGCATTAGGTGCCAAACACACTTTTTCGTTGTTCGGAATACTGCCAATGGGGGCCCATTGGCATTAGGTGCCAAACACACTTTTTCGTTTTTTCATATACTGCCAATGGGGGACCATTGGCATTAGGTGCCAAACACACTTTTTCGTTTTTTCATATACTGATAATTTGGGACCATTGGCATTAGGTGCCAAACATACTTTTTCGTTTTTTCATATACTGCCAATGGGGGACCATTGGCATTAGGTGCTAAACACAATTTTTCGTTTTTTCATATACTGCCAATGGGGGACCATTGGCATTAGGTGCCAAACACACTTTTTCGTTGTTCGGAATACTGCCAATGGGGGCCCATTGGCATTAGGTGCCAAACACACTTTTTCGTTTTTTCATATACTGCCAATGGGGGACCATTGGCATTAGGTGCCAAACACACTTTTTCGTTGTTCGGAATACTGCCAATGGGGGCCCATTGGCATTAGGTGCCAAACACACTTTTTCGTTTTTTCGTATACTGCCAATGGGGGACCATTGGCATTAAGTGCCAAACACAATTTTTCGTTTTTTCATATACTGCCAATGGGGGACCATTGGCATTAGGTGCCAAACACACTTTTTCGTTGTTCGGAATACTGCCAATGGGGGACCATTGGCATTAGGTGCCAAACACACTTTTCGTTTTTTCATATACTGCCAATGGGGGACCATTGGCGTTAGGTGCCAAACACACTTTTTCGTTTTTTCGTATACTGCCAATGGGGGACCATTGGCATTAAGTGCCAAACACAATTTTTCGTTTTTTCATATACTGCCAATGGGGGACCATTGGCATTAGGTGCCAAACACACTTTTTCGTTTTTTCATATACTGCCAATAGGGGACCATTGCCATAAGGTGCCAAACACACTTTTTCGTTTTTTCATATACTGCCAATGGGGGACCATTGGCATTAGGTGCCAAACACACTTTTTCGTTTTTTCATATACTGCCAATAGGGGACCATTGGCATAAGGTGCCAAACACACTTTTTCGTTTTTTCATATACTACCAATGGGGGACCTTTGGCATTAGGTGCCAAACATACTTTTTCGTTTTTTCATATACTGCCACTGGGGGACCATTGGCATTAGGTGCCAAACACACTTTTTCGTTGTTCGGAATACTGCCAATGGGGGCCCATTGGCATTAGGTGCCAAACACACTTTTTCGTTTTTTCATATACTGCCAATGGGGGACCATTGGCATTAGGTGCCAAACACACTTTTTCGTTTTTTCATATACTGATAATTTGGGACCATTGGCATTAGGTGCCAAACATACTTTTTCGTTTTTTCATATACTGCCAATGGGGGACCATTGGCATTAGGTGCTAAACACAATTTTTCGTTTTTTCATATACTGCCAATGGGGGACCATTGGCATTAGGTGCCAAACACACTTTTTCGTTTTTTCATATACTGCCAATGGGGGACCATTGGCATTAGGTGCCAAACACACTTTTTCGTTTTTTCATATACTGCCAATGGGGGACCATTGGCATAAAATGCTAAACACACTTTTTCGTTTTTTCATATACTGCCAATGGGGGACCATTGGCATTAGGTGCCAAACACACTTTTTCGTTTTTTCATATTCTGCCAATGGGGGACCATTGGCATTAGGTGCCAAACACACTTTTTCGTTTTTTCGTATACTGCCAATGGGGGACCATTGGCATAAGGTGCCAAACACACTTTTTCGTTTTTTCATATTCTGCCAATGGGGGACCATTGGCATTAGGTGCCAAACACACTTTTTCGTTTTTTCATATACTGCCAATGGGGGACCATTGGCATTAGGTGCCAAACACACTTTTTCGTTTTTTCATATTCTGCCAATGGGGGACCATTGGCATTAGGTGCCAAACACACTTTTTCGTTTTTTCGTATACTGCCAATGGGGGACCATTGGCATAAGGTGCTAAACACACTTTTTCGTTTTTTCATATACTGCCAATGGGGGACCATTGGCATTAGGTGCCAAACACACTTTTTCGTTTTTTCATATTCTGCCAATGGGGGACCATTGGCATTAGGTGCCAAACACACTTTTTCGTTTTTTCATATACTGCCAATGGGGGACCATTGGCATAAGGTGCTAAACACACTTTTTCGTTTTTTCATATACTGCCAATGGGGGACCATTGGCATTAGGTGCCAAACACACTTTTTCGTTTTTTCATATTCTGCCAATGGGGGACCATTGGCATTAGGTGCTAAACACACTTTTTCGTTTTTTCGTATACTGCCAATGGGGGACCATTGGCATTAGGTGCCAAACACACTTTTTCGTTTTTTCATATACTGCCAATGGGGGACCATTGGCATTAGGTGCCAAACACACTTTTTCGTTTTTTCATATACTGCCAATGGGGGACCATTGGCATAAGGTGCTAAACACAAACACACTTTTTCGTTTTTTCATATACTGCCAATGGGGGACTATTGGCATTAGGTGCCAAACACACTTATTCGTTTTTTCATATTCTGCCAATGGGGGACCATTGGCATTAGGTGCCAAACACACTTTTTCGTTTTTTCGTATACTGCCAATGGGGGACCATTGGCATTAGGTGCCAAACACATTCTTTCGTTTTTTCATATACTGCCAATGGCGGACCATTGGCATTAGGTGCCAAACACACTTTTTCGTTTTTTCATATACTGCCAATGGGGGACCATTGGCATAAGGTGCTAAACACACTTTTTCGTTTTTTCATATACTGCCAATGGGGGACCATTGGCATTAGGTGCCAAACACCCTTTTTCGTTTTTTCATATTCTGCCAATGGGGGACCATTGGCATTAGGTGCCAAACACACTTTTTCGTTTTTTCGTATACTGCCAATGGGGGACCATTGGCATTAGGTGCCAAACATACTTTTTCGTTTTTTCGTATACTGCCAATGGGGGACCATTGGCATTAGGTGCCAAACACACTTTTTCGTTTTTTCATATACTGCCAATGGGGGACCATTGGCATAAGGTGCTAAACACACTTTTTCGTTTTTTCGTATACTGCCAATGGGGGACCATTGGCATTAGGTGCCAAACATACTTTTTCGTTTTTTCGTATACTGCCAATGGGGGACCATTGGCATTAGGTGTCAAACACACTTTTTCGTTTTTTCATATACTGCCAATGGGGGACCTTTGGCATTAGGCGCCAAACACACTTTTTCGTTTTTTCGTATACTGCCAATGGGGGACCATTGGCATTAGGTGTCAAACACACTTTTTCGTTTTTTCATATACTGCCAATGGGGGACCATTGGCATCAGGTGCCAAACACACTTTTTCGTTTTTTCATATACTGCCAATAGGGGACCATTGGCATTAGGTGCCAAACACACTTTTTCGTTTTTTCAGATACTACCAATGGGGGACCTTTGGCATTTGGTGCCAAACACACTTTTTCGTTTTTTCGTATACTGCCAATGGGGGACCATTGGCATTAGGTGCCAAACACACTTTTTCGTTTTCTCATATACTGCCAATGGGGACCATTGGCATTAGGTGCCAAACACACTTTTCGGCTTTTCGTATACTGCCAATGGGGGACCATTGGCATTAGGTGCCAAACACACTTTTTCATTTTTTCATATGCTGCCAATGGGGGACCATTGGCATTAGGTGCCAAACACACTTTTTCGTTTTTTCATATACTGCCAATGGGGGACCATTGGCATTAGGTGCCAAACACATTCTTTCGTTTTCTCATATACTGCCAATGGGGGACCATTGGCATTAGGTGCCAAACACACTTTTTCGTTTTTTCTTATACTGCCAATGGGGGACCATTGGCATTAGGTGCCAAACACACTTTTTCGTTTTTTCGTATACTGCCAATGGGGGACCATTGGCATTAGGTGCCAAACACACTTTTTCGTTTTTTCATATACTGCCAATGGGGGACCATTGGCATAAGGTGCTAAACACACTTTTTCGTTTTTTCATATACTGCCAATGGGGGACCATTGGCATTAGGTGCCAAACACCCTTTTTCGTTTTTTCATATTCTGCCAATGGGGGACCATTGGCATTAGGTGCCAAACACACTTTTTCGTTTTTTCGTATACTGCCAATGGGGGACCATTGGCATTAGGTGCCAAACATACTTTTTCGTTTTTTCGTATACTGCCAATGGGGGACCATTGGCATTAGGTGCTAAACACACTTTTTCGTTTTTTCATATACTGCCAATGGGGGACCATTGGCATTAGGTGTCAAACACACTTTTTCGTTTTTTCATATACTGCCAATGGGGGACCATTGGCATCAGGTGCCAAACACACTTTTTCGTTTTTTCATATACTGCCAATAGGGGACC
Source organism: Criorhina ranunculi (assembly GCA_951813785.1). Lineage (NCBI taxonomy): Eukaryota > Metazoa > Arthropoda > Insecta > Diptera > Syrphidae > Criorhina > Criorhina ranunculi. The sequence goes on along the minus strand of OX638382.1, from coordinate 36,553,457 downwards.
ATTGGCATTAGGTGCCAAACACACTTTTTCGTTTTTTCAGATACTACCAATGGGGGACCTTTGGCATTTGGTGCCAAACACACTTTTTCGTTTTTTCGTATACTGCCAATGGGGGACCATTGGCATTAGGTGCCAAACACACTTTTTCGTTTTCTCATATACTGCCAATGGGGGACCATTGGCATTAGGTGCCAAACACACTTTTCGGCTTTTCGTATACTGCCAATGGGGGACCATTGGCATTAGGTGCCAAACACACTTTTTCGTTTTTTCATATGCTGCCAATGGGGGACCATTGGCATTAGGTGCCAAACACACTTTTTCGTTTTTTCATATACTGCCAATGGGGGACCATTGGCATTAGGTGCCAAACACATTCTTTCGTTTTTTCATATACTGCCAATGGGGGACCATTGGCATTAGGTGCCAAACACACTTTTTCGTTTTTTCATATACTGCCAATGGGGGACCATTGGCATTAGGTGCCAAACACACTTTTTCGTTTTTTCATATACTGCCAATGGGGGACCATTGGCATTAGGTGCCAAACACACTTTTTCGTTTTTTCATATACTGCCAATGGGGGACCATTGGCATTAGGTGCCAAACACACTTGTTCGTTTTTTCGTATACTGCCAATGGGGGACCATTGGCATTAGGTGCCAAACACACTTTTTCGTTTTTTCATATACTGCCAATGGGGGACCATTGGCATTAGGTGCCAAACACACTTTTTCGTTTTTTCGTATACTGCCAATGGGGGACCATTGGCATTAGGTGCCAAACACACTTTTTCGTTTTTTCATATGCTGCCAATGGGGGCCCATTGGCATTAGGTGCCAAACACACTTTTTCGTTTTTTCGTATACTGCCAATGGGGGACCATTGGCATTAGGTGCCAAACACATTCTTTCGTTTTTTCATATACTGCCAATGGGGGACCATTGGCATTAGGTGCCAAACACACTTTTTCGTTTTTTCGTATACTGCCAATGGGGGACCATTGGCATTAGGTGCCAAACACACTTTTTCGTTTTTTCGTATACTGCCAATGGGGGACCATTGGCATTAGGTGCTAAACACACTTTTTCGTTTTTTCATATACTGCCAATGGGGGACCATTGGCATTAGGTGCCAAACACACTTTTTCGTTTTTTCGTATACTGCCAATGGAGGACCATTGGCATTAGGTGCTAAACACACTTTTTCGTTTTTTCGTATACTGCCAATGGGGGACCATTGGCATTAGCTGCCAAACACACTTTTTCGTTTTTTCATATACTGCCAATGGGGGGCATTAGGTGCCAAACACACTTTTTCGTTTTTTCGTATACTGCCAATGGGGGACCATTGGCATTAGGTGCTAAACACACTTTTTCGTTTTTTCATATGCTGCCAATGGGGGACCCTTGGCATTAGGTGCCAAACACATTCTTTCGTTTTTTCATATACTGCCAATGGGGGACCATTGGCATTAGGTGCCAAACACACTTGTTCGTTTTTTCATATACTGCCAATGGGGGACCATTGGCATTAGGTGCCAAACACACTTTTTCGTTTTTTCATATACTGCCAATGGGGGACCATTGGCATTAGGTGCCAAACACACTTTTTCGTTTTTTCATATACTGCCAATGGGGGACCATTGGCATTAGGTGCCAAACACACTTTTTCGTTTTTTCATATACTGCCAATGGGGGACCATTGGCATTAGGTGCCAAACACACTTTTTCGTTTTTTCATATACTGCCAATGGGGGACCATTGGCATTAGGTGCCAAACACACTTTTTCGTTTTTTCGTATACTGCCAATGGGGGACTATTGGCATAAGGTGCTAAACACACTTTTTCGTTTTTTCATATACTGCCAATGGGGGCCCATTGGCATTAGGTGCCAAGCACACTTTTTCGTTTTTTCGTATACTGCCAATGGGGGACCATTGGCATAAGGTGCTAAACACACTTTTTCGTTTTTTCGTATACTGCCAATGGGGGACCATTGGCATTAAGTGCCAAAGACAATTTTTCGTTTTTTCGTATACTGCCAATGGGGGACCATTGGCATCAGGTGCCAAACACACTTTTTCGTTTTTTCATATACTGCCAATAGGGGACCATTGGCATTAGGTGCCAAACACACTTTTTCGTTTTTTCGTATACTACCAATGGGGGACCATTGGCATAAGGTGCTAAACACACTTTTTCGTTTTTTCGTATACTGCCAATGGGGGACCATTGGCATTAAGTGCCAAACACACTTTTTCGTTTTTTCGTATACTGCCAATGGGGGACCATTGGCATTAGGTGCCAAACACACTTTTTCGTTTTTTCGTATACTGCCAATGGGGGACTATTGGCATAAGGTGCTAAACACACTTTTTCGTTTTTTCATATACTGCCAATGGGGGACCATTGGCATTAGGTGCCAAACACACTTTTTCGTTTTTTCGTATACTGCCAATGGGGGACCATTGGCATTAGGTGCCAAACACACTTTTTCATTTTCTCATATACTGCCAATGGGGAACCATTGGCATTAGGTGCCAAACACACTTTTTCGTTTTTTCATATACTGCCAATGGGCGACCATTGGCATTAGGTGCCAAACACACTTTTTCGTTTTTTCATATACTGCCAATGGGGGACCATTGGCATTAGGTGCCAAACACACTTTTTCGTTTTTTCGTATACTGCCAATGGGGGACCATTGGCATTAGGTGCCAAACACACTTTTTCGTTTTTTCATATACTGCCAATGGGGGACCATTGGCATTAAGTGCCAAACACACTTTTTCGTTTTTTCGTATACTGCCAATGGGGGACCATTGGCATTAGGTGCCAAACACACTTGTTCGTTTTTTCATATACTGCCAATGGGGGACCATTGGCATTAGGTGCCAAACACACTTTTTCGTTTTTTCATATACTGCCAATGGGGGACCATTGGCATTAGGTGCCAAACACACTTTTTCGTTTTTTCATATACTGCCAATGGGGGACCATTGGCATTAGGTGCCAAACACACTTTTTCGTTTTTTCGTATACTGCCAATGGGGGACTATTGGCATAAGGTGCTAAACACACTTTTTCGTTTTTTCATATACTGCCAATGGGGGCCCATTGGCATTAGGTGCCAAGCACACTTTTTCGTTTTTTCGTATACTGCCAATGGGGGACCATTGGCATAAGGTGCTAAACACACTTTTTCGTTTTTTCGTATACTGCCAATGGGGGACCATTGGCATTAAGTGCCAAAGACAATTTTTCGTTTTTTCGTATACTGCCAATGGGGGACCATTGGCATCAGGTGCCAAACACACTTTTTCGTTTTTTCATATACTGCCAATAGGGGACCATTGGCATTAGGTGCCAAACACACTTTTTCGTTTTTTCGTATACTACCAATGGGGGACCATTGGCATAAGGTGCTAAACACACTTTTTCGTTTTTTCGTATACTGCCAATGGGGGACCATTGGCATTAAGTGCCAAACACACTTTTTCGTTTTTTCGTATACTGCCAATGGGGGACCATTGGCATTAGGTGCCAAACACACTTTTTCGTTTTTTCGTATACTGCCAATGGGGGACTATTGGCATAAGGTGCTAAACACACTTTTTCGTTTTTTCATATACTGCCAATGGGGGACCATTGGCATTAGGTGCCAAACACACTTTTTCGTTTTTTCGTATACTGCCAATGGGGGACCATTGGCATTAGGTGCCAAACACACTTTTTCATTTTCTCATATACTGCCAATGGGGAACCATTGGCGTTAGGTGCCAAACACACTTTTTCGTTTTTTCATATACTGCCAATGGGCGACCATTGGCATTAGGTGCCAAACACACTTTTTCGTTTTTTCATATACTGCCAATGGGGGACCATTGGCATTAGGTGCCAAACACACTTTTTCGTTTTTTCGTATACTGCCAATGGGGGACCATTGGCATTAGGTGCCAAACACACTTTTTCGTTTTTTCATATACTGCCAATGGGGGACCATTGGCATTAGGTGCCAAACACACTTTTTCGTTTTTTCGTATACTGCCAATGGGGGACCATTGGCATTAGGTGCCAAACACACTTTTTCGTTTTTTCATATACTGCCAATGGGGGACCATTGGCATTAGGTGCCAAACACACTTTTTCGTTTTTTCGTATACTGCCAATGGGGGACTATTGGCATAAGGTGCTAAACACACTTTTCGTTTTTTCATATACTGCCAATGGGGGACCATTGGCATTAGGTGCCAAACACACTTTTTCGTTTTTTCATATACTGCCAATGGGGGACCATTGGCATTAGGTGCCAAACACACTTTTTCGTTTTTTCGTATACTGCCAATGGGGGACCATTGGCATTAGGTGCCAAACACACTTTTTCGTTTTTTCATATACTGCCAATGGGGGACCATTGGCATTAGGTGCCAAACACACTTTTTCGTTTTTTCATATACTGCCAATGGGGGACCATTGGCATTAGGTGCCAAACACACTTTTTCGTTTTTTCGTATACTGCCAATGGGGGACCATTGGCATTAGGTGCTAAACACACTTTTTCGTTTTTTAATATGCTGCCAATGGGGGACCATTGGCATTAGGTGCCAAACACACTTGTTCGTTTTTTCATATACTGCCAATGGGGGACCATTGGGATTAGGTGCCAAACACACTTTTTCGTTTTTTCATATACTGCCAATGGGGGACCATTGGCATTAGGTGCCAAACACACGTTTTGCGTTTTGTCATATACTGCCAATGGGGGACCATTTGCATTAGGTGCCAAACACACTTTTTCTTTTTTTCATATACTGCCAATGGAGGACCATTGGCATTAGGTGCCAAACACACGTTTTCGTTTTGTCATATACTGCCAATGGGGGACCATTGGCATTAGGTGCCAAACACACTTTTTCTTTTTTTCATATACTGCCAATGGGGGACCATTGGCATTAGGTGCCAAACACACTTTTTCGTTTTTTCGTATACTGCCAATGGGGGACCATTGGCATTAGGTGCTAAACACACTTTTTCGTTTTTTAATATGCTGCCAATGGGGGACCATTGGCATTAGGTGCCAAACACACTTGTTCGTTTTTTCATATACTGCCAATGGGGAACCATTGGGATTAGGTGCCAAACACACTTGTTCGTTTTTTCATATACTGCCAATGGGGGACCATTGGGATTAGGTGCCAAACACACTTCTTCGTTTTTTCATATACTGCCAATGGAGGACCATTGGCATTAGGTGCCAAACACACGTTTTCGTTTTGTCATATACTGCCAATGGGGGACCATTGGCATTAGGTGCCAAACACACTTTTTCGTTTTTTCGTATACTGCCAATGGGGGACCATTGGCATTAGGTGCCAAACACTCTTTTTCGTTTTTTCATATACTGCCAATGGGGAACCATTGGCATTAGGTGCCAAACATACTTTTTCGTTTTTTCATATACTGCCAATGGGGAACCATTGGCATTAGGTGCCAAACACACTTTTTCGTTTTTTCATATACTGCCAATGGGGGACCATTGGCATTAGGTGCCAAACATACTTTTTCGTTTTTTCGTATACTGCCAATGGGGGACCATTGGCATTAGATGCCAAACACACTTTTTCGTTTTTTCATATACTGCCAATGGGGGACCATTGGCATTAGGTGCCAAACACACTTTTTCGGCTTTTCGTATACTGCCAATGGGGGACCATTGGCATTAGGTGCCAAACACACTTTTTCGTTTTTTCATATACTGCCAATACGGGACCATTGGCATTAGGTGCCAAACACGCTCTTTCATTTTTTCATATACTGCCTATGGGGGACCATTGGCATTAGATGCCAAACACATTCTTTCGTTTTTTCATATACTGCCAATGGCGGACCATTGGCATTAGGTGCCAAACACACTTTTCCGTTTTTTCATATACTGCCAATGGGAGATCATTGGCTTTTGGTGCCGAACACACTTCTTCGTTTTTTCATATACTGCCAATGGGGGACCATTGGCATTAGGTGCCAAACACATTCTTTCATTTTTGCATATACTGCCAATGGGGGACCATTGGCATAAGGTGCCAAACACACTTTTTCGTTTTTTCATATACTGCCAATGGGGGACCATTGGCATTAGGTGCCAAACACACTCTTTCATTTTTTCATATACTACCAATGGGGGACCATTGGCATTAGGTGCCAAACACATTCTTTCGTTTTTTCATATACTGCCAATGGGGGACCATTGGCATTAGGTGCCAATCACACTTTTTCGTTTTTTCATATACTGCCAATGGGGGACCATTGGCATTACGTGCCAATCACACTTTTTCGTTTTTTCATATACTGCCAATGGGGGACCATTGGCATTAGGTGCCAAACACACTCTTTCATTTTTTCATATACTGCCAATGGGAGACCATTGGCATTAGGTGCCAAACACACTTTTTCGTTTTTTCATATACTGCCAATGAGGGACCATTGGCATTAGGTGCCAAACACATTCTTTCGTTTTTTCATATACTGCCAATGGGGGACCATTGGCTTTAGGTGCCAAACACATTCTTTCGTTTTTTCATATACTGCCAATGGGAGACCATTGGCATTAGGTGCTAAACACACTTTTTCGTTTTTTCATATACTGCCAATGAGGGACCATTGGCATTAGGTGCCAAACACACTTTTTCGTTTTTTCATATACTGCCAATGGGAGACCATTGGCATTAGGTGCCAAACACACTTTTTCGTTTTTTCATATACTGCCAATGAGGGACCATTGGCATTAGGTGCCAAACACACTTTTTCGTTTTTTCATATACTGCCAATGGGATACCATTGGCATTAGGTGCCAAACACACTTTTTCGTTTTTTCATATACTGCCAATGGGGGACCATTGGCATTAGGTGCCAAACTCATTCTTTCGTTTTTTCATATACTGCCAATGGGAGACCATTGGCATTAGGTGCCAAACACACTTTTTCGTTTTTTCATATACTGCCAATGGGGGACCATTGGCATTAGGTGCCAAACACAGTTTTTCGTTTTTTCATATACTGCCAATGGGGGACCATTGGCATTAGGTGCCAAACACATTCTTTCGTTTTTTCATATACTGCCAATGGGAGACCATTGGCATTAGGTGCCAAACACACTTTCTCGTTTTTTAATATACTGCCAATGAGGGACCATTGGCATTAGGTGCCAAACACACTTTTTCGTTTTTTCATATACTGCCAATGGGATACCATTGGCATTAGGTGCCAAACACACTTTTTCGTTTTTTCATATACTGCCAATGGGGGACCATTGGCATTAGGTGCCAAACTCATTCTTTCGTTTTTTCATATACTGCCAATGGGAGACCATTGGCATTAGGTGCCAAACACACTTTTTCGTTTTTTCATATACTGCCAATGGGGGACCATTGGCATTAGGTGCCAAACACAGTTTTTCGTTTTTTCATATACTGCCAATGGGGGACCATTAGCATTAGGTGCCAAACACACTTTTTCGTTTTTTCATATACTGCCAATGGGGGACCATTGGCATTAGGTGCCAAACACACTTTTTCGTTTTTTCGTATACTGCCAATGGGGGACCATTGGCATTAGGTGCCAAACACACTTTTTCGTTTTTTCATATACTGCCAATGGGGGACCATTGGCATTAGGTGCCAAACACACTTTTTCGTTTTTTCGTATACTGCCAATGGGGGACCATTGGCATTAGGTGCTAAACACACTTTTTCGTTTTTTCATATACTGCCAATGAGGGACCATTGGCATTAGGTGCCAAACACACTTTTTCGTTTTTTCGTATACTGCCAATGGGGGACCATTGGCATTAGGTGCTAAACACACTTTTTCGTTTTTTCGTATACTGCCAATGGGGGACCATTGGCATTAGGTGCCAAACACACTTTTTCGTTTTTTCATATACTGCCAATGGGGGACCATTGGCATTAGGTGCCAAACACACTTTTTCGGCTTTTCGTATACTGCCAATGGGGGACCATTGGCATTAGGTGCTAAACACACTTTTTCGTTTTTTCATATGCTGCCAATGGGGGACCCTTGGCATTAGGTGCCAAACACATTCTTTCGTTTTTTCATATACTGCCAATGGGGGACCATTGGCATTAGGTGCCAAGCACATTTTTTCGTTTTTTCATATACTGCCAATGGGGGACCATTGGCATTATGTGCCAAACACACTTTTTCGTTTTTTCGTATACTGCCAATGGGGGACCATTGGCATTAGGTGCCAAACACACTTGTTCGTTTTTTCATATACTGCCAATGGGGGACCATTGGCATTAGGTGCCAAACACACTTTTTCGTTTTTTCATATACTGCCAATGGGGGACCATTGGCATTAGGTGCCAAACACACTTTTTCGTTTTTTCATATACTGCCAATGGGGGACCATTGGCATTAGGTGCCAAACACACTTTTTCGTTTTTTCGTATACTGCCAATGGGGGACTATTGGCATAAGGTGCTAAACACACTTTTTCGTTTTTTCATATACTGCCAATGGGGGCCCATTGGCATTAGGTGCCAAACACACTTTTTCGTTTTTTCGTATACTGCCAATGGGGGACCATTGGCATAAGGTGCTAAACACACTTTTTCGTTTTTTCGTATACTGCCAATGGGGGACTATTGGCATAAGGTGCCAAACACACTTTTTCGTTTTTTCATATACTGCCAATGGGGGACCATTGGCATTAAGTGCCAAAGACAATTTTTCGTTTTTTCGTATACTGCCAATGGGGGACCATTGGCATTAGGTGCTAAACACACTTTTTCGTTTTTTCATATACTGCCAATGAGGGACCATTGGCATTAGGTGCCAAACACACTTTTTCGTTTTTTCGTATACTGCCAATGGGGGACCATTGGCATTAGGTGCTAAACACACTTTTTCGTTTTTTCGTATACTGCCAATGGGGGACCATTGGCATTAGGTGCCAAACACACTTGTTCGTTTTTTCATATACTGCCAATGGGGGACCATTGGCATTAAGTGCCAAAGACAATTTTTCGTTTTTTCGTATACTGCCAATGGGGGACCATTGGCATCAGGTGCCAAACACACTTTTTCGTTTTTTCATATACTGCCAATAGGGGACCATTGGCATTAGGTGCCAAACACACTTTTTCGTTTTTTCGTATACTACCAATGGGGGACCATTGGCATAAGGTGCTAAACACACTTTTTCGTTTTTTCGTATACTGCCAATGGGGGACCATTGGCATTAAGTGCCAAACACACTTTTTCGTTTTTTCGTATACTGCCAATGGGGGACCATTGGCATTAGGTGCCAAACACACTTTTTCGTTTTTTCATATACTGCCAATGGGGGACCATTGGCATTAGGTGCCAAACACACTTTTTCGTTTTTTCGTATACTGCCAATGGGGGACCATTGGCATTAGGTGCCAAACACACTTTTTCGTTTTTTCGTATACTGCCAATGGGGGACTATTGGCATAAGGTGCTAAACACACTTTTTCGTTTTTTCATATACTGCCAATGGGGGCCCATTGGCATTAGGTGCCAAGCACACTTTTTCGTTTTTTCGTATACTGCCAATGGGGGACCATTGGCATAAGGTGCTAAACACACTTTTTCGTTTTTTCGTATACTGCCAATGGGGGACCATTGGCATTAAGTGCCAAAGACAATTTTTCGTTTTTTCGTATACTGCCAATGGGAGACCATTGGCATCAGGTGCCAAACACACTTTTTCGTTTTTTCATATACTGCCAATAGGGGACCATTGGCATTAGGTGCCAAACACACTTTTTCGTTTTTTCGTATACTACCAATGGGGGACCATTGGCATAAGGTGCTAAACACACTTTTTCGTTTTTTCGTATACTGCCAATGGGGGACCATTGGCATTAAGTGCCAAACACACTTTTTCGTTTTTTCGTATACTGCCAATGGGGGACCATTGGCATTAGGTGCCAAACACACTTTTTCGTTTTTTCATATACTGCCAATGGGGTACCATTGGCATTAGGTGCCAAACACACTTTTTCGTTTTTTCGTATACTGCCAATGGGGGACCATTGGCATTAGGTGCCAAACACACTTTTTCGTTTTTTCATATACTGCCAATGGGGGACCATTGGCATTAGGTGCCAAACACACTTTTTCGTTTTTTCGTATACTGCCAATGGGGGACTATTGGCATAAGGTGCTAAACACACTTTTTCGTTTTTTCATATACTGCCAATGGGGGACCATTGGCATTAGGTGCCAAACACACTTTTTCGTTTTTTCATATACTGCCAATGGGGGACCATTGGCATTAGGTGCCAAACACACTTTTTCGTTTTTTCGTATACTGCCAATGGGGGACCATTGGCATTAGGTGCCAAACACACTTTTTCGTTTTTTCATATACTGCCAATGGGGGACCATTGGCATTAGGTGCCAAACACACTTTTTCGTTTTTTCATATACTGCCAATGGGGGACCATTGGCATTAGGTGCCAAACACACTTTTTCGTTTTTTCGTATACTGCCAATGGGGGACCATTGGCATTAGGTGCTAAACACACTTTTTCGTTTTTTAATATGCTGCCAATGGGGGACCATTGGCATTAGGTGCCAAACACACTTGTTCGTTTTTTCATATACTGCCAATGGGGGACCATTGGGATTAGGTGCCAAACACACTTTTTCGTTTTTTCATATACTGCCAATGGGGGACCATTGGCATTAGGTGCCAAACACACTTGTTCGTTTTTTCATATACTGCCAATGGGGGACCATTGGGATTAGGTGCCAAACACACTTCTTCGTTTTTTCATATACTGCCAATGGAGGACCATTGGCATTAGGTGCCAAACACACGTTTTGCGTTTTGTCATATACTGCCAATGGGGGACCATTTGCATTAGGTGCCAAACACACTTTTTCTTTTTTTCATATACTGCCAATGGGGGACCATTGGCATTAGGTGCCAAACACACTTTTTCGTTTTTTCGTATACTGCCAATGGGGGACTATTGGCATTAGGTGCCAAACACACTTTTTCGTTTTTTCATATACTGCCAATGGGGGACCATTGGCATTAGGTGCCAAACACACTTTTTCGTTTTTTCGTATACTGCCAATGGGGGACCATTGGCATTAGGTGCCAAACACACTTTTTCGTTTTTTCATATACTGCCAATGGGGGACCATTGGGATTAGGTGCCAAACACACTTCTTCGTTTTTTCATATACTGCCAATGGAGGACCATTGGCATTAGGTGCCAAACACACGTTTTCGTTTTGTCATATACTGCCAATGGGGGACCATTTGCATTAGGTGCCAAACACACTTTTTCTTTTTTTCATATACTGCCAATGGGGGACCATTGGCATTAGGTGCCAAACACACTTGTTCGTTTTTTCATATACTGCCAATGGGGGACCATTGGGATTAGGTGCCAAACACACTTCTTCGTTTTTTCATATACTGCCAATGGGGGACCATTGGCATTAGGTGCCAAACACACTTTTTCGTTTTTTCGTATACTGCCAATGGGGGACCATTGGGATTAGGTGCCAAACACACTTCTTCGTTTTTTCATATACTGCCAATGGAGGACCATTGGCATTAGGTGCCAAACACACGTTTTCGTTTTGTCATATACTGCCAATGGGGGACCATTTGCATTAGGTGCCAAACACACTTTTTCGTTTTTTCATATACTGCCAATGGGGAACCATTGGCATTAGGTGCCAAACATACTTTTTCGTTTTTTCATATACTGCCAATGGGGGACCATTGGCATTAGGTGCCAAACACACTTTTTCGTTTTTTCATATACTGCCAATGGGGGACCATTGGCATTAGGTGCCAAACATACCTTTTCGTTTTTTCGTATACTGCCAATGGGGGACCATTGGCATTAGATGCCAAACACACTTTTTCGTTTTTTCATATGCTGCCAATGGGGGACCATTGGCATTAGGTGCCAAACACACTTTTTCGGCTTTTCGTATACTGCCAATGGGGGACCATTGGCATTAGGTGCCAAACACACTTTTTCGTTTTTTCATATACTGCCAATAGGGGACCATTGGCATTAGGTGCCAAACACGCTCTTTCATTTTTTCATATACTGCCTATGGGGGACCATTGGCATTAGATGCCAAACACATTCTTTCGTTTTTTCATATACTGCCAATGGCGGACCATTGGCATTAGGTGCCAAACACACTTTTCCGTTTTTTCATATACTGCCAATGGGAGATCATTGGCTTTTGGTGCCGAACACACTTCTTCGTTTTTTCATATACTGCCAATGGGGGACCATTGGCATTAGGTGCCAAACACATTCTTTCATTTTTGCATATACTGCCAATGGGGGACCATTGGCATAAGGTGCCAAACACACTTTTTCGTTTTTTCATATACTGCCAATGGGGGACCATTGGCATTAGGTGCCAAACACACTCTTTCATTTTTTCATATACTACCAATGGGGGACCATTGGCATTAGGTGCCAAACACATTCTTTCGTTTTTTCATATACTGCCAATGGGGGACCATTGGCATTAGGTGCCAATCACACTTTTTCGTTTTTTCATATACTGCCAATGGGGGACCATTGGCATTAGGTGCCAATCACACTTTTTCGTTTTTTCATATACTGCCAATGGGGGACCATTGGCATTAGGTGCCAAACACACTCTTTCATTTTTTCGTATACTGCCAATGGGATACCATTGGCATTAGGTGCCAAACACATTCTTTCATTTTTTCATATACTGCCAATGGGAGACCATTGGCATTAGGTGCCAAACACACTTTTTCGTTTTTTCATATACTGCCAATGAGGGACCATTGGCATTAGGTGCCAAACACATTCTTTCATTTTTGCATATACTGCCAATGGGGGACCGTTGGCATAAGGTGCCAAACACACTTTTTCGTTTTTTCATATACTGCCAATGGGGGACCATTGGCATTAGGTGCCAAACACACTTTTTCGTTTTTTCATATACTGCCAATGGGATACCATTGGCATTAGGTGCCAAACACATTCTTTCATTTTTTCATATACTGCCAATGGGAGACCATTGGCATTAGGTGCCAAACACACTTTTTCGTTTTTTCATATACTGCCAATGGGGGACCATTGGCATTAGGTGCCAAACACATTCTTTCGTTTTTTCATATACTGCCAATGGGAGACCATTGGCATTAGGTGCCAAACACACTTTTTCGTTTTTTCATATACTGCCAATGAGGGACCATTGGCATTAGGTGCCAAACACATTCTTTCATTTTTGCATATACTGCCAATGGGGGACCGTTGGCATAAGGTGTCAAACACACTTTTTCGTTTTTTCATATACTGCCAATGGGGGACCATTGGCATTAGGTGCCAAACACACTTTTTCGTTTTTTCATATACTGCCAATGGGGGACCATTGGCATTAGGTGCCAAACACACTTTTTCGTTTTTTCATATACTGCCAATGGGATACCATTGGCATTAGGTGCCAAACACACTTTTTCGTTTTTTCATATACTGCCAATGGGATACCATTGGCATTAGGTGCCAAACACACTCTTTCATTTTTTCATATACTGCCAATGGGATACCATTGGCATTAGGTGCCAAACACATTCTTTCATTTTTTCATATACTGCCAATGGGAGACCATTGGCATTAGGTGCCAAACACACTTTTTCGTTTTTTCATATACTGCCAATGGGGGACCATTGGCATTAGGTGCCAAACACATTCTTTCGTTTTTTCATATACTGCCAATGGGAGACCATTGGCATTAGGTGCCAAACACACTTTTTCGTTTTTTCATATACTGCCAATGAGGGACCATTGGCATTAGGTGCCAAACACATTCTTTCATTTTTGCATATACTGCCAATGGGGGACCGTTGGCATAAGGTGCCAAACACACTTTTTCGTTTTTTCATATACTGCCAATGGGGGACCATTGGCATTAGGTGCCAAACACACTTTTTCGTTTTTTCATATACTGCCAATGGGGGACCATTGGCATTAGGTGCCAAACACACTTTTTCGTTTTTTCATATACTGCCAATGGGGGACCATTGGCATTAGGTGCCAAACACACTCTTTCATTTTTTCATATACTGCCAATGGGATACCATTGGCATTAGGTGCCAAACACATTCTTTCATTTTTTCATATACTGCCAATGGGAGACCATTGGCATTAGGTGCCAAACACACTTTTTCGTTTTTTCATATACTGCCAATGAGGGACCATTGGCATTAGGTGCCAAACACATTCTTTCATTTTTGCATATACTGCCAATGGGGGACCGTTGGCATAAGGTGTCAAACACACTTTTTCGTTTTTTCATATACTGCCAATGGGGGACCATTGGCATTAGGTGCCAAACACACTTTTTCGTTTTTTCATATACTGCCAATGGGGGACCATTGGCATTAGGTGCCAAACACACTTTTTCGTTTTTTCATATACTGCCAATGGGATACCATTGGCATTAGGTGCCAAACACACTTTTTCGTTTTTTCATATACTGCCAATGGGGGACCATTGGCATTAGGTGCCAAACACATTCTTTCGTTTTTTCATATACTGCCAATGGGAGACCATTGGCATTAGGTGCCAAACACGCTCTTTCATTTTTTCATATACTGCCTATGGGGGACCATTGGCATTAGATGCCAAACACATTCTTTCGTTTTTTCATATACTGCCAATGGCGGACCATTGGCATTAGGTGCCAAACACACTTTTCCGTTTTTTCATATACTGCCAATGGGAGATCATTGGCTTTTGGTGCCGAACACACTTCTTCGTTTTTTCATATACTGCCAATGGGGGACCATTGGCATTAGGTGCCAAACACATTCTTTCATTTTTGCATATACTGCCAATGGGGGACCATTGGCATAAGGTGCCAAACACACTTTTTCGTTTTTTCATATACTGCCAATGGGGGACCATTGGCATTAGGTGCCAAACACACTCTTTCATTTTTTCATATACTACCAATGGGGGACCATTGGCATTAGGTGCCAAACACATTCTTTCGTTTTTTTATATACTGCCAATGGGGGACCATTGGCATTAGGTGCCAATCACACTTTTTCGTTTTTTCATATACTGCCAATGGGGGACCATTGGCATTAGGTGCCAATCACACTTTTTCGTTTTTTCATATACTGCCAATGGGGGACCATTGGCATTAGGTGCCAAACACACTCTTTCATTTTTTCGTATACTGCCAATGGGATACCATTGGCATTAGGTGCCAAACACATTCTTTCATTTTTTCATATACTGCCAATGGGAGACCATTGGCATTAGGTGCCAAACACACTTTTTCGTTTTTTCATATACTGCCAATGAGGGACCATTGGCATTAGGTGCCAAACACATTCTTTCATTTTTGCATATACTGCCAATGGGGGACCATTGGCATTAGGTGCCAAACACACTCTTTCATTTTTTCATATACTACCAATGGGGGACCATTGGCATTAGGTGCCAAACACATTCTTTCGTTTTTTCATATACTGCCAATGGGGGACCATTGGCATTAGGTGCCAATCACACTTTTTCGTTTTTTCATATACTGCCAATGGGGGACCATTGGCATTAGGTGCCAATCACACTTTTTCGTTTTTTCATATACTGCCAATGGGGGACCATTGGCATTAGGTGCCAAACACACTTTTTCGTTTTTTCATATACTGCCAATGGGGGACCATTGGCATTAGGTGCCAAACACACTTTTTCGTTTTTTCATATACTGCCAATGGGATACCATTGGCATTAGGTGCCAAACACACTTTTTCGTTTTTTCATATACTGCCAATGGGGGACCATTGGCATTAGGTGCCAAACACATTCTTTCGTTTTTTCATATACTGCCAATGGGATACCATTGGCATTAGGTGCCAAACACACTTTTTCGTTTTTTCATATACTGCCAATGGGGGACCATTGGCATTAGGTGCCAAACACACTTTTTCGTTTTTTCATATACTGCCAATGGGGGACCATTGGCATTAGGTGCCAAACACACTTTTTCGTTTTTTCATATACTGCCAATGGGATACCATTGGCATTAGGTGCCAAACACACTTTTTCGTTTTTTCATATACTGCCAATGGGGGACCATTGGCATTAGGTGCCAAACACACTCTTTCATTTTTTCGTATACTGCCAATGGGATACCATTGGCATTAGGTGCCAAACACATTCTTTCATTTTTTCATATACTGCCAATGGGAGACCATTGGCATTAGGTGCCAAACACACTTTTTCGTTTTTTCATATACTGCCAATGGGGGACCATTGGCATTAGGTGCCAAACACATTCTTTCGTTTTTTCATATACTGCCAATGGGAGACCATTGGCATTAGGTGCCAAACACACTTTTTCGTTTTTTCATATACTGCCAATGAGGGACCATTGGCATTAGGTGCCAAACACATTCTTTCATTTTTGCATATACTGCCAATGGGGGACCGTTGGCATAAGGTGTCAAACACACTTTTTCGTTTTTTCATATACTGCCAATGGGGGACCATTGGCATTAGGTGCCAAACACACTTTTTCGTTTTTTCATATACTGCCAATGGGGGACCATTGGCATTAGGTGCCAAACACACTTTTTCGTTTTTTCATATACTGCCAATGGGATACCATTGGCATTAGGTGCCAAACACACTTTTTCGTTTTTTCATATACTGCCAATGGGATACCATTGGCATTAGGTGCCAAACACACTCTTTCATTTTTTCATATACTGCCAATGGGATACCATTGGCATTAGGTGCCAAACACATTCTTTCATTTTTTCATATACTGCCAATGGGAGACCATTGGCATTAGGTGCCAAACACACTTTTTCGTTTTTTCATATACTGCCAATGGGGGACCATTGGCATTAGGTGCCAAACACATTCTTTCGTTTTTTCATATACTGCCAATGGGAGACCATTGGCATTAGGTGCCAAACACACTTTTTCGTTTTTTCATATACTGCCAATGAGGGACCATTGGCATTAGGTGCCAAACACATTCTTTCATTTTTGCATATACTGCCAATGGGGGACCGTTGGCATAAGGTGCCAAACACACTTTTTCGTTTTTTCATATACTGCCAATGGGGGACCATTGGCATTAGGTGCCAAACACACTTTTTCGTTTTTTCATATACTGCCAATGGGGGACCATTGGCATTAGGTGCCAAACACACTTTTTCGTTTTTTCATATACTGCCAATGGGGGACCATTGGCATTAGGTGCCAAACACACTCTTTCATTTTTTCATATACTGCCAATGGGATACCATTGGCATTAGGTGCCAAACACATTCTTTCATTTTTTCATATACTGCCAATGGGAGACCATTGGCATTAGGTGCCAAACACACTTTTTCGTTTTTTCATATACTGCCAATGAGGGACCATTGGCATTAGGTGCCAAACACATTCTTTCATTTTTGCATATACTGCCAATGGGGGACCGTTGGCATAAGGTGTCAAACACACTTTTTCGTTTTTTCATATACTGCCAATGGGGGACCATTGGCATTAGGTGCCAAACACACTTTTTCGTTTTTTCATATACTGCCAATGGGGGACCATTGGCATTAGGTGCCAAACACACTTTTTCGTTTTTTCATATACTGCCAATGGGATACCATTGGCATTAGGTGCCAAACACACTTTTTCGTTTTTTCATATACTGCCAATGGGGGACCATTGGCATTAGGTGCCAAACACATTCTTTCGTTTTTTCATATACTGCCAATGGGAGACCATTGGCATTAGGTGCCAAACACACTTTTTCGTTTTTCATATACTGCCAATGAGGGACCATTGGCATTAGGTGCCAAACACATTCTTTCATTTTTGCATATACTGCCAATGGGGGACCGTTGGCATAAGGTGTCAAACACACTTTTTCGTTTTTTCATATACTGCCAATGGGGGACCATTGGCATTAGGTGCCAAACACACTTTTTCGTTTTTTCATATACTGCCAATGGGGGACCATTGGCATTAGGTGCCAAACACACTTTTTCGTTTTTTCATATACTGCCAATGGGGGACCATTGGCATTAGGTGCCAAACACACTTTTTCGTTTTTTGATATACTGCCAATGGGGGACCATTGGCATTAGGTGCCAAACACATTCTTTCGTTTTTTCATATACTGCCAATGGGAGACCATTGGCATTAGGTGCCAAACACACTTTTTCGTTTTTTCATATACTGCCAATGAGGGACCATTGGCATTAGGTGCCAAACACACTTTTTCGTTTTTTCATATACTGCCAATGGGATACCATTGGCATTAGGTGCCAAACACACTTTTTCGTTTTTTCATATACTGCCAATGAGGGACCATTGGCATTAGGTGCCAAACACACTTTTTCGTTTTTTCATATACTGCCAATGGGAGACCATTGGCATTAGGTGCCAAACACACTTTTTCGTTTTTTCATATACTGCCAATGGGGGACCATTGGCATTAGGTGCCAATCACACTTTTTCGTTTTTTCATATACTGCCAATGGGATACCATTGGCATTAGGTGCCAAACACACTTTTTCGTTTTTTCATATACTGCCAATGGGATACCATTGGCATTAGGTGCCAAACACACTTTTTCGTTTTTTCATATACTGCCAATGGGGGACCATTGGCATTAGGTGCCAAACACATTCTCTCGTTTTTTCATATACTGCCAATGGGAGACCATTGGCATTAGGTGCCAAACACACTTTTTCGTTTTTTCATATACTGCCAATGAGGGACCATTGGCATTAGGTGCCAAACACACTTTTTCGTTTTTTCATATACTGCCAATGGGAGACCATTGGCATTAGGTGCCAAACACACTTTTTCGTTTTTTCATATACTGCCAATGGGGGACCATTGGCATTAGGTGCCAATCACACTTTTTCGTTTTTTCATATACTGCCAATGGGATACCATTGGCATTAGGTGCCAAACACATTCTTTCATTTTTTCATATACTGCCAATGGGGGACCATTGGCATTAGGTGCCAAACATACTTTTTCGTTTTTTTATATACTGCCAATGGGGGACCATTGGCATTAGGTGCCAAACACACTTTTTCGTTTTTTCATATACTGCCAATGGGGGACCATTGGCATTAGGTGCCAAACACATTCTTTCGTTTTTTCATATACTGCCAATGGGAGACCATTGGCATTAGGTGCCAAACACACTTTTTCGTTTTTTCATATACTGCCAATGAGGGACCATTGGCATTAGGTGCCAAACACACTTTTTCGTTTTTTCATATACTGCCAATGAGGGACCATTGGCATTAGGTGCCAAACACACTTTTTCGTTTTTTCATATACTGCCAATGGGGGACCATTGGCATTAGGTGCCAAACACATTCTTTCGTTTTTTCATATACTGCCAATGGGAGACCATTGGCATTAGGTGCCAAACACACTTTTTCGTTTTTTCATATACTGCCAATGAGGGACCATTGGCATTAGGTGCCAAACACACTTTTTCGTTTTTTCATATACTGCCAATGGGATACCATTGGCATTAGGTGCCAAACACACTTTTTCGTTTTTTCATATACTGCCAATGGGGGACCATTGGCATTAGGTGCCAAACACATTCTTTCGTTTTTTCATATACTGCCAATGGGAGACCATTGGCATTAGGTGCCAAACACACTTTTTCGTTTTTTCATATACTGCCAATGGGGGACCATTGGCATTAGGTGCCAAACACAGTTTTTCGTTTTTTCATATACTGCCAATGGGGGACCATTGGCATTAGGTGCCAAACACATTCTTTCGTTTTTTCATATACTGCCAATGGGAGACCATTGGCATTAGGTGCCAAACACACTTTCTCGTTTTTTAATATACTGCCAATGAGGGACCATTGGCATTAGGTGCCAAACACACTTTTTCGTTTTTTCATATACTGCCAATGGGATACCATTGGCATTAGGTGCCAAACTCATTCTTTCGTTTTTTCATATACTGCCAATGGGATACCATTGGCATTAGGTGCCAAACACACTTTTTCGTTTTTTCATATACTGCCAATGAGGGACCATTGGCATTAGGTGCCAAACACACTTTTTCGTTTTTTCATATACTGCCAATGGAGGACCATTGGCATTAGGTGCCAAACACATTCTTTCGTTTTTTCATATACTGCCAATGGGATACCATTGGCATTAGGTGCCAAACACATTCTTTCGTTTTTTCATATACTGCCAATGGGGGACCATTGGCATTAGGTGCCAAACACATTCTTTCGTTTTTTCATATACTGCCAATGGGAAACCATTGGCATTAGGTGCCAAACACATTCTTTCATTTTTGCATATACTGCCAATGGGGGACCATTGGCATTAGGTGCCAAACACACTTTTTCGTTTTTTCATATACTGCCAATGGGGGACCATTGGCATTAGGTGCCAAACACACTTTTTCGTTTTTTCATATACTGCCAATGGGGGACCATTGGCATTAGGTGCCAAACACATTCTTTCGTTTTTTCATATACTGCCAATGGGGGACCATTGGCATTAGGTGCCAAACACATTCTTTCGTTTTTTCATATACTGCCAATGGAGGACCATTGGCATTAGGTGCCAAACATACTTTTTCGTTTTTTCATATACTGCCAATGGGGGACCATTGGCATTAGGTGCCAAACATACTTTTTCGTTTTTTTATATACTGCCAATGGGGGACCATTGGCATTAGGTGCCAAACACACTTTTTCGTTTTTTCATATACTGCCAATGGGGGACCATTGGCATTAGGTGCCAAACACATTCTTTCGTTTTTTCATATACTGCCAATGGGAGACCATTGGCATTAGGTGCCAAACACACTTTTTCGTTTTTTCATATACTGCCAATGAGGGACCATTGGCATTAGGTGCCAAACACACTTTTTCGTTTTTTCATATACTGCCAATGGGGGACCATTGGCATTAGGTGCCAAACACATTCTTTCGTTTTTTCATATACTGCCAATGGGGGACCATTGGCATTAGGTGCCAAACACATTCTTTCGTTTTTTCATATACTGCCAATGGAGGACCATTGGCATTAGGTGCCAAACATACTTTTTCGTTTTTTCATATACTGCCAATGGGGGACCATTGGCATTAGGTGCCAAACATACTTTTTCGTTTTTTTATATACTGCCAATGGGGGACCATTGGCATTAGGTGCCAAACACACTTTTTCGTTTTTTCATATACTGCCAATGGGGGACCATTGGCATTAGGTGCCAAACACACTTTTTCGTTTTTTCATATACTACCAATGGGGGACCATTGGCATTAGGTGCCAAACACACTTTTTCGTTTTTTCATATACTACCAATGGGGGACCATTGGCATTAGGTGCCAAACACACTTTTTCGTTTTTTCATATACTGCCAATGGGGGACCATTGGCATTAGGTGCCAAACACACTTTTTCGTTTTTTCATATACTACCAATGGGGGACCATTGGCATTAGGTGCCAAACACACTTTTTCGTTTTTTCATATACTGCCAATGGGGGACCATTGGCATTAGGTGCCAAACACACTTTTTCGTTTTTTCATATACTGCCAATGGGGGACCATTGGCATTAGGTGCCAAACACATTCTTTCGTTTTTTCATATACTGCCAATGGGAGACCATTGGCATTAGGTGCCAAACACACTTTTTCGTTTTTTCATATACTGCCAATGAGGAACCATTGGCATTAGGTGCCAAACACACTTTTTCGTTTTTTCATATACTGCCAATGAGGGACCATTGGCATTAGGTGCCAAACACACTTTTTCGTTTTTTCATATACTGCCAGTGGGGGACCATTGGCATTAGGTGCCAAACACATTCTTTCGTTTTTTCATATACTGCCAATGGGAGACCATTGGCATTAGGTGCCAAACACACTTTTTCGTTTTTTCATATACTGCCAATGAGGGACCATTGGCATTAGGTGCCAAACACACTTTTTCGTTTTTTCATATACTGCCAATGGGATACCATTGGCATTAGGTGCCAAACACACTTTTTCGTTTTTTCATATACTGCCAATGGGGGACCATTGGCATTAGGTGCCAAACACATTCTTTCGTTTTTTCATATACTGCCAATGGGAGACCATTGGCATTAGGTGCCAAACACACTTTTTCGTTTTTTCATATACTGCCAATGGGGGACCATTGGCATTAGGTGCCAAACACAGTTTTTCGTTTTTTCATATACTGCCAATGGGGGACCATTGGCATTAGGTGCCAAACACATTCTTTCGTTTTTTCATATACTGCCAATGGGAGACCATTGGCATTAGGTGCCAAACACACTTTCTCGTTTTTTAATATACTGCCAATGAGGGACCATTGGCATTAGGTGCCAAACACACTTTTTCGTTTTTTCATATACTGCCAATGGGATACCATTGGCATTAGGTGCCAAACTCATTCTTTCGTTTTTTCATATACTGCCAATGGGATACCATTGGCATTAGGTGCCAAACACACTTTTTCGTTTTTTCATATACTGCCAATGAGGGACCATTGGCATTAGGTGCCAAACACACTTTTTCGTTTTTTCATATACTGCCAATGGAGGACCATTGGCATTAGGTGCCAAACACATTCTTTCGTTTTTTCATATACTGCCAATGGGATACCATTGGCATTAGGTGCCAAACACATTCTTTCGTTTTTTCATATACTGCCAATGGGGGACCATTGGCATTAGGTGCCAAACACATTCTTTCGTTTTTTCATATACTGCCAATGGGAAACCATTGGCATTAGGTGCCAAACACATTCTTTCATTTTTGCATATACTGCCAATGGGGGACCATTGGCATTAGGTGCCAAACACACTTTTTCGTTTTTTCATATACTGCCAATGGGGGACCATTGGCATTAGGTGCCAAACACACTTTTTCGTTTTTTCATATACTGCCAATGGGGGACCATTGGCATTAGGTGCCAAACACATTCTTTCGTTTTTTCATATACTGCCAATGGGGGACCATTGGCATTAGGTGCCAAACACATTCTTTCGTTTTTTCATATACTGCCAATGGAGGACCATTGGCATTAGGTGCCAAACATACTTTTTCGTTTTTTCATATACTGCCAATGGGGGACCATTGGCATTAGGTGCCAAACATACTTTTTCGTTTTTTTATATACTGCCAATGGGGGACCATTGGCATTAGGTGCCAAACACACTTTTTCGTTTTTTCATATACTGCCAATGGGGGACCATTGGCATTAGGTGCCAAACACATTCTTTCGTTTTTTCATATACTGCCAATGGGAGACCATTGGCATTAGGTGCCAAACACACTTTTTCGTTTTTTCATATACTGCCAATGAGGGACCATTGGCATTAGGTGCCAAACACATTCTGTCGTTTTTTCATATACTGCCAATGGGGGACCATTGGCATTAGGTGCCAAACACATTCTTTCATTTTTTCATATACTGCCAATGGAGGACCATTGGCATTAGGTGCCAAACACACTTTTTCGTTTTTTCAAATACTGCCAATGAGGGACCATTGGCATTAGGTGCCAAACGCATTCTTTCGTTTTTTCATATACTGCCAATGGTCCCCCATTGGCATTAGGTGCCAAACACACTTTTTCGTTTTTTCAAATACTGCCAATGAGGGACCATTGGCATTAGGTGCCAAACGCATTCTTTCGTTTTTTCATATACTGCCAATGGTCCCCCATTGGCATTAGGTGCCAAACACACTTTTTCGTTTTTTCATATACTGCCAATGGGGGACCATTGGCATTAGGTGCCAAACACACTTTTTCGTTTTTTCATATACTACCAATGGGGGACCATTGGCATTAGGTGCCAAACACATTCTTTCATTTTTTCATATACTGCCAATGGGGGACCATTGGCATTAGGTGCCAAACACACTTTTTCGTTTTTTCAAATACTGCCAATGAGGGACCATTGGCATTAGGTGCCAAACGCATTCTTTCGTTTTTTCATATACTGCCAATGGTCCCCCATTGGCATTAGGTGCCAAACACACTTTTTCGTTTTTTCATATACTGCCAATGGGGGACCATTGGCATTAGGTGCCAAACACACTTTTTCGTTTTTTCATATACTACCAATGGGGGACCATTGGCATTAGGTGCCAAACACACTTTTTCGTTTTTTCATATACTGCCAATGGGGGACCATTGGCATTAGGTGCCAAACACACTTTTTCGTTTTTTCATATACTACCAATGGGGGACCATTGGCATTAGGTGCCAAACACACTTTTTCGTTTTTTCATATACTGCCAATGGGGGACCATTGGCATTAGGTGCCAAACACACTTTTTCGTTTTTTCATATACTGCCAATGGGGGACCATTGGCATTAGGTGCCAAACACATTCTTTCGTTTTTTCATATACTGCCAATGGGGGACCATTGGCATTAGGTGCCAAACACATTCTTTCGTTTTTTCATATACTGCCAATGGAGGACCATTGGCATTAGGTGCCAAACATACTTTTTCGTTTTTTCATATACTGCCAATGGGGGACCATTGGCATTAGGTGCCAAACATACTTTTTCGTTTTTTTATATACTGCCAATGGGGGACCATTGGCATTAGGTGCCAAACACACTTTTTCGTTTTTTCATATACTGCCAATGGGGGACCATTGGCATTAGGTGCCAAACACATTCTTTCGTTTTTTCATATACTGCCAATGGGAGACCATTGGCATTAGGTGCCAAACACACTTTTTCGTTTTTTCATATACTGCCAATGAGGGACCATTGGCATTAGGTGCCAAACACATTCTGTCGTTTTTTCATATACTGCCAATGGGGGACCATTGGCATTAGGTGCCAAACACATTCTTTCATTTTTTCATATACTGCCAATGGAGGACCATTGGCATTAGGTGCCAAACACACTTTTTCGTTTTTTCAAATACTGCCAATGGGGGACCATTGGCATTAGGTGCCAAACACACTTTTTCGTTTTTTCATATACTGCCAATGGGGGACCATTGGCATTAGGTGCCAAACACATTCTTTCGTTTTTTCATATACTGCCAATGGGGGACCATTGGCATTAGGTGCCAAACACATTCTTTCGTTTTTTCATATACTGCCAATGGAGGACCATTGGCATTAGGTGCCAAACATACTTTTTCGTTTTTTCATATACTGCCAATGGGGGACCATTGGCATTAGGTGCCAAACATACTTTTTCGTTTTTTTATATACTGCCAATGGGGGACCATTGGCATTAGGTGCCAAACACACTTTTTCGTTTTTTCATATACTGCCAATGGGGGACCATTGGCATTAGGTGCCAAACACATTCTTTCGTTTTTTCATATACTGCCAATGGGAGACCATTGGCATTAGGTGCCAAACACACTTTTTCGTTTTTTCATATACTGCCAATGAGGGACCATTGGCATTAGGTGCCAAACACACTTTTTCGTTTTTTCATATACTGCCAATGGGGGACCATTGGCATTAGGTGCCAAACACATTCTTTCGTTTTTTCATATACTGCCAATGGGGGACCATTGGCATTAGGTGCCAAACACATTCTTTCGTTTTTTCATATACTGCCAATGGAGGACCATTGGCATTAGGTGCCAAACATACTTTTTCGTTTTTTCATATACTGCCAATGGGGGACCATTGGCATTAGGTGCCAAACATACTTTTTCGTTTTTTTATATACTGCCAATGGGGGACCATTGGCATTAGGTGCCAAACACACTTTTTCGTTTTTTCATATACTGCCAATGGGGGACCATTGGCATTAGGTGCCAAACACACTTTTTCGTTTTTTCATATACTACCAATGGGGGACCATTGGCATTAGGTGCCAAACACACTTTTTCGTTTTTTCATATACTACCAATGGGGGACTATTGGCATTAGGTGCCAAACACACTTTTTCGTTTTTTCATATACTGCCAATGGGGGACCATTGGCATTAGGTGCCAAACACACTTTTTCGTTTTTTCATATACTACCAATGGGGGACCATTGGCATTAGGTGCCAAACACACTTTTTCGTTTTTTCATATACTGCCAATGGGGGACCATTGGCATTAGGTGCCAAACACACTTTTTCGTTTTTTCATATACTGCCAATGGGGGACCATTGGCATTAGGTGCCAAACACATTCTTTCGTTTTTTCATATACTGCCAATGGGAGACCATTGGCATTAGGTGCCAAACACACTTTTTCGTTTTTTCATATACTGCCAATGAGGGACCATTGGCATTAGGTGCCAAACACACTTTTTCGTTTTTTCATATACTGCCAATGAGGGACCATTGGCATTAGGTGCCAAACACACTTTTTCGTTTTTTCATATACTGCCAATGGGGGACCATTGGCATTAGGTGCCAAACACATTCTTTCGTTTTTTCATATACTGCCAATGGGAGACCATTGGCATTAGGTGCCAAACACACTTTTTCGTTTTTTCATATACTGCCAATGAGGGACCATTGGCATTAGGTGCCAAACACACTTTTTCGTTTTTTCATATACTGCCAATGGGATACCATTGGCATTAGGTGCCAAACACACTTTTTCGTTTTTTCATATACTGCCAATGGGGGACCATTGGCATTAGGTGCCAAACACATTCTTTCGTTTTTTCATATACTGCCAATGGGAGACCATTGGCATTAGGTGCCAAACACACTTTTTCGTTTTTTCATATACTGCCAATGGGGGACCATTGGCATTAGGTGCCAAACACAGTTTTTCGTTTTTTCATATACTGCCAATGGGGGACCATTGGCATTAGGTGCCAAACACATTCTTTCGTTTTTTCATATACTGCCAATGGGGGACCATTGGCATTAGGTGCCAAACACATTCTTTCGTTTTTTCATATACTGCCAATGGGAGACCATTGGCATTAGGTGCCAAACACACTTTTTCGTTTTTTCATATACTGCCAATGAGGGACCATTGGCATTAGGTGCCAAACACACTTTTTCGTTTTTTCATATACTGCCAATGAGGGACCATTGGCATTAGGTGCCAAACACACTTTTTCGTTTTTTCATATACTGCCAATGGGGGACCATTGGCATTAGGTGCCAAACACATTCTTTCGTTTTTTCATATACTGCCAATGGGAGACCATTGGCATTAGGTGCCAAACACACTTTTTCGTTTTTTCATATACTGCCAATGAGGGACCATTGGCATTAGGTGCCAAACACACTTTTTCGTTTTTTCATATACTGCCAATGGGATACCATTGGCATTAGGTGCCAAACACACTTTTTCGTTTTTTCATATACTGCCAATGGGGGACCATTGGCATTAGGTGCCAAACACATTCTTTCGTTTTTTCATATACTGCCAATGGGAGACCATTGGCATTAGGTGCCAAACACACTTTTTCGTTTTTTCATATACTGCCAATGGGGGACCATTGGCATTAGGTGCCAAACACAGTTTTTCGTTTTTTCATATACTGCCAATGGGGGACCATTGGCATTAGGTGCCAAACACATTCTTTCGTTTTTTCATATACTGCCAATGGGAGACCATTGGCATTAGGTGCCAAACACACTTTCTCGTTTTTTCATATACTGCCAATGAGGGACCATTGGCATTAGGTGCCAAACACACTTTTTCGTTTTTTCATATACTGCCAATGGAGGACCATTGGCATTAGGTGCCAAACACATTCTTTCGTTTTTTCATATACTGCCAATGGGATACCATTGGCATTAGGTGCCAAACACATTCTTTCGTTTTTTCATATACTGCCAATGGGGGACCATTGGCATTAGGTGCCAAACACATTTTTCGTTTTTTCATATACTGCCAATGGGAAACCATTGGCATTAGGTGCCAAACACATTCTTTCATTTTTGCATATACTGCCAATGGGGGACCATTGGCATTAGGTGCCAAACACACTTTTTCGTTTTTTCATATACTGCCAATGGGGGACCATTGGCATTAGGTGCCAAACACACTTTTTCGTTTTTTCATATACTGCCAATGGGGGACCATTGGCATTAGGTGCCAAACACATTCTTTCGTTTTTTCATATACTGCCAATGGGGGACCATTGGCATTAGGTGCCAAACACATTCTTTCGTTTTTTCATATACTGCCAATGGAGGACCATTGGCATTAGGTGCCAAACATACTTTTTCGTTTTTTCATATACTGCCAATGGGGGACCTTTGCATTAGGTGCCAAACATACTTTTTCGTTTTTTTATATACTGCCAATGGGGGACCATTGGCATTAGGTGCCAAACACACTTTTTCGTTTTTTCATATACTGCCAATGGGGGACCATTGGCATTAGGTGCCAAACACATTCTTTCGTTTTTTCATATACTGCCAATGGGAGACCATTGGCATTAGGTGCCAAACACACTTTTTCGTTTTTTCATATACTGCCAATGAGGGACCATTGGCATTAGGTGCCAAACACATTCTGTCGTTTTTTCATATACTGCCAATGGGGGACCATTGGCATTAGGTGCCAAACACATTCTTTCATTTTTTCATATACTGCCAATGGAGGACCATTGGCATTAGGTGCCAAACACACTTTTTCGTTTTTTCAAATACTGCCAATGAGGGACCATTGGCATTAGGTGCCAAACGCATTCTTTCGTTTTTTCATATACTGCCAATGGTCCCCCATTGGCATTAGGTGCCAAACACACTTTTTCGTTTTTTCAAATACTGCCAATGAGGGACCATTGGCATTAGGTGCCAAACGCATTCTTTCGTTTTTTCATATACTGCCAATGGTCCCCCATTGGCATTAGGTGCCAAACACACTTTTTCGTTTTTTCATATACTGCCAATGGGGGACCATTGGCATTAGGTGCCAAACACACTTTTTCGTTTTTTCATATACTACCAATGGGGGACCATTGGCATTAGGTGCCAAACACATTCTTTCATTTTTTCATATACTGCCAATGGGGGACCATTGGCATTAGGTGCCAAACACACTTTTTCGTTTTTTCAAATACTGCCAATGAGGGACCATTGGCATTAGGTGCCAAACGCATTCTTTCGTTTTTTCATATACTGCCAATGGTCCCCCATTGGCATTAGGTGCCAAACACACTTTTTCGTTTTTTCATATACTGCCAATGGGGGACCATTGGCATTAGGTGCCAAACACACTTTTTCGTTTTTTCATATACTACCAATGGGGGACCATTGGCATTAGGTGCCAAACACACTTTTTCGTTTTTTCATATACTGCCAATGGGGGACCATTGGCATTAGGTGCCAAACACACTTTTTCGTTTTTTCATATACTACCAATGGGGGACCATTGGCATTAGGTGCCAAACACACTTTTTCGTTTTTTCATATACTGCCAATGGGGGACCATTGGCATTAGGTGCCAAACACACTTTTTCGTTTTTTCATATACTACCAATGGGGGACCATTGGCATTAGGTGCCAAACACACTTTTTCGTTTTTTCATATACTGCCAATGGGGGACCATTGGCATTAGGTGCCAATCACACTTTTTCGTTTTTTCATATACTGCCAATGGGGGACCATTGGCATTAGGTGCCAAACATACTTTTTCGTTTTTTTATATACTGCCAATGGGGGACCATTGGCATTAGGTGCCAAACACACTTTTTCGTTTTTTCATATACTGCCAATGGGGGACCATTGGCATTAGGTGCCAATCACACTTTTTCGTTTTTTCATATACTGCCAATGGGATACCATTGGCATTAGGTGCCAAACACATTCTTTAATTTTTGCATATACTGCCAATGGGGGACCATTGGCATTAGGTGCCAAACACAGTTTTTCGTTTTTTCATATACTGCCAATGGGGGACCATTGGCATTAGGTGCCAAACACATTCTTTCATTTTTTCATATACTGCCAATGGGAGACCATTGGCATTAGGTGCCAAACACACTTTTTCGTTTTTTCATATACTGCCAATGGGGGACCATTGGCATTAGGTGCCAATCACACTTTTTCGTTTTTTCATATACTGCCAATGAGGGACCATTGGCATTAGGTGCCAAACACATTCTTTCATTTTTGCATATACTGCCAATGAGGGACCATTGGCATTAGGTGCCAATCACACTTTTTCGTTTTTTCATATACTGCCAATGGGGGACCATTGGCATTAGGTGCCAAACATACTTTTTCGTTTTTTTATATACTGCCAATGGGGGACCATTGGCATTAGGTGCCAAACACACTTTTTCGTTTTTTCATATACTGCCAATGGGGGACCATTGGCATTAGGTGCCAATCACACTTTTTCGTTTTTTCATATACTGCCAATGGGATACCATTGGCATTAGGTGCCAAACACATTCTTTAATTTTTGCATATACTGCCAATGGGGGACCATTGGCATTAGGTGCCAAACACAGTTTTTCGTTTTTTCATATACTGCCAATGGGGGACCATTGGCATTAGGTGCCAAACACACTTTTTCGTTTTTTCATATACTGCCAATGAGGGACCATTGGCATTAGGTGCCAAACACATTCTTTCATTTTTGCATATACTGCCAATGGGGGACCGTTGGCATAAGGTGCCAAACACACTTTTTCGTTTTTTCATATACTGCCAATGGGGGACCATTGGCATTAGGTGCCAAACACACTTTTTCGTTTTTTCATATACTGCCAATGAGGGACCATTGGCATTAGGTGCCAAACACATTCTTTCATTTTTGCATATACTGCCAATGGGGGAGCGTTGGCATAAGGTGCCAAACACACTTTTTCGTTTTTTCATATACTGCCAATGAGGGACCATTGGCATTAGGTGCCAAACACATTTTTTCGTTTTTTCATATACTGCCAATGGGGGACCATTGGCATTAGGTGCCAAACACATTCTTTCGTTTTTTCATATACTGCCAATGGGAGACCATTGGCATTAGGTGCCAAACACACTTTTTCGTTTTTTCATATACTGCCAATGGGATACCATTGGCATTAGGTGCCAAACACACTTTTTCGTTTTTTCATATACTGCCAATGAGGGACCATTGGCATTAAGTGCCAAAAACACTTTTTCGTTTTTTCATATACTGCCAATGGGGGACCATTGGCATTAGGTGCCAAAAACACTTTTTCGTTTTTTCATATACTGCCAATGGGGGACCATTGGCATTAGGAGCCAAATACATTCTTTCGTTTTTTCATATACTGCCAATGGGAGACCATTGGCATTAGGTGCCAATCACACTTTTTCGTTTTTTCATATACTGCCAATGGGATACCATTGGCATTAGGTGCCAAACACATTCTTTCATTTTTTCATATACTGCCAATGGGGGACCATTGGCATTAGGTGCCAAACATACTTTTTCGTTTTTTTATATACTGCCAATGGGGGACCATTGGCATTAGGTGCCAAACACACTTTTTCGTTTTTTCATATACTGCCAATGGGGGACCATTGGCATTAGGTGCCAAACACATTCTTTCGTTTTTTCATATACTGCCAATGAGGGACCATTGGCATTAGGTGCCAAACACACTTTTTCGTTTTTTCATATACTGCCAATGAGGGACCATTGGCATTAGGTGCCAAACACACTTTTTCGTTTTTTCATATACTGCCAATGGGGGACCATTGGCATTAGGTGCCAAACACATTCTTTCGTTTTTTCATATACTGCCAATGGGAGACCATTGGCATTAGGTGCCAAACACACTTTTTCGTTTTTTCATATACTGCCAATGAGGGACCATTGGCATTAGGTGCCAAACACACTTTTTCGTTTTTTCATATACTGCCAATGGGATACCATTGGCATTAGGTGCCAAACACACTTTTTCGTTTTTTCATATACTGCCAATGGGGGACCATTGGCATTAGGTGCCAAACACATTCTTTCGTTTTTTCATATACTGCCAATGGGAGACCATTGGCATTAGGTGCCAAACACACTTTTTCGTTTTTTCATATACTGCCAATGGGGGACCATTGGCATTAGGTGCCAAACACACTTTTTCGTTTTTTCATATACTGCCAATGGGGGACCATTGGCATTAGGTGCCAAACACATTCTTTCGTTTTTTCATATACTGCCAATGGGAGACCATTGGCATTAGGTGCCAAACACACTTTTTCGTTTTTTAATATACTGCCAATGAGGAACCATTGGCATTAGGTGCCAAACACACTTTTTCGTTTTTTCATATACTGCCAATGGGATACCATTGGCATTAGGTGCCAAACATACTTTTTCGTTTTTTCATATACTGCCAATGGGGGACCATTGGCATTAGGTGCCAAACATACTTTTTCGTTTTTTTTATATACTGCCAATGGGGGACCATTGGCATTAGGTGCCAAACACACGTTTTCGTTTTTTCATATACTGCCAATGGGGGACCATTGGCATTAGGTGCCAAACACATTCTTTCGTTTTTTCATATACTGCCAATGGGAGACCATTGGCATTAGGTGCCAAACACACTTTTTCGTTTTTTCATATACTGCCAATGAGGGAAAATTGGCATTAGGTGCCAAACACATTCTTTCGTTTTTTCATATACTGCCAATGGGGGACCATTGGCATTAGGTGCCAAACACATTCTTTCGTTTTTTCATATACTGCCAATGGGATACCATTGGCATTAGGTGCCAAACATACTTTTTCGTTTTTTCATATACTGCCAATGAGGGACCATTGGCATTAGGTGCCAAACACACTTTTTCGTTTTTTCATATACTGCCAATGAGGGACCATTGGCATTAGGTGCCAAACACACTTTTTCGTTTTTTCATATACTGCCAATGGGGGACCATTGGCATTAGGTGCCAAACACATTCTTTCGTTTTTTCATATACTGCCAATGGGAGACCATTGGCATTAGGTGCCAAACACACTTTTTCGTTTTTTCATATACTGCCAATGAGGGACCATTGGCATTAGGTGCCAAACACACTTTTTCGTTTTTTCATATACTGCCAATGGGATACCATTGGCATTAGGTGCCAAACACACTTTTTCGTTTTTTCATATACTGCCAATGGGGGACCATTGGCATTAGGTGCCAAACACATTCTTTCGTTTTTTCATATACTGCCAATGGGAGACCATTGGCATTAGGTGCCAAACACACTTTTTCGTTTTTTCATATACTGCCAATGGGGGACCATTGGCATTAGGTGCCAAACACACTTTTTCGTTTTTTCATATACTGCCAATGGGGGACCATTGGCATTAGGTGCCAAACACATTCTTTCGTTTTTTCATATACTGCCAATGGGAGACCATTGGCATTAGGTGCCAAACACACTTTTTCGTTTTTTAATATACTGCCAATGAGGAACCATTGGCATTAGGTGCCAAACACACTTTTTCGTTTTTTCATATACTGCCAATGGGATACCATTGGCATTAGGTGCCAAACATACTTTTTCGTTTTTTCATATACTGCCAATGGGGGACCATTGGCATTAGGTGCCAAACATACTTTTTCGTTTTTTTTATATACTGCCAATGGGGGACCATTGGCATTAGGTGCCAAACACACTTTTTCGTTTTTTCATATACTGCCAATGGGGGACCATTGGCATTAGGTGCCAAACACATTCTTTCGTTTTTTCATATACTGCCAATGGGAGACCATTGGCATTAGGTGCCAAACACACTTTTTCGTTTTTTCATATACTGCCAATGAGGGAAAATTGGCATTAGGTGCCAAACACATTCTTTCGTTTTTTCATATACTGCCAATGGGGGACCATTGGCATTAGGTGCCAAACACATTCTTTAATTTTTTCATATACCGCCAATGGAGGACCATTGGCATTAGGTGCCAAACACACTTTTTCGTTTTTTCATATACTGCCAATGGGAGACCATTGGCATTAGGTGCCAAACACACTTTTTCGTTTTTTAATATACTGCCAATGAGGGACCATTGGCATTAGGTGCCAAACACACTTTTTCGTTTTTTCATATTCTGCCAATGGGATACCATTGGCATTAGGTGCCAAACACACTTTTTCGTTTTTTCATATACTGCCAATGAGGGACCATTGGCATTAGGTGCCAAACACATTCTTTCGTTTTTTCATATACTGCCAATGGGGGACCATTGGCATTAGGTGCCAAACACATTCTTTCGTTTTTTCATATACTGCCAATGGGAGACCATTGGCATTAGGTGCCAAACACACTTTTTCGTTTTTTAATATACTGCCAATGAGGGACCATTGGCATTAGGTGCCAAACACACTTTTTCGTTTTTTCATATACTGCCAATGGAGGACCATTGGCATTAGGTGCCAAACACACTTTTTCGTTTTTTCATATACTGCCAATGGGGGACCATTGGCATTAGGTGCCAAACACATTCTTTCGTTTTTTCATATACTGCCAATGGGAGACCATTGGCATTAGGTGAAAAACACACTTTTTCGTTTTTTCATATACTGCCAATGGGGGACCATTGGCATTAGGTGCCAAACACAGTTTTTCGTTTTTTCATATACTGCCAATGGGGGACCATTGGCATTAGGTGCCAAACACATTCTTTCGTTTTTTCATATACTGCCAATGGGAGACCATTGGCATTAGGTGCCAAACACACTTTTTCGTTTTTTAATATACTGCCAATGAGGGACCATTGGCATTAGGTGCCAAACACACTTTTTCGTTTTTTCATATACTGCCAATGGGGGACCATTGGCATTAGGTGCCAAACACATTCTTTCGTTTTTTCATATACTGCCAATGGGAGACCATTGGCATTAGGTGAAAAACACACTTTTTCGTTTTTTCATATACTGCCAATGGGGGACCATTGGCATTAGGTGCCAAACACAGTTTTTCGTTTTTTCATATACTGCCAATGGGGGACCATTGGCATTAGGTGCCAAACACATTCTTTCGTTTTTTCATATACTGCCAATGGGAGACCATTGGCATTAGGTGAAAAACACACTTTTTCGTTTTTTCATATACTGCCAATGGGAGACCATTGGCATTAGGTGCCAAACACACTTTTTCGTTTTTTAATATACTGCCAATGAGGGACCATTGGCATTAGGTGCCAAACACACTTTTTCGTTTTTTCATATACTGCCAATGGGGGACCATTGGCATTAGGTGCCAAACATACTTTTTCGTTTTTTTATATACTGCCAATGGGGGACCATTGGCATTAGGTGCCAAACACACTTTTTCGTTTTTTCATATACTGCCAATGGGATACCATTGGCATTAGGTGCCAAACACATTCTTTCGTTTTTTCATATACTGCCAATGGGGGACCATTGGCATTAGGTGCCAAACACACTTTTTCGTTTTTTCATATACTGCCAATGGGGGACCATTGGCATTAGGTGCCAAACACATTCTTTCGTTTTTTCATATACTGCCAATGGAGGACCATAGGCATTAGGTGCCAAACATACTTTTTCGTTTTTTCATATAGTGCCAATGGGGGACCATTGGCATTAGGTGCCAAACACACTTTTTCGTTTTTTCGTATACTGCCAATAGGGGACCATTGGCATTAGGTGCCAAACACATTCTTTCGTTTTTTCATATACTGCCAATGGGGGACCATTGGCATTAGGTGCCAAACACAATTTTTCGTTTTTTCATATACTGCCAATGGGGGACCATTGGCATTAGGTGCCAAACACATTCTTTCGTTTTTTCATATACTGCCAATGGGAGACCATTGGCATTAGGTGAAAAACACACTTTTTCGTTTTTTCATATACTGCCAATGGGGGACCATTGGCATTAGGTGCCAAACACAGTTTTTCGTTTTTTCATATACTGCCAATGGGGGACCATTGGCATTAGGTGCCAAACACATTCTTTCGTTTTTTCATATACTGCCAATGGGAGACCATTGGCATTAGGTGCCAAACACACTTTTTCGTTTTTTAATATACTGCCAATGAGGGACCATTGGCATTAGGTGCCAAACACACTTTTTCGTTTTTTCATATACTGCCAATGGGGGACCATTGGCATTAGGTGCCAAACATACTTTTTCGTTTTTTCATATACTGCCAATGGGGGACCATTGGCATTAGGTGCCAAACACACTTTTTCGTTTTTTCATATACTGCCAATGGGGGACCATTGGCATTAGGTGCCAAACACATTCTTTCGTTTTTTCATATACTGCCAATGGGGGACCATTGGCATTAGGTGCCAAACACACTTTTTCGTTTTTTCATATACTGCCAATGGGGGACCATTGGCATTAGGTGCCAAACACATTCTTTCGTTTTTTCATATACTGCCAATGGAGGACCATAGGCATTAGGTGCCAAACATACTTTTTCGTTTTTTCATATAGTGCCAATGGGGGACCATTGGCATTAGGTGCCAAACATACTTTTTCGTTTTTTTATATACTGCCAATGGGGTACCATTGGCATTAGGTGCCAAACACACTTTTTCGTTTTTTCATATACTGCCAATGGGGGACCATTGGCATTAGGTGCCAAACACACTTTTTCGTTTTTTCATATACTGCCAATTGGGGACCATTGGCACTAGGTGCCAAACACATTCTTTCGTTTTTTCATATACTGCCAATGGGAGACCATTGGCATTAGGTGCCAAACACACTTTTTCGTTTTTTCATATACTGCCAATGGAGGACCATTGGCATTAGGTGCCAAACACACTTTTTCGTTTTTTCATATACTGCCAATGGGGGACCATTGGCATTAGGTGCCAAACACATTCTTTCGTTTTTTCATATACTGCCAATGGGAGACCATTGGCATTAGGTGAAAAACACACTTTTTCGTTTTTTCATATACTGCCAATGGGGGACCATTGGCATTAGGTGCCAAACACAGTTTTTCGTTTTTTCATATACTGCCAATGGGGGACCATTGGCATTAGGTGCCAAACACATTCTTTCGTTTTTTCATATACTGCCAATGGGAGACCATTGGCATTAGGTGCCAAACACACTTTTTCGTTTTTTAATATACTGCCAATGAGGGACCATTGGCATTAGGTGCCAAACACACTTTTTCGTTTTTTCATATACTGCCAATGGGGGACCATTGGCATTAGGTGCCAAACATACTTTTTCGTTTTTTTATATACTGCCAATGGGGGACCATTGGCATTAGGTGCCAAACACACTTTTTCGTTTTTTCATATACTGCCAATGGGATACCATTGGCATTAGGTGCCAAACACATTCTTTAATTTTTGCATATACTGCCAATGGGGGACCATTGGCATTAGGTGCCAAACACATTCTTTCGTTTTTTCATATACTGCCAATGGAGGACCATTGGCATTAGGTGCCAAACATACTTTTTCGTTTTTTCATATACTGCCAATGGGGGACCATTGGCATTAGGTGCCAAACACACTTTTTCGTTTTTTCATATACTGCCAATGGGGGACCATTGGCATTAGGTGCCAAACACATTCTTTCGTTTTTTCATATACTGCCAATGGGGGACCATTGGCATTAGGTGCCAAACACACTTTTTCGTTTTTTCATATACTGCCAATGGGGGACCATTGGCATTAGGTGCCAAACACATTCTTTCGTTTTTTCATATACTGCCAATGGAGGACCATAGGCATTAGGTGCCAAACATACTTTTTCGTTTTTTCATATACTGCCAATGGGGTACCATTGGCATTAGGTGCCAAACACACTTTTTCGTTTTTTCATATACTGCCAATGGGGGACCATTGGCATTAGGTGCCAAACACACTTTTTCGTTTTTTCATATACTGCCAATTGGGGACCATTGGCATTAGGTGCCAAACACATTCTTTCGTTTTTTCATATACTGCCAATGGGAGACCATTGGCATTAGGTGCCAAACACACTTTTTCGTTTTTTCATATACTGCCAATGGGGGACCATTGGCATTAGGTGCCAAACATACTTTTTCGTTTTTTTATATACTGCCAATGGGGGACCATTGGCATTAGGTGCCAAACACACTTTTTCGTTTTTTCATATACTGCCAATGGGGGACCATTGGCATTAGGTGCCAAACACATTCTTTAATTTTTGCATATACTGCCAATGGGGGACCATTGGCTTTAGGTGCCAAACACACTTCTTCGTTTTTTCATATACTGCCAATGGGGGACCATTGGCATTAGGTGCCAAACACGTTCTTTCGTTTTTTCATATACTGCCAATGGGGGACCATTGGCATTAGGTGCCAAACACATTCTTTCGTTTTTTCATATACTGCCAATGGGAGACCATTGGCATTAGGTGAAAAACACACTTTTTCGTTTTTTCATATACTGCCAATGGGGGACCATTGGCATTAGGTGCCAAACACAGTTTTTCGTTTTTCCATATACTGCCAATGGGGGACCATTGGCATTAGGTGCCAA
The DNA here is from genome assembly GCA_951813785.1 of Criorhina ranunculi. NCBI lineage: Eukaryota > Metazoa > Arthropoda > Insecta > Diptera > Syrphidae > Criorhina > Criorhina ranunculi. The sequence goes on along the minus strand of OX638382.1, from coordinate 36,515,038 downwards.
ACACATTCTTTCGTTTTTTCATATACTGCCAATGGGAGACCATTGGCATTAGGTGCCAAACACACTTTTTCGTTTTTTAATATACTGCCAATGAGGGACCATTGGCATTAGGTGCCAAACACACTTTTTCGTTTTTTCATATACTGCCAATGGGGGACCATTGGCATTAGGTGCCAAACATACTTTTTCGTTTTTTTATATACTGCCAATGGGGGACCATTGGCATTAGGTGCCAAACACACTTTTTCGTTTTTTCATATACTGCCAATGGGATACCATTGGCATTAGGTGCCAAACACATTCTTTAATTTTTGCATATACTGCCAATGGGGGACCATTGGCATTAGGTGCCAAACACACTTCTTCGTTTTTTCATATACTGCCAATGGGGGACCATTGGCATTAGGTGCCAAACACATTCTTTCGTTTTTTCATATACTGCCAATGGAGGACCATTGGCATTAGGTGCCAAACATACTTTTTCGTTTTTTCATATACTGCCAATGGGGGACCATTGGCATTAGGTGCCAAACACACTTCTTCGTTTTTTCATATACTGCCAATGGGGGACCATTGGCATTAGGTGCCAAACACATTCTTTCGTTTTTTCATATACTGCCAATGGGAGACCATTGGCATTAGGTGCCAAACACACTTTTTCGTTTTTTAATATACTGCCAATGAGGGACCATTGGCATTAGGTGCCAAACACACTTTTTCGTTTTTTCATATACTGCCAATGGGGGACCATTGGCATTAGGTGCCAAACATACTTTTTCGTTTTTTTATATACTGCCAATGGGGGACCATTGGCATTAGGTGCCAAACACATTCTTTCGTTTTTTCATATACTGCCAATGGGAGACCATTGGCATTAGGTGCCAAACACACTTTTTCGTTTTTTAATATACTGCCAATGAGGGACCATTGGCATTAGGTGCCAAACACACTTTTTCGTTTTTTCATATACTGCCAATGGGGGACCATTGGCATTAGGTGCCAAACACACTTTTTCGTTTTTTCATATACTGCCAATGGGGGACCATTGGCATTAGGTGCCAAACACATTCTTTCGTTTTTTCATATACTGCCAATGGGGGACCATTGGCATTAGGTGCCAAACACACTTTTTCGTTTTTTCATATACTGCCAATGGGGGACCATTGGCATTAGGTGCCAAACATACTTTTTCGTTTTTTTATATACTGCCAATGGGGTACCATTGGCATTAGGTGCCAAACACACTTTTTCGTTTTTTCATATACTGCCAATGGGCGACCATTGGCATTAGGTGCCAAACACACTTTTTCGTTTTTTCATATACTGCCAATTGGGGACCATTGGCATTAGGTGCCAAACACATTCTTTCGTTTTTTCATATACTGCCAATGGGAGACCATTGGCATTAGGTGCCAAACACATTCTTTCGTTTTTTCATATACTGCCAATGGGGGACCATTGGCATTAGGTGCCAAACATACTTTTTCGTTTTTTTATATACTGCCAATGGGGGACCATTGGCATTAGGTGCCAAACACACTTTTTCGTTTTTTCATATACTGCCAATGGGATACCATTGGCATTAGGTGCCAAACACATTCTTTAATTTTTGCATATACTGCCAATGGGGGACCATTGGCTTTAGGTGCCAAACACACTTCTTCGTTTTTTCATATACTGCCAATGGGGGACCATTGGCATTAGGTGCCAAACACATTCTTTCGTTTTTCCATATACTGCCAATGGGGGACCATTAGCATTAGGTGCCAAACACACTTGTTCGTTTTTTCATATACTGCCAATGGGGGACCATTGGCATTAGGTGCCAAACACACTTTTTCGTTTTTTCATATACTGCCAATGGGGGACCATTGGCATTAGGTGCCAAACACATTCTTTCGTTTTTTCATATACTGCCAATGGGGGACCATTGGCATTAGGTGCCAAACACACTTTTTCGTTTTTTCATATACTGCCAATGGGGGACCATTGGCATTAGGTGCCAAACACATTCTTTCGTTTTTTCATATACTGCCAATGGGGGACCATTGGCATTAGGTGCCAAACACACTTTTTCGTTTTTTCATATACTGCCAATGGGGGACCATTGGCATTAGGTGCCAAACACTTTCTTTCCTTTTTTCATATACTGCCAATGGGGGACCATTGGCATTAGGTGCCAAACATACTTTTTCGTTTTTTCATATACTGCCAATGGGGGACCATTAGCATTAGGTGCCAAACACACTCTCTCATTTTTGCATATACTGCCAATGGGGGACCATTGGCATTAGGTGCCAAACACACTTGTTCGTTTTTTCATATACTGCCAATGGGGGACCATTGGCATTAGGTGCCAAACACACTCTTTCATTTTCTCATATACTGCCAATGGGGGACCATTGGCATTAGGTGCCAAACACACTTTTTCGTTTTTTCATATACTGCCAATGGGGGACCATTGGCATTAGGTGCCAAACACATTTTTTCGTTTTTTCATATACTGCCAATGGCGGACCATTGACATTAGGTGCCAAACACACTTTTCCGTTTTTTCATATACTGCCAATGGGAGATCATTGGCTTTGGTGCCGAACACACTTCTTCGTTTTTTCATATACTGCCAATGGGGGACCATTGGCATTAGGTGCCAAACACATTCTTTCATTTTTTCATATACTGCCAATGGGAGACCATTGGCATTAGGTGCCAAACACACTTTTTCGTTTTTTTCATATACTGCCAATGAGGGACCACTGGCATTAGGTGCCAAACACACTCTTTCATTTTTGCATATACTGCCAATGGGGGACCATTGGCATAAGGTGCCAAACACACTTTTTCGTTTTTTCATATACTACCAATGGGGGACCATTGGCATAAGGTGCCAAACACACTTTTTCGTTTTTTCATATACTGCCAATGGGGGACCATTGGCATTAGGTGCCAAACACATTCTTTCGTTTTTTCATATACTGCCAATGGGGGACCGTTGGCGTTCGGTGCCAAACACACTTCTTCGTTTTGTCATATACTGCCAATGGGGGACCATTGGCATTAGGTGCCAAACACATTCTTTCGTTTTTTCATGTACTGCCAATGGGGGACCATTGGCATTAGGTGCCAAACACATTCTTTCGTTTTTTCATATACTGCCAATGGCGGACCATTGGCATTAGGTGCCAAACACACTTTTTCGTTTTTTCATATACTGCCAATGGGGGACCATTGACATTAGGTGCCAAACACAATTTTTAGTTTTTTCATATACTGGCAATGGGGGACCATTGGCATTAGGTGCCAAACACACTTTTCCGTTTTTTCATATACTGCCAATGGGGGACCATTGGAATTAGGTGCCAAACACACTCTTTCATTTTTTCATGTACTGCCAATGGGGGACCATTGGCATTAGGTGCCAAACACATTCTTTCGTTTTTTCATATACTGCCAATGGGGGACCATTGGAATTAGGTGCCAAACACACTTTTCCGTTTTTTCATATACTGCCAATGGCTGACCATTGACATTAGGTGCCAAACACATTACTACCAAAGGGGGACCAGTGAAACGAACAGGGGGTTTGCTCACCCTTCCCGAACGCGTGGTGCTAGCAGGTGGGTTGCTGGATGATGACATCGGCACAGAAGGTGGCGTTGATGTGTTTACGTTCACGAGATGGTAAGCTGGTTTTAGGCGCTGAACCGAAACGTACGCTTCTTAAATCGGCAGAGCCAGTTTGAAGCCATGAGGACTCCGGTCTAAGACTGGATACGGTCCAGGTTAAGGGCGCTGCAACGATCACTGGGTGCTGTCGACGAGCGCATACACGTGTGAAATCTTGCCAAGGTCCTTTGGGATGAAGATGGGCTTCGCGTGATGTGAGGCAAACGTAGGCGATGTTTTCTGAAGTGCCGCCCTCAGCTCTTGAGGGAAGGCGATGGGCTCCTGCCCGTTGCTGTGTTTTGCTTGCGTTTGGTAGGCGGTGGTGTGTATGCGGTGGCATCCGATGAGTTGGGCGAACCCCTTGAATAAGGTGGATTCAAACTGCCGACCTTGATTCGTAGTAAGGCGAAGGGGACAGCCGAATCGTGCGACCCAATGCTGGAAGAATGCGTCAACGTCGTTCTCAAAGAAATATGGACCGATGACGCCGCCAGCCCAAAATCCACACCAAACAGTGACTTTTTCGGGATGCATTGGACGCTCTTGGATCTCATGTGGATTGGTATCGTCCCAAATTTGGCAATTTTGTTTGTTGACGTACCCATTCATCCATAAATGAGCCTCATCGCTGAAGATGATTTTTCGAACGGAACGTTGCCCGAACAGACCACCCATTTTGATAAAACAATTTAATTATTTGCACGTGTTGTTGGACGCTATATCCATCCATGGTGATTTGGCAGAACAGACTGAATAAATGACAGCCAATTTGACAGATGTAGCTCCAACAGTATGGCCGCTATCAACTGTCAAAGTTCGGAAGTCCCTATTGGAAGACCCTTAATATAAACTAAAAGCTTTCTAAAACCTGTAAAACACACGATGGACCGATGACGATGACGATGGAGTTTTACAAAACAAAAGGCAATGAGACTCCACTGTGAGTCTATGGTACCAACTTTAGTACCAACTTTGGAGCTTCTGCAACGATATCAATCTAGAACTACAGTTGCACTCTGGTACTCCAAGCACTCCCGAGTGCATGAAGATCTATAATATATTTCAGTCCTAGCTTGCCATCCATATTCTAGCAAATAGCTTCTCCCTTCCTCATTTGGTAGAGCCCTAAAAAGTTTACCTCACTATGTGACGGACAGGTTTAGTTCCCTAAGAGATAACTCGCAATCGTTGCAAAATCTATAAGCTTGTACATCCAAGCAAAAAATATCTCACCCTACTGCCTACATTTTTTCGACTATCTCAGACTCTATCAAATTTATCTGTTCCTTAGGTTAAAACGATCTCCTGATTCACATAAAGATTTCGCTAGTCTAAGCTACCATTAAGGCACTCCGAAACTATCTCGGAGCCCACCGTCGCGACGGAGCGTTTGTCATTCTAGAAAAAATCATTTTTGCCACTTCCATCCACTCATCATTCCGTCCTATTCCACATATGGCAGCACTTAGCGTTAATGCAAATGACCCTCTCGCCACAACGTGGAAACTCTAATTCATTTGATTTTAAGAAGCTGTCACCACATTCTTAAAATTCCCTTCACGTCCCTTTCACCGGATACTCTGTGGCCGGCCATTGATTCGTGGAATATATTAGAATACCACAAAAAAAAACTTTGCAATCCCACATCCATCATTCTACACCATTGCCACCAGACTCTTTGAATTTCCTCACACAATTAAGTTCACATATACTAACTTACAGGCTGCCACATACATAGGCTAGGGAAACAAAAGTCAAGACCTTCTCCGGCCGGCATTTTAAATTATTTCCGTCAACCTACATTACAGTAAGGAATCTTCACATTCAAGGTGTTTTAAAGCCTTGAAGCATTTACATTTTTTTTCTGAAACCGAATTTTGTATAAAAGGCTTACCTCTTCGAATTGTTAAGACAACATTGTCCCTTTCTCTCAAAAGCTTTAAATTTTCAAGCTGTTTTTGACATTTCATGGAAATGTTTCGAGACATGCGTACAAACCCTTCGGTGGGGGGAAATTTTGGAATAATTTTAAGGGGATAAGAGCTTTTGCTAGAATTTTGTTGAATGAAGCTTTTTTGAGGCATGCACTTTTGAGAGAAAGGCGTTTTTGAGGTCACTGGGTGAATGACTACTGACCATTCCCAATACCATTTTCATGAACAGGAAAGACGAGGGCTTTTTTTGTATTTTTGAAGAGTTTTACTTGGTTTGAGAGTGCTTCAATATTTGAAGGTAAGAATGCAGATTGAAGAATATAACGTTGAACTTGTTTATTTGATTAAGGGACGCCAAACAAGTGATGAATACTTGACAAAGTTATCAAACAGGGGAAGAGGCATAAATTGTAAAAGAGTCTAATAGGCTAATTGCGACCAATAGTGCCTTAAAATTAAGCCAATCCGACGGCTGGAAGTCAAATACAGTGGGCTATACCACGATCCTTCAGAAATATCAAGAGAATGTGCCAATCGCTGATTAAACAACGCCATATCTAGACTTCGAAAGATCATTTTTAGGCGCCTCTCCAAGCAAGGGAGGAATGGAAAAGCTGCCAAGCACCTAATATGCATTCGATAGCCGTCTACACAGACGGGTCTAAATTGAACATTGGCGAAGGTCCAGGAATCTTCTCCGAACCGCTCGGAATAAGCAAATCTGTCCGGTTTACGAACTATGGCAGTGTTTTCCAAGCGAAAGTCTTAGCAGTGACAACAACCGCCCATAAGGCTGCACTGAGGACAATACCACGTAGCGATATCACCTTTTTCATTGACAGCCATGCAGTAATAAAATCAATTTCTAAAAATAAAGTGCTGTCGAGAAGAGCTCAAAGTTCTTGGAACACAGTACAAGATTATGCTCTCCTGGGTCGCTGGACATGAGTGCATACCAGGGAACGAGAATTCTGACAAATCGGCTAGAAAGGATTCGGCATTAAGACTGGAACAAGCCGACCTCTCGGTGAATACTCCCCCTTGCTCATTGATACAGGGAACAAAGCTCTAAGAGAGGCAAACAACAGATGATCCTCACTAGACACTTGTTTCATCACACTGAAGTTATGGCTTATATTTGATGAAGCTAGGACCGACAAACCTCAACCAAAGGATAGAAAATCCCTCACCACCCTTTTAGGTGTGATAACGGTGCAGAACACACTGCGGTACCATATGAAAAAGCTCAATGTTACGGAAGAAAACCTGTGTAGAGGTTGCGGTGACACGGAAGTTCATGAGGACACAACCCACTTCCTCTGTCACTCCCCCGAGATCTTTTGAAATCTCAAGGAATTATTTGGCAAACAGTTGAACGACTTAAAGAACTTTATCAAATCAATTATGGTTTGTATCACAGACGTAGTAAGTAAATCATAAGCGCTTTCAGTGTGGCATCATAGATGCTTTCACGAAGAATGGGCGAAACGAATTGACCTTGAAGTTAAAGAAGACAAAGCCACGTACAAGTTGTCAAGAAATAAAGAAGCATCTATTTAATGGTAAGGATACAGTCGCCACTGTCGATAACCTCTAAATACAATAGTTAAAGAGGTTTCCTATCCCAATCCACGTCCACGAATGGAGATTCAATGAAGACTTACCCCGAAACAAATGAGCTTAGAACTCTTAGCCCGGAAGATGAACTGAATGCTCTCAGTGACTGGTCCTTCTACTATATGGTGTCAAGTGCTGGACCATAAGAAGGAAAGCGGAACAGATTTAAGACACTATCAAGACTAGAATTCCGCTCCTGCGCAATGGGGACCGCTAATTGCTTATTGAATCAAAACGCCTAATGCCAGCTTATTTACTTACTGAAGATCCCTACCGTCCGGATCAGACCTTTAGCTTGACCAACGAACGTCTCCAGACAGCTCGATCTTGAGCTAGCTGTCTCCAGTTTTACACGCTAAGTCTGTTAAGGTCCCCTTCCACTTGCGTGCACCACCTGAGTCGAGGTCTTTCTCTACTGCGCTGTCCCTCGGGTGTGGATTTGAAGATTTTTCGGACCGGAGCATTGATGTCCATCCGTTCTATAGGACCCAGCTACCTCAGCCCCAGGACCTTCACTCTTCTGGTCAAGTTGATGTCGCTGTACAGCCCGTACAATTCGTCGTTGTATCGGCTCCTCCACTCGCCATCTATGCACACGGGACCGAAAATCACCCTCATCAGCAGGACTGGGATTATTAAGGTCTTATAAAGGGTCACTTTGGTTGTTTGAGAGAGGGCTTCACCAGTCAATTGCCTTCTTAGCCCAAAGAAGCAGCGATTGGAAAGTTATTCTTCGTTTGATCTCAGTGCTGGTGTCGTTGTCTGAATTGATAGAGGAGCCTAGGTGAACAGAGTCCATAACAAACTCAAAGTTATATCTCTCTAATGGAGGTTCTGTCCGAGATTTCGGTGTTGGGTGTCCTTTCCTGTTGACAAAATACACTTGGTCTTGCCCTCCTCATCGACCTTAAGACCCATCACTGCCGCCTCCGCCTCAATACTTACAAAAGCGCCATTGACATCACGCTGCTTTCTTCCGATAATGTCCATATCATCGGCGTTTGCGAGTAATTTGACGGACTTTTGAAAGATTGTGCATCTGATCTTCTATAAATCGCATAGTTCGTAACCTTTTCTTAAGCCTTTTTGTACATCAAAGGTATCGGTGAGTTCTTTACCGACCTTGATGAAGTAGCCTGCATTCTCCATCGACATCCTGCACAAACAGATAAGTTTGACAAGGCTTTAGGCGTTCATACAGCACTGCTGAAAGGATCTTGTAGGCAATGTTAAGAAGAGTGATGCTTCTGTAGTTCGCGCAGTTCAGAGGGTCTCCGTTTTTGAGGATCTTCTTTCTTATAGCGGCTGCAGGCAGATATTTTCTGTATCTCCTTCTTTTAATTGGCAGACAAACGCCAATCCAATAAAGTGGTCAAAGCGAAAGAGTCAAGACCCTCACAGAAAAGATCCTTTAAAGTGGTTAAAATCAACCTCCATCACTGTTTGGCAACCACTGTAAAAGGCCATGTATTATATGAGAATCAGATAGAATACTCCTACAAGGAAAGATGTAATCGCTTCTCCTAACCCCTCATACTGCCGTGCATTCTTGATGCAATTTCAAACGATTTTGCTCGTCAACTCACCAAGCTAATCTAACTTTAACTAGGACATTCATTTACTTAATTTTTTTTTAAGGGAAATTTTAAGGAAGTTTTCTTTTAAAATAAATTTAAGTGAAGTGAGAGGAGTAAGAAGAAGAAGTAAGACGCAAACCATCCTATTTCTAACGATTTTTCTCGAAGCTATTACAAAAGTTTCTTCACTTTGTAGAAACAAAGTTATCCTGACTTCGGATACAACAATGTTGTTTACGCAAGTACATAAGTACTGTACGAACAAGTACAAAGTTTATGTTTGTTTTCGAAACGAAACATCGAACCGTGTACAGAGTAAAGTTACTATTTTTCGAGAACACATTGCGAAATTCCCAATTCTGTTTGTTTAAGTAAAGCCCTTCAGAGGTCGGCATGGAATAATGATAAGAAGTTTAAGAACCATTTTAAATTCTAAGTTTCGATGCCGATATTTCCGATGCCTAAGGGCAGAGCATGTGAATTTTTTGATTTCCGGTCAGGGGAGCTATAGTACTTTGCAGCAACGTGAATGAAAGTTTTAGGGTCAAAGCCGATTAAGTGATGATGGAAAAGGTGAAGCAACAAAGAGGATTCGTAAAAGAAATCGAGAGAGCAAACATTGCAAGGATGCAAAGGAATTCCCCTTGTCTGGAATTCCCCACATCATTGCCCTGAAAGTGGCAATCAAACAGAGCCTATAAGGTACAGGTCCTGCAGGAAACAATCTATAAACTGATCCCTGTGCATGCTGGACACGATGAAAAAATACCTTGAAGAGCCTTGGAATTCCAAATTCCAGATGGTTCGCTTCAAAATCAACGCGATTGATGCATTATTGAGAAAACGTAGGGAAGAGACTTATGGAAGCGCAGAAGGAAGAACTATGAAGCCATCATAAGACGGGACGTGAGAAACGCCTTCAATCGTTGAAACCGTTTATCGTAGTAACGTGGTTTTGAAAAAGTACATGACGAAGGTACCCACTTAGGTAGGATATTTGGAAATTCCATCTGGAAGGGGATGCAAATGGAGATACATATATATATATGTAGCCTACAAGATCCTATCCAGTGTACTGTGCGAACGACTAAAGCCGTTTTGCACCACACTCATCGGCACCTATCAGTGTGGCTACCGGCCCGGAAAATCGACGATAGATCAAATCTTCGCCCTGCGGCAAATCCTGGAGAAGACCAACGAGTTCCAAGTCCATACTCACCATCTTTTCATCGACTTCAAAGCCGCATACGACAGCATTCATCGCACCGAACTATACAACGCGATGGCCGAATTCGGGATCCCGAGAAAATTGATCCGGTTGTGTCGCGCCACGCTAGAGAATTCGCAATGCACCGTGCAGTTTGGGAACAGAACCTCTGAATTATTCCAAACATGCACCGGATTACGGCAAGGAGACGCACTGTCTTGTGCTTTCTTTAATATTGTGCTGGAGCAGATAGAGTGCGAAAGGCTGGCGTAAACACAGAAGGCACTATATTTAACAAAGCCATCTAGCTGCTGGGATACGCAGACGATATCGACATCATCGTCCGTTCCCAGTGTGCCATTATTGGGGTTTTAACGGCATTTGAAGAACAAGCCAAACTAGTTGGTCTCACGATGAATGAGGATAAAACAAAGTACATGCTGTCTACCAAAACCCGACCATCTAGGTCAAAACCTAACAATTGACAGCTATGGTTTTGAGGTAGTGAAGGAGTTTTTCTACCTCGAGGCAAACATAAACTCCACAAATGACACCCTAGTGGAGATTCGACGAAGGATAACCTTAGGCAACCGCTGCTACTTCGGTTTGTTCAAACAACTAGGGTCCAAACTCCTAACTCGAAGGACCAAAATCTTGCTCTACAAAACGCTGATCTTGTCAGTCCTGCTTTATGGAGCTGAATGGTGGACGATAAGTAAGACAGCGGATCAGATCTTGGGATCCTTCGAAAGAAAAATCCTACGTCGAATTTTTGGTCCAGTCTGCGAGGAGGGCGAATGGAGGAGAAGATATAACCGCGAACTCTACGAGCTGTACAAAGATGTGGATGTAGTCCGGAAGGCAAAAATCCGTCGACTGCAATGGCTCGGACACATCGAGCGAATGGACGAGAATGCTCCAGCTAAGAGGATCTTCGAGTCCCAGCCACTTGGTTCACAAAGAAGAAGAAGGCCGAACCTCCGGCTTAAAGATCAGGCAATCGCGGACGCCAGAAGCCTTGGTCTAGTAAATTAGAAGCAGCGTGCCCGGGACCGTAAAGGATGGAAGGCGGCATTAGTTCAGGCTCAGACCCTCCAAGGGTCCAGCGACCCTTGATAATATATACATATATATATGTTTCCAAAAACCTTGATTTGTGGACATTACCTACAAGAGTATGGCTTGCCTTGCCTCAAACCTATCGGGAAATCTGAAAGTCTGGCGAAAAGGAATTACCTCAGAGAAACCAAATAAGATACGGTTGTCTTAGAGTGGACAGTGTTGTAGTTGGATAAATTGCGTTGAGGCAAGCATTTTCCAGATAATCTAGGTACCACTGGTCAGACTTTCCCCATTAAACATGGTTAAAGGTCTAGTCATTGTTTGGTATTGAAGCTCTTAATAGACTTCTTCTGTCTTAATCAAGAACAAAAATAAAGCGATGGGTGGAGCCACAATATTCTTGGCAGGCGATTTTCGACAAACATTACAAGTAGTGCCCAGAGGATAAAGGCTAGATAAAATCCAGGCCTGTTTTAAGAGAGCCATCGGTAACCAAACTCAAACATAAGAGTCAATCCTTGATCAGTTTTTGGATTCCCTGTATAAAATAGGGAATGGCGAATTTTCAGGTGAACTTCTCTTTCCTTCAGAACTATGCTGAACGTGACAACTGTGGAAGCTACCGTCTTCAATGACTTATTACCAAAGCCGAGCAAAAAGTAAGAATTTAAATACCAACCACGATACATACACGCATATTCGGTGCGACAACTTATAGAGAAGCTAGAGCCTTGCTTCTCACAATCATTCATGTTATGCGTGTTATATTTTTCGCATAAATGAAGGGGACCTACAGTTTTATTACCTACTCCGAACGGCGGACTGAGAAGCTTTTTCATGGCCGATTATACTCTTGCAGGTTTGTCATGCCTGCGAAAAGGTGGTACCACGAAAAATCGTTTGGTTTTTTCTGAGGCTTGAACCTATATCCCTTCGCTCAGCGGTTCAACGCACTAAACACTTAGCCAGGACGAACAATTACCATCGAGGTAAGTGCCAAGAAACTATACACTATGCAGTGGAACCTTTAAACATTCCCAAACCACCAAGTTTTCCAATACAAAAGCCTATTTTAAGGGGTTAACGCTCCAGTGATGTTTGCTGCAAACCATATGCCCGCCCAATCCCTGGAATGACACTAAGCCGCTAGTAAAAGTTGACCAGATATGCTCGAGGGGATTCAATGGCACTACCATGTACCTCTGACTTCCCCTTCGAGCTCAAGAGATCGTAGTTCTGCCTTTAAGTCTATTTTGCGATGAAAATCAATAAATTTCAGAGACGGACATTAAATTTGGGTAGAGGGGAATTGAGGGAAGACTGCTTTTTACAATCAGCTCACCCAGATAGGTAAGTAGAGGTGGCTGTTCAACAGACCTCAAATAGCACTAGGATGTGCCTTTTGTAACCACGACTCCTGTGACCTGATTGACAATATGAGACAGGCGATGTATAGATCCGGCCTGTGGGGTTTAGAAAACGGATTATACCTCGTATCCTTTTACCCGAGATGTCGTTGAGGTCGTCGAAGATGGTCGGTTAAGTGCACGTAGTCTGGCTCTCGATAGTGCCGGACATTTACAGAGGAAATGGGAGGGAGTTTTTCTTCTCATTTTCGTTTCCGAAGCCGCGTCAGTGGGGGTTGTATGAAATACAATCAATGCCCCGTTGTTATGACCGTTATTCTGGCGATATCTGAGCGGGTTTTGTTTAGTAGGTTTTTTTTTCTAATCTCATCGTAGGTCAGCCATATCTTCCTTGATATGGCGCAGATGGTTAAGCCACTCCATTGGCCTTCTGCAGGAAGTTTGAGTGGATTTGTCCTTTAACTGCTCCAAGCGGGATGTGGACCCCGACTCATCCAACAGCCTGATCAGTCTGGCACTAGAATCGTCGTTCACAAAGAAGTGCTAATGTCAGAAAAGGTTTCAAATGTTGACGTTGCTTTGTGTCAAGCAGAAGTTTGTTGTCTGTTTAGACTATCTTCAGTAAAATTTTAAATTCCACGCGGGCAAAATCTAGTTGAAACTGTAAATTCATCATTTAAATTATCAAAATCGATTTATATTCGCTCATTAGGTTGAACCCAGTTAATGACGTCCCACTGTAACTACGGCCTTGAGCTGATTTAATCGCTTCGACATTCAACGCAGACACTATATCATTCATTCTACATTTCGATAACTACTTAATTCATAAGCATTAAGATAGCTCCCCAATCAAGTTGAACCATGGAAATTGTATAATGCATTGATGTCATTAAATTTTCAAATAATTTATACAAACAAATAGATAGATGGTATGGGCCATTGTTACTCACAACAAATGCGGGACATAAATTCCAATCTCTGAGTGTTTTCGGTTAAATTCGTTTAATATTTCGAAAATTGTTTTACGAACAGCCTTTTGGGATTTTTTTTTTTTTTTAATATGTCATCATATATGCAAACACACCCTTTTATGATGGCTTAACTCTGTATGTATTAAAGCTTTAATGTGTTTTTCCGTAAACATTCGTAAAATCTATGAAAAGGAAAATTATGACACGTATGGTTTTTACAGCTGTGAAGGCTGTTCATTTTTACTCAAAGAGTCCTAAAGCAAAAGAAGTGTTTTCAAAATTACATTTTTAAGATTGAGTTCACGAACTTTTTATTTTACAAAACAAACAAAAAAGTATTTAAGTATCTTTATAAAGTTAAATGAGTTCAGAAGGCGTAAGAAAACCGCTGTTTACGGTAAAAAAAAATAAAAATATTTAAAATTATGCCTTGGGATGGTTTTTAAGCACATGGAAGAGGTTTTTAAGGGACTTAAGTGTTAAGCAACCTATTTCGGTTGCAATTACCTTATTAAGAAAGTGCTTTGTCACGAAAAAGTGAAACTCCCTGCTCGCAAGGTGAAAGGGTTGATTTATATAGCATTAGACAGAGGAAGAAACAGCGCAACTAAAGCTTTATAAATCAATATAATTTGAGCTGACATCAGCAATGTTTTATATTAAGGCGTTTGTTGAGTCGCCGTGCGTTACTTTAAGTGATATGAAGTTTGAAGTTTGAGCTCAATGCCTCAGTTTATAGCAACAAAGTTGTACACGACTTGAAGGCGGATCATAAGTATGAAAAATTTAAAAAATTCCCAAAGATCTTAGGTCCACCCACTTTGCTCCTTTTTCCACCTCTGGTGTTCTAAAAGGCAGCCATCTTGGTCACCTTCTTTTCATAATGACAATTAACGATCTCGATATTACCATCAAACACTCATCTGTCTCCCTTTACGCTGTAGATTCAACATTTTTTAAAACCGTTTGCTCCCCCAAAGACTCTCTTCTCCTTCAACAAGATCTCGATAGTTTTTCATTCTGGTGTCTCGAAAATTGCTTGAAACTTAACATAGCCAAATGCCAATCGATCACCTTTTCATGAAAGCGACACTAATTCCCTCCCAGACCCTACCTTCTGCACAACTTGTCTCCTCCGTTCAATCTCTTCGGCATTTTATGTGTAGGGAGCTCAATTTCCGTTTACATAAGTATGTATGAAATAATCCTTAAGATAAACTCTGCATTAGGCTTTGTAAAACGGTGGTCCAAAGAATTCACCAACCCATACGTAAACAGGGGTCTCTAGCTTCCCTTGTTCGCCCCCTCCTAGAATGCGCAAGTCAAGTCTGGTCCATGTATCATCGTGTGCATATCTCGAGAATCGAAAGCATCCAGCGGTGTTTTCTTCGATTGGCTCCTCGAGGTCTGCCCTGGAACGACCCGTTTATTCTCTCTCCCTATCAAAACTGCCTCAACCTGATTAACTTAACACCCTTGAGTCACGCAATGATGCGGCCGACATTCGCTTCAATCATCAACTCCTTCTAGGTCAAGTTGAATGTACGTCACTTCACGACTCTATTTTCCTCAACACTAACCCTTATACTATCTACCAACCCACCACTCATCCTATGGCTGGAACGAACCGATCTGCCGTATGCTACGAAAGATTAACTCCGTTTTAAGTCTAAGTTTGAGTTTATTTAAGATTGTTTAGCTTCTTTTAAGCCCAATAAATGGGGGCTTTCGTCTTCACCAAATGGGGGCTTCTGGGATATCAAAAAGTCCCACCAAGAAACTGACGGAGAGAAGACGTGAGGAGTGTGCTCGAGAGAAGACGGTAAGGAATATTGTGAAATTGACTCAGGCGATCTCTTATCAGCAACCAACTTCTGCTGATAAAGCTTCATTCGGAATCAGAAATAGGTAAGGTTAGGATAGGAACGTGGGCTGCCGAAGAAGAGCTACCTATGCGCCACACTAAGGTCCCTATAGGCCCATTGTGATACCCATAGGGAAAAATCATACCCTACCCGTACTTACTGTGTCTGTGACACAAACGATCCTGTGGATTTGATAAAATTATTTAGGTCATTCACCTGTATGACGGATAGTCCCTCGAGATCCGGGAAGAAGTGTCGTCCGAGGAATTTGTGTCTCAGATGGTAAAGGCCGGGGCAGTGACAGAGGAAGAAGGTTATATCCTTATGAACTTCCTCGTCACCGCAACTCATACACAGGTCTTCTTTGGTAACACGGAGCTTTTTCATGTGGTCCCACAGAGTGTTATGACCCGTAATCACACCTATAAGGGCGGAGAGAGATTTTCTATCCTTTTGTATAAGTCTGACAGTCCTAGCCTTATCAAATACAGGCCATAACTTCCTTGTGATGGCACAAGTGTCTGAATACCTGCTTCTAGCTTCAATGAGCAAGGCGGGACATTCACGAGGGGTCGGCTTGTTCGAGACTTAATGTCGAACCGTTTTTAGCCAATTCGTTAGCGCCCTCTGCCCAGAGAAGGTTCCAAGAACCCTGAGCTCTTCTCAACAGCACTTCACAAACTTCGCTTTTATTATCGAGGAACTCCTCGTCTCTGTTGGTGCGTATATAGTGGAAAAGGACCTCAACTAACTTTCTGCGCGAAATTTAAACTACATATTGAGCTGACTGTTTAGTCTAAAGATTCATTTTCTTTGGGGTGTGTCCCAAAATCCACTGTAAAGTGTTGTTACAGAAGCCTACCAGCACAAAATCTGTGATGAAATGCATCTCACTCTGTACACATCACCCAATTTCCTTTTTTTCTTTATCAAGGATCTTCGGATCAAATGTTTGTTTTAGTTCTAAACAAAACTTGTAAATCGATATCGCATGTGTAAATATTCAATGTAAGCAGAAACTTTATTGGTGTTAAAAGTTGAAGAGCTTTTAAGGAGTACGAGTGCTCATCTTCTTCTTTGCGGATAAGTTTTTGTTTTAAGACTTTCAATTTGTTTGCACAAGATACATATCTCCCTTACATCGTGCTCAGATTCAGGAACTCAGTTGAAACAATGAAAATATTGCCATCAATGGAAGCACTCTTGCACATACAATAACCGCAAATCAAGATTGTTTCTAAAGAATATCCTTAAACTCTTCTTAACCTGTTTTTCAAGACGATATTTTGTTGTTATTGGCAACTTTAGCGCATTCTTGTGTATCGAACACAATGCACATGGGGCTGGATTGATGAGTTAGATTGGTTATCAGGCCCAAGGGCGCATTAGACTGTCATAGTTTGATGGTTTAAACCAGGTGTATAAATTCTTGACTCTGGATGTGGTCGAACTTTTGTTTCCACCCAATTGGATGACCTTAATTAGTTCATTAATGTAATCACCCAATAGTTGGTTGACTTTTAAGTTTAAGGACCCTTTACATCTTAGTCCGTCCCTGGGATTATTATTGAAAGAAAAGTGGGTTTAAAGTTTTGTAACATGAGGAGCCGAGTTCAATGTGGTTGTTTGTGTACTAAACAATGTGTGAAAGCACGAAGGAAAAAAGGATAAAATAACATCCTTTACAAAGAACTGTACCACAGTACACAAGAGTTCTTAAAACTTGCTCAAATAATAAAAGTATGAAACAAAATCTGTGAAGAGTTTATAGACTATCTTTTGAAAGTTGGCTCTGGTCGTGGCAGTTTATTGGAGAAAAATTAGTGGTGCTTCAATCGAATGGAAAATGGAAACGTTTTTACAATATTGAGGAATTGCTTGAACGTTTCCTGCTCTCTAGAACTAATTTTTTATCGTTGATTCATTTTAAGATCTGTTTGCTAGATTGAACCTCCTGATATCCAGATAAATCCGAAAAGCAAGGACTTTTCAACATGGCAAAGCGCGATTGAGATTCACAATGCTACAAGATACGAAGAAACAAGACAAGGAACGAATGGAAGTTTTAGGCAATTTTGTCAAACAATCACAAGCGCTAACGCCAGATTGTATAAAACCGTTGTCAAATTAAACATAATGACTCTCGAAATATAGAGGACGAGAAGTAGAGAGCACTGCTGGAGCAGCGAAAACTCACCCAGCACTGACAACTGGAACAAGACCAATATTTTAAGACCTTAGAAGGAATTCTGGGAAATAGTACAACTCAATATCTGTTGTTGAAGCAAATAACAGTGTCCTCACTAGACACTTGTGCCATCACAAGGAAGTTATGGCGTGTATTTGATAAGGCTAGGACCGCCAGACTTATACAAAAGGATAGAAAATCCGTCTCCACCCTTATAGGTGTGTTTACGGGTCATAACACACTGCGGCACCACATGAAGAAACTCCGTGTTACGGAAGAAAACCTATGTAGAGGCTGCGGAGACGAGGAAGTCCATGGGGACACACCCACTTTCTCTGTCACTTACTCGGCCTTCCTTGATCTCAAGGAACTATCTAGTTAACCGATGAACGACCTGCACACTGTATCACTGACGACCTGTATCACTGACGCAGAAAGGAGTTACTAGTACACTTTTTATGCGGGTAGCAAAATGGGTCTCAGAGACGTGAATGTGGCGCAGTGGAACTCCTCTTCGCCGGCCCTCATACCTAAGACCTAACTTAACCTAAATATCTATTCCAGAGGGAATTGAAAATGGACAATCAGTTCTTTTAGCAATTTAAGTCAGAAGAGACCAGTCTAGATATTAGAGACCGACACCGTCTTAGGGGGGCCCGAAGAATACTCACCACTAGAGAAAAGGCTAACAATTACAAAAACAGTGGGGGGAAAAAGAGAGAGCACCACAAGCCCAAACCGGGCATGTCTAAAGCTCATTCCATTCGACAGCCGAACCGACCACCCACCAAATTAATTACCAAAAGACTGACTATTAGACCGGCCAAAAAGAACTTGCAACGAGTGGTTTGAAGAGAGCTCGCAAAGATTCAAAAACCCCTCCGATGGCAACGTGCAAAAATTCAAAGACCTCAGGTCATATGGCCGCCTTGGCAGATCATGTCAAGGATCATTTACAACGAGGGGTGCCCGGAACAACGTCTGAATGACGAACAATGGGCCTACGTTGAATTGACGCTGCTTGAACACATGGTCATAGCTCTTGAAGAACCGTCATCCAGCCCAATGCTTTTCTTTGGACAGCTAACAAACATAAAGAGCTTCTAGATATTGGCCTACCAGGATGAATTCACCCTCAAATGGCACAATGAAGAAGTCCAAAAACAAGAGACGCCATGGGTTGACGTAAAGTGGCCCTGAAAAAAGATCTGCCAACCAGACCCAAAGGCAGAATCCTCATTCCAGGCCCACGCGTATGTAGATAAAGACTAGAGCAGTTTCTAACTTCTTCAGTGATCTGGGAGAATTGTCAAACAAGCCACCGAGATCCATCCTACAATGCCTTCGGGACTCGGGTTGATTCAGGGAGGCCAACTGGTAATAATAGTATGCGTTCTATTTATATTAGGTATCCCCACACCGCACAGGGGAACCCAATGGATCCTTTAAGGTCCAAGTGAGGCTGAACATAAGTGCATTCACCCCTATAACCTAACCTAGCAGTTTGAATCACAAGGACCAGCCCTATTACAGAAAGAGCAAGGAAAACTACTTCTACAACTGGTTAGGATAACAAACAGGAATCTGCCTCCGGGCTATGCACTTAACTAGTGAAATTTTGGTTCATCCCAAAAATAAGAAAAAATGAGTTCCTTCCTCCAGCCTAATCGAGCGTGATGGAGCTATAGTCCCAGGGTAGACCTGAAACTCAACCAACAGGTGTTTCTAAGCAGATCGACTTGAGTTTCACTTTCACTTTACTTTCGTTCACCACTTGAGTTGCGGTCTTCATCTACTGACTTTCCAAGTAAGAGTGCTGATGTTCATCTGCCCAGCCTTGTAAGTTATTGAATCTGGACTTTCTGGATAACAGCTCATACGGTTCGTCATTGTATCTACCCCTCCGATCACTATCTATGCAGGCGGCACAAAAGACCATCCGAAAGATTTTCCTTTAAAAACAACTTAAAGCGACCACATCCTTGTTTCCGCGCCATAAAGCAGGACGTTGCTCAGTAGATATAGCTCGCCTCGTGGGTATCAACTTGAAATTCCTGGATTTTTTCGAAGATCTGCCCTCAGGCCACGCTGATATGAAACAATCCACAATACAAAAGATAAGATCTTGTAAGCGATGTTGAGGATACTTATGCCTCTATAGTTGCCCCATATAAGAGGGTCTTCTTTCTTGAGGATCAGACAAACAATGTCAAGCCTTCGTCCAAACATATTTTGCAGATGAGTTGGTGGACGCCTCTTACCAAGTCTTCTCCCGCTGTTTTCAATAATTCGGTAGCCAAGCAGTCAGCCACACACCATTTGTTTGACTTAAGTTAAGAGGCGTGAACATTAACTTTGTCCAGGTCACGTGACGCGTAGATGGATTTTTTAACTTCTGCTCTACAGGTTCTTCGGTTCACGGCGGAATTTGAATGATCGTCAAGGTAATACTATCTGCTGAAGTGGTCCTTCTATAGCCTGAAGACCGACTTAAACTCTCCTACAGTCTTACCTCGTTCGGATTAGGTAACCATCACTTGTTCTTTTACCCTGTTCCTGCTATTGCATCTCTTTTTTTTTCTTAAATCGCTTCCGAAGCTGGTGTTCATTCCTTCTCTTCTACTCGTAGAGCTCTTATGCTCTGTATGCATCCTTTTTTGGTGCATGTGCTTGCTGGCATTCTTCATCGGACTCGGACCATGGGTTTCGTTGTGGTACCTAGTCAGGAAAAACCCGATAAACCAGAAGCTGTATCTTTGATAGCTTTTTGGCCATGTTGCAACTGATCTTCAGAACTTGATGCTGGTGGCATATGACCTCTTAAAAAAAAAAAGAGACACTGCGTCGGAAAAGGCTCTCGCAATCTCTTGTGATTCCTACGTCCTACGTCGTATTTCCCTCTTTACCGCTGCAGTATTCAACCATCTTCCGTCTAAAGTTTTCACCATCTTCTTGTTTGCTTAAGAACTTAATTACGCAACGTGGTGGTAACGAAAATATCCTCCACAGAAAGTCTTTTTGTGACAAACGCATCAATGAACTTTTTACAAAACTTCCACATGCACATCCTCGGATTTATGTTGTCAAAATTTCGAAAGAAGGCAAAATGAAGGAAGGCAAAGAGGAAGCGTGGGTTGCAGTTAACTTACTTCCTGACTCTATTACTTGATTCGTGCTGAATAAATTCTGTTAAATAAAACTTTACCCAGCAATCCTTCTCAGACATTTAAGTAATGACAAAAGGTATTTGCCTTTGTTGAGGTAAATATTGACAATATTTCATGTCGGATGTTGTAAAGTTGCAAGAGAATTAAAAACTTAAAGCCAATAGGGGGTATAGACTGAGACAAACTGTGACAAACGAAAACATGTACGTATGCAGAAAAGTAGGAATCCTTCAAATGTTTTCATGCATTTCAGTCAAAAGGATATGCCAGCATGAGTTGGGACAATTACATATGAATGTAAGTATAGTATTCTATTCAGAAGGCAAAGAAACTTACTTGACACCATTATCCTGGTATTGTCTGTTCCCATACGTTACATTTTTGACTCACAAGGCGTCATTGTTATGTGAGACGAAATTAAATAACATCACGCATACAATTTTGCACTTCAGTTGTAAGATGATGTGTGTGGACACAATGAATGTGTTATGTACAGTATGACGAACAAAAAGAATTATTGAGTCAAGTCGTTACTGACTCCTCTTTTCTGGATTTTAGTAACATTCGTTAGAAGTTCGATGTGCTATCTTAAATGCTGCCAAACCCATCCAATGGCTTCCAGAATTCCGAGCGATTTATTATCCGAAAAGATGTCGATTTACCTTCCTTTGGTGTGATAGGTATCTACAGAGTGAGCACATTATCTCTTTTCACTATTAAATAGACTTCTGCATAGAATTCCATCGCAAGAGGTTGCAAATAAGTCGCACGTTTAATTTGAGCACAGAAGATGTCTAACCTAGAGTTAGTCTCCTAAAAAGTTACAAGCCAGTTTCTTAACTGTTTCTGGATCTCGAAATCAAGTTTCCGTATGACACTTTGGAAGGATTTTTTTCATCATATGGTGCTGGACGATAAGCAAGAAAGCGGAACAAATATTTCAACACTTTCTAGAGCAAAATTCTTTGTCGAATCTTTGGTCCCCTATGTGAGGAGGGTGAATGGAGGAGAAAATACAATCGCGAACTCTTTGACCTGTGTCAAGATATGGATGTAGTTCAATAAGCTTAAATACGTCGGCAACATCCAGCAAGTGGACAATAATGATCCAGATCTCTGATTGTTGGAAACGATGAGGAAGACCGAATCTCAATTTTAAGAAGCAAGGCTTAATCCTTAAAAAAGCTCGCTCAGCAAGCTTTCATATCCCTAATGCCCGTGCTTTAGTTTAAGGGTAGTCATAATCCCTTTAGAGCGCTAATTATAAAAAAAAAGGATGCTAGAACGCTTTGTCTGGATAATTGGAAACGAAGAGGATGGAATGCTTTAGTATCTTAAGTAGAAACCCTCTACGGGTCTTGATCTTGTTAATTAAATAAGTATCGGCCCTACATTAGCTGACTTCCTTATCCTCAAGACATTTTGGGCTAGATTCCTTACAGTCTTCAGCGTAACCGGAACCGTAAAGGATGAAAAGCGGCGTTAGTTCAAGCTCAGACCCTCCAAGGGTCGCTGGCCTGATAAGTAAGTAAGTAAGTTCCTTACAGTCTTTAATAGAACTTGTCTGCCATGCAAGCTGTCCATCGGGTGGGTAGAAGTAAGAATCGGACTTAGTATGTTAACGAAGCGACAAGTCAGTCCATTCCGAGTGGTCTTGATAAGCGTGTCATTCTTTAAGTGTCTCCAGTCAGCTCGATCTGCTAGCTGCCTCCATATGAAAAGAAAGTGGAAGCAGAGTCAGCGCGGGTCCAATTAAAGTGCACCCAACACTATCGATTGAAGAAGAAAGCCGAACGAGAAAAAGCCGTGCGGTGGAAAGAAATTGGGCCCAATCTCCGATGAACGGCTTAAAAATGTCGGCGTGTCAACTTTGGTGGTATCCAATGGTATGAAGGGTGGATTAAGAACAAAAGAAAAGCCTCCAATGGGCGAAGAAACCGACAGTTCCATAGATGGTTAACCTGGAGGTCACCACAGACTTTCTTAGCCCGAACAAATCAATGAACGGCACCAAGATTTCGGCGTGTTAACTTTGACGATATCCAGTGGTGTGAAGGGTGGATTTGCAGCAAAGAACAGCCTCCAATGGACGAAGAAATCATAGATAGTTAACCTGAAGGTCATCACGGACATAGCAATGAGCGGTATCAAGATTTCGGCGCGGTGACTTCGACGAGATCCAATCGTCTGGGAGGCATATTTACAGCAATGGAAGGGCCTCCAATGAACAAGGACTATTCTGAAGAATCCGACATCCCAATAGATAGTCAGCCTGGAGGTCATCGCGGGCACCATAGGGCAACGTTTCCAGAGAAATCTCACGAAAGGAACCTCCACTTGTTGTACATACTGTATAAATTGCATTCATTTTGTTTCTCTGCATTATAACTGTTATCTCTTTAAAGGACTAAAGCAGAAAGCAGAACATTAAAGACTGAGAATGAAAAAGAAGGGCATACAATAAACTAGAGCACGGTGCGAAGCCATCAATCAAGTCTAAGTAAAGGAAACAAACTTCACTTCCATATGTGCGTTTATGTGACGACGACATGGTAAAGTAGGTCAACAATAAGCACCTTGGATTTTCTTTGTTTTTTCTGTCTTCTTCCTGTGACATGACAAAATAGAAATAAATTGTTGAATTCCTTGAGTTTCCAAATGATTATCTTGATTATTTGTGAACATGATTCCAACTAAAGTCCGCCACTCACACAGGAGAAAAAATAAAAGAGTTTAGTTTGTGTCTTGCAATCATTTCTTCTCCACTTACGAAAGAAGTAATAAATCCTAACATAATCAAAATGAAACAAAGGGTCCTCAAAAACTGAATCCTGTTTGTAATTTTGAAGAGTCGAGCAAAGACTTATTTTGCCAGACCTTTTTTATTGGATTTATTTTGTCAAATTTTTCAACTAGAAACTGCAACGCAAGGAAAAGGTCCTTTCAAAGAAAAACAGCAAGTACATATAATTCGGAACGTTGAGGAATTGCGCAACCAAGTACTTTCGATTGTACAAAAGACGAAAAGGACATGTCGACTCGTTGAGTCTACCGTCTTGCAAAAAGGAAGTTTATTTGTGTCTTCTTTTTTTTATATAATACCACATGCGGTTAAGTGTCATAAAAGGAGATGTCCTTTTTTTCATTTGCAAGGAACACATTGAAAGCAAAACTAAATAAAAAATTTGTTTGAATGAAATGCTTTGGATGCAATTTTTTCTCATTTGTGGCGCACAGATGTGGTAGGTTTCTGTGATTTCCTTGTTGGGTTTTATGAAGTGCAGGGCATACATTTTAAGGTCCTTTTTTGACAAGGCAAAGCCATCCGCAAGTGACGTTGTTACACTTCGACAAACAAGAAGAAGTATGTTTTGTTTATTGTGTGACTAGATAGATTGTAGAAATGTGTAAATAATGGAACAAGGAAATATTTTACAAATGAGAGGACATTCTGGAAGGATGAAAAAGGACGCAGTAGATTGCTTAAATGTTCCTCAGAAGAGTGTTTCTTGAGCAAAACTACGAGCGCCATGGTTTCAACACTTGCAGCGTCATTAAGTTTCTCATCCTTATTCAACGTTATTAACACAGCCTATAAAGGTCATCTTAAAAGCCATAATTTCTTTTTCTCTAGTTCTCTTTCTCTACTCACCCCTTGGTTTTATATGGTACTAGCAGTCCACCCGCGGCTTCGCACGCGTTGAAAATTTTAAACTTTTTTTCCGACATCCAATTTTAATAAAATAAAGTCTATATGCTGCTCCAAATTATGCCCTATTCACCTGTGAAAACTACATGAAAATCCGTTAAGTAGTTTCGGAGATATGCACGAACAAACAAACAGACAGACAGAAAAGAATTCGATAATTTGTGTTCTATTACTCTTCTTTAGTCACCCCCTTTCTTTTTTATTACTTTTTCTTCACTGTACAGACACACCGGATTCTACTGTTTTATGATATGTATTGATGAAGCTGAGCAAGACGTTCTTCACTTAGACCTCAGTCGGGCTCGCTGCATTCCCCTCTTTTTCCGTCAAAACTGTGGTCATGATTGTGATGTGTATTTGGGAAGAAATATAAGAAAAGGGGAAACACCTATGAAGTTGACACTAATCTGCATTTGATCAGAGGAATCTGTTTCGTTGGTGAAAGCCACGATCGCATAGATTCATCGAGTGATATCGTGCTTCAGATTCGATAGTCTCGTAGACTTCGGGATCTTTTGTCACATTCTTGATAAGGGTGTGCAGTCCAGCAAGAAGTATTCGATGTTTTGTTCTTCTTCCTTGCTACTCTCACAAATCACTGCATAAGTGAGTCCCCAGCCTCACTGTGCTTTCACTAATAAGCCCTATCTTCTGTCCTCCTTTTCTTGCCAGAACGTTAAACCGATTTATATTTTCTTGCCTTTGGTGTGATGTTTCGGGTTTTTGTAACCGAGTTGCTTACGATGCTCGAACCTTTTCTTTTCAGTTATCCTTCGTTAGTTCAAACCTAGGCTCCATAGAGGGGTGTGCTACTTTAAAATTGTTAACAACGTTTTTTAACCTCACTCTTTTACTATACTATACACCGTCTTCGTGTTGCTCTTTTCCGTTGTTTGCTCATGACGTTTCTACTGCTATAATACAACCCAAGCATGTGCAACTAATTGTTTGCATCGCATCCTACCATGCAGAAGGTAGAAGTGAGCTTAAGTCACAGTATCGTACTTACGACCACAAAAATAAAAGAGTTCCACCAAACCATAGAAAGTCAAAGAAGTTTCAAGTTCCTAGGAAAAAATGCGGAAGCAGAGAGATGTATTAAGTCACTAAGAAGCTGATAAATGGTAACAACTTGTATTAACACCCGATGAAGAGTTTGAATGGTTATTTGTTTGTTGCGGAAGATTTTAAGGTCATCGACGATCAAAGAAACAATTCTGGAACTCTGTAGGAACCGGAAGATGATCTTAATTATTGGCCCCCCAGAGATAGTTGTACCTTCAAACCGTAGACCGTGCTCAATCAAAGGATATATGACGAGCTTAACTTACCTTAAGCAGCACAACAAGAGGATCCATGCAGGCAAATTCATACAATCCAAAACAGATTCATCCCAAAATACAGGGAGTAATCCGGAGATTCATTCGTCAGCATAAGCAGTAGCCCTCTCCAGTTTTGTTTGTTTTATCGATAAGAATAAGAACAACAGCATACGCAGATGATGTAGTGCTACTTGGTAAAGGCAAATTCCTAACCACTGAGCCTTGATCACGCTTATTGTTTGGATGCAAAAATGTGGACTGGGGGTCAACCTTCTGAAAACTGAACCAGTGCTATTCACTAACAAAATAACGAAACCAGCAATCACGCTGCCGACCATTGAGGGCACTCCTCTTAAATTGCGAAGTACTAAGGCCTCATATTGAACAGAAAGCTTAACTAAAGCCTGATCATCAAAGAAAGGGTGGAAAAAGCATTAGTCGCCTTCTATATCTGCTGTAAATACTTCGGGAAAAACTAGGGATCCTGGCCCCGAATAACACGGTGGATGTACTCTGCAATAATTAGAACCATACTTACATACAGAGGATTGGATTGAATTGTATGTCTAGCAACTTTAAAGATATAACCATAATTCAGGGAAAGGAGAACAATGCCAACAGCGGAATTGAAAGCAATTCTCAACCTCCTGCCTCCAGATCCTTACATGCAGAAGGCCGCAACAAAGACCGCTCTCAGAATCAACCAGTCAAAGCACTGAAGACAGAATACACACGGATACACCAAGATACTTGGCAGCTGTCTTAGCGGTAACGTCAACTCTCACTGCACTGTCCCATACTTGGATTTTGAAAGACCCTTCTCGTGGGCGTTTCCAAGCAGAGAACAGTGGGAGAAAAATGAAGAGAACTCCAAATCCATCCATCATATAGGTATAGGAGCGAGTCTTTTCTCGGAGACTCTAAGACTAAGCAGCTCCATACGACTCCCAGATAACAGCAGCGTTTTCCAAGCAAAGTCCTAGCAGTGCCAAAGGCTGCACAATTGGTGTCAATGCTGACAATATCACGGTAGGATATCACAATCTACATTGACAGACAGGCGACCATAAATGCAATAACTGCTACGGAGATAACAACGAAGCTTGTGAAGTGTTGCCGCGTAGAGCTTAAGGTTCTTCTTGGCACGCAGCACAATGTAAAACTCTGCTGGATCTCTGGTCACAGCGGAATACCATGCAATGAAGCAGCTGATGAATTTACCAGAAAGGTCTCTGTCCTAGACCGAGAATTGAGATCTTTCAAAAGAAGAATCTTTTGTGGGATGTTGCGTCATTTGTGCAAACAGGCCATCTATACAAATTTAAGAAAGTAATTCATAATTTCGACACTAAAGCTGTCAGTTGATGTCACCATAAACAAGTCTGTGGGACGTTGTCCAATGTCCAAAGGACACTACCACTTGATTTGTTAAGGATTGTATGGAATTAATTTCATATTTAATTAGTTTAATTTCACAAGTGCAAACAATCGTGTACGTAATTCTTGTTTATTCTATAGAATGAATAGGAACATTTAATTGCTTCCCTGCCGCAGGATTATAGCTGTATTAATGTCTCTTCATTGAAAGAACTGGCTCATTCAATGTGAATTGTTTGTATAGAAACCAAAGCAAGCACTACTTTTATTTTTTATTTTTATTTTTTTTTTTTTTTTGTATTTTCGTCCTTCCATGGTCCGCTATAATGTTTCAATTTTATTCAATTTTGCACACAAAAGGTAGAGAATTTTCAATTGTGCATAGGTTTCTGTATGATTTACACAAATACACAGGACCTTCACCCATTCAATGCAAAAGTGCACTTAACGTTATGGCATTGAATGGAACCGAATGAATAAAAGGAAACCAGAATGCTGAGGTATAATCCAGTTGGCAAGAGCATTGTGCGGGTATTTGGATGGACCGAACTTTATTCGAAGTTAGTTTTTCATATTCAAGGAACTTAACTTGATTGTGCAATCAATAAAAAAGAGGATTCAGACAGAGGTCTGTCTTTTGTGTTAGTAATGGAGTTTGAAACTTGAAGCATAATGGGGTCAAGAGCTTGGAAATTTGTGGTGTATATCTCTTTACTATTGGCTTTGTAAGCTAATAAGCTTGTTTCCTGTCATTAAGGGTCATACACACAATTTGTTACGTTTCTAGGTTACCTGCAATAAGAAATACGAAGTCAGTACTCAAAAACTAAGCTATTGCTTAGTCGAATAAGTCACTCTTGGTCAACCCAATTGACTTAAGAGGTCGCTCTGGATGCAGCAAAATATTCTAAATGGTCTTTCATTAAGCGCTTCCTATCTTTAAATTTGAATAAAACAAAGTGTGTGTGAGATATTGTCGACATTTTTTATTCGTTTGAAAGGCCTACCGATGCCATTATGTATGGAATACAACATCGTTCAAATGTCCGCCGCGGCTTCTCTGGGCGGTGCGCATCCAAAATGTCTAATTTTCCATGACTCTGGCGCATAAATCAGGCTGCATTTGACCGATGGCATGGACTATGTTGGCTTTAAGCGCCACTGTGGTTTGTGGCTTATTCGCATAGACCTGCGACTTCAGAAAATAAAATCCGAGATAGACCTGGGCCTCAACCAACAAGCGTCTCGAATGAGCTCGATCTTAAGCTAGCTGGTTTCAGTTTCGCACACTTAGTTGGTTGGGGTCGCCTTCCATTTGCGTGCGCCACCTGAGTAGGGGAACGGATGACAATGAATAGCCTGGCATTTCGGTTGCCCCGTGATATACTCCAAACATATCGATCTGATAATGGTCCATTGTACAAAGAAGAAACACCTAGTCAATCTTCTGTATATTCTTGATGAAACGCAGAATTTTGACCATTTTCTCGACAAAGATACCCAAAGCACGCAGTCTTATCCTAGCAAAGGTAGGACCATGACAGTTCGAGACAGACACACCCACAGGGCCATTTTCGTGTTGGCCATATGATTCCTTCATACGTTTATTGTGTCCTGTGATGAGTCCATCCTTCTTTCCTAAGTTGAGAAAGAATTTCCCATCCTCCATATCAAGCTCTTTCATAAAACACTTGATGGTTCTGCAAGAAGTTAAGCTAGATCATATCTATGAAGCAAAATTGTATAAGTGTCGATCCAATGCATAACCTTCACTTAACAGGTACCGGATTTAGACTTCTGATATCACGTTGCCTTCAAATCTCCCGTGACTCGTAACGCAAGTAGGGCAAACAAGTATCCATTTCAAAATCCTGTTCATTCACGGGAGTTATAAGTCCATGTAGAAGAAGATATTTGACTCTCCACGAATAACCAAGCGTTCAAAATTGCCTCTTCTTTCATGGAGATGGCTGACTAGTATTCACTTCTGTTGAGTGCCTGGCCACAGAGACCTTCTGAAGAATTGAACTTCCCTCAACTTACTGTCAAAGAAGCAAACCCTGACTTAAGTTGTATGCTTTCGGCAAAGCCAACAACGAATTGGAGCATAGCATGACAGCTTTAGTATCTACGCAAACCTGGCCTAAAGGAGATCAAAAAGTTTGGTAATGCTTAAGCGGCCTCAAATCAGCTCAGTCATCTTGTCCTCAGGAATCAACATGTTAAAAGACTTGACTTTCCAATGATTTCTGCGGGAGATCCAAAGATGAGAAAAAGGAAAAAGTAATCATCCACTTTTTTGTACCTACCCAGCTCTGTTCAAAAAAGAAGACTGCTTCTCTCTGGGAGTTCCTTCCTTCGACGATCTCTGCGATTTGCCAGACATTGACTTAGAAGCATACTTCTCTTTATCAGAAGCTCCGACTTGCTTAATTAGCCCAGAGGTAGGTAGAACTGCGACAGATCGAGTGGTATCATAATGAACCTCTTCTGGCCCAAATGTGTATGTATTCTGGGGCAGACAGCCACCCTTACCTAACCTTACCCAGCTTAGCACGCATCCATTTTCCATGGAAAGATTTATTCTCAAACATGGTTTTCGACAGTATTATTGACTACTTGCGTCTGTAGCGACAGCAAGATTACACTTGCCAGATAGGGTTAAGCTTCTAAGATCTAAGTCTGAAGCAGGTCTGTTGGACACTCCACTATTCTCAATGAGGTACAATGTCATATCTATACAGGATGTCACCATGTTTACTGACAGCCAGACCGCGAGCAAATCCCTTGAATTTGTCACCTTTAACTTCAAAACAGCTCTCAATTGCCACTTTGGGTACCGGGGTATAGGGACATTTCAGGCAACCGCACGAACTCGTCAAGCAGACTTATTTTACTGGAAAATTGTTGCAACGTAATCGACACCACTAACCTATGGCTCCATCTGTCTCACCATCAAACAAATCTGGCCTAAGTTGGATAACAAACGCTCTTACTACCTTATCAGACAGAAAAGGCTACTTATTAGTACCATAGTGGGTGTTACCCCACGCCATTAGCAAGCACACCAATAGGCTGGGCCTCCTCTATAAAGAATCTGTAGAAGCTGTATGGACAAGGCGGAGGAAGAGACTATTCCCTACATTCTTTGTATGTGTCCAGCTCTCTCAGCTCGTAGAAGAGCCTTCTTAGGAGCTAGCTTCTTTCATAGTCTAAACGAACTGGCTGACACCAGTATAAGCAGCCTCCACCGCTTCATAGTAAGCTTCGGCTGATTCTGCGGGTAGAATTTTTCTAGAAGAAAGAACTTCTTCTGGTCTTAGATTAGGTAAATAGGCGGGCTCTAAGCCCCTGTAGGTGAATTCTATCCGTAAAACCATTTAGAGTTGTTAATTAATGAGAGGATTTTGATAAGGGGGATTTGACTTAGATCACTGTTGTCATTGAAATGGTAGTTCCCAAGAAATCTTCTTCTGCTGCGGGAGAGCGCTGGACAATGGCAGAGAAGATGAGTTGTGCTGTCCTCCTCCTCCTCATCCCTACAGCTTCTGCAAAAGTCATTGAAGAGACGGGTTGTCTGGCGTGTTGTCCTAGTAGGCAATGGCCTGTGATAACACCAATAATGGTGCGAGTTTGTGTTCTGTTTAGAGTTTAGGCCCTTTAAGCCTGGTGGAATGACACGTATGACCGCCTTTCCACCTGAAGTTAATTTCAACGTACTGTAAGGTATACCCACGCCTTTGGTATGGCAAGTTTGTCGACTTTCTTGTAAGCAGGGATGTCACTACGTTCAGGTACCCAACAAAGCTGAATGTGAATCTGCTCAGTCATCTCTCTAAGAGACTATAGGCAGTCGAGGACCGTCAGAGAGTTGTTAGTGACATTTGATAGGGATTTCAAAGCGGCTTGGCTGTCGCTGAAGATGCAAATATCCTTAGTAGAGACAATGTTCCACTTCACCCATGATAAAGCTTCCTTTATCACCATTATTTCCGCTTGGAAAACACTACAGTTATCAGGGAGGCGGATCGCCTGGTTAATGTTAAGCAGCCCACACCTTCGTTGGTTTAAGAGCCGTCTCTATAGATGTCTGATCTTAGTGTGGCTGAAAATGCAACCGCCCACTTCAACCTAACCAAACCTAGGTCTGTTCGTATCCGTCGACGTTGATAAGAAATCTGTCTGACAGATGTTGCATCACGTCTGACGTATTTAATCATGTCAATTGAAATGTTTCATTTTCAATAGAAAAAAAGTGGGTTGTCCACAATTCATTACAAAAAGTGTATCACGCTCAGCTTGACGCAAAGCCAGTGGCCAGTTATGTTGTAAACATAAAGGAAGTCCCCCTAATTTCTTGGCGCCCAATTCTTTTGCCACTGCAACACTTTTAAACAAACAGACGTGTCGCTTCGTTTTATTCACTTGGTTGCTGCCAAAACTCATTTACATTGACCATAGTTCATTTTTCTTTTCCATAACCTCAAAACACTGAAAACTCAATAAATTAAATCTTTCCCAAGTTTTAATTTAAAACATTTGTAAATTTACGGTTCCTAAAGCCATTCATCTCTGCGGGAACAGAAAAATACGAATCTTCCATTATATCCTTTGTACGTTTTAGAAGGAACATTATTTTTCGTTATCTTTAAATTAAAACGAACGAAGGGATTGTAACAAAAATCAAGATATCGTTAAAAGTGATGGACTACCCCCATTTCACTAAGTTATTTCTTAAAGTTAAATATTTTCAAGCTTTTCAAGGGTCAATATTTTTAATTTCGGATTCAGATGGGCTTCTGCACGAAGAGTATAGAAAGCAAATGACAGCGATACAGCGAAGAGAAGCTGGAAATGGGTGCGTTCTTACATCGAAGAAACATTGAAGATAAAAGAGAGAGAACAGAGCATAATCCTGTTACGTCCGTTAAACATAAGAGCCCATAAGAAAAGCGGCGCCGGACGTTGAAATAATGCAGAAAGCAGGCCCAGGGTTGTCTGGAGACGGAGAGGGATTACTCGCTGATAGTCCGACACACTACGGGAACATGGTCAACCTTGATCGTGAGGAATGCATTGTTATCAAGCCGAAGACGTAGCTTTGGCAGTCTCAGAAAAGCACCTCAACACCTTAAAATAACTCCAACAAGGAGCTCTAAATAAGTAAGCAAGATGGGCAACACGGTACTAATACTCTTTTCAGAGTCCTCTTTTGCTTTCTTTTGGATAGGAAACCTAACATTCAAGAAATTGTTAGGAAAGCTACAGCAACACTTTTCTCTTTCAAAAAAGCTATCGGGAACAAAAAGGGTTTACAAACGTTGAATAACTAAAGGGTCTTCCAATAGGGACTTCCGAACTTTAACAGTTGATAGCGGCTTTATTGTTGAAGCTGTCATTTATTCAGTCTGGTTTGCCAAATCACCACGTGGACGGATATAGCGTTCAACAACATGTGCAAATAATAAAATTGTTTTATCAGAATGGGAGTTCTGTTCGGGCAACGTTCCGCGCGCTTTGCCCATTTTACGGTCGCCATAATCGTCCTTCCGAGAGGACTATTCGCAGTGTGGTAGATAAATTTGAGTCCACTGGTTCAGTAAACGATCAACCAACACCCCTACGTCGACGAAACGCAATATTCTGCCGAAGAAATCGCCGCTGTCCGTGAGAGTGTGCAGGAGAATCTGAGGTAGTCGATTTTGCTTCGCTCACAAGAACTCGGCCTTTCGCAGACCACAACTTGGCGAATTCCGCGTCGTGACTTGGGCCTGCACCCTTATTAAAGTCAACTGACCCAGGAGCTTAAGGTAAATTACCATAGACAACGACGTGTGTTCGCTTTCATCGAAAATTCATCTTCAGCGATGAGGCCCATTTCTGGATGAATGGGTACGTCAACAAACAAATTTGTCGAATGTAGGACGATACCAATCCACATGAGATCCAAGAGCGTCCAATGTATCCCGGAAAAGTCACTGTTTGGTGTGGATTTTGGGCTGGCGGCGTCATCGGTCCATATTTCTTTGAGAACGACGTTGGCCAGGCCTATAGGTCGATGATTACCAACTTCTTTTGGCCTGAATTGGATTACATGGACACCAACGACATGTGGTTTCAGCAGGACGGCACTGCGTGACACACAGCTCACGCCACATTGGAAATTCTGTAGAAACGATTCAAGGGCATGGTCATCTCACGTGGAGGTGATGTGAACTGGCCACCGAGAATGTGCGAGACTTTTTCTTCAGGGGTTTTCTGAAGTCGCAGGTCTATGCAAATAAGCCACAAACCACAGCGGCCCTCAAAGCCAATATAACCCATGCCATCGGTCGAATTCATGGAAAATCGGACATTTCGGATGCACACCACCCAGAGAAGCCGCGGCGGACATTTGAGCGATGTTTTATTCCATACATAATGGCATCGATAGGCCTTTCCAACGAATAAAAAATTTCGATGATATCTCACACACACTTCATTTCATTTAAATTTAAAGATAGGAAGCGCTTAATGAAAGACCCTTTATATACTTTAGAGACAAGGAGGTGCAAAAGACTAAAATTACTTGTGTGCTTTGGAAAAACTAATTTCCCGACCGACGCATGTATAGCTTACATCAATTGCATCACAACCAATACTTCCAGAGCTACCTGCTTAAACAGTTTTCGAGTTTCTAGTTCTCCGACTTCCTCCTCGCCCACAGTCACATGAAGGATTTGCAAAGCAAAATTTCATGGAAATTCAGGTGAAAAATCCATTGTTGTGGTCCAAAGCTGTCACTCTCAAAACGAAATGTCAAATCAATGTCCTTCAGCCCTAATGGCACTGAATTTCATTGTCACTATATAACACATGCTTTATGTTGTCGCAATTTATACAATCTGACATTTATTTCCTTTTTCCAGGACACGATATGTGAGTATGTAACTGTGTTTGTACACTTACTAATTCTTTACGCTTGTACTCGTACGAATGTTTTGCCATTTTCTTGGTCTCTTATGTTTTTCTCTATTATAATGAAAATGTATGCCAACTGAGAGTCCTTTGCATGTTGTCTAACACTTTAACCCTATTTTCAGGGCTGTCAGGTCAGGTGACATTTGATAGAAAGACTGCAGGAACACAGAACAAATGTAGAGGTGGGTATTTTATTTTATATCCAAGACAATTACTGTGTGTGTGTGGTTCTTCTGTTCCGAAGGGGAAAGGACATTGTTTTCTGGTGGAAATGAGAATTCGACTGAGCTCATAGGAATATCCTTAAATAAATCAATTTCTTGCAGCACATATGACTGATATAAGCAATTTACTGTCGAATGAAATGAAGTGAAAGCGTACGTCCGAGAAGTGATATGAGGGGTAAACCTTTTCTGGTATTAATGGCCGTCTGTGGTCAGACATATGGTTTTTGGTTTTTGTAGAGCATTATCCTTTTGATTGTCAAAAAAAGATACTATAAAGGATATTCAGAGTTATATTAACATCAATAAATTACGATTATAGTTCACTAGACATAATGGGTTATGATTTGATCCTTGTTAAATCGACTGCTTTTATGCAATATTGGCAGGATATTGAATAATTTTGGAGAAGTCTTTCATGTTTAATAGGAAAATAAGGTCTCAAGATGTATACTGGGGAAGTAGCTGGAGGAGCCAATATTCCGAACGTTGGTAAGTAGGGGTAGTAATTGCCTGCCTATGCAGATGATGTTGCTGCAGCTGTCTCATGGAAACACCTGAATATGTTAGTATTCTCTCTCTAAGCTCTCCAAGTGTGAATCTGTCAATCTTCAAAAAACTGAGTTGATCTAGTGCTCCTTACAAGGAAATACAAAATTCCCCATTTGGACCGTCTAAAGCTGTATGGTACCAGCCTTGTACTCCCAAACAAAGCCAAATATCTGAATGTCATTCTAAATAGGAAGCAAGAGCGATTAAAGAACGCTACCACAGCTCTGTATGCTATTGTAAAACAACAATGGGAAGGAGGTGAGGCCTAGAATCATGATTCATTTACTGACTGACCAAAATTAACATATGACTTGTATGCCGGACACTCCACCATTTTCAGCAATTCAGAAACCGACTATACCCTACAGCGGCAAATATTCAAAAAGAACTTCAAAACTTCTATCCCCTCCAGACTTGACAAGAAGAATGATTGATATTCGAAAGCTACAACGAAAAAGGCCCATAAGCTTCTGCACAGATGCCTATACGACAGAATCAGTAGTAAGTGAAGGTGTCTTCTCTGAGGATGTAAACTAAGGGATCTCCCTCGGGTTGCCCAACCATGTACCTAATTGTCTTCTAAGCCGAGATAATAGGATTAAGAAAAGGCCCTATCGGGGCTGCTATCTACGCAGGATATCACTATTTTAACTGGAATCTGTCAACTTTAACTCAAAAACTGCTCTATAATGTCGGTTTTCTGTTAATGAGATGATTGAACAATTCAAAATGCACCTCATTTGGGTACCTGGGCATAGGGGCATTCAAGGTTACAGTATGGTCGATGAATTTGCCACATAATGCACAACTATATCGACTCTACCTCTCACCACTTGCAGATTGCTACTCGAAACAAACGCGATGGGTATCACCTGTCTCATCATCAAACAGAATTGGCTAAAACTGAATTACGAATGCTCCCACTGTCTGATTAGACAGCTCAGTAGTGGGTGTGATCACAGGACAGACACTACACCAACTGTAGGCGCTTCAAAAGACTGAAAATGCATTGACGAGGAGGAAGAAGAGATGATTCTCCACCTTCTTTGTATGTGTCCAGTCTTCTTAGCTCGAAGAAAAGCGTACTTAGAAACCAGCTCCTTT
Source organism: Criorhina ranunculi (assembly GCA_951813785.1). Classification (NCBI taxonomy): domain Eukaryota; kingdom Metazoa; phylum Arthropoda; class Insecta; order Diptera; family Syrphidae; genus Criorhina; species Criorhina ranunculi. Next base: position 36,479,166 of record OX638382.1, on the reverse strand, counting down.
AACAATCTCTACGACCTTGATACCACCAGCATAAAATCATAGGCAGCCTCCAGCACTCCGGTTGGTTCTGCGGAGTAAATATTTAGATCCATGTGGTATCACAACAAACTTTCTCTTGTCAAAGTGTGGCTGCATCTAAGAGCATCCTGCCACTCTTACCTAACCTTACCCAACCTAAGGGGGAAGAATCATTTAGCTATGACCTTCAGTACAAAGTTACGAAGGTTTAAAACCGCAAAATGTCTTTGCAGTTATTGTACGTGTACACTCGAGGAGCTCCTTATTTTCTTCGAACTTTAAAATTTGTGTGTATGTTCTCTCCTTAAAGCAATCTCTAAGCAGAAGTATGTTTAAGAGCTGAACATCTAGCAGATTGCAAACTGAGCAGTCATTCTCCCTTGGTTAACAAAATCAAACCACTCTCACACGCTGAATGGTGTCATTCAATCTCTGCAGCAACTCGCTATCATGTTCGAAAACTCATCACGTTGACATGAAGCTTCTCTACTCTACAAGCTTCCTCAAACTGAAACCAAAAAAAAAACCCCATAAAATTGATCAACAACATTTCTTCTCGGATTATTTTGAGTAGGATATCCTTGACAAAGGTAATATTCATAAATAAGAATAACGTCGTGAAATGTCACTCTCTTCAGATTCCACTGTGCTCCACTTTAATTCACCCCAACAGAAAGCGCAAACAATTTCGCAAGATTTATCCTCTAGCGCAAAAAGAGAGTACACTTTCAAAAACTGTCCCCTTCATCGCAAACAATAAAACGGATGAAGAATGAAAAAAATCAAGAAAATAACTCACCAACTGTGATTAAGAACTTAATTTATAGCGGACAAAGCAATAAATAAGTACCCATGTCAGAAACTTAACGTATTTCCTTTTCTTTTTCACATTATCCTCGTACTACCTTGAGACTCTCTCTACCCCAGGAAAGAGATACTCAACAAGAAGAGGACCAAAATCAGAGCCTCACTTTTAAAATGTCACATGAACATAATCCACTCATTCAACTGTTGCAAGTCGTATGTGAAAAGGTGAGACAAGCTTATAGACTAAAGGATTCCATAATTCTTAGGCTTGGTATGGGCGCAACCATAAATTGTATTCAAAAAAATAAAAAGTAAATAAATACACACGTCGATGCTGCTGAAGGATAATCATGCGTATATATTTACGACCTGCTTCTCATTTGAAAAATGTTCCATAGTTTCCTTGGGCAGATTTTGAATTGGGTGTTTCGGGGGAAAGCAAAAAAAATAAAAAGGTTAACTGTGAAAATGTTGGCCAAACATTGTTTCAAATGTCGTAGGTTGATCGTAAATCACATAAATCGATTTCAAGGATTTCGTTCATGGGATTGTTAAGCTGCCTCTGCTTAGCTTTGGCTGCTTTCAATGTTAAAGGTGTAATAAATAAGAATATCTACAAGATTCAAGGCTTAGTATGTAGGTTACGGTGATTCATAGCTCTGGGATTTTGGAGAGACTTTGTGATGAATTGTTACTGCGGCGTATACGTATCTTTTTTTTTATTTGTCTAGGTAGGGTATTGGTATAAGAGAATGACTGTGGTAGAACTTGCGTTAGACCTGTAACTAATTAACGACAGATTGGATTGGTTAGAGACGTCCAACCTAGGGGTAAGTTCAGATTTCAATACATTTACCCCGATAAAACAATTTGGCAGTTAGGTTAGGTTAGATACTTGGGCCGGCGAAAAGGAGCTACCTTTGCGCCACCCTCAAGTCTCTATTCATCCATTGCGATACCCATAGAGAGAAATCCTACCCATAGAGTATAAAACTGTTAAGCTTACTTTCTGGGTCTGTGGTTCAAACCATCCTGTCGATTTGATAAAATTATTCAGGTCGTTCACAGATTTGTCGGATCCCGGAAGAAGTGAAATGCAAAGATTTTATGTCTTAGGTGGTACAGGCGAGGACAGTGGCAGTGACTTGCTCATAGCCTTCGAAAAGAAGGCTTATTCAATTGCACAAGGTCCTACAAAACTATGCCAACCAATACAAAAATACCAGCCATTTGGTTTATCCAAGTGGTCTCCATCGAACAGTTGAAATTTCATTACGTTGTTCAGTCATTAATAACGAATGACCTTATAAATAGGAACCGTATCGAGACAGCAAGAATCACAGCAATAAGCACGGGCCACTGGCCAATTGGTCCACACGCTGCCAAGCTGGGCATCCCGTTCAACCCCCATTGCCGTAGTTGCGACAATTCACAGGAAAAGGAAATGTTATTCCACTTTCTCTGTGACTGCCCAGCACTAGCCTAGCCAGAGCTAGACAGCGCACACTCGGAAAACCCTTCTTCAAGGAACTATCTGAGATTTCTTACATCAGATTCTACAACATTATAAATGTTCTTGACTTCACAGGATGGACTTGAAAACTACACTCCTACGCCCACCAACATCCAGGTCACGTGAGTTGTGGTATCAAAACGGCGCATCCGCGATACTTGTGTCTCTGGCAGGTTCACCAGATTCAACCACTTCTACCTACCTACCCAACATCAGTCATTACTCCAGGACGAAGCCAAAAGAATTGCTAACAGTAAGTGGAATAATGACAACACTTGTTTCCTCCAGACAGATCTGGCTTGACCTAGAACTGAAACGAACAGAAGGACTCCTGTCCATAAGTAGGAAATATGTAAATATTATAGTAGGAGCCCTTACAGGGCATTGCTTGAAAGGCAGACACGCCACTAAACGATTTCTGCAAAAGCTGTAAAAACGAGAAAGAGGAAGAAACGATTACTCACTTTCTTTGCACCTTCCCTGCCCTTTCAAGGCTAAGAATGGAATCTTTAGGAGAATATTTCTACGAAGCCCTAAGCGATGTAGCCAAACTCGATATGTTCAAAATTAAGAGCTCCATCCGTGGATCTAAATGGTTCTGCACGTAGTGGGGTTCACAAAGGGGTTTGTACCGTAAGGTTACCCACAGCTTCTTCCCATGCAAGGTTCCTGGTGCCGGTTTGCAGTTCCTTACGCGGTATCACAATGGGCCTACATTTTGGCCTAATTGTGCTTCTGCTTAGCGGGAGTAGCCACCTAACTCTCATGACGTTTCCACAAGTGTATATGATATCCGCTTACAAGAAGCCTCCACCCCATACACAAAGTTTCAAAAAACGGCTCATAGATCATCACTCTATGAATGAAGGAAAGGCAACAGAGGAACTTCTGTCAGGTGAGGAGATGGATGATTAGAAAAAAACATCGGAGTTCTTTAAAAGACTCCAAACACTAGCAGAATAATCAATGATTGCTTCAAAAGGTCTAATACTAGAAGCGACGCCTTGCAAGACTAGTTCACTTATCAACCAAATCAAGTTCCAAAACTTGAGAATTGCTAGATAAAGCAAACGATTTGTTTGAAGTAGATCAACAATAAAACACGTCTTACTTTTCTGTCTCTTTGCATTCCAAGAAGTCCATAGCCAAACTGACCCAAAATCTCTAAACACAGAGCTTAAATAGAACTCACTCTCCTACAGTAACCGATAAACAAGACCGATGAACACAGTGTTAAAGTCTGCTGGTCCCATGGAAGTGACTTAGTTATGAGCTCTCTGAGTAAGACAGGAGATAGGTTATGTGTAGCATTAGGAATAGTTTGACCTAGATACTCCCTACGGACGGTGGGTGAGTAAGTTGTGAGCCCTCTTAGGAAGACGGTCTAGCTAGATGGAGGATAAGAGATGCGAAAGAAAAAGAAGATTATGTGCTGCAAAACTCCACCTTGTAATAAGGTAGTGGAAGTGTACACGGGGACCTAGGATTTGAATTGGAAGGAAGTCAGGATGTGGGCGAGATGTTAGGGTTTAAGCAGGAATGGAAGGAAACGAGTGTCGAGTGCGAGGAATATGGCATGCTTGCAATGCTTGGCAAAGCTCGCCGAACGGGTGGTTCTTGTCCTGACACTACGACTTCACTTACTACAAAAAAACATAAATCGTGTCTAACTTAGCTTTCAACGGACGGACTACAACACACTGAGTAGGCGCTGCTGCTGGACATCAGCGCTAGCTATTACCCCACCCTGCCTGAAAATCCTCTGGCCGAGGAAAGACTTCCCCAAGGACGCTTGATGTTGCCGGAACTGAGAATTTGGTATGATATGGATGAAGTAGGAAAGTTTGAACAATATTCTTGGCTTCTCTTCCTCATTGTAGGCTGGTTGAACTGATGTTCGACGAACAATCTATTGTTTATGTTCTCCATGTTTTTAAGTTTTACCTTTTGCTGCTTACTCAAGCCCTGTGAAGAGTTGTGGGTGTATGTGTGTGGATGCTGTTTGATGGATTTTTCGACCAGAATCTACATCTGTGTATTCTATTGTCTGTGACGCCACCAACTAAAGCGAATAGCTAGTACACAAACCAACTAAAGCTCATGCATAATGCACCAACCAACTAAAGCTTACAGCACAACCATATAAAGCTCACATTTCCCAGTGCACCAACCAGCTAAAGTACATAATTATGGCATCGAAAGAAGGACACAGTGGTGGGTGTAGCAACAACGGCAACTGCGGCAATGAAGGACCAAGCGTTGGAGTCATTACAAACCACAGCAATGGAATCAAACACTCAACTATAGCAATTGGATGCAGTCCTCGACTCACTCGATCCAGCACCATCATCCGCCAGCAGCTGAACCGCGTATTTATTTGACACTGGCACACCTACTAGAAGTAGCTAAATCGGCTTGAACCAAGTTTCACTTACACATATAACATCTACTGGTGAGTTGTTAAAAATATTACGTAGATAATCCAATTGAATATAATTATCCGCTATGGCCCGATACCCAAATGAGATGAACTCTGTTTGTGCTAGCTAATGCTATGAGTAATTGGAAGCAGTCCCAGACAAGTTTAGAGTTAGTTTCACAGGCGTTGATTGCTTGGAGGGCAGCTTTGCTGTCAGATAAAATGCAAATGTTCTTATTTGATATAGCTCGGTTTATATTTTCTCTGATGCATAGTTCTGTTGCGCGAATCTCCGCCTGGAATACTGAATTATGATTGGTCTCCATAGATGTTTTGGTGTGTGGATTGTAAACTCCAGCTCCGACTTCTTCATCTGTTTTTGATTCATCCATGTACCATACATCAGTTGTTTGCAAATGTTGGTTTGTTCTGTTCCTAGTTGTTATGTTCTGGGAATTTAACCTTGAAGTTTTTGCTGATGTTTAACCTAGGTAGACATTTGTCCGATATTGTTTTGTTTTTCCGAGTAGCTAATTTTTTGTTGTTATTTGGGTAATGTCGGAATGAATGAGTTTGAAATTAGATTCTTCTCTGTGATGAGGATATAGGCGTTCACTATTGCTTTCTTCTTTCCCTACACTTACTGGCAGCCGTTTCGAAAGCAGTTGGAAATTTCTTAAAAAATTGTATTTGCCTCGCAATAAACTAAATCTTCGGCCACTTTCACTTCGGCCCTCGAGTATGAAGCAGCTTTCAGTGCTTTGTGAGCACGGAAGTCTTCTAGAGTTTGATAATGGATGTCAAACATAGTTTTCCAACCCCAAAAAAAATCTATATATATAAAGCAGTAAGTCCTGACTGATCATCGCCGAGCCTAAACTAGAAAGTTGAAATTTAGACAGTAGTTTCCTTTTGTGGCGTAGAGGAAAACAATGGAGCCACGGGCCAAGATACAGGGTGTTAAAGATTGCAGATTTATAGTATGCGTAACCGTAGCCATCGACACATTCGGTTCGTGATCTTGTGCTGTTATTGTTTTGCAGAATTGTGCAAGGGTAGTTTTTTCATTTATATTTCTTTGGTCGTATTCTTGCTTCTATGGATACACTATGTAGTTTATTTACTATGCATTCGCAGTTTATAGTAATTCGACGAGGAACGGGTGCGTACGATGATTTGGTAAGATGGATCTTTAAGTATCTGCGGAACTTCTGAACTGATTTCAAAAATTCAATACTGAAATGGTTACACTTTTTGCTATCTTTTACCTTTGAAAGTTCAATAAGAACATACGATTTCTAACGACTAAGAATAAACCTTAGTATGTATGGTGCGCGTGCGAGGCCGCGGGAGGACTGCTAATAAAAAATAAAAACCCCAACTATGGATAAAATGTTACTCTTTATTGAACTGTACCATCGTCATTCTCCATATGTTTTTCATTTTTTGTTTCATTTTCTTGTATAGTGTTTTTCTGGTTTATGATTTATTCATTATTATTATCAATATACGTTTAGAGTTAATTTTTTGGTTTATTTTGTTTTTTCTTTTTAGTTTCTTCATTCATATTTATGTATATATATATAGTTTTATATATACTTAAATGATTGTATTGTATATGGATTTCTTAAACATAGTTTTCTGTTTTTTTCATTTTTAATTGTTTTATACAAAAGAAAAAAACAAATCAAAGTTAGTAAAAAGTAGGTAAATATGTTTTTTTTTTATTTTTTATTTTTTTTTTTTGCTTTTTGTCTTCATTTTCTCATTTAACTTTACCTTACTTGTTATAGATTACAAACTAAATTGTTGTATTCTTAGTGAATAGTTGTGATTATTAAATTAAATATAACTTCACGATTTATTTTAATATATAATTTAAAATATACTTATATTTCGTTTACTATAAATTTTTATTTTTTTTTTTAAATTTCAGCTGTTCTTCTTGATTTATTTTTTGTTAAATTTTTAAAAATATTCATCATTGGTAGAAGGAATTTAAAAAAGAAATGCAAGAAGATTAAGTGTTTGGAAAGTTTTTGTTTTGTATGTTAAGACTTCCTGTAGAGCGGGAGACGTGGTGGCTAAGACAGACGCAGATATTATTGCAATGGGATGGGGGTTTTTTTTTTTTGTTTGGGGCACATTGTAAATATATAAAAAGCTATGCACACTTGTCGCTGTAAATGACATGAGGATGTGATGGATCCTCAATTTATGAAATTAATTTAATTACTGCGCTGCACCACCGTCGCTTGTCAAGGAAGTCGTACGAATAAATTGTGTGGTTTAGTTGGTTTTTTTTTTTGTAAAAATGGAAAGAAAAATAAGTCTTCTAGAAAAAAATTTGTTTTGTTTTGGTTTTAATACTTAAAAAGAGGACTCCATACATACTTGTATAAGTAAATATATATATATAGTGTGTGAGCTACACTTAAATAACAAAGGTAGAGAGTGATTATCGTTTGTTTTGTTTGTCATCTCCCCTTCGTGGTTCAAATAAATATGTATTCTCATCTCAACGTTAAAATTATAAATTCAAAAAAAAAACACATTCTCAAACTTAATTCATATAAATTGTGATCTAAAACTTAGTTTACATATTCTTATGTATAATATACTCAAATGCGATATATAAAACTGACTGAGTACACCCCGGGAGAGAGAGGGAGAGAGATAAATTCTAAAAACAAACTTTTAGCACAAACACAAACGAAAAGAAATAATATTATGATGACATTCTCCTCTTAGTCTTAATCCTGAACTTCTCGATAAGGTACTTCTGATGTTACCGAAAACGATTCGAAATAATGATTAAGAAATTCGAATGTCGGTCGTTTTTCTGGCACCGCATCCCAGCACTGTAGAAGCAGATGATAGATATTATCGGGGAAGTAATGATTTGTTGGCTTTGGCATACGGAAGCCTCGTTCGATGTTTTCGATTACTTCTCGACTATGCATACCGGGGTATGGGACTTGTCCATAAGTGAATAACTCCATTAGAAGTATACCATACGACCAGACATCCGATTTGATTGAGAATTTTCCATAAATGATGGCTTCGGGTGCAGTCCATTTAACAGGGAAACGAGAACCCTGCTTCGGACAGTATTCATCGTCGGCAATCACTCGTGCAAGACCAAAGTCACAAATTTTCGCAACGTTATTCTCACCGATTAGAACATTACGGGCGGCAAGATCACGATGTATCAGCTGCTTCGATTCGAGATATTCCATACCTGAGGCTACTTGGGTGGCAATGTAGATTAGATCTTCAAAATGTAAGTAACGTCCGTCGCCTTCGCGAAGAAAGTCTAATAGACTACCCTTAGACATGTACTCTTGGACGATGTAAATTGGTTCTTCCTGAAATTTTAACGAAATTAGTATAAAAAAAATTCCATTGTGATGGGTAAATGGTTGATAATAATCGATTTGCAAAAATAACACGGCTCTTCTCATCCTAAAGGCAAGGGGCTTGCATTGAGGTGTTTAACTACCACACTCATGTCCTAACCGTGACTGAAATACATAAGAAAAGAGATAATGGCATTCTCCTAAGGCTAATTCAAGTGGTGGCCAATACATTAGCATACCTTCTGCTTCTGACTTGTTCATTTGGAATGTTTACAAGGAAATGCATATCCAAATAACAAGTTTAACTGCTATTACTCGGTTGATAAAAAAAAATGAAGTCAACTCTTTATGTCGAATAAGGTTAACGCATATCGAAAACGATGCATAGATCACATGATAAACAGCTTGTGGACCATTAGAGAGTGCATTGGCTTTTATAACAAGCTTCTTCCTATTAGGGGTCCATTTAAAAGTATTGTTTCAACGCACAGCTGACATCTGCAATGACTCTGCCGCAGTAGGCAACTGTTGAGTCATCCGGTCTTAAAACAAAACTGCCTAAGGTTACAAATTACAATTTAGAAAGACATTCACGAGCTCGTCTCTAAAATATTGTGGGTCTAAGCCTCTGCTTTCTAAAGAGAATGCGATTGAACACAACAGAACTATGCAGAGGATGTGGCGACACAGATGCCGAGGAGGACACTTTCCACCTCCTATGCGAGTGCCCTAGCCTCAGCAAAAGCCGAAAGACAATCCTCGGAGAACATTTCTTCAGTGATCTGGGCGAACTGTCAAGCAAGCCACCGAAAACCATCTTGCAATTCCTTCGGAACTCGGGATGGTTCAGGGAGGCCAACTGAAAATAACAACACTCTTCTATTTCATTTTTAGGTATCCCACACCACATCGGGGAACACAATGGATCCATTGAGATCCGAGTGAGGTTGTAAAACAATGCAACCACCCCTAAAACCTAACCTAACCTAAGCCTCTGCTTCATATGCGTCGTTATGCATAAACCATGCTATATGGTGCCGAAATGTGGACACTTTTAAAGTCCAAGCTTTCTTATATAGGGAAACCTGTATCCATAAGCGAATTACATTTTCAAATGACTACTGTTTAAATTGAGGAACCCATCATACAATTATGCTTTGAAGAGTCACAGAGTTCCCAATAATAGAGCTGGTGGAACCAATGGAACTGTACGAACAAAGAATCAATAAATGTTTGCAAATCGATTGCATCAAATAACACCAGTCTTCTTCAACGAACCTGAGAGCAAACAGCGTATAATGCTACTAATCTATTGTGACGGAATTTCTTCATGATGGCAGCCTCTTGCAGGAATGCCTGCGTTGACATGGTACCCTCACGCAATGTCTTTACAGCCACATCGATGCTGTTTCGCCATTTGCCATAGAACACTTCACCGAAATTGCCACGACCTAGCTTTCGGATTAGCTGAATCTCCGATCGTGGAATTTCATATTTATCACGTAATTCCGGTCCTAGATCCCACATCTGTGGCTGTGGCTTAGGACATGGTCGCGACAATATGTGACACAGACCAAGGGCGTTTTCTGAAAAAGAAAAAAAAAATTATTAACTGTTTCCGTAGGTAAATACGATAATACATACTACTATACGCCATCACTAGAGCTTGCAACGAGGGGAAAGTCTGATTTGTGGCAATGTAGTAGCCGCCATTGTCGAGCGGTTTAATTCGATAGTGCTTCACATGATATCCTCGGCCGTCTTCCCAGTCTTTCACTGAAAGCGAATAACCATTTGGATTGTGTTCGGATGGTCTAACTAAGAAGGTTCCACGTGGATTCTCTTCGGCTAGTAGCAGTTTATCGGCTTCTTTTCGCAGGACATTCTCGAAGAACCAACTGAAAACAGAGATACAAAACGTTTGATTAAACAGGCAATGATGTGTGCAATTAGGAAAACTTACTCTTCACTGTTTACACTTCGTTCCTCGGCAACGAAATTCAATGGGACTAAGCCCTCCTGACGTGTAGTTAAATTAACCACACGCCACCAGTCCGATTCGGTGTCATCAATTACTTCCATTCGATCACCTTTCATAAAGCTGAGATCAGATTCATCGCGGGATTTGTAGTCGTAGAGTGCGACAACAACGCGACGCTTGGCTGCACCGCCTGGAACAGTTGCTGTGGGCGAAAGAAAATCAAGAAAATGGAATTAAACGTAACGATATTGTCGATTGCATCATTTCCTCTTTCTCGAGCGCCCCAATTTCACTTTTCTGCTTCAATTCGCCTCGTCTGGCAGACTGGTTTCGTGAAATCCCCTCAGAAGTCAAATTCGTTTGCCAATTTTTCGGTGAAAAATTAAACCAATGCTCAACTAAGAGCCATGAGAACAATAAATTCGCTTTGTCGTAAGCTCTTCCACCAGATTTCGTTTCTGACATTGTGGAAGTTCTGTGTTTCTATGTCAACCCTACCCATGTGGCAGTACTCTCCTCCGTGTGGCAACCGAAACGAGGCCAATGTCAGCGAAAAGTTACAACACTAAGCAGGAATCGCTGGAGCACTTTATTCTCTCATTGACATGGCAAATCCAATTGATTCTCATGAATTTATTGCACCCCCGCGTAATGTTTGTTCTTAAGTTGGCTTTTAAGTACTTTTTTTTTGTTTTGTTTTGTTCCCGCGAGCAGCCCTCTGCTGCCTTCCTTAATCGGCTAAAGAACAAAGCTAAAAGGGTTGAACAGTAGAAAAGTGGAACACACATGTGGTGTATGGAGTAGGTTATAAGTCCACGCCTAAGCAGATTTGTTACCGAAAGGAGGACTTTTCCATGGAACAAGCTGGTTAACGGTGCAGAAGTCTGTTTGTGGTAATGCGGTGTGATGGACAATGTCGTTACAAATATTATAAGCTGTGTCAAATTGGCAAAGAAATTGCATTTGGAACGATCTAATTTTGATGCGAAGCAATTGTGGACTTGAGGGCTGTTTTGAGTGAGTTCTTTTGGATTGGGTTTGAGGGTCAGATGTTTGTGTCTGATTCAATTGGATCTTCAAATATAATTCCTTTCCTATGTAGGGGACCGGAGACTATTGGATTTATGTGGAAACAGCAACATAGTCAAAATGGCGACCTGATCTAATAAAGAAGTACAGGAAATACAATGGGCAGGTCTACCATGGCTAAACGAAGACGTCCGTAAACAAACAAATGTAATCACTGCAAAGGTTTGGCAAATTATACAACGACTTTGGAAGCAGCTGATGAAGGGACTCTTCTCTTGGACACAGGAGGGCAATTCTAGGGGAATTTACAAATCTGCAAAGTTGAACAAAGCCAATATGGCTTAGGAAGACTTGTAATAGTTTCAGGTGTTAACCGGGATAAAAATGTTTTGTCCGCATGGAGGACCAACCACACTTGCATGGGAAAACAAAATTCAATCTTCTGAGCAAAGAAACTGGCTAATCTCACCAAGTATTCCAAAGGCTTCTTCCAAGAATTCAAGGGTACAGAACAAAAACGATAGCAAACGCTTATTTCTTCCAACTACCCCACCGAAAACTCATCGTTCAACGGAAACAGAAGGCAAACAGAGTAGCGCTGCATAGAAGGATCAGAACTGCTTGAGAGCACTACGAGCAGAAGAGAAGGGAACAACGCCAGCTTCTCAGAAGAAAAAAGAAGTAGCATGAGAAGCGCCAGGTATAAGCACGCAGGAATAACACTTTGTCAAGAACAGATGAGGCTGGCTTCGATTGTTGGGAGAGAAATTGTTCGGGTGATCTAGGGTCCCATGTGGATAGATGGTGATACCACAATGAACTGTGTGGTGAGCAGTAACATCGACTCAGAAACGCCCAGACATGACGACTAAGGTGACTGGGACATGTAGAGCGGATGCAAACCAGCCACCAGAATCCTTGAATCTACCCTGGAGGTGGCTCTCGCAGGTGGAAAGGAACCTCAACCAACTTGATGTGTGAAAGGTTAAAGCCCATGACCACCCCAGACTCAAGCGCCATCATAAGTAAATAAAGTAAATGTAAAATTAAAATGTTTATGGCAATCATACTCACTTGGTGTTGTTCTCGGTCGAATAATGTCCACGCCTCCTTTGCTGGCGATCTTTATCTGTCCTCGATTCGGATCCGGTGTATATCGTGAATCCAATGAGCCACCATTGTTGTGCTTCTGTCCACTCGTGATGTTTGTATTACCAAATGCGTATTCGCTTTTCTTGAACCCCGCGGGATATCCCAGGGCCAACTCTTGGTCCTGCCGCTTGCTACAGCATTTGTTGCCCATTGTTAGGTTTTGCGTCTCTTCTGCTTCCTGCCAATCTCAACTGGCTAGCTGTCTTTGTCTTATTTATCACTTTGACGTTATTCTTGTGACGTATAAAATGCTAAATGCTAAATTTCTTTATAAATGCAATTTCCTTGACAATGTATATTTATTTATTTTTGTATAAAATAAATTCCAATGTGTATGAGCGTGTCCGTAGGTTTAGCAATTGATCCTTGTTAGCTGATCCGTAGTTTTTTTGGCATAATTTTCAAAGAGACAAAGAGAGAGGGGACAGAGAATGTGTAAATGATTGAGAAGGAGGGAGATCATTTGTTTTTGTTTGAATGTTCTTGGTTTTTTTTCTTTACACAACTATCAGTCAATAATTATAATACAATCCACTAGATGGGTTGTTAACAGCAAATGATTTGAGCTGAGCCAATGGATCCGTTGTAGCGTTGATTTCATAAGAATTCTCGTGTTAGATTGGAAAGTATGATGAGAACATGGGAGAGCGGCGAATTTTATGATATTTTGGGAGAAGGGAGGAATGTTTTATTTTTTATTTTTTGTATTTCGATTGTAAGTCGTTCGCTTTGTGATTTTATGTGAGTGTGTGTCGTTTATTTGTTGTACGTTTAATTTTCGTTCGATCTCTTTGTGGCCTCTTGCTGAAGTCACGTGTTATAAACGATGACTTATTGAATAGCGTGAGAGAAGTTGTCTTAATGTTGATTCGGTCATTTTTAATACTTGATTCCAGTAGATGCCGTTGAATAACACGTTCGTGAATTTTTATTTTTCTGTAAAAAAGAAAAGAAAAAAATATTTTATTCAATAAAGACTTCGGAGGGCAATGTTAATGTTAATTAAGAAGGCTTTAGTGAAATCTTAAAGAAGGAAATGCCTTCTGAAACATGACGGTTTAGAAATACCTATACAGTCTCTAAGTGCACATGACTGATTTTCAGCAGACTTTCAGCTTTGCAAGTGTCCTGCGAATGAGGACTCAGCTCGGGGACCTTCCGAAAATTATGTTATATAAGTTCGGGTCCGATTAAACACTCCAATAGTGACACTGGATCTAAAGGATCCATCCCACGGTTCTTATTATTTTCTTCATAGCGTCTGTAGAAAACGCCTCCCTCATCTATCCTCCTACCACATAGAATGCGTGTCTTGTATCGCATATCACCTCATCAGGTAAAAATATGTTCATAGATCTCACAGATCCAATGCCACCAAGTCAACATCCTATTCTACAATTGTTTTCCGCAACAATCTACAGGCTCGTCGATTCCATTTTTGTAGAAAAAGCTTGGGTTTTGCTTGGAAGAAGTTGGAGATGCAGTTTTCGACATGTTCAAATTGAAGGGCCCAATATCTTGCTCCTGCAGACTTTCTTGGAACTCCTTTAGTATTCGCTGTGTCTTTTTTTGAAGCGTGTGACCTAGGCTCAAATGACTGCCAGAAGTTGCCAGCACACTTAGACCATTGATAGGTCCATTATGATAGAAAACAGTTGCAACTTGTAACCTAACATAGTCACGATAGAAGATGACGCTTTTTCTTTGATAAAAACCGGAAATAATTCCCAAGAAGCCGTATCGAGTCTTGTTGTTTCATCGCGTCGCAGTAGCTTGAAGTGAATAATTTCCTTAGAATCCCACCAAACGCTCTGCAACACTTTAATTCGGGTATAAGCCAGCTCTTGTGAGGGGTTTCAAGCTTCTTTAAATGACAAGCCGCGGTCGAATTATCGCAATCGATAATCCTCTCTGCAATCTTCTAAGTTGCAATCCTTGAGTTATTTTCTATTAAGCGATGTTAATCTTCCAAGTTGAAATTGTCACTTTGAAGTTTGACAAACTGCAAGGGAATAAGCGAGGGCATAAGATGTATTCCCCGTAGAAAACAAAATGTAATCTTTCCGATATTTGGGCAGCAATAAAAGCTCTATCTTTTTAAATTAAGGCTTGCCTAAAGCTGCATTGATTCCTTAAAGCAGATAGGTGTTAACAACAAAAGTATTATCTTTTCACGGACGCAAGGGCAATGATGGCAACGAACAACGAGCTCAACTCATCGGATCACCTAGAGAAGCACTACTTCGCAGAATGGTGAAGACACTTTTAACCAAAACAGCAGCGTAAGAGAGCCAACAGAAAGAACCACATGCGAAGGACTTCTCGATGCGAGTGTTCCCAGAACCTTGTGAGCGTCAACGACTAGTAATGCTACCAAAACGAAACAGACCATCGAACGAGTCCTTGTCTTACTGTCCCTATTGCATGATCGACACTGTGAGAAAAACTTGTGATGTACAAGTGTAATAGGTTCCAGTCAACAATTAAAGCAGTGGATAGTCTTGAGAAACACCAAGCTTCTTTGGAAAGCAAACTCTGGAGAGGAGGCACTAAAAATACTGCAAAATGCCTACCATGCTCGACTTACATATAAGCTCCATCTGGAATACGCATTCGAAAATGCATCAGTGTGCTCTCAATGCTAATGAGTTACTTTGGAGGATCGCAAGCTCCATACAGTGGTATGGCGTACAAATATTGTGACACGCAGCGGACTATCGCCTCTGCGCGATATGTCAGTTGTGCGTTTCGAACGATTACCCACGACTCGATGTCATACTCATTGCTGCTCATCGAAATTCTCTAAGGAAAAACGAAAGGATTGCTGTCTAACAACAATAGTGGGACGAATGCAATTAAGAAAGATAAAAGTATCGACAGCTGGATTAACCTTCCACGAGACGTCCAATTCGCGCAAACTCAGACGTTGCACTAACGAATTAGTGGAAATCGCCGGCCTAAGTACGTATATACATATAACTACCCACCTACTGAGAATTTTAAATCGCTAACGTACCTGTTACAAGAATTACAAGGTTTTGAAAATGGTTCGGGCCTCTGAGACCCCACTAGGCTCTTGGAGGGCTAATCGAAAACGTGGAGAAACAGACTTTTACATGAAAAAGTTTTAATCGGGGCATTTTTTTTTTTTTTTTTATAATTCACTAGTACTAAAGGGGTTATGAATACCCTTATGATGCTATTCATGGCTGCTTTAGGAAGTATCTCTTTAAGCGTAAGCATAAGGGTGCTCTTTACTGTACTCGCTGTGATAATGTTTCAAGGCGTCTGTTACGAGAACGAGAGTATGGTACTGCAAAGCAAATTTAGAGTATCGGCGACACCAGATAACATATGAGGCATATGCCTCTCTCATGGGGAAAGTGGACGCGGCACCAAGAATTCTCTGCGATCTTAGAACGCATGCATACGTAACGCGAATATTTGCATGAAACCGATGCTGGGTCCGGGTGAGAATATATTCAGTCTGCGAATGCTCAGGAAGGTTAAAAACACCGATATGATCTGGCACTACTGAAGGAAGCCCAGCCATCGGTGCCCAAACAAGGTTTCCACGGTCCTAGTGCTGTTTCACGTTTCATTAAATATTACATGCCCAGTCCCAAGCCAACGATTTAACTCACTCCAAGTCTTTCACATTTTAATACAACTCATGAGTATCCTCCCCTTAAAGCACTAATTACCTGACGGACAGATGTACTTATCCACTCTCAAGAGCGAGCAGCCGCAACTCTTGAAATTACTTGAAAACATTCTCGAAAGTAATTTAAACACAATCGGTTGCACAACCACCCCTCATCAGTGCCCGCCGTGCACAGGCATAGTGCACGCGTTCGCATTTTAAATTGAAAAGGACTTGCTTTGGACCGGCATTCATCCGTTGATGTCATGTGAAATTAAATTAATTAAAAATGAAGGAGGCAAAGGAAAACAGTAAACTGAACCTCTGTGTGGCCTTATTGCTTTGTGTGTGTGTTACAATTCACAAAAGTCAAAGGAGTAGGAATTGTAAAGAGACAACCATGTCATAGTGAGACATCCATGGAGCTGCAGTTAGCCTCAATGGTTCTTTTTTCTATAAAGTCCCGTGTTGGCGATGACAAGTACACTCTGCTGTGGCCCTGCCCAAGGCCGAATAATTCCGTGGGCACCCATTGTGTCACCTTATTTAAATTTGCCACTTTTATTGCATTCTCAGAGGGTGTTCCCTAATTAAAGTGATGTTCACTTTGGAAATGACGGGGATGGGATAGGTCATTGTGCGACCACAGAGGAATCAGATTTTTTTTTTAATTTTCCCAACTTAATTCAATTTATTGTATCCGCATCACGATTATGTGGTGAAACAACATTTTCAGTGGAATCGATTGCGCCTGCTGTTGGGTGGGGTTGGATTGCATTTCACAACTGTCCTTGGTAATATGAGATGACAAAGTATTTATTTATTCTTTTTTGTGGATATGCAACCAGATACTGTAGATGTTTTTATGAATTTCCAATTATTCAGTTGAAACTGAAATGTGACGAGAGTTATGTAACCAATTTTAACATATCAAATGGATTTTTGCTTAAATAATTACAATTTGCAACGAACCATTAGATTCACCGAAAACATTTGCATTTTTACGGGTATTTAGATCAAAAAATAGATTACAGCACCCAGAGTGGTTAGGGGCTAACCTGGAAATATAGGACCTACTTCACATGTGTGGATATGGTCTGTGTAACCACTTTTACCACATTATGGTGGCGATTTCCACTACTAATCTGACTATCGTGCGGAAGGAATGTTCGCAATGGTCGAGGGAAGCCCACTGCGTCGAAGCAAAAATTCTAATATTCTTCGACCCCAACTCATTAACCGTTTGTTGAATCTCAAGGGTTACTCGAAAACATTGAAAAATGTTGCTAGCCTATTATGTAGAAGCTTTTAGGGCCTCAATGCTCCGGCCTGGCATATCTCCGAATTCATCCCCAAGGTGGAGGAAGACCGTGAGTCGGATGGCGCATGCAGAAGGAACCTCAACCAACTTTTTTTTGTTAGTTGTGATCAAGTCCACTCCGGACGGTAGCGCTACCTTAAGTAAGTTTCAGGGTCTACAAGGTAACGATAACGAATGCCATCACGGGAAGGGGCTGTATCTAGAAGAAGAACTACGTGCTGGTTGTTAGCCGGAAATAATTTAAAAAAAAAAAAAACTGGATTTCCAGAATAAGAACTTTATCGAACTATGTAACCCTAGAGGATGCATCAGGTTGGACCTGCGATCTTTTTGACCATTAGCACCCAACTGCACTGAGATTATACGGAGAAGAACTCCAAAAAAAAACCTCGGCGGCTAATGAACTTATGATCCCTGGTCACAAGAGAAGAAGTGGTATGGGCTGGCTTGCAGCAGATGCCTGAGCTTAACTCCATCTTAAAGCAGCATGACATTCTCCTGGAGATCTGTCATTGTATCGTATACTCTCTACATTGTACAGTCCAGTCCTGTAGTGGATTATGTGCAACAGGTGACCGAAAGAAGTTGGTGTGGTTAGGGACTGTTCCTCCCGCGCATTTAACCCCATCAGCTTTCGTTCAAGTTATTGAAATCTAAATCCTTCGCTCCCATAGCCAAGGAGCGGCCTGTTTCGAGAGGAACCTTTTTTTATGTGTTGGTTACACGGAATACTAAGCTTGGAAAAACCTTTGCGCACCCTAAATAGTTTTAAAAAAAAGGTAAACCTGCCTGCAGACGATGCCATAATTGTCCTTTATGTACACAAACAGTTATACCCCAAACAGGGAGCCAACCACAACAGGCAGATCGAAGCCTCCCCGAAGGGGGAGAAAGGAAACAAAAAAAAATCCTAAATAGTGCGAATTGTGTTTGAAATGTGTTTAGCACTTATCGGCAATTGTACCAACAGCACGCGCTCATAAAAGGTGTCTTAGTGGTTGTTAGTCAAGGACACATCAGGGGGAATCCTCTCGATTATCATCCGGCAAACTGTTTCATTGTGGAGTGCCAATCACGGTTACCCTTGCTATTCTGCACCATTCTCCTCGGGTATCCTTTCGTTTTCATTTTGCTGGCACAACCCTGCGATGAGAGGGTAAAGTAAACGTTCCCTTATCGGATTAGAGAGGGTTTTTCCCCTTTTTTTCGTTTGCTTCGGCCGTCTACCTTTCATTTCCTTTTGGTGGTGCAGTGGGTAGGTAAAGAGCGGTTATTTACAATATTTATCATGATTTCAGTCTGACAACAACAAAAAGAAGCCTATAAATGGCTGACTGGCAACGACAACTGGCACACAAACACAAGGTCCCGGGGGTATTTGTGTTACGCTGTTGCGCTGAATTTGAGTGCTTTCTGTTGGGTGAGCGCGGTGATACGGAATCATTTCCACGGCACTACGGCTTCTACCCTGACAGCTGTGAGGATACATGTCTGTTGTGGTCGATCCTAGTCTTCCGATGTGGGTTCCTTTCCATGTTGTCTTGTGTCATACGAATACTTGTTGTGTGTGCTTTTCTTGGTCGGTTATCGATTTTTGCATTCAGCGCTAGTGGGCGAGAGTATATGTGTCTGTGTGTGTGTGTTTGTGTGTGGGGAGAGATATTAATTTAGAAATTGGTCGCATGTAAATTTTTTTTTTCATTTTCCCGTCCCAGTCCCAATGCAATTTGTGTTGTTGTGCCACGTGCTGTTGTGAGGCCAACACCAACAAAAACTCAAGTTAATTTCATTTGTCATTAGAGCCGGCGAGGGGGAATTCGATGTCGCCTCATAGCTCCCACACACCAGGGATTACTACGTGGTTGACCCGAATTTGCAAGCTCACTGTAGATGTGCGCACGTATTAATTTGATACTCGAGCGGGAGAAGGAGTTTCAAATGGATTTTCGATTTGATTACGAGTAACTAATTGGATTATCATTAGAGGTTTTGACAATCCCGGGTTGGGGGGTGATCTGAGTGGCTTTGGAAATTTTAGGGCTAGCTGCGTCTGTCGTGAGGTAAAAAATACTATCTAATCGGCTTAAAAACTCTTAATTAAGCAAAGTCTACCAGATATGGAGTGCCACAAGGTTGATAATTTGGACCGTGGCTTTTTATTTTTTACATAAATGAGTCTATACTGAGGTTATGTACTCAGATATTATCTGTGTCCAGTCAGAGAAATATAACGAGTCCGTTCGGCATCGCTTTGTATAGATCCTGATAAAAACAGACTATCGGGAAGCAGGATTCTATCCGATCCACCCTTTTATTTGGCGATAGTCACTGCAGCTTTCATACTTCAAACCCTGAAGTCGTCTGACAGAAAGCTAAACTGAAAGCTGAATAATAAAGAAAGAGTGCACCTGTAAGTGGCACGCTGTCACTTAAAGCACTTATTATTAATAATAGTAAGCCTTTGCAACTAACGCATATGGCACTGCGACCTTAAAGATCTACTGCTCCTGGAGCCAGTTAAACTAGAAGATCCTCGATCTTCTGAATGACGATATCTCCAGTTGAGGCGTTTTAAATGTCCTCCGGTGTTGGGAATTGCTTGTGGAGAAAGTGTTTCCTGACTTAACATACAACCACGCACTCACATAGAACGTGTTCCGCTGATTCGTCTTTCTCTAAAGAGAGTCGACAATTAGATTCCTGAGCTGAGCCAATGAGGAAACCGACAAGCCTCCTGATATCGTCCCTTTTGTGATTGAGCAGGGGTCGGATGACCCTTTTAGCCTGTCTAAGTCTCTGAATATTGTTCCAGAACGGTAATAAGTTCCGTTTTTCCCAGCTGTCCAGACTCGTTCTGAACGCAGAAGCAAGGATGCCGCAGAAGGGTTCAGCACCAATTTTTCTTTCTGAAGAACCTTTCCTGGCAAGTTGGTCTGCAATTTCATTTCCTTCAATGCCTCTGTGTCCTGGCACCCACCAGAGCTTGACTTTATTCCGTTTTGAGAGATCTTGGAATGCATTGAAGCAGCCTGAAATGGCCTTTAGAGTTGCAGCAATAGGAACTCAGTGCTTTCAGCGCTGCTAACTATCGGTGAATATAGTGATGATTACTCCCTTAATACCAGAGTTGAGAATTATATTGGGGCAGGAATTAATGGCATGTTGTTCCGCCTGAAAGACACAACACCAACAGCAAAGATGAAAGCAATTTCTAACCCTCTGTCCTAGACCTCTGCATACAAGAAGACGCAGCGAAAAGTGAATCAGCCAGTCCAAACACTGGAAACTAAATCAGTATGGAGTAAGCATTCCCCAATTATCTGGGGGCTTATGTCAACTCGAACTACACTGTTCTGTACGTGGACTTGAGATATGATCCTCATGAGTCTTTCCAATCAGAGGAATGAAGTTTTTAACGAATCCTAACCGATGGCTTTAACAATGGACGGGATAGGCATACATACATTCATACATACATAGGCATAGACATAGAAGCGAGTCTTTTATCCGAGGATCTAGGAATAAACAACTCCATAAGACTCCCAGATCATAGCGATGTTTTCCAGGCGAACGTTCTAACAGTGATAAAAGCCACCCAATCGGTGGCAGCCAGCCGGCTCTAAAGGCGTAGATCTACTCCAATTTGTAATGCCATCTGGATCGTTGGCACCAAGGAACTAAAATCACGCGATAACGAAACACATCATGGGTATCACAATGGGTCTACATATCGATCTTCATAAGCCTGCTAACCAAACGTTGAAAAACTTTAAAAGTCCAAATGGTGCCACAAGATTGCCCATTTCATATGCTTATGCATGTTCGGCTGCCTAAACTTCATGAAAATAGTAATTATCCTGAATCATGTGCACCTTAGGAAGAAAAAGCAAACCTATTCGTCGAGGACCACGTTCGTCTTCACGAAGCTTGTCTATAACAACAACAGAAACCTAGACAAAAGCCTATCAAAGTTCAACATCATGCGAATGACTTTTTTTTAAAATAAAATCTTCCTGTTTGCCACCACCAGCCCAACCTCTAATAGTAAAGCACAAGAGGTCCTTGTTCGGTAGAGAACAGTTTAAATGCGCGCAACGGTCCGATAAGGATATGCATTCACAAAACGATGTGATGTACAGCGTGGCGTACACATTTGGAAAATTGTTTACAGCAAATGATGTGCTTTTCCTATTTAAACACAAGTAGTAGTGCGGGCATGAGATTTAACAAAAGTAATCCTCACGAAGACGGTTGTATCCTCAATGTGAATCCGGAAACCGAGTTTGTACGTAGAGAATGGAATTCTTAGGAAGAACCACTATAGAGGTTACAATTACGAGTTTGTTTCATTGGAATTCCATGCCAACTGCAACTTATTTAAGTGTCGAGACGTTAAAGGAAACTTTTGTGTACAATAGGTGCATCAGTAGCTTTGCGTCTTAATTAGTTGCGTTTATATTCGGGATACTTCTGTTCTCATTCTATGGAGGTGTTACAAGAGTTACGTACACCATCGAGACATATTTTTCTTCAATTAAAAGTTGAAGTGGGTGTTTATAGACGAGTATATTACCACCTCCAGAGACTGCGAGCCTTTTTATGGGTATGCAGTTCCTTAATTGAATGTCACCAGCATAAGAGGTTGACAGTCTGGAATACACTGGAAGATTTGGATACGTTAAGTTTGTCTTAAAAGACACCTTGGAACCGTCAATACTTGAGATTTCGATTTAAGTTATCTTTCCATTTCATCCTTGACTTGGCTTGAATGAGTGTAGTCAATGATGATATAGACCAAAGCCCTACTGTCACCATATAGTTTCGCGGACTAAAATCCAAATTCTTTGAGTCTAATTGCACAACACGAAACGATGTATTTGATGTGCAAGTCCAAGAGCAGGATGTTTAGGAGCACGTTGAGGGCTTTTGTCGGTACCGATACCAGCTGTTCTTTGAACTCTGCTGAGTTTTGTAATGTTGTAGGCTTTGCTTAAGGCGAGCCACCAAATAAACGAACCATAGGTGAGGATAGGACGAACTACATACACCTAGAGAGTAACAAATAATGATTCGTATGCAAAGATCCAGAAATCATATCTAAATCGGTACCGGCTCTGAATTGGCCCATGAGATGATGTGATGAGGTACTGCCTTGCTGAATCCAAGTTTTTCATGACCAATTACACTCTTGGACGTTTGTTATGTTAAGATTCGAACCTGAGTCCAAAGGACTAGACACATGACCTTCGGGAACCACATTAACTGATCCTTACCTAGCCAAGAAAAGGGAAATCTGTACTGAATAGATCGCCTTCGGAGAATAGCTTCCCAACGAGGTATTGATGCAAATGAATGGAAAGACAATTTACCACAAGCAACCTTCTTAGATGTAGAGGATGCTTTTAACGTTACTGGATTCATTCTTAAGCCTTTCACAGAGAATAATCTCCATGCCCTAAGACGCAGATTGCTCTGGATTGACGAATGGTGTTCTAGAAATTGTTCCTCTTAAAACTGAAATAGTTCTCTTCGCTAAAAAGAGCTCAAAGACATCAGAATCCCACTCGCCAACGAAGCGAAATATTTAGGAGTAATCTTGGATATGAAACTTTTTTAATCGAAACACGTCGAGCGGCTCGTGCATTATCGGCTTTCTAGCAGTGTAAAGGCGCTTTTGGGAGACATGGGGCTTGTCACCAAAAAGAGTTTAGTGGCTCTATAAGGCGATTATAAGAACCTTTTTAGCATATGCGTCGGTTGTCTGGTGGAATAAGCTTTAACGCAAAAACGTGACTGCTCTTTTCATTAGATTCCAAAGAATGCCGTGCCTCGGCTACACTGGGGGCTTTTCCCAGCACGACTGGCTCTGCTCTAGATGCAATGATTCATTTACCACTCCTTGTCATCTTCCGTTGAAAAGCAAGTGGTTTCTAGTATATCATACACTGGGTTTTCGAGAACCTTGCGCGAGGACTATCCTTTGAAGCAATTCTTATTGATATGCCATCTGACGCAATAGTACGGTCCCTGTGCACTGGATTGGATAAGTAAGAAATATAATCGAAATGTGACAGATGGCCCCAAGACCAATGAGGCCTTTGTGGAAAGCTTTAGACTGGATTTTCCCCTAGGTATGTATGCAATGGGTAGGTAAGGGTGGCGGTTCAGCATGAACCCAAGTAGCCTGATGTGCCTTTTTGTTACCACGACTCGTGTAACCTGGTTGGTGATGTGTCTTGTTGAGGATGTGGGACATTCGGTGCCCAGATCCAGCCTGTGGAGTTAAGAAAGCGGATTAAATCGCTTATCCCTTTACTCGAGATGTCATTTAGGTCGTCGAGGAATGGTTGCGAAAAACAAGTGTAGGGGACGGAGTTTGTAGTGACAGTCAAATTGCATTTAAGGCCTTGCTCGATCCTCTTACTAGATCTAAAATACTTCGAGAATACAGGATCAGGATGAATTGGATTGAAAGAATGAATCTGCTAAGCCTTGTCTGAGTCCCTGGATACAGCGGGATTACTGGAAATGAGCTCGGCCTGAACCCGCGTTAGGTTAACCCATATCTTCGATCGAGGCTTCCATCGATGGTTGGATTTCTAGCAAACACCACTGTAGGTAGCATGACTCTCTAGGATGCAGGTAGACTAAATGGATATGTCACGACGTCTGCAAGAAGTCCACGGCATTCTTCCCGTCTCTCAGCAAAAAACACTGCAAATAACTTATTGGCACCACAGCTCTGTACTATTGTAAAAAAGCAATAGGAAGTAGATAGGGCCTACAACCACGTATAACTCACTGGCTTTATGTGTCTGTCATCAGATCAATACTGACGTAGGGCGTTGTCTGGTGGAAAGCCTTGAATAAAGCCAACAATCGTAATCACCTTTGTAAAGTGCAGAGATCGGCCTGTATAGGTATCAGAAGAGCACTTAGAACCACCCTCACGGCGGCTCTAGATACACTGTTCCATCTGCTTCTTCTAGATATTTACAGTAAACAAGTGGCAGCCAGCCAGGTAGTTAAGGACTTTGTCTACCTAGGATCCGCTATCAATTCAGACAATGACACCAGCGCTGAGATCAGACGAAGAATAACCCTTGCCAATCGCTGCTTCTTTGGGCTAAGAAGGCCCTCTTTCGAACAAGAAAAGTGATCCTATATAAGACCTTAATAATCCCAGTCCTTCTCTACGGCGCAGAGGCATGGACTTTATTAAAAGTGGATGAGGGTGCTCTTGGCTGTTTCGAAAGGAAAATTCTCCGAGTGATTTTCGGTCCCGTCTGCATAGACGGTGAGTCGAGGAGGAGATACAACGACGAACTGTACGGGCTGTATAGCGACATCGACTTAGCCAGAAGAGTGAAGGTCCAACGACTGAGGTGGCTGGGTCATGTAGAGCGGATGGACACCAATGCTCCGGCCCGAAAAATCTTCGAATCCGCCCCCGAGGGACAGCGCAGTAGAGGAAGACCGCGACTCAGGTGGCGCGCGCAAGTTGAAGGGGACCTCAACCAACTTAGCAAGGCACCGACTACATCCTTCAACGAGTCCTATTTGACTAAAACCAACATCCCTTCCAGATTTAACTGTGTCTTCCAAGCCGAGATGATGGCAATCAAGGAAGCCCTATCGTGGCTGAGGTATAATGTACTACGTTTTCACTGTCTCACCAGACGGAAAAATTGCTAATAAGCATCTTACGGGATACTGCACCATCGGCAAGCACACCTATAGGCTGGGCCTCCTCTACAACTACTTTTGCAGAAGCTGTGCGGGCAAGGAGACAATTCTCCACCTTCTTTTTACATGTCCGGCCCTCTCAGCTTGAAGAAGAGCATACTTAGGTGCCAGCTTCTTTCACAACCTAAGTGAACTGGCTGACATCTGCACAGGCAGCCTCCAGCGCTTCATAGCAAGCTCCGGTTGGTTCTGCGGGTAGTATTTCTGGTGAAATACAGATTCATATGGTAACTCAAAGGATCTTATCCGGTCTAAGTGAGGTTGCAATACTAAGCCTTTGCCAAACATCTCAACGTGTTAGGATTAAGTGACACCGCACTTGTGGATCTGGCGGCGACACTGGAGAACACTGCCTTTGCCCAGTTCACGTGTCAGATTTTTGGCACTGATGTGTTGAGTGCTGGAAACCTAAGCCCTCTATCACTCTTCCTCGTCTTTCTGAGAAAGTCGAAGGGTTGTACCTCCTGGTAGTACAATGGGCTCTTTTTTGTGTCTGGATGCTTCAGCGAGAGCACCCGTTAACCTATATCTGTCTATCCAACTGGGATCGACGTGAATGGCGGTGTCTCAACCAGACTCAGTACTGACTTCTGGTCATAAAAGTCGAAAACATATTTTTATTTTTTTTTGAAAAGAACTTCCACCCAAAATGAGTTCCTCTTTTTTGGCATATCCTTACGACTTCCTTCGGATAGAATTGAAATAAATTTAACAATTGATTCAATTGATGTCAATGCCATAAATTTGAAGGCAAATCTCCTGCCACACGACCGTTAAGCTAATAAATTTCCTTTTTTCTTCAGCAAAACAGAGTCGTTATTGGTAATCTTGCCCCACAAGGACTTTTATTGGTTTCTTTTTGTGTGTGTTTGTGTCTCCATTTCACTTTCCACTTGGAGTCCTACTGTCAGATGAAAGTACGTTTTGTTTTGTCCATAAAACGGAAGATTACTCTATCGATTCTAATGACATTGACAGTGGAAATGAAATTGTTCTCAGATAGATGGTGGACAGAGGTTGAGAGGGATGAATTGTTCTGCTACAGTACAGGTCGAGAGGGTGTAGATTTAATTCAGTTTCACATTTCATCGACCGTAAGTGCTAATTGGCCACATGCTTCCAATTCATAACGCACTATACCACTTTGCTGTTGTGGGTGTATCCATCCAGGTTGCTTGGTACTTGTAAGGTGTATGTCCACCCTCAGCATTTAAGAGAATTTCAACTTGAATATCTGGGGTAATTGACAAGATTTTGTTACACAGGCATCCGTCTACACGAGTGGCTGCCCTATGCTCTTGCAAAAAAAAAAAAAAAAAACAGTTTTTTGCTTCATGAACACACATATGCAAAAACGTAGGTGTACACTATCTCAAAACCTGTTGAAAATTCAACCAAGGCAAAGTAAATCCCAGCGTCCATGGTTACATCACGGCAACGATGATGATGTTGATAATTCTGTACGCAGGGATACATTTGTAAGGTTGACCTAGTTTGTATTTATGAAATTATATTTTTCTTCTAATCAAATATTTATGGCGCGAAGGAATGAAGAGAGAAAAAAGGAAGCAGCACTAGCACCATCATCAGAACAGAGCACAAGTATAGCCAAAGCCCGTGAAGAAGATATGACACGGGTCGATATAGCAATTTCACTCTTGGGATAGATTCATGCAGTTTCCATTTAATGGCATTATCACAGGCATCCCCAAACGTTGGTCGATGTATCTATGTGTATCTATGGGTGTAGGGAAATGTTATTAAGTGAACACATACACATACATTGAAGTGATATACTTTTCAGACGTTTTTTTTCTCCTTGAGGGAGAAGGGTTGTGGATCGTAAATGAAGAGTCATTGTCATGATTATAGTTATGATAGTTCATTTTGTTTGTATAGGTTGTGGTTTCAAAGTTAATAATTCGGTAGCATGACATTTCGAAATGACAAATACACAAACACAATGACAGGTAGAAGGTAGATGACATCGTTTGGGATTTTCTGTTGTTTGCTTGCCCAATTCATAGGTCTGCTAGAGCAGATAATTGATGAAATTACATCAAATGGACATGAAGACGGTTTCTTTCCGACCACGCTTTTGTAATTTGTGTTCTATTGTGACATTAGTACTTAAAGTGCTTAATCAGTTCTAATGCTTGACTGTGGCGAGTTTAATTGCTTATTCATGGATTGTGTGTTGAACAAAAGGTAGAAAGAGCTTAGTAGGAAGAAGATGTTCCCACTTTATGGGTTTATTAGAGCATATATGACTCTTTTAGTTCCCATGGTGAACCAGTAATTTATGGTTCCACTTGAGAGAAACTTGCAAAGAAACAGAGACGAATGAATGACAAACATCTATCAAAGACTATTTCTTAGTTCTTAGGACTGCGTTACAGCTTCTTTTAACAAAAACTACTTTAATCTTCTTATTGTGTCAACTGGGAATTTCTTTGAACGACAAGCATTCTGAGCCTAATATGAGACACCCTCGGGAATGGGATGATACTCCTTTGACGATCTTAGAATTAAGAACGTAAAAACAGCTCTCGACTCTGGACTGAATGGGCTCTAAACATGAATTCATACACAAAATGAAGGATTGATTGATGACAGCACGAGAGGCTATTATTGGACTTACTCTAGTGGCAATACGTAGTGCAGTATATCCAAAAATTGGTCCCTGTATGTTCCAGGCCAAACTTCACACCATGGACACTATAAGTGCGTCCATCCAAACAGTAACGGACAGTCGAGCGGCTCTTGAAAAACGTATCTCCAACTTAATGCACTTTTCAGGACTTGGTTTGCTATAACAAAGTCTTACTTTGGTGGGTATCAAGGCATGGAGAAGTTCTTCGAAAACTTACATAGGCCCCGAACACTTTTGCGGAATTAGGCAAGCTAAAAGAGCTTTCAGTCCCTTTCATAAGAAGTCTGATAACAACCTCAAGTTTAGAAAGGATGATATCATGGGTTTCTTTCCTGTCCCAACAATCTTAATATTATTGAAACTGCGAAGCACATACTATGTGAGTGTGTCGCTTGGTTACAGCCTTTAAAAAGTCCATCCACACCTTCATTTAAAAGGTTGAACAACTCCAGAAGTTATATTAATGACTTGACTTGAGGGCAAGAACAACTACAGCCAACTTGATGAAGTAAAAAGGGACAACACACTGTTAATCGAATTATCTTTGAAAAAGCACATAATCTGCTACAAGATCAGCTTGATCACAGGCAAGCACCATCTCATTTACCACTCATTTCAACGCTACCCCCTTAAGAATTTTTAAAAGTCTCCTCTCCTTCCGTCAGACTGAATCAATGACATTAAGAGATCAGTTTTTTAGGCTTTTGGTTCCTAATAAAGGGGCTGCAACCCCTGGGGCATCACAATGGGTCTACATTGGCCTAAGTGTAGCAGGGAAAGGATTTCCTTCCCCGTCAACTCTCCTACCTAACCTAACCTAAGAGATACGTTTTTAAAATGTGTGAAGACGCTTACTTCATATACTGTGCACTGTACAGATCCACCACCCTTTTCCTAGTTACTCGTGAGACGTCCATATCAAATAAAAACAAAGTCTTGGAGCTCGAACCACAAGAAAGAAACCGCTGATCGACACTCCTTGCTTGTTCTTCTGGAGCACTGCTTGAGCACAATGGCTTTGTTCTTCCTATGCTCCCAAAATTAACTATCGACTCACTCGAAAAGGTTCGAAATAAGTCAGAAAGTTGTCCGTTAAGAGAACTCTAGAATACGCTACTCTTCAAAGGAGTTTTACTTAAGGTGGCACTACAGTCTGGGGTTGATCTAGGCCTCAACCAACAAGATGCCTCCGATTTCGCACGTTAAATTGGTTGATAACCCTTTCCACTTGCATGCGCTAGCTATTTAGCGTTCTTCCTCTACTGGGCCTTAAGGTGGTGGGATTTTTATCAGACAACACGGCGGAGTGTCAAGGTGTCCAGTGCCTCTAACATCTATGGTCTGACAGGTCAACCGCTGTTTACATCGACTCTTCTGCCATATGTGAGTGTCAAATTAGCTACGTCAAGTGCATGGCAGGCTGATCACTGATTAGATCACACATCTCCAAACTGTTCTCTTAGACGAACCAAGGCAATCGGTTGCTCGTGGTAATAAACCAACAACAAAAGGCTAATCGTTTATGACAAGAGAGCTCAGGACCCACATTTTCCAATCCCATCTCAGTGATGTGTGCTGATACTATAACTTTGTTGGCATGCTTCTTCAAAACCACAATCAGCGACATTGTTGAAGTCTAACCTGAATCCAAACTCTAGGGGAAAAAAAAAGTCAGGTCCCTCGCTGATACAGAGCAAGGATTTGCGTTTATCTACAACGTCGACCGGATAAAAGATCAAAGAACCCACACGACAAAAAAATAGAATTTGGTTTCTAAAACGTCGCGGATGATGCTGATCATTATAATGCAGGCTGCCCTCTAGAGTCTTGGTAAGATCCACCTGTTGTTTACTATTCCAGACAAGCGGATTTCATTGCCAGCCATTTTCACCAACTCATTCATTTACGGTTCCTTGGAGGTGTTCATGAGGCTTAAGAGAAACCGTCCCGGGATGAAGCAACAACGGCCCTAAAACGTTTGGATTTTTAAGAGGAATGTTTAGCTTAGCAGTCAAACAACTAGCGTATGCCCTAGACTCGGAAACAAAAAACTTAGCCTTGACTAAGTTTTGAGCTTCTAGCATGTAAATGAGGTCTTCATGATTATCCTGATCCCTGCTCGTGTCCCAGAGAAGAAAAAGAAGACCAAAACGAGAAATACCTTAAGTTCGATACCAAGTTGATTTCACAAACGCTCTTGACCTCATGCAGCCCTGGAAGTCGCAGACTCTCAACATTCTGGAAGGCTTACCGGACATGTAAAGATGAAGTCTCAGGGATAACGTTTGAGCAGAAGATCATTTAAGTTCATAGTGCTCTAGCTAAACCAAGACACCCACAGAATTTAATTCTTGCCACACATCACTGGTAGATGCAATCCTAATGTCTTCCATCACAAATAGCTTTCTGGGAGTTTATCTGTGATGAAAGAGTAACGTATCTTTAAAAGAATCGGTTCCGGTAATAAAAAAAAAACTCAAATGAATTATGATAGCTCTGTGGGATGAGCCCTAATCGAGACGACTACACATAATAGATTCAATGAAACGAAACATGTTTTAAATAAAAACTAATAGTGCAGCTGACTTTCGCTGTCAAAGGGTCTAAAATAGCTTCCCATTAACATGGCCCTACACGTTTAAAGTAGTCTCGTTGTTTGTTCTCCCCCTTCTCAAACGAATTTTAAACAAATTTAGGTCACGCATGGAAGTTCATCTTGGAAAAAAACGAAAGAAACATAAAGTAAGCAATTGAAAGCATTCGAAACACTAATTAACTTCCGTCCAATCAATTTGAAAAGACAATGAAAAAGCAGCGTAAAGGGCCGCCCTACATTAACCGTATCTTTCTTGGAATAAAGGGGCCCACCAACCAACCCACATCTGAAGAAGTAATGAAAAACATTTTTTCCATCGTTTAAGTGGATTTTTATTCGAACCCCATACCCGGTGTTGGTCTCAAGGCATTGGCTACTCTAAATGACAATACATCAAGAAACAGTTCAGGAGGACACAAAATGACTAAGTAGACAACAACCCCTTGAAACATTTCCATTTGACATGCCACAGTGGACCGAGAGAGGAGTCACACTAATGGGACACAAAACAGATTTGCTGAGGACATTTTGAAATCGAATTCTATTCATCTTCTGTCCATTCATCAGCAGGATATTCTTGTGAGTTCTCGAGGTCAAGGATGTCCTTTCTTCTGAAAAGAAAGTTGGCGCTTTTGACTGAAAGTAAATAATTCCATCCGTTGTTGACTAATGTTTGTATTCTTTCGGATTTGATATGTAATCACAGTCATGGTACCAAAGGCATGTGTCAAAATTTAACAAGGATACACAAATCGACAGCTTTGACAACTGACATGCAACATACTATGAAAAGGAAAACCACCTCCACATCCACAACAGAGCGAACAACAAATTTCAGGATAAATACTCACGTGTCAAGTGGAAAAAAAGGTCATCCAATCACTAGAAGTCCTGTCAGATTCCCCTTATCGTGTCTATTCATCTCGTGGTCAACTATACCGCGAATGTGATTCCATTGTATTACCCTGGCATGTGAATGAAAGTGCTCCACTGTCAGCTGTGAATAGGAACTTTACGAGACAATTTCATTGGATATTCCGATTGTTTGTTGGTTAGGTCGGAACTTTTTGTGGCCGGCAGTTTTTGTTCAGGTAAACCAGAGCACTTAGGAAAAACCAGCTTTGTGGTCGGAGTGCCATTGAATTTTTTACAAAGGGTATATAGCACACAATGAAACTGTAAGGAGGACATACGGCAGAAGAATTGCTCTGATGGAATCAAAAGTGGCATCAATAGTCCGGGATGGACCTGGGCCTCAACCGACAAGCATCTCCAGCCAGATCGATCTTCAGCTAGCTGCCTTCAATTTCGCACGATAAGTTGAAAGAGGTCACCTTTCACTTACGTGCGCCACTTGAATCGTGGTCTTCCTCTACTGCGCTGACCTTCGGGGGTGGATTTGAAGATTTTAAGGACCGAAACATTAGTGTCCATTTGCTCTACATGATCCAGCCACATAAACAGTCAGACCTCCATGAGTTTCCCTCGAAGCTCAGATCAAAAAGAAAGAACTCTGAATTAGGATGTAAAAGGAATGGTAGGTGGATGAACCCTCTCATATCCCCAAAGTGAGTAACTGACAGCGGACTTATCACTAAAACCCAACATTACCCGATCAATAGAACTTCCGAACCACGGTAATGTGTTCCAAACGGAAGTTCTCGTCCTCGCCGACGTAGCCCGAGAATTATTAACGAAACTAGTCCCTAAGAGAGATATTGACATTGGCATCGACAGTCAATTTGGTATTAAAGCGACGATCCCGGAACACAATGGTATCCATAGGGACAAAATGGCAGATTTGTTAGCTAGGATGGGCTCAGAACAAGACCTATTAGTTATCGACCACCCAGTACTGCCCTCCTTAGCACTCGTTCACTTGACTTACAAAGACCAGCTGACGAAAGATGGTGCGCATCTCCAGAAAACTCTAGGCAAACGTTAACAAAATGAAAATAGGACCCATTTTTGCGCTAAACAGATCAAACTTAACGCTCCTTATAGGGATTATCACAGCCTATAACCTATGCAGAGGCTGCGACGATACAGACATAGAAGAGAGTACAGCTCACTTCCTTTGCGAATGCCCCGACTTATGCAGAGCAAGAAAGACGGCCTCGGGTTGACATGTCTTAGAACCCTCTAAAGAGCATTTTAAAATTCATTACGGATTCGGGATGGTTGAGGAAGGCCGAACAACCGCCAACAAACTAGAACAGACCTTTCTTTATTGTCTTTTGTCTTCCCTTTCAGACTGGACATTCTATGGGAACACAACGGATCCGAAGAGATCCTTGTGTAGGTTGCATCACACAAGATGTAGTCACCTCTAAAATCTGTGTACTTATCCCAGACTAAGAGTCTAATAGGTCTTTTGAAACGTGTATTGCCTCCGCACAAAAACTCAAAGGGCTTAGTTACACCGGTTCAAGGATGTTAACCTAAGCATCTCCTTTCGCTTGCCTAAGCACGGTAGCTTCTTTCAAGCCGAGATAATGTGATGCCTAAGCGGAATATCACAATATCACACTTGGCCTCGGCCAGAATATTTCATTCTAGGGCACGCACCTTCTCTAGACTAGTTTTCCTAAGGAATCTAAGGATGAGAAGTGGGTCTATAGTTAGTATATCCTGATGAGACATTTGGAACTTCATTCATTTTTGGGTTAGTGCCCCACATTACAGAATCTGCAGATGTCTTTTTCCACTATCTCAAGTACTTGCGTCCAGCTCCCCTTCCCCGTTTTCCCAAACTTTTCCTTTGGGATATAATCCCCTATTCCGCAGAATATTTCTGCCCCAATAATGGGTCCAGCTGCATCCTGTCTGGCTATGCTATCTGTCTTCAATTCCGACGTGCCCGGGTGTCCAGTAGAAGGTTACCCTGCTGTTTCTGCTTAGTTGATAGAGTCTGTGTAGGCATTCCTACACAAATCAAGACTGAATTACATGGATATCAAGTGCTTTGATGGCTGTATTTCCTGTCAAAAATGATGAGTGCCGAGGCAAAGGGATATTCCAGGTAACTGTATGGCTGACAAACTTCCTAGGCAGGGTACAAATCTATTGCTTCTATCGGAAAAGGTTACCACAAGATTGGCATCAGCAACCGCAGATGGATGGAAGGAGCGATTGTGATCCAGCTTAGAAAGTAGCCTCACTGTCTACTCAGACAGAAAAGGCTGCTTATTTGCACCGCAGTGGGTGTGTTATTACGGGACACTGCACCATTGGCAGCCACACCAATAGGCTGGCTCTTCTATTCAATGATTTCTGCAGAAGCTCTATGGACAAAGAGGAAAAAGAAACGATTTGTCCACCTTTTCTGTACGTGTCCAGCTTTCCCAGCTCAGAGGAGAGCCTACTTAGGTGCCAGCTTCT
Organism: Criorhina ranunculi; assembly: GCA_951813785.1. NCBI lineage: Eukaryota > Metazoa > Arthropoda > Insecta > Diptera > Syrphidae > Criorhina > Criorhina ranunculi. The sequence continues at coordinate 36,445,548 of OX638382.1, read as the reverse complement.
TCCACAAACTTTACAAGCTTCACAGCAAGCTTCGACTGGTTCTGCGTGGAAAAATTCAAAACCATGTGGTATCACAAAGTACCTGCTCTAACCTAACCTATGTTTGTAATTAGATCCACAACAACTTAGAACACCATGCCACCCTCGAGGACACAGTTTTGAAGTACACTATTGCTCTTACACACGGTTGACAGCCAAGATTTCTGCATGAAATATGGATGAGCTCTTACCATAGGCATAGGGAGAGGTCTACATAAGAGTTCCATTTCACTATTCCTCGTGTAAATCTTTTAACAGACGCTATACACACCCCAAGGGAATGATAATCTAAAAATACCGGATGATGCGTGTAATGAAACAAATTTAAAATTATTACACCCACGGGACACACGTCTCACCTGCATACGCCCATTCTAATGAAATGCCTAATCGTAAAATTATTTTTCATCCTGTCAACATCTTTCTCACAACTTCTTCCCGCTCTACCTCTACAAAGGAAATAAACGCCAGTGAACACACCTTTTTTGGCGTCAAGTCTAAAAAAAAAAGTAATTTTACTCAACACCCGCGGATAAAAAATGATGGAATCGCATCGAATTAAATGAAAAAAGTCACCATCACCCCCCACCAAGACGTCAAAAATATCCGCATAGCGTTAGTAAATGCTATCCAACCCGCCTTAGTTGCATGGAGTGAGCAACCCTCGCGCGATTATGCATGACATGGAGAGTATACACTCAGCTAAAACTGTCAAACGTCAAAAATCATGAATTTCCATAGAGAAAATCGAAAAGGAATACCAAACAAGGGTTGATGCGCTGCAGCATACCTACTCGTATACATATGTACGTTTGTCAGGATAACAAATTATGATGCACAACAAAAACGTGGTTGACGATGAAGAATTAAGTGAAAATAAAATTGAAAAGGAAATCATCCCCAGGAGCTAAACATCCAACCACACCCCACCCTGTAGCCGCCGCCAAAACTTAACCGAAATACAAATATTTATACAAAGCAACGCTGTGAAATTAGCGAAGCGATGCAAAGGAATTTAATCCTTTTTTTGAGGGAAAAATGAATTCTCGCAGTAATTAACGGGATGAGGTGGTTGATGGAACTTTATAATTTACTATGCGCGCACAGGCTGAAGAACTCCTCCTGCGGTGACCCAAAACGAGAAGAGTATCTCTGTAGCTAGCAGATACACGAGCACGAGCCTATAAATAAATCATTTGTCCTATATTTTATTTGCGGCACGAAGCTGGGGCTCGATGGGGTGATCTAAATGAGGTTTGATGATTATATTGACTTTAACAAGAGTATCTTGTGCCCCAATTATCTGCAACCCTATTTTTAATTCCACGGATTAGGGTGAGCTGTGTTGTGTGTGTTTATTCTTGGTTGCTGTCGTGCTTACTTTTTGCACCTGGATGGGTCGGATGAGATATAAATTAATTCTTCATGATCACTAGGTTTGTTTACCACCATCACTCCATGCCTAGTTGGTCCCCGGTCGATGTAATTTCATTAATTTTATGGACTCAGCCAAACCGGTGTGTGTGTGTGTAGGGAGGATATATTTATCCTTGGCTAGTACACATTGGGGTAGGTTTGACGGTCGTTTGGGGACAGATACATTTAGTGGGGGTTGATTGTCAATGGTAAAAATAGAAAAAGAAGAAAAAGATTAAAAGGTTATCCTAGAAATAGCCTTGATATTCTGGACTTCGGTTGTACTACGCACAAGCAATTACATGTGTTCAATGCTAAGGCGTTAGGTTTGATTGATTTCTTTATCGGTGTGGGATGTTAAATCCCCTTAACACTGTCAAACCGGAGCTTTGTGGGCAGGTCTAATGCGTTAAAAATATTCCAAAAATAGTTTCTCTTTGTCCCCGACTAATCCTAGTTTCTTGAGAAAACCTGACGAGTTGTTCAACATCAAGCCACTAAACGCAGCCCTTAGGCTGAGACATATCAAAATTGCATTGCTTCACCACAGCCTTCTAACATCGACTGATATATTGCTGAATGAAGTCCTCTATATTGAGTCTATCTCGATCTTTACGGACAACCAAGCGAGTTGGTGCAAGGTTAGGTTAGGTTAAATGGGTGGCGGCTTGATTTTAGGCGTCGCCACACTCGGATCTTCTTCGTTGTGAGATCCTACATGCGTGTACCTGTTTAGAAGTGAAAAGGCCTTCATTGTTATCTATTGTTCAAATAGCTTTTGGTGGCATTGTTGACAGTTCGCACGGGCACTTAAGAAGTAAGGTCCTAACATTGTTTTCCAGGTTCTGCTGAGGCTTGGAACATCGCGTGCCCTCTTCCGCATCTATGTCAGTACAGCAACTGCAGAAGTCGGTCGTACTGAGTCGAGTTCTTTTTAGATGGGCCGCCAGTGGGTTGTTTGTAGGCCTATTCAACGTAACTATTTCATCTTTTACTGGGTTGTGACCAAATCTTTCTTGATATGCGGAATGATGGGAGAGTGCTGCATCTCTCATCGACAAGTTTCCAGAAGTCAGCAGTACAGGAACGTGGAGCCCTCCAAGTAGCAAGTTGTTACCGTACCGTGTCGGAACCAGCAGTCCTCGTAGTCGCAGGAGTGACTCTCAACGTTCTCTTTGCGGCCGAGAGGAGATTTACCTACGAATGTTAACCTGAGGCAGAGGCGGAGGAATTTCCCAAGCAACAGGTGCAAGGTAAGGTTAGGTTAAGTTCAAGCGGCTGCCAGCTGTTGCCAACACACTAAGACCAGTAGATAGGTCCATTGTGATACCACATGGATCTGGAGAGAACTCCTTATCGTTGAACCAAAGGGAGCCTCTGCTGAAGCGAAAAGGGGTTTCTAACATCTGCGTTTATCAGGTCTACTAAGTCGTTAAAGTAGAATTCTCCTAAATGGACCCTTCTTTTGCGTGAAAGAGCTGGGTAGCTACAAATGCAGCTTCTTCAATAAATTGTTTGAATGAACGCCAAGCCCTGTTGCATGCTTGCCTATAAGACAGTGTCCCGTGATGATACCTATTACGGATCTGATATGCTTTTATGATACCACTTATCCACCTAGAATTTGTTCTCTTGATAGCATCCAGCTTGAATTTGAGTTTAGGTAGATTGGTAGGTAGAAGTGGCGGTTCAGTATAAACCCAAGTAGCACTTGGTGTGCCTTTTTGTTACCACGACTCGTGTGACCTGGTTGATGTGTGTGGGACAGTCGGTGCCTTGATCCAGCCTGTAGAGTTAAGAAAGAGGATTAGATCCCTTATCCCTTAACCCGAGATGTCATTAAGGTCGTCGAAGAATGGTTGGTTTAGTGCACGCAGTCTGGCTCTTGCAAGCGCTGGACATTTGCGGAGGAAACGGAAGAGAGTTTCTTTCTCATTTTCGTTCCCGCAACTGCGGCAGTGGGGGTTGTAAGGGATACCTAGTTTGGCCGCATGGACTCCAATTGGCTATATGAGTTTAGATGGAGCGATCGGTATCCCCAATGTTTCGTTTTTTGGGAAGCACAGGTATTGCTGTTCCATATCTGACGAGTTCGTTTGCCTTACAGTTCCCTGGAATATCTCTATGCCCCAGCATCCAACTTAAGTGAATATTGATCTGTTCTGCCATCTCTGTAAGAGATGATTGGCAATCTAGAGCTACTAACGAATTTTGAGAGAGTGATTCCAAGGACCTCATTGTTGCTCCGAAAAGATACGTACGCCTGTGGAAGATATCACGTTTTTCTTTAGCTTCACGCTACAATGATTTGTAAGACGGAAAAAGAGGCTGAGATTAAGCCTATCGGAGAAAACACCACCACCTACACCCTCATTGGTTTTAGATCCATTGGTGTAATAGTGGATCGAATTATCCTGTAGGAGCGCCTCGTCCCCCTACAATGACCTGGAGAGAATGTTGACAAGGAAGTTTTTATTAAAATTTTAACTTGAGTGTGGTGTGTCCCTGTGTTTCCTGTGAAGATTTTGAATTTGTCCAAAATGGAGGCGTGGCCAAAATCTTTGGTAGACCACTGTAAAATTGATTTGAGGCGATCAGCTGAACTAGCGGCCATTTGTCTGCCAAAGATGTCGAAGGTTGTCAGATGAAACAGAATGTCCAGTGCTGTGAAAGGTGTAGGGCAAAGTGCTCCGCTTATGCACAGACAAACTGATTGTTGGACCTTATTCAGATGATCTCGGTTTACGGCCTTTTTTGAGGCGGTCCACCAGACAGCCACCCCGTACATGAGTATCTGTCTTCTGACTGTGATAGAGGGGGAGTTTAGTCAGTAGGAATCTGACACACCAGGTAAGCGTAACAATCGCCTCACGGTGCATAAATAAAAAGGTTTATGTCCAGGTTTGAGAGCTTCAGCTTCTTTTCTTTTAAGTCTGCAATCAGTTTTAGTTTAAAGAAAGAAAATTTGTTTGTTTGTTTAAGATTAGCTCGAAAACTACCAAATCGATTTGAATTATTCTTTCGCCATTTGAAAACTTATATTTCCCTAACAAACATAGGATATGTTTCGTCATGGCGGTGTCAAAATGAAGTATAAAAAAGTTATAAAAGAAAAGTCCTTAGGTCCTTAGAAATTTATCAAAAGTACTTTATTTTAAATGTTTATAGTTAAAAAACAGACATAACTATGCACAGAAGGAAAAGAAATACAATTTAACTTTATCTCTTACCGATTTGGGTTAGCAAGCGAAAAACTGTCTGAAAAGAGAGAAAGAAAAAATACAAAATTATCGATCTATCTGTCATTAGTGTACCTTACATGGTATTATAAGTAAAAGTTCTTCTTAAAGTTTTCCAAGTAACTTCAACTTCCCAACGCAAAAAAACGAAAAAAAAGAACACGAAAAGGAAATCAACAAGGAGAGACTACCGACGACCAACATTATTGGCTGTGATTTTACATATATATTTTGTTAAACTCCCCTTTGAATGTTGACTCTCCCTGTTTGCAGGTTCAAACAGAATGCAGGGAAGGAGAAGAGAAAAACAAAAAAAATACCATTAAAACGACAGAAAGAGTTTCCTTTTTTTTTTCTTAAGAAATAACTTTTTCCTAAAGAAAAAGTGTCCATCCTTTCCCCCAAGGAAGTCCCCGCTGTCACACAAAGAAGGAGCAGCACTTTGGAACTTCAAATGATATTGAAGTTTTTGAAAGAAAATCAACACTGAGAAGGTTTATCAAATGACACATGAAGGTATGGAGACAATTTGAGAAGGAACGCATCTAGAACGAGCCCAATACATTATCTTAGATGTCGATGACGAACATGCGATGTCTGCGTTAGGAGAGAAGTTCCGCGCGCGCGTTTTCTTTGAATGTTATACTTAAATGGGGAATAATGAATAAATTTGAATGCCTAATGACACAAAGATTGGATGGTGTTAATGTCTCGAATGAAAATTTAAATGGTAAAACGGTATAAATTATGAAATCACAAGAATCTGTATAATTGAAGGGATGCTCTGTGTTTTCTTTTTGAGTTTAACGATGAAATTTTGATGATTCATTCGCTTATCCTTTAACACAAACTCTTAAAGATTAAACGTATTCACTTGGAAGGACCAGCTGGATGGAGGGGGGAAAGCACATCTAATCCTTGTGGACTATATGTAAGACGATAGGTTCCCTTGTGACATCAGTCACCACTCACTCAGCCTATAATCTCCAGAGGACCGATAAGTAAGATCCACCGAGACAGACGCAGATATCTAAAGTTTTTCAGGTCATAGCTCCCCAGCTCGTCGAAGAAGTGACTGCAAAGAGTTCTTCACTTTCTGTCACAAAATGATTCAAGTGTTTCATGACGTGTTTAACTGCTGCAGTATAATCGATCTATCGAGTGACAGCTATAGTCTTTTTTCTTTAAGACTTTCTTCGTTATGGTAACGGATAACGCAGAGGTTTACCACACTAAACATCACTACGACTATCTATGGTTATGTCTCTGCCGACCTTGACATGAAAAAGCGCAGCAAATGGCATCAACCGGTTAGTGAACGTCTTGTCAAAGATTGCAGGGTGATGTAGTATTTTTGTTTACTATAATTTCGGATCCCTGCTCCTATAAGAAGTTTAAGCCGCCTATTTCTATGGCCAAGATGCAAATGCCACCGCTACGTCACCTCCGTACGATGAATTAACAACGAGTGTTAGGCTTATGCTTCTCACTGGCTGTGATACCAGAGTTCTCTTCTTAGGAAGTCGGGTACAAAGCAGAGAAGTGGCCACGAAGAACCATCTAAGGATTCATCCACGTCGTACAATGATTAAGAAAAGGAACATATTGAGTGATGAAACAACCAATAGTCTTAGATGAGTGGAACGGTCTTTATATGGACGACCCTAGGAAACGTACAAAAGTATCAATTTATGGACCTTGACTAGACCATAAGCAGCCGATCAAGCAACGCAAAACTTCGACCGTAGAGCACTGGAAAAGAATTTGCTGATAGCATATCCCAAGTGCAAGACTTTAAAGCAGGAAGAGATGAAGAGAGGGGAAAGAGAGAAGGAGAGAGAGACAGATAGAAAGAGAGAGGAAGGAGGGGAGATAGATATAGATTGAGAGAAGAAATTCCTCTGTCCGACTTTTTCACGCCTCTGATCATTAGTGATTCAGGTTTACGCTCTGTCAAATCGCACAGATCGGTCTTGAGATGATGGGGACATTGGCCCATTTATATGGGTTATAACGCTATTCACACAGCGCTTGTGTTGGTGTAGTAATTTTCTAAAACTTAGGTATGTAGTATTAGGTTTTAGTCCTTGCTCGGAGAATAGTGTCCGGAATAACTGGGGAGAATTATTGAGTTTTTTTCCATTGCTTATAATTCGCAGTTGTTCCTACTCTTCAGAGATCTTTCAACTGTAAACACAACTTTATGCGATTAGGTTTCCTACAAACACCTCTATTGACATGCCATGGAATAATATGTTCCTCTGATTCCTATAACATCAATGATCGAATGTTATCAATTTCTGGTGCCTTATATGAAGCAAATGAGACTGGCAACATATAGGGTCTGCTAAAGGAAGAATTTCTTAAAACAGTGGTTGCCAATCGGGCTGCATTGTGATGGTTAGTTCTACTTTTCTTCTTTCATACCCAAGAAATACGTGTAAGACCTTAAATAATTCTCTTGAATAAATAAAATGCTCCATAGAATAACTGCGGTGTTATTCTACAACCCTGTGGTATCCCTATTTTATTTTTTTCAATGCATCACAATTCACAGCGATATTTTAACGCCGACCGCAAAATTTCTCGCTTGTTGGTTGAGGCCAAGGTCCACCCCGGACTGTAGCGCTGTAGTCTAAAGACTACAAAAACGCTTAACAACAGTTGATTGATTAAATCCTTTAACCCTTAGTGGGGCACATTGCGTCAACAATGCCTGTGCGTCATCTTGTCCAGGGTTCTGCAATACTTCTTAGCTCCCTCCCCAGTGACCTCGATTCTTCATCAACGGTTCTAAACAACTTGGAGAAACGTAATCAGTATCGGCGAAGGTTAAGGTGGAGCATTAGATTTTACTATAAGTGGATGGTCAAGGAACTACAGTTCCCATTGCAGGCCACATAAGATCACAGCTTATCCAACATCTACTGTAAGAAACAAGGTCTTAAAATCAAACTGTTTCACGTTGTTGTTTCATTTTGACTTGGTTAGTAAGAGCGGAGCGGGTTTAGAGCAAATTAAAGGCGAGGTTTCGTTCACAGCTTATATTCCTCATCCACAGCCTGTGGAGTCGAACAAGGTTCTCAATATAAAAAACGATTTCCAAGGGGTTTCATTGTCTATATTATTAAGATTAAGACCAACCTCGCCTGGGTGGTGATATTCTTCAGTAGTACCCTTCCAGCGGCAAGGGGCGACTACCTTAAAGATGATGAATGTTGCCGTTTACTTCCTCCACCTCCATCTCCTCCTTTAAAGCCTTGACTCAGTTTTGAGAAAATGCATGAGACTTAGGATCCATCAACATCATTAGGGACCATGGAAGTACTGAACGTTCTATCGATCTCTTGATAAAATCCATTGCATCTATAGCTGCAGTTGGACTTAAAGAAATTGGATTCTGGATCCAAAGCATGCAGTCATGGCAACGTTTTGAATACGAAACCAAGAAATCTAGCAGCGAACAGGAACGAATTTCATAGTCAAACCAGACTTAAAGATAAATTCGATACAACCACAACGGATTGTGAGAACGGTTCGGGTATGTATCCGAAAGCGTATTCCAGGTGGAAGTGCTTGCAATTTGGGAGACACGTCGTGCGACAGACATTTATCCAGCCCATAAAAGAAATCTGACGATGCTCACGGATAACCAAGCGTTCATCAAAGGTCTAAGCTCGGTGATTACAACCTTTTAACTGGAAATACAGTGTCACGAGTATAAAGAACTCACTTACTTAAGTCGCCAGCTCATAGAAGCATTGAAGACAATGAAAGAGCTGATGCATTGGTCAATCCCTTGCAGAATCTGTACTCATTTCAGACGAAATGGGGACGATTAAGAGCTGTATATCCGCCCACTTTCTACCAAACGTCAACCACAGGTGAAGGTGGTTAAATGTATCATTTCCCGAAAAATTTGCTCCACCTACAACCTGTGAAGGACAAGAAAATTGATAAACAAGACGCGTATGGACATAGCTAAACTCACAGTGTGCTGCTGTCTAGGTCACTGCATATCTGGGGAAACTGTAAGGAAATTGTGGATTCTCTTCAACTGCTGCTGTCCGGTCTTAGACAAGGAAGAAACTCTCACATATTACTTACAGTTGCACAGTACTGGGAAGAAGCCAGAAAAATCGGATAAGATTTCCTTTATCTAGGAACCTAGGTCGTCTACTTTAAGGGCCATAAACCCCTTTAAAAAAATGAAAAATCGCAAGTCAACTTTTACTTGAGGTCGTGGTAATAAAACTCTTTAACTGCTTGACCACCACCACCCCAATTAACCAAACTGACCGATAGGCATCCTCAATCAGTTAAGGGTCGCCAAAGAAATGGCTATCTTTGACTACACAATTGCACAAGTGATTTGTGGTTACAATTAATCCAGCTCTCTCCTCAGCTCCACTCCCTCTTTGCTCCAATTAATTGTAGTCCATTCCACAGCTGTCGTTGCAAACTTTAACTCTCCCCCAAGTCGAGACAAATGAAGCTATTTGCTTACATGTGTACAATGTACATGTATAGCTTCTCAATCTTATGTCAGACATCACAGAGACCCCCTCAGTCCACACATCCCTTTGTTTCTTAATTGCAATTCATTTGCACCCTACTAACTTTCTTTTACAGCGCTGTACTGTTCTACAAAAAATTTCTTATTCTCTTTGTGCTTGACTTAATTTCCGCCGTCACCACCGCTACCCCGCCTCTGCTTAAAAGGAAAAGGAATTCCTTTTCGTATTCTTCCTCGTTGCAGGTACTTCTTTTCTTTTTCTTATATCCACTCGCCCTCCATTATAATGAAAGGGAAACACTCCTCCTTAAGTGAAAGTGACCGAAATAACTTTCACTTTTTTTTTGCTTTTTCTTTGACAGGATTAGGGTAGGGGGTTTTTAAGGAGAAGATTGCTAAGCGTCACAGATACTTCGTCTTTCTATGGAACCAAGCACAGCTAACAATCGCATGAATGACTAAAGTACTACATTACAACATCGAGTCGTAATTGTATCTTTTCCTCGTCAAAAGATCACCAACACTACAAGCTGACACATTTGATAGGGAACCAGAAAGAACCGTCTTCTCCGGTGTCAACCTTTGTCAAGAATTTTTAGATCAAAAAAAAAAAAAATAAAGGCAACGTAGTCAATTTTGTTGTTTACTTTTAGAACAACGGCATTTTTTTTTTTTTTTTTAAACCCGGAAATGGGATCTCTTTCTGTTCATTGAGTGACGAAGCATAAGTGAATCCTTGTGTCATACTTGGATATATACGGGCTTTTAAACTTTTTTTGTTTTTTGATTGAAGTGGGTTTGGGGTAACAACAAAATCCACTAGACTTGCACACAAACAATTTGATAAGTTTGCCATTAATTACACACGTGTCGAGAAATCATGATTTTGTTGAAAGAACATTAATTATGGGCTGACACTTGAGACAGAGTGCTGAGAGACAGGACTAATATGAGGGAAAACAACCAGAAAAAGGGTGGAATTGTAGGGTTTCACCCAATAACCTATGGAATCCTCGTAAAATTTTGAAGAATTTCGAGGAAATCATGGCGTCTCACGATGTTTACATTGATTTTCATTTAGAATACTTAAGTAGCTCTAGAGTTGTCAAAATAATTTTAACATCACTTGCTGGCAGTAACTGCTCTTGAGCATAGAAGGTGGCGATGCGGTTCATACAAATACTGCGCAGGATCGACGTTAAAAATACCTCCAACTCGTCGAATTGGTCATGCATTAGGAGATCCCTGAACAGAATGGATACACCATACTAGATACCTAATGAAGATATTCACGAACTATAACAGGAAGCTGAAATACCTGACGGATGGACCGCGATTATTACAACAACGTTAGGATCGGTCCTTGAAACTCTGTGGAACATAGTGTATGGAGTTCTTTGGCTTTGCTGACGAGATAGATAGAGTCTGCGACAGATGAAGTGTCGCCAGAATCAAAAATTGGTAAGAGTCTGTCTGACTAGAACTAGTTTATTACAAGAACGAGGCTGTCTTAAGGACCAGACTGTGGAATACGCAAAATGTCCGGGTTGAGAACGAAGCCATAAGGTCTAAGGAGGCATTAAAATACTTCAAAACGTACGTCGAATACTTAAGCCTGGTCCTGGATACACCAGGAGGATCCTGCTCACCGGAGTAGAGCTCAATCTTTCTATACCATAGACCGGTCTTGCCGTGCGCACTCACAACGAAGGAAACAAGAAGGAAACTCTGTCAGCATACAGGCTCTGTGCGATCAGAACAAAAAAGAATTTCCGAAAGAAGAAGACTGTGCTATAGCCGGAATGTTCGCCATCAACATTCTCGGCCACGAGATGTAAAGGGTTTTCCTTGGGCGAACCGCGAACCGACAAGTCAACATCGTTACCAGGAGGGTAAAAGCAAAAGAAAGGACAACATCTATAGCATTGTGGCAAGCCAGATGGGATAACACGGCAAAAGGCAGATAGACCCACACTGATCCCCATTGGTTCCGGCGGCTAACGAAACTAAAATATCTAACAGATTTGGACAAGATAGCGCATCCTTCTACCTAGAATGTGCAAATCGAGAGGAACACGCAGTTCATACAATGCTTCACTGCAGGCTGTTCGAAGAGGAAAGAGAGTTCCTACATAATGAGCGTACAGAACGAACTGAGAAGAAACGAAAGACTTAGAAGATCTGAAGCTTTAGATGCAGATGGCACAGCATACTTCCGCTCAGGAAGTTGCCGAAGCAACCCTATCCTACCATCCACCACCGACAAGTTATCCGTTGAATGATGAGGAGTGCACAGAAGAAGATGGAAACGGATGAAGCAGAAGGGAGGAGAAATAGATACTGCGCGAAAAGAAAAGAGCCTTCGCCGTCTCCCAGCTCAAGGATATCGAAGAGTCCAGGAAGAAACAAAAAGGGCGAAAGCCTGGCCAAACAGTGAAGGTTATCTTGTCAACGACCCGCAGGGAATCATGAAGCAGCATTTACAGCAAATCCAACTACCGTCGATGAAGTAGTTCTCGCAATGCACGTTGCAGCTTAGAAACAGAACCTCCGAATTATTCCAAACGTAAAGTCGACAAACGACAGTCTTGCTTTATGGAGCTGAATGTTGGACGATAAGTAAGACAGCGGAACGAATCGACCCTTTGAAAGAAAAGTTCTACGTCGAATGCTTGGTCCTGTCTGCGAGGAGGGCGAATGGAAAAGAAGATACAACCGCCAACTTAACGAGCTGCGTAAAAATGTGGATGTAATCCGGAAAGGAAAAATTCAGCGAATCCAGATCGAGCAAATGGGCGAGAACGCGAGAAGGAAAGGAAGACCGAACCCCCAATTTAAAGATCAGGCAATCGCAAACGCAAGAAACTTTTGCTTAGTTAACTAGAAGCAGCGTGCCCGGGACCATGAACGATGTAAAGTGAGATTATTAGGGTGAGGGTTAGGTAAGGTTAGGTAATAGGGTTGACAGGGAAAGGAAGTCCTTTCTCCGTCACACTTAGGTTAATGTTAACCCATTGTAGTACCCTAGGGGTTTTAGTCCCCCTTACTATGAACCATAAGCCTATGTTCTATCGAGCCAGTCCGAGGCGCAGATAAATCTGTGTATGTCGACCACAGACTTATCAGACAGTTCGTCTAGAACCTGAAAGAAGAGCCTTCTTAGGGTCTTGAAACTTATTTGGCAGAGCGCTGAACAGTGACAAAGAATGTGTGGAGTGTCCTCATCTACTTCTTTGTCACCCCATCCCCTGCATAGGTCATCCGTGCTCAATCCCAGTCTTGCATGTTTATTAGGGTTGCTGGCCTCATAAGTAAATTTAAAAACGCTTGGACCCACTGTGCATAAGGATGAACATAGATACGAATTCCGCCTAAAGGAGTGCTTCGGTGTAACGTAAGCAGTCCAAGTCGAATCCCGTACAGTGCTATTTTCATCTGGAAACGTAGAAATCGAACCCTTAAGCACGAAATTGTTGTTATTGAACTTCGTGCTGGCCCGTGATAGGAATCAAATCGAAAATAAAAAAACGACCTTTCCAGTGGAATTGCCTGTACATATGTATGTACCTTTCTAAATGTCATAACAATTCAGAACACAGAACACACGTTACACCAAGTCTCACCAAAAAAAAATTGTTAATTATTACAAGCCAAGAGTCATTGTCTTCATGACAATTACAAACATCCGGCCATAAGCTTACAATCATTTGTCACATGGATGCTGATGATGATGACGACGACGATGATAGTTTCACACAGAACAATCGAAGAAAAATCGTGATGGCACGGTACGACAATATCACCGAGGTCAATCGAAACGATTCACAACGATAATAATTAGTCAAGCAATTACACATGGCTTATTGTGGATTAGCTCCACCTTATCCGTTCCCCCTCGCCACCCCACAATTGTATTCATCAAATAATTTGTTTTAGAATCAATTAAAGTCCCATTACGGTTGGGATAACACACACACAAAAAAAAATTCAAACACGCAACTGAGAAGGAACGTTGTATCAATGCGGTAAAAATACTTAAAGACTAAAGCACCCCTAAAAACATATGCATGCAGCTGCTATAGCAAGCAAACAACACAAGAAGAAAGTGAAATGAAAAGGACGACATCCTGGGGGCAAACCCGCCCCCCTTTCTTCAATATATTTTCTGCAGCCAATTCGCAAGTAAAAGTTATGTTATCGCAGCCATAGACAAGGGATATATCCTCAAGTTTCAACCCCCGAATATAAAAATTCTGAAAATATATGCTGGTTCTGAGCCAACCCTCCCACCACACCTCCTCAGCCGATGGGATTTCCTTGAATGCAGTCAAAAAAAATGGGGTCGACGAACATTCAACTACCACTGCAGGATGGCAAGTATACAGTTACAAAGGGACAAACTCACCCCCTCGAACATGTGTGTAAGGAGAATCGTCATCCGTTATAGAGAGAGGGATGGATTTTCGCAGGCAATAATCGATAACACGTGACTTAAGGTTGCTTGTTTTCGAGTGTATCCTTAAAAGACGCACATACACACACGCATACAAACAAATGAAAACATAAAACAGAGAGATAACCAATAAAGAGGATGGTTTCAATGAAAAAACACGGAGGAGCAACGAGTACTGTCGAGGATGGAGGATTTGATTTTTTTTTTCGCAGGACACACAACTCATTTATGCGTTACATGTTTTGATTTAATCCCCTTGTGCTTTTAGTGTTGACCTGAAGAAGATTTATCGTATCTCGGTGTTATACGATCCTGCTTGGGGAATCCTTAAACAAGGAGGGGACGTGATTTGAACAGAATACAGCTGGAATGGTGCCATCTCAGAGAATGCAATCTTTTTTGAAATGTTTGAAGAGAGAGAGAGAGAAAATATCCTAGACCACCACCTTGTATTAATGTCATTCCGCCTAGATGGCGTTAGGTGCAGATATGTCCGATTGCAATGAAAAGGATTTCACCCTGACGGCTGGATGATTACACTTTGTCCGTGGGGCACCAAAAACACATATTGAGCTAGTTGAGCTGTCATCCACTGAATGTATACAGCCATTGCCAGGCCCATCCTGACCTATGAATGTGTAATCTGGTGGTCAGCAGCAGAAAAAACAACACATCTCAAAAGACTTACCAAAATACAACGAATAGCATGTATAGGCACCTCTGGCGCCGTCAGAACTACTCCAACTATAGCCTTGGAAACTATTCTCGCCCTGATTCCATTAACCTAAAAGAAAAGTGTTCTGCATTTAAAACAGTCCAATTTCTGGAAAACGGGCGATACAAGAGACTGATTCGGACTACGTCACACCATCTCATGATTTCGACAAGCTAAAAACCTTCACCGCGAACCACAATGTAACACTCTGGTGGATCCCGGGACATAAAGGTATCCACGGGAATAAAATGGCGGATGAGTTGGCCAGGAAGGGCTCGGAACAGGATCTATCACTGGTCGACCACTCATTTTGAAAGGACCAACAGTCATATAGCAACGCAGTGAAGCTACTTAACACAAGACAGTAGAAGACCTTAACTACATGGTACAGTTGAGAAAGAGGATCGAGGCAATTGGGGAAAAGTTAGGTTAGATGGCTGCTCTTGCTTTGCTACACCAGAGTGTAGGTCCATTGTGACACAACGTAGAGTACTGGATTATCGGCATCGAGAACCTAGCATGTATTTCCTTGTTCCAAAGAAGAAGCTATGGGTAACAGCACGATGCAGACCCTTTCCTGTACCGCACTACGTACAGAACTATTTAGAACCACAGATAAAGCTCTTTATTCTGTAAATATCAAGCTTGGCTAGATCGCTTAGGCCTTCGTAGAACGATTCACCTAGAATTTGCCTTCTTAGCCTTGAAAGGGCAGGGCAGGTCTTCATCTCTACCGCTTCTGCAGAAATCGTTGGAAGGGACGCCGAGTCTAGTGGCGTGCCTTCCTATCAAGCAATGCCCTGTGAGGGCTCCTACTATGATACTTATATATTTCCCACTTCAGATTCAGGTTAGACCACATCTGTCTCGAGGAAAGGTAACTATAAGCCATTATTCTGACTTTGGTATCGTGGCGAGATTTTATCAATTCTAGAAAAGCAGGCGGTTCCCCCCTATTTTCAGAGAGGTTCTGACCTGCTTCTTCTTTTGCTAGCTTGTCCGTTCTGGGGAAGAGTTAGAGAGAACTCGATTGGTATTGCCAGATGCCCTTTTCTTGAGATCGTATGCTTGTTTCTCCGGCAGTCTACTCTGGTCTATATCCCCACAAAGCACTGTCAGATGAGCTAAAAGAAAATGGCATATGGGATTGAGTGCCGCGTTTGAAGAAGAATTGAAGGCTCAGAATTAGGTCGTTGGGATGTTTGGGAAAACTTATAAACTTCTCAAAACATGACTAAGGCTAGTAAAACACAAACCAAGAAAGCAATCAAGTGCTTCTGATGGAATAAATGATGGGGCTTAGAGCTGGACTACAAGACGTCGTCTGAATTTAAGCTTAAATATGTAAGAAGACTTTGAATCTGTGAAAACTATTTTTGAAAAACAGAAGACGGGTAAGACCATGATGGGCTAACATCAGTGTTCGCCATATGCGAATACGGAAACCAGCATAACAGACCGAACAATTCGACCCTGCTTAGGTTGATGCAAGCACTGAAGCACTTGCTCGAACTCTAAGGTGTCACATACAAAAGGGTAAGAAACATCTTGCTACAGGTTTCATGAGAGAGGGACTTATTCAATGGGATTGGACTGACATGACTTAGAAACGCCCTTCGAAAGGGTAACTACTAAAATTGTAAAAGAGTGGCTTACAAATACAAAAGTTTGGCGCGACAGCCCGTAGAAGGCTAAAGTCTAGTTCCTCGCAATCATTAAATTGTTCCCATGAACAGAAGGGACTTACGGTTGTTATTTCCGGCTCTGAATGGCATATAGAGAAGCTTTTCACACTCTCGAAGGTTTTTTATTGCATGTCCAAGAGATGGCGATACGAAAAAATTGGTTAGTCCTTTGTCGAGACTCGAACCTGTGTTAACTCGTGCATAGTTATGCAACGCAATACGCACTTTCTTTCCTTTAAAAAAAAGTGATACAATAGGAGCCACGAGAGCAGGGAGAAAGGAAGTGGAAGCTAAGGTACATTGTCAGAATTTGGAACTGATAATGCATACGCATGGTAGGTTCACTGAGATCCACAAGGAGGCACAGGACTTATGAATTCCTAATTGTTGTGAAACATGGTTGTCAAAAAAAAATAGAACAATCAACAAGCTTTAATGGGTACAAAGAGTGGCATACTATTAGATTTTAAGAGCTAATCCTGTATCTCTGTAGAGAAAGTGATGCAGTAGAGCTGCAACGTGGAGGGTGTCACTTTGCCACTGTCCTAGATCTAATTTTTAAACCACTTCACCGTGACAGAACGTTTTATAAAGAAATCTTCGAGAGCAAGACTGGGTAAAATATCTTTGCATCGATCCCAAAGTTGTCGTGTTGTTTAATGATCATGGTACATTACGTCTTGGAACTGGATCCAGCCCTAGAAATGTATTGAAGTCTTATCAGGCTGCTTCCCGTACTACTAGGATATATATGTACTTATGTATATAACAAGACAAAGGGGGCATGTCCATCAAGACAAACTATCTTTCATCGCTCTAGTACTGAAAAAATGAACCTTCTAATGCCCTATAAACGTCTAATGGGTGGTGGAACTTGTAACAAAGACACCTATGCGGTATAAAAGCTTTACTTGCATATCTCTTCTGGGGAAATGTCCAAGCGCTCAAAACAGACTAATATAGCCATCGTGCTAACATTTAATTGTTCAGACTTTCAAAGCGTTGCAGCTCTCTCCCTCTCCATTGCAGCGTATTCCGTCGACCTCGGCAAAGCTTGCGATAATTCTATTTAATCCGCCAATTACGAGATATCAATTTATGACTACCAACAACAAATATGACTTTAATTGCATTGCGTGTCCGAAGCCACTTTAGAAAATGAGAAGAGGTAGACGGTTAAGTCAAACAATTCTGACACCCTTCACCGGCTCCTATTCAACTTTTAATGATTAACTGTCCGATTCAATTGCGTGGCTAAGTCGGTTTGTTTGCGTTATTGTTCCGTTTGTGGTATTTTATTACAAAACACCATCCTTGACCTTTTTTCGCACAGAAAATGTCGCTTTCGATTGATGATGATGTCACAGTAAGGAGCTGTGACTTTACAAAAATCAACGATTGAATGTGGCCAGTTTATCTAGAAGTAACGACACACGCACACACATCACTTTGTTATGTGAAAGTTCAAGGACCATAAGGCGACAAGAAGCTGCAACACCCGCACATCATCCCCTTTTAAATCGATTTTGTTGCGTTTGGGGGTCTATAAATCCCAGCACAACTGTTTAGATGCAAAAACAAAACATTAGTTGCAGAGAAAATAAAATAGAATCCCCATTTCCGTTATGTTGTTCCCAGGCGCCCACTTAAGTGCAGACTGAAGTACTTTCCTTCCTCGTTGTTGTCCTTGTCATCGTCGTTGTCGTCTCCTTGGAGTTCGATCATTTTTCCATTTTATATCGCATTTGTTCCTCCATCAAGAGATAGATGACTTTATCTGAAGCAAACACAAACACAGAGATACATCTGACAACAACAAATCGTAGATTGAAATGAGTTTTGAAAATGAGTTTTCTATGGATTCACTCGGATAAGGTGTATCTATTGAGATTGCTTTTGCATTTATTTTTGTCATTTGCTAACAGGATGAGAATTGGTTTTGTCAAAAGTGTTCCAGATCTATCTTGGATGGTAACGACTAGAATAAGCGTCGTAAAAGTAGCATCTTTCGATAGATGCTTGTACGCTAAATAACTCGTAAGACATTCTATACGATGAATTCTGGGAGGATGCTTCCCCGTGGCGATACGTATTGATTTTTTTCGTTGGGAATAGACTACCTTGGTCTAACAAATGAGGACGTCTTCGACTTGGGGAACAATGTCTGAAGCTTCAGAACCCTGGCGTCTCTATGGAGGATTGGGCGGTCATCAAGGTTGAGGAGCCGCAACACAACAGTCAGACACTCCTGCTGTCGGTGAATGAAGACTGCATTCCACAGCTGGAGAAGGCCGATTTCAGGCTCAGGTTCGGCGTTCGGTACGCCAAACTCAAGATCTTTAGATCAACGAGCCCCGAAGACGACGATCCAGCCATGATCGTCGATGAAGACATGCAGCTGGCTGGGGATCCGGGCGATCCCGCCCAGCAACAACAGCACCAACAACAATAATTATGCTCAATGGCATACAGTGTAATCTCCAGCACTCGAAGTGTGCATCGGGGAATCTGCTGGTCTTCCTTAGGGAGGAGGACTATGACATTAGCATCATTCAGGAGCCCTGGGTCAACGGATTGACCATTTGCGGCTTCCGAGACAACAAATACAATCTCTTCTACAAAAAGCATACCGGTAAGCCTAGAACCTATATACTAATGAAAAAACACATCAAAGCCTTTTTATGTCCTCAGCTAAGCACAAATGACCTAACAGTTGTTCAGGTGGCGGGCATAGGCAAACAGCAGCTCTATATAGCATCAGCATACTTGGCACACGACAGACCATCGCCGCCAGACGAAACTCAGCACATGGTATCGTATTTACATGCCAAGAAGGAAATCCTGCTCTTAGGATGTGACGCCAACGCTAGACACTCTCTATGGGGGAGCACAGAAATCAATGAACGAGGTGAGTCTTTGTTTGATTTCATTTTGTCCTCTAACCTTAATGTGTGTAATGTGGACAACACTCCAACCTTCGCGTTCCCAAGCACGGCAACTTTTTGCGGCTGGGAGGAGGTTCTCGACATTACCCTTACATCAAATAACTACGTATATAGGGTAGACAATTGGAGAGTATCCGATCTTAAATCCTTCTCAGACCACAGTTGGATGCTCTTCAACGTGAGTCTCTCGATAGAAACTCCTGCGCCCTTCAGAAACCCCAAGCGAATTGACTGGAAGAAATTCAGTCAGGTCTTAAACCCCAAACTCAGAAGCATCCCCGATCCCAGAATCGAATCGGTGGAAGCACTGGAAGCAAAGGCGAGGACCCTCGAAAATGCTATGTCAATAGCTTTCAAGACCTCGTGTCCGGTTAAATACAGCAAGAAAACTTTCCCTCCGTGGTGGAATGAAGATCTTTCCGACTTAAGAAAGTTGATCAGAGACATCTTCAATATCTGCTACAAACACAAATTCTGGAAGCCTTAAGTTATATAAAAAGACTATTAGCAAGGCTAAGTCACTGGCTTGGGCAGAGTACTGCCACTCCATTGAAACCCTTAAGGATTCAGCCAGACTAAGCAAAATCCTGTCCAAAGAACACTCTAATCCGACTTTAATCAAACGATCTGATGGTACATGGACAGATTCCACTGAAGAATCATTGGAACTTCTAATGAATACCCATTTCCCGGGCTGTAAAGACATCAGCTTTATCGTGCAGACTGCATTGAATACGCAACCTGCAACCTGAAACGAAATTAACTCCCTTATAACCGAGGAAAAGATTTCCTGGGCCATCAACAGTTTCTCTCCTTATAAGTCACCAGGCCCTGACGGGATCCTCACGATCATGCTCCAATGGAACTTGGAGAAGATAATGCCCTGGTTAACGGCTATATACCGTGGCTCCCTTCGACTAAATCACATCCCGAGTCGAGTCGTCTTTATCCCTAAAATCGGCAAGAGAGGGCATGAGTCAGCCAAAGACTTCAGACCCATCAGCCTTACTTCCTTTGTAGGCGAAATTAAAATCCTTTATAAGGTTTTGTTTTTCTTGACGCCACTGTTATGTACACCATGTACATAGTACATAGAACTAACTAAATAATGTTATGCAAGAGAGACCACCGCCAACCTGACCGATCGTACGATTAACCCGAAAACTCTCCACTTGTGCATATGCACTGTTTGTTGAAGTTTAAGATTAGACGAATACCCAAGTGTTTAAATCGCCTACACCTTCATACTCAAAACCCTAGAACGCATCCTGGATATGCACATCCGGGATTCACTCAAAAGATCTCCTCTATCGAAATCACAGCATGCTTACCTGAAAGTGAAGTCTACGGAGACGGCCCTGCATGAGGTGGTGCAGACGATTGAGAAATCTATTCACTACAAACAGTATACGTTAGTCACCTTTCCAGATATAGAAGGTGCCTTCAATAATGTGCATACTGAATCCATTCTAGAATCTTTTACCAAGCTTGTCAGGAACTGGATTATATTCATGCTTATTCAATCACAATTGGGGAACAGTCTTATAACCAAATCCGTAGATAGAGGTACTCCGCAGGGTGGAGTTATCTCACCTCTTCTATGGCTCCTCGTCATTAACAATATCTTGACGGAGTTCGATAACATTGGAATCAAGGCAGTCGCATATTCGGACGACGTGGTTATTTTAGTATCAGGGATGTGCCTCTCAGTGATTAGTGAAATCACAGAGAGGATTCTGATTAAGCTAAGCGCTTGAGCCACAAGCTGTGGACTGGGCGTTAATCCGAGTAAAACTGAACTGATGCTTTTTACCACCAAGTACAAAATACCGACTTTCAAGCTTCCACGTCTTAACAACCAAACACTCACTTTATCCCCCAGTGCAAGGTTTCTTGGCGTCATACTTGACCCCAAGCTCAACTGGAAGCTCAACACAGAACACAGAATAAAGAAGGCATGTGTCGTTTTCTACGCCTGTAGTAAGACCTTTGGCAAAAGGTGGGGACTTAAACCTAAGATGGTTCTCTGGATGTACACTGCCGTAGTTCGTCCAATCCTCACCTATGGGTCACTCGTGTGGTGGCCCGCCTTAAAGCCTACAACATCACAAAACTAAGTAGAGTCCAACGAACAGCTGGTATTGGAATTACAGGAGCGATTCGTTCGAGCCCGTCAGAAGCTGCCCCTGGACTTGCACAACAAATACATCGTCTCGTGTAGTGCTATCAGACTCAGAAAATCTGGGCTTTGGTCCTCTAAACCCTATGGTCACAGTAAGGCTCTTGACCTGCTGCCTAGGGATCTGGCTGCGACCATAACTGATTACACGACTCCCACACTCAAATTCAATAATGTGTGTGTGTAAGCCCAGGTCCACCCCGGACAAGTTCAAATCACCTTCGTCATCTGGGTACCTTCTAAAACAAAAAATAACTCGCCTACACAAATTGTTTAGAAATTTTGATGACCCAATTGTGGTTGCAGAGGTATGATACGTGACCACAACCCGACCTAAGACTGCTCTATCTATATAATGACTTCCATACAACCTCCTTACTTCACAGTTTCACATCTTAAAGCAGTCTAAAGTGACCAGCTTAACTTTTTACAAAATTCGTCCAAGTTCCCTGGGAATCTTTGTTGTTCAAGATTTCATTCACAAGGAAATAAGTAGTTTCTCTTCATTCATCTTCCCACCCTTAAGTCCCTCATTTGTCATCCGCCTTTGCATCGTGACTTTAATTTCCTTCAAACGAATTACAATATACATATGTACACGCATTGCTTCTGTAAATGATGATGACGATGAAGACTGCTTCGTTCGACTTGAAGCACAAGCAATGGGTCGCGATCTGAGTCTTAAATTATTACGGTCACGTCTCATTCCCGGGCATTCCTCGAGGAGGGTTAAATGCATATTATTTACGCACAAATATTCTTTGTGTGTCGAAGACGGATACGCGACATACGATACTTAGACAACGACCACGACGACGAGTAATATGCAAACGAAAATGAGGATAAAGATTTTTTGACATATTCCCCATTCATTGAGTGTGCATGTGATTCCTGTTCTCGATAGGGATACACAGTATATCGCGCATAAAAAAAGAAAAAGCAAAACATATTGGCCGCATGAACGTGACTACTTAAGGAATGACAGATTGGATGGAGAGGGGATTAAGTAACTCAAACCTCGATGACTAATTTAAAGTGGTTGTTGAGTTGACAGTTTTCCTTTTTGGCAAAATTTTCCAACGAAGGGAAGACGTGTACGTATGAACTTGGCAAGGGCAAGACCAAGAGGCGGCTGCAAATTACACAATGAAGACGCATGTCTAAAGGAAATTGAACGTTTTTTTGGTCGTCTTCCGTTGGAAAACAAATTCCAGTGCCAAAGGACACCAAGATACACAATTGTGCACAGAAAAAGTTTCATTCCAACATGGACAAGGCCTTTAGAAACACTGTGTCGAACAAGGCGTATGACCGTGTGTATTATTCTCGTTGAACTTCAAACCACTAGTCAGTAAGGACGTGCGTGTTGAATGACGATGATCCTCAAATAATATCGGAATGCATGACCTTCTAGTGGTCTTACCCATGTGGACTACGTTGCCATCTTGGGGAAGTTCCCTTAGACATTGGCTGACATAAATCCATTTGGTCTAAGCAAGCTGACCGCCTGGGGAAAATAAAGCAGCGGCCGCGTGCCTCTGAACGAGATCGCCAAATAGCAATCTTTCCTGGTGATTTCGGCATTTCAGGGAACTCTATGGCTGTCGAAGCAGCGTGGCATGGCTCTCTAGGTACAGACAGCAGGAATCTTATAAATGTACAAGTGCCTATGGCCTTTTTTAAAAACCTGATCCACAGCGTTCGAATCTTTACATCCGCCGCCGAGGTACAGCGCAGTAGAACATAAGTGCTTGAACATAAGTCTTGGAAAGCTAATGCAAAATGTTTATCGATCCCCCCTCTATGCAGACAAACACTCTGCCTTGACAATGTAGCTTTCGAATCGATGGGCGACTCCACCAGAATGTACATATGGAGTGGAGGAAATTATCTTAAGATGGATCTTCTTGATTGAGGTTGAAAGAAGCACCACCACGTTCTCCACATAGAGGGATATAACCTTGCTACCTGCCACTTATATGCAATATCTAGGCGTAATCCTCGATTGCAGCTGACGTAGAAAATACACGTTAAACTGAACTCGACTTATTTACTGCTCTGGCAGTGTCTGGCAGAGCTTTTGGTAAGACGTGAGATCAAAGGCCTGCCGTTGTACTCGCCTCACCCGACTACAAAGAGAAATCTACCTTAAAATGGCTGAAGCCATGCGCACCGATCCCTGACCAATTGCTTTAAACATTTTGGACAGAGATGTATCGACTTGGGAAAAACGGAACCTGGTTTGAAAAACTTGCTTTCGGTATTGACCACTCCCACTAACCATTCAAAGATTGTTCTGGAATGTAAGAATATACTGAATAGATTCCAAATGGAGGGAGTTTATCTTGTATGGATTCATGGTAACAGAGAAATTGTAGACTCCTTTGAGTCCGGAATCTATTGTTGATGTCAAAAAGATTGTTTACTTTAAGTCCTTGCAGAAAGGGTCTTATATGAATACCGCAAAGGATTGTTGACAATCTACATCAAGATTTAGTAAACCACCATACTAGGGTTCAAAGGTGAGACCACAGATGATGACTTAAAGGTTTTGATTCACATAAACGACAAATTTTGAATAGACAAGCTGCGAGTTGGTTGGAACAGAAAATCAAACGCAAGAACTCATAGTCACAACCCACCTGCTTTTGTTCATTTTAACTAAAAGCTTACTTAAAAGATTTAGTTTAGAAACGAGTGTTAAGACTGCTAGTTGCCTCTTCTAACTTTGACCTTGTTGGAAACTGACATAGACCAAAGCCTGTTCAGATGAAGAATTCTATGAGCGCCGTGTCCAGTTTATTTAAAGATCTGTACAAGTTGACAAATGTCGGAAAGAAGTTCATACGACTAGCGCATAAAAAGAGATCAAATCGGCACTAGTAAGCCTTGTTGTGACATGGAAGATGAAGCCTATGGAAAACCAAAAAATAGTGACCATCCTAACCAAGAACCTTACGGAAATCTTCGATGCCAAACTGACATCATCTTTGCTGACCGTATGTTGCTAACCCTGCCGGGACTTCCAAGCACGCCAGCATTAAACACGGGACACAAACGGAGAAGAGTGTCAATGTTGACAAGATAATATCAGAAATTTCACCCGTCTCTGATGTGGTCCGTTTCCTGGTTAAATAAAGAATGCAATCAGACAAATGCTGCTCGCAAGACCTACGAGCCCAACTAAGCCCTGAACTCTTGAAAAACCTTCAAATCATGTCAAGCAGCAGGGGCTGAATCTCCTTAACATCGCTCCTAAGCCCAAAACATTTCGCAATCAATTGGTTTGTGTCGTTTTAGGCCAAACAAAACATGTCCAACCATAAATAAGGTTAGGTTATGGGGGGCGGCTATACTTATTTAAAACCTCACTCGGATCTCAAAGGATCCATTGTGTCCCCCGGTGTGGTGTGGGGGTACCTTAAAATGAATGGAACACGGATTATTATTATTAGTTGGCCTCCCTGAATCAACCCGAGTTCCAAGGGAATTGTAGCATGGTGACTTGTTTGACAATTCGCCCAGATCATTGAAGAAGTGTTCTCCAAGGGCTGTCTTTCTGACTTTTAAGGCTTGGATATTCGCATAGGTGGTGGACCGTGTCCTTCTCGGCGTCTACGTCGCCACATCCTCTACATAGTTCCGTTGTACTCAAACGCAATCTCTTCAGGTGGGTCGCTAGCAGGTTGTGACCTGTTAGAATACCTATAAGAAGTGATAGGTGACTTCTGTTACATGCGCTGATTTCCCCTGTTTTTCTCTTGTTAAGGTCTGCCCAGAGCATTCTTGAGGTGCATGCATGTTTTCAGGTTCTAATGGGAGTAGGATTGAGTCATCGGCTATTATCAGATCCATCTGAGAACACATTCTTCCGAGCTCATCCGCCTTTTCATTCCCATGGACGCCCTTATGTCCCGGGACCCAAATAAGTGTAACGTTATGGTTAACGCTGAATACCTTGAGCTCATCGTGGCAGGGTTTCACGGTTCCGGATTTGATTGTTGTGGATGTGATGGCTTTGATGGCTGCTTGACTTTCTATGTAGATAAGGATGTAACTTCTTGGGAGTATCTGTTATAATAGTTCTCGCGAGACTTCGGCGATTGCTTCTTCCGCCTGGAACTCGCTGCTGTGATTTGCAAGTCATATCAACCGTACGATGATTGGCTGTCATGCATAGATCTCAGAGCCCACACCCTAATAGAGGTGAGGAAAATGCTTCATTCTGCTGAAGTGCTTCACTCACTCCGCTTCAGTTGAAAGAAGCGTTCACTGAATCATTCACTGAAGCGTTCATTTTCAAAAATTTTCTTGATGCAGGGTGTACTGAATCGAGGCGTTTTTATGTATTTTACTAGTGACAAATTTATGTTTCGTTATGAAGATTCCTGGTTATGGACAAATCGAGGAATAATGAATTATTTAACTAGTATGTAGTATATATCGTCACCTGAGTGCTAGAACTAGCTAATCTGTCTACCTGGATTCGCTAAGAATGGGTTTGAATAATTGGATGACTCATTTTCCCTACTTGGAGCCATCTATTGGGAAGTCAATAACTGAAAACAAAACAGTGGATAAACACTCAGTGCACGAAGTAGACATCTCGAGATAAACGTAGCCACATTATACAATAATAAATTAATGAATATTGTCGATTTTGCTGATTTTTCCAAAGTATAAAAAGCCGAGTTATCAAGTTCTATCACTGAAGTGACGATATAACATAACTCTTAACTGTTTATCAATCAATTTATGAATATAATATAATAAATTAAAAGAAATATATAGATTATCTATAAAAATTTGTCAATACGACAAACAAACTAAAATAACACCCTGTAAATGTGAAATAAATCTTCATCAACGAAAGGAGAAAAAAAAATCTGAAAGAGAGAAATCTTCCCCTATTGAGAGAAAGAATTACCACCCTGATCTGTTTGCTCCGATCGAAGAAAAAACAAAAACAAAATATACCAATGAAATGAATACCGAATATATTTTGTAGGGGAAATAAATTGACAAAATGAACCCTCTCTCCCATATGTGAAAAAAATTGGTAAAGAGTGAAAGAGAAGCGAAAGAAACTAACAACAAATTGAAGTGTATTAATGAATTGAAGTATAGGAGTGAGTGAAGCAATGGAAGTGTAAGGAGTGAATTGAAGTGAGAGAAGCAAAAAGAAGCGAAGAATGAATTGAAGTGTTGGGAGTGAATTGAAGTAAGAGAAGCAAAAGAAGCGAAGAACGAGATTGAATGAATTGAAGTGTAGGAATGAGTGAAGCAATTGAAGCATTGAAGCATTGAAGCTTAAGAATGAAGTGAATCATTCACTCATTCTACTGAAGCGCTTCAATTGAATCATTCAGTCCCGGATGACACACCACTACACCCTAATCCATTTTCGACCCATCCGTGAAAATGGATATGTGGTTGAGGTTAATCACCTCTCCGTCTGTCCAGCTCTCTCTGGAGGGAAACTTGAGTTCCAGGTTTAGGTTGGATTCGAGGTCTGTTTTCTGTGAGTTTGCATCGTTTGGCCCAGTTACTTAGAGTGGTGAGGCCTGACTGTAGCTAGTCTGTGATTGTGAGTATAAATTTGTCAGTAAGACTACATCGTCGGCATAGGCAACGACCCTTATTCCACTACTTCTCAGCTTCATTAGTATCTCATTTAATACTAAGCCCCATAATAAAAGTGACAGGATCCTTCCCTGTGGGGTGCCTCAGAAGGCCAAAGCTGGTATTTGACATTCTCTAAGCTCTGAGCTTATACATTTCGTTCTGAGCGTGTCAGATAAGATTGGGTGGCTTCTGATGTGACGTTGTTAAAGGCCCCTTCGATGTCCAGGAAGGCCCCAAGAATAAATTCTTTGTATTGGAGCGTCTTTTCGATCGTTGCCACCGCTTTATGCATGTCCAACCATCGACCAAGTCTTCACATTACGGCAAATCTTCCTTCTTACAGCTGATAGATGACTCGGACTGGTAAGGATTCTTAGTTGAGTTCTTAGTCTGTCCTGGACTTCAGGGAAAATCGAAGAACTAAATGATGCGCTTCACTAAAAACCACCTTGTCTTGCTGGACACACTGTTTACATTTCGGTACATAAGTCATCTTTAGGTGAAAACCCCAAAACTACAAGGATTCCGCGTGCACTCCAGCGTACAGACATAAATTTACAAAATGCTTCTATTCCAATTAAAACCAATTTTCATATTCTCTCATGAAGGAATCTAAGGAAACAGGGGCGAGGGCACCACAGCCATCTCACTGTACAGTGGCATATTCGAGGATTCACTTCCCAGCAGCAGCAGAACTATTTACAAAATATCTTTCGCTAACTATTCCATGCCGATGCCAACCATGGCTCCATGGCTCCACCACATAGGGTGGCAATGGGTGCACAGTACCGTAGAGTTTGTACATGTACAACATGTAACATTGGACCCGACGGCGCCGTTTGTTAAGAGTTAAGGGTTGTCGGTTTTACTTAATGATTGTTGTTCCATTCGTTTCTCTTCCCCTCGTATGAAGCCGAACCAACTAGGGAAATGCCAAACACCAAAGCACACCCCACACTTTGCGTGGTGCGAAACGACTTTACGTGCCTTTGCAAGGCGCACGCATAGCATACACACCACATTATCCACCAAATGACGGTACTGTTCTGTTTTATGAGTTTGTCCTGTAATTAGATTTCTAGGTTAATCTTGATATCGGAATGACATGTAGTACTCCACCAGCGATGACGACATAACCGGGACAATCTGTCGGGGAAATGTCGGAATTCCAATCTCAGACAATGTCTACACCGGTTTGTGGGTGACCAGTTAATTATAGCGACCACGACGATGGGGGAACGATAAGTCTTGCAGACTCGGCACTTTATAGTTTGTGGCCAATCAATCTCCTTCTTTGCGGGGGGTTCCTGGGTTCATGTCGGGAATCTCAATCACGACTGAAGAGTGATTAACGCTGGGCCATTTGTTTTGGGGGTTCGGGTTCTTAATGGATTATTAACGAGAGCCCATTTGTATTCAAATCTGTCGAAGAGGGGAAATGGCTGTTCAGGAGAAATAAATTTAAAAATGATTTTGTCACTTGAAATTTGAAACACATGTTCGGAGAGCCGGGAGGCAGGGAGCACCATATTTGTACACGTATCCGCTTGTGAAATGACATTCAAAGTGTGCACGACGTGCGTCGTTTCGAAGGTGCGTATGGAATTTCAAAACGTACTTTGAAGAGCTGGATTTGGTGTAAAGGTGTCTTCTGATCGTTTGAGGGACTTGTTTGGAAGGTACTTATGTAAAATGTACACCAAATGAGGAGAGAGCTTTAAAAAAAAATAAAAATGAAACACTGGAGTGCACTGTGATCTAAGGCTTTCTATAGTCCGCTCTCCTTGTGATAACCGATTTAATTCTCGAATCGAAGGGTATTTTCTAGCTTAGAGAATCCGAAGTTTGTCTCTAAAGAGGATAAGTCTATCTAATCTATTTGAGAAGCTTCCGCACATCTCATTAAATTGCGGGTTTATGCGGAACAGTTTTCGGTAGAGAGTCTGGAGAATGAGCTCAGCAAACACTTATGCTGAGGCATAGACAGAGCCATAGACATTCAAAGCATTCAATTCAAGGTTAAAGGTCCGAACCTTTATATTTGTAGGCACTGTTGGGACTTCCTCAGGCCTTTGTTTGTTTTGCTGTTTCGCTTAGAAGGCTGAATTTCCTGTCAAGTTTCGTCGTTCTTGTCATTTTGAATCTTAAAGACTGAAGCTCAAAGAAGCTTGATGTTGTGAAAAACTCTGACGAAGCGAACAAAGCTTCGGCATTATGTGACCACCTTAAGCCTGTGAAGGCTAAATTGTCTAAGCAGTTGCCCCGATCTTGTCATTTTGAATCTATAAACTGAGGTTCGGGGCCTTTACTTACTTACGTACTTACTTAAGGCGGCGCTACAGTCCAGGTTGGACCTGGATCTCAACCAACAAGTGTGTCCAGCCAGCTCGATCTTCCTCCAGCTTCCCACGCTAAGTTGGTCCCCTTCCACTTACGTGCGCTACCTAACTCGCGGTCTTTCTATACTGCGCTGTCTCTGTGGTGGATTCGAACATTTTTCGGATCGGGATAGTGGTGTCCTTCCACTCTACATGACCCAGCTACCTCAGTCGTTGGACCTTCACTCAGTTCGTCATTGTATCTCCTCCTCCACTCACCGTCTATGCAGACAGGACCGAAAATCACCCGAGGAATTTTCCTCTCAAAGCAGCCAAGACCAACCTCATCAATTTTTGATAAAGCCCATGCCTCTGCGTTGTAGAGCAGGAGCATCCCAGTTCTTACAAAGGCTTTTTTAATTGCTCGAGAGAGGGTTTTGCTAATCAAGTGGCTTCTTAGCCCATAAAAGCAGCGATTAGCAAGAGTTATTCTTTGTTTGATCTCAGCGCTGGTGATAGCGGAGCCTAGGTAGACAAAGTCCTTAACAACCTCAAAGTTGTTCGGGACTTTTAGTGTCATTTAAAATCTTTGCCGAAGCGAGCAAAGTGTGCGATCACTTCCAAAAGAGATATAAGGGTGCACATTATTTTGCAGATTTTTTCGCTTACTTCGCTCGCTTTGGTAGAGGCTGTTAGCTCCCAGAATGAAATTTAGTCCTATATCTAGGTGGACAGAGGCTACGGATACCTTTCTAATGATTACTTTGCACTGAATCGTTGACATTCTAGTGTCGATTGTGGAACACTGTTATATGGTTTTTGACCACACATCTTGTCATCTCTAACAGAGTCGTGCTTTAACGACTGTAATCTAGTCATAGTCTATGAACTTTCAGAAAGTTTTTATACTTTTGGACAGGCCTTAGTTTTTGTACACGGTCTTCTTGGCTTTAATTTTATTCTGGAGTTGGCCGTCTTTTAGAAGTTCCATTTAGTATGGAATCTTCTTGGAATAGTTATAATCAACAACACAAATAACTCGGAGCCTCAATCCTTCTATCGAGCATACAAAAGAAGAACAGAGGCTTCAAAGTAAAGATGAGGTACAGTTGTAGGAATCGAGGGTTAGGTTAGGTAAGGCTGCCCCCGCTTAAGTATCAAATTTCGACCAAAATTAACAGGAAATTAAACTGGAACCTCTACTAAAGGTAGAGTAGAGAAAGCAACGAGTCTTCTTCTGCTTTATACGGCAGTAGAAGAACCAATATTAATCGAAGGAAACCTGATGTGGTGGCAGGCAGTGTATGAAACCACTAACCTTAAGTAAATAACCAAGATCCAAAGGATAGCCTGCATCAGCACTACATGACCAATGAGAACCACCCCCAGCCAAGACTTGAGACAATACTGAATCTACTCCTTATGCAAGAATCAGCAGTTAAAAGCGCCCTTCGCACAATCCAGACTGAAAACTGGGAACCCAGTCTGACATATGTGGGTAAGACTATATGACGCCTTGCTAGACTTTGATAGACCATTCGTAGCCTGTTTTCCTAGCAGGGATGAATGACAGAACAACTTCAGTCTACAGGGATGGAAATGGACAAAGGCGTTGGTGCTGGTTTCTTGTCTAAGGACTGTCCGGATCAATCAGACTCCCAAACTACAGTAGTGCCTTCCAAGCGGAGGTCTTGGCAGTGGCATCTGCTACTCAACAGGTTGTAATGAAGGAACTTCCACGGATAAGAGCGATTTTGGCCATAGAAGTACAATCGAAGACTGTAAGTCGCTGTCGCAAAGAGCTATTGGTGCTGGGCAGGTAGCACAACGTAAGACTCTATAGGGTCCCTGGAAACGACAAAGCTAATGAGCTAGCAAGGAAAGGATCTTCATTAGACCCGATCAAGCCGATACCACCGCTAGAATCCCACCCCGTAACCTCAAACAGAAAATTGGGAGCAAAATTCAAAAGACTGCAAATGATAGATGGAATGCATTTAGCTGCTGTGTCATAACTAGGAAACTATAGCCATTCTACAACAAACAGAAAACCGAATGAGTCCTGCAAATGGATCAAAAATCCCTTTCTTCCCTAATAGGTATCATCACCGGGCATGAGAATTACCATGCAAGAAGACTGGGATTGAACACGATTAACCTTTGCAGGGGATGTGTTGACGAAGAAGTAGATGAGGACACTCCGCACTTTCTCTGCCACTGTCCAGCACTCTGCCAAATAAGATTGACATTTTTAGGAAGACCCCTTTTTCAGGATCTAGAAGAACTGCCCAAAAAGTCTGCGTCTGACATACACGGATTTATCCACGCCTCGGACTGGCTTCATAGAACATAGGGTTTTGGTTCCTAGTAAGTGAGCTGCAACCCCTAGGGTAAGTGTGACAAAAAAAGGACCTCCTTTATCTGTCAACCTTAACCTAGACCAAAAAATGAAGGGCCATTGTGTTACCACGTAGAATACCGGATAGCCGTATCGGTGCAGAACCCTTCCTGTACCACAGTATGTGCAGAACCACTCTTTATTTTATAGATATCGACTTTGTCTAGGTATCTCAGGACTTCATAGAAATATTGTCCTGCAATTTACCTCCTCAGCCTTGATAGGGTAGATGCAAAAAAGCCAAACATCATTTCTTCCTCTTCCTTATCTCCACAGCTTCGTTGAAATGGAACACTCATTCTCATTTTCAAAAACTTTAAATTTAAATGTGAAGCACCACAGAGTTTGCAGCTGCAACTGCACAGCAATCAAATACAAATAGCATCCAAAAAAGACGTCCTGGAGATATGGACTTCAGTATGGATCAAGATGGGGATTCACCTTACCTCACTACTTCTAACCATTCAACCTCTGCAGTGCCACTGTGCTACTATTTTTATAGTTCCAAGGATAATTGAAATAAATCCTCCTTATGACATAGAATCCACAGTGGAACCTACAACTCTAATGGCTGTCAGAAATCAAATTAACGCCCAACGTATGGATGCTAATAAAAATGTTAATTTCTCGACTACCCACATGTAGTCTATAAATTAAATGGTTAATAAATCAACACCCATGTGTGTGTGTGGTGCTCTGAGCTGGCCTACTTCCGCTCCTCCAGTGATTGATTGCTCCGACTGGCTGAGAGGCCGTAAAAAATAAGGTTAAACACCATGGCAACTGCCCAAACCATTTCGTATGTTAATATCCACAAACGTAGTGACAAACGTTGGGAAAAGCACATTAACCACACCTACACACGCACACAGGGGTACACAGTGTAGCATACCCCCCTCGATCAATCAAATATTAAATCACCTACAAGCTTTTGCACTTTTCGACACCGGCCTCCACCACTGGCCGAATACAACAGTCTGGACATGACTTGGACCGCCGGTGACTTCCTTATCGTCGCGCCACTCAAATTCCTGTGCGACACACGAGAACAAGGGCGTGCAACCGATACATTTTTAATGACACCAAGGCATGCACACCAGCTAACGGTTGTCGTCATCTAACACACTTAACACGTAGTTACCTGGAACCTTTTGATGGTCGTCGTGTGTCATTCAATACGGTAAAAGGAACTGCTGTCGAGATGTCAATAGATTGAAGGAAGGGTGACTTTGTCATTTCTTCCTCGACAGGTAAATAGCTCATACGGTATCTTAAGAGTGTCTTCGTGTGAGACTGCATGCACGTGTTGCTATAAGGGGCACGACGACGGAAGGACATAAATCTTTGTTGTTGCAGTTGTTGTTGTTGTTGTTATTGGTGACAGCCGACACAAAACAAGCAAACAATTTACGAATTGAGGGTTGCTTAATGCGTTGCACGACACGCTCTCTAGAAGAGTGTCCTCCAAGGCAAGGAAGCGGATGATTATGAGGATATCGTGCATTAAAGTGGCACATACCCGGTTAAGCAGATGATGAAAATCACAGCAAAGAAGACCATTGTTAGCGACTTGAAGGTTTTGTTTTATAAGACCTGAAGGCATCAACTACTAGGAAGCAGGTAACAATTGGAAAGTGTACAGATATAGGACAATCAAGCAGATCAAGGTAAAGCACACGAAACAGTCATGTTTAGAAGACCATCGCCTAATTCTACAAGAAGCTTCAAAGAACCATCAGTAATACGGAAGGAGTAGCCGAACAACGTAATTATCGTTTCCTGCCCTTCCAGTAAACATATACAAAGAAAGCCGTCTAAATAACTAAACAGCTCAAGAATAGCACAACCGACGCGATGCCTTCGCCGGTTTTAAACGAACAAAAAAGGATGTCCTCACTGTTGAGAGTTGACTGCAACTTAATCCTCTTTATAGGAACTGATGACAACAAAACTGGCTTGTTAATACAACGACTGAGCCTTGAGAACCATGGATCACAATTGAGACTTAAAGTGACCCTTCGAAATGTTCAGCGTCTGAAGCGATCCATTATCCGAGGCTTCAGGAGTCTCTCATAACTAGCAAGACTCTGACGAACTTTGATAGATATTTACTCGAACTGTAAGGACCCGGCTGTACTCGACACCTACTGTGTCTTCTAAGCACATTTATGTATATTCAATCAATCAAACGTAAATTCCGTGTTGGGTTCACATTGGTGCCTCAGAAAAAAGTCGACGAATGATCGAAAGCATCAAAATGCAAAGAATCTTCTACTGAATCGATGACCACTAATCGAAAAGGAAAATCCGAGAATCACTAGACAAGAGACGAGAGTTGCTGCACTACGAGAGATGATGAAAATCAATGTTAACACCAGCATCCACTTGAGCACACGATTCAACCAAGGGAACAAAAATAATAGCCATTCGCAAGCCGGGTAAGCCGAATGACCCACCATTAAGCTACCGACCAATAGCACTCCTAAATACGTGTTACAAACTGATTGAACGTATCTACAACCGGATTAGCCCTACCATCAATGAACTTGTTCCGATTGACCAACTGCACGCACCAGGTAGGTACTATCACTAACAACGTTCATACATAGAGGCAGGGTTTGAAATGTGATATAAAACATCTGCGACCTTAAAGCAGCATACGCCACCTTATGGAAGGACGAACCTTTTGTCTTGACTTTTGAATGCAATCCAGTGGTTTCGGATATCGCGGCTTTAGCAACAACACCTCCTATCAAATCGACTCTTCCAGGCGCTTACCAATGATAGCAAAAGCAAGATTAGAAAGCTAAAAAACCGGAAATAAGGTCTCCGATGGGCTTGCCAGGCAAGGTTCAGAGGAGAATTTCTCCGGCCCTGAACCCAAATTAGGTTTGCCCGTATCTTTTTCTATCGATGGTTGGGTGTCTAGCAAACACAACTGTAGACTCTTCAGGATGCAGGCAGACTAAACAGATCCTTCCCGACGTCTGTAAGAAATCCGCGGCATTCTTGCTGCTGACTGCAAACAACTTTTTGACGTTATTACGGAACATTTTTCTTTTGCGAAACATCTCAACGTGTTAGGTATAAGTGACACCACTATCTGTAACGCTTGGGGAGGGAGCGACGACACTGCGGAACATTTCCTATGTAATTGTCCTGGCTTTGCTAGTATCAGGTGGCAGATTTTTGGGGCTAATGTGAAGAGTGCTGATAATCAAGGTCCTTATCACTGAAGCTCTTACTCGACACAGTAAAAAGGTTGTACCTGCTGGTAGAACAATGGACCTGTTTTTGTGTCTGAGCGCTCCAGTGTGATATTCCAACACTCTGACAGAAAGAAAGCTAAACAACAGCCTTCCTTCAGGGCTCTGTGCTAGCCCCTCTGCTTTTTGATCATTGCATCAGGGTTATATATATATACCTATTGCAACGCAAGATAAAAAGATCGAGTGCACAGAAAAAACCCTAATCCTTGACCTAGAGCGGTTGAACATATATTTCAAGCACTGTGCCCTAGCATGTCGAAGACGGAAGTTTGCTGTTTTTTCTTGACCAAGGAATTTGCAAACTACAGACTTGATGTTCAATTTTGCAATCCCACACTCAACTACAACCGAAACCCGAAGTACCTTGCCGTAGATCGCTTGCATACAGACAACACCTCACGAATGTTGCAGGGAAACTTTAAACTCGCAACAACATCATTCAAAAACTTCCTGGATCAACATGGGGATCTTATGCAACAAAGCTTCGTACAGCGGTGCGGCGCTCGCACTTGTATACTTTGCACCGGAATCTTCTGCTCCGCAACTAATCTCTGCTACAATACAGTCAACGCCAATACAATGGCTCCCTCTACTAAGCAACATCGCCCCCGCTTCAATTGCGCCGACAAACCACACCTCTAAGGTGATGGCAAACGCCGGATTCCCCATTCATAACGAGATTACAACTTACAACGCCGCTTTCACGCCAACAGAGACTAAACTCTCGCCAACCAACAGTCAAACTTGGTGATAAACTTGCTCATGATGCGTTCAATTTGAGCTCCTCTTGGGGAACGGAAACAGCACCATCGATGCAAAATGAGAAAATAACGAAAGGATCTGAACGAATCATCAGGGGCAGACTATTTGTTCCGTTGGGGAATCTCTGGCTGCCCTGTCCCCCATCCCATATTGTCGCAGAGTATACCAACCGGTCCCGCCCAGGGTACATCCAAGATTTCGCCGATCAGAACATTAACTCAACTGTGATTAGCTCGTTAAAAAAAAAAATATAGATGTTGGGCAACCTTTGCCGAATCTCGTTGAATGTGTGGTTTAGTCTTAGACAGTCCTCTTTATGTAGCCCACAAGATCCTTTCCAGTGTACTGTGTGAACGACTAAAGCCTTTTTGCACCACACTCATCGCCACCTTCCGGCTTCTGGCTGGCAAATCGAGAATAAACCAAAGCTTCATATTGCGACAAATCCTGGAAACGACCAACGAGTTCCAAGTCATTACTCACCATCTCTTCATCGACTTCAAAGTCGCATACGTCAACATTCATCGTATCGAACCCGAGAAAACTGATCCAGTTGTGTCGCACCATGCTAGAGAACTCACAATGCACCGTGCAACTTGGCAACAGAAGCTCCGAATTATTCCAAACATGCACCGGATTTCGGCAAGCTGCTGGGGTAAGCAGACGATATCGGCATCGAAGGACAAGAGGGTCTTCGAATCCCAGCACCCTGGTTCACGAAAAGAGAGACCGAACCTCCACTTTAAAGATCAAGACGCTAGAAACCTAGGTCTACTAAACCGAAAGCAGCATGCCCGCGACCGTGAACGATAAAAAGCGGCATAAGTTCAGGGTCAGACCCGCAAAGGGTCGCTGGCCTGGTAAAACAAAAGGCATTGTCACCCTAGATCCTAACCTCAGCCAATTAATTTCCCAGATTTATCCAAGAATTTCTTAATAAATTAAATCACTGACACAACGTCAGATTTAATTATTCCCAGGATAAGTGTCAAAAGTCCTCAAAACACACACACACACACATACACAGAATAACCCTTAGCCTAGTCTTCATTGCAAGCTGTTCCCGTTTCATTTGCAGACGTTCTCTTTGAAAATTTACAATTGCTAGCAAACCAGACGACAAAGTTTATACATAAAATCAAATATTTACCCTTATTCGAGATTAAACCACCCCTCACTTACACAGGCAACATGTGCAGCAAATAAATGCACAAAAATTAAACGAAAGTGCCCTGTGAAAATGGGAAAATATGCTCATGAAAAGCAAAAAAACAAAAAAAAAAACGTTACGTATACGCCACCGAATCTGTCCAGTTTGGTACACAATTTCCATTTCGAGTTCTTGTTTACTGTTGATACTGTGTATGATAATGTTGCTGATGATGGTACTGCTTCGGCTTCTGCTACTGATGATGATGACTGAATTGACATGCCAAAAGGAGTCATCTTCACAGTTCCATGGAATTGGTCCTTTCTGCTTTCGTTTTTTGTATAATGTTTACCTTCAGTACTTCATACACACGTCGAGATACAAATGTATATTTCAAAAGGGTCTCTCTACACAACGAGACGAGACAACAGTCAAAAACAATGAAACGGGGTGCAGCATGGTGACGAATGGATGCATAAAACAGGACGAAGAGGATGAAAATTGCTCGACGGTAATGAGTCTAATGACGTGAGCATTACATTTGGCTAGACAACTTTCAAAACTTTGGACAAAGAAAAGTGATGTGACTGAGGATTGAAGTGAATGATTTATGAGAGATAGCGAAGTCGTAACAATGCACATTCACAGTTGAGGTGAGTTTAAATGTTTAGAACTATGATTCAATTGTTTCCCATAGAGCTACTGATAAGCAGCACTGGGACTGCGGTCTTGTGATGAAACCTATTGTGTTGTGTGTCAGAAAGTCGACAACTGGTGAAAAATTCACCTCACATAGGGTAAGTGTGCAACACTCTGATAAAAAGGGGGCCGTGAGATTGATTATTCACTCTTGACATAATCCAGAGATCTGTTCAGCTGATAGATTTAATCTTCTGACCTGCTAGTTAAGCCCACAAGAAACCTCGATTTCTTGTGCAGTTTCAATACTTTAGTGTAGATGACTACAAGTCTAAAAAAAACAGAGATCGCAAGAAAACTCCCCAAAGTGGGGGAAAAGACCAAAGGTTTCCACTAAGGTGACTACCACCCAAAGACCCCTAAAGGATCATCTCATAGCAGCGGTTATATATGATCAGGACCACAACTCGTAGCTCATTTTGAGGGATCAAATCCCAAGTCGACCCAGTTGAATCCTTAGATTACGAGAAGATTCTCAAGATATCAGATTCGCTTGCATCATCAGTAACAAAGAATCTCTGGTACCCCTGGCAGCATTGGACGAACTTATCAACTACAACTTCCAGACCGTAGATCTACAAGCAAAAGATTCGAAAACTGAGGGACCTAGTTCAGCTAATGCTTTTTCATTGCCATTACCACTCTCCGTGACTCTCCGTTGCCAATAAGCAAGAAAATACCGCCTTCAAACAGTCTCTAGTCTCCGTCGACTACTGTCCTACTGTCATCAGATCCTGAGATGTTGAATCCTAATAGCCTCCTTCTCCTTTTGAGCAAGAACTTCTTGAGTCAGACTCAGAGGAAGCCAACAATGGGGGGGGACCTCAATCCTCTTAAGAGTTCGTAACTGAATGCGGTTAGATAAGGACCGGGCTAACTGGAGAGGCTTGTTCGTTGAGGCATAGGTTCGCCCCAAAATGTAGCGGATCCTAAGTAAACTAAGAGCCTTAAATAAGAGAAGCTAGTCACTAAGTGTGGTCGTCAAGACACAAGACAGACAAAGTCATTCCTATTTGTGATTTTGACAAAATATACTTCACAAGGATACCTTAAAGAGTCGACTGAAACAATAAGACGGTCTGGAACCTACTTAATTGATTAACACAGACACAGCACAACATTTGAGCTGGGTTGTAGAGCGAGCATTCAGCTCTTCCTTTCGGTTAACAAATCAGAATTGTGTTTCTCAAGCCGAAGACATAACGATCCATAAAGTTGTCAGATGCAACTACCATCTGTGTCCAATTCCACTGTGTAAAACTGTTTAACCTTAAAGAGGCAATGAAATAGCTGAGATCAAACCAATGAGGTCCATACCAGCCCTGAGGGAGACAGACCAATTCCGAAACAACCTTATGGTGTGCGGAGCTGATTGAATCTTCACCACAGGAAACTTAGGAGAACTTCGAAGAGAAGATCTGAAAATTGACAGTTGGGGAGGAACAATCATGTTGTTGGATCTGTGAGCAACAGATCTAGCGCGCTGGTGGGACAATAAACTAGAAACTCTGTAACAGGAGAGAGCTTACAAAGCGAAAAACGTACGCATCCTTCAAGCAAAAACTAGCTGTAGCACAACGAGTCGAGGTGAAAGATCACCACTGAAACGATCAAGAGAGGTGGATCATGAGAGTGAAACGAAATCACTAGCTCGCCATAAATAAACAGCATAATGGCACACCCAACTGTATACCTGGCAAGACAAGATTCGTCCAACACGTGTAGCAGGCATGTAGACAGCGCCAACGCACAAGCACCTTTGATACACTGAAGAAGTGATGAGGGAAAATCATAGGTGAACACATCTCGAATACTACAATGCTCTTAAATTTTGTCTACCAGTCCTGA
The DNA here is from genome assembly GCA_951813785.1 of Criorhina ranunculi. NCBI lineage: Eukaryota > Metazoa > Arthropoda > Insecta > Diptera > Syrphidae > Criorhina > Criorhina ranunculi. The sequence continues at coordinate 36,406,292 of OX638382.1, read as the reverse complement.
ACCGAAAGGTTCTACAGTGCATTCTAAGCAGACATATTCAGAGACGAAGAAGAGGATGAGACACTAGGACACTAGCAGAGCTCCGCTGGGAAAATACCTGTTCATTGAGGATCACATGTTCTGGTCCTAGCTACCTAAACATCTATTCATCCTTTCAACAGGGTCTTCTGTTGCCCGGCCTAGGCACGCGGTTACAAATGATGCGATGTTAATAAGTTCGATTGTCATCTCTCTACCTATACTCGGTTAATTATTGTTTCACCGAGACTAGCTTTTAGTGCAAAAGCTCCCAACAAAACACAGGCTCAGGGTCAGCCAAATCCTCACTTGACTAGTTCATCAAGTCTTTCCATCGTTTGAACCTGAAAATGGTGCTAGTCGTCAAAACTATTCTAATACTACAACTTCGTGAGTCAAAAGAGCTCGCCAAATCCACCCCGAAACCTCTGACAGGGTGCGATAAACATTTCTAAGAATAATACAATTTGGAACCATCCATCCAAGTCCATCAAAAAACAGTTCAAACCCCCCAACTCAGTTCTCATTCCCAGAAAAATTCTAAATTTAACTTCCATTCGGTTCCCAGTGCCTGTCAGTGTTTTGTCACTTGAAGAACAATTTCCTCAAATGTTTCCTTGTGATTGATCTACTTGATGAGGCCAACCAACATCAATCAATCCTCGTTTAAGATAACATACACATTCCAAGGCATAATCCACAACACAATTGACTTGACTTGCCGCACCCTATTGCGCCTTCAAACCCACTCTGACCTGGCATCTCTCGCTCTATCGCCATCGTACGACCATGAATCCGGATCGTGTATATAATATACAACACTAGGCCCGCATAAAATAGTACATATTTATCCCACTGACATTAATTTCAATCATTCTGCGCACAATCATTCATAATTAAAATAATTTATTACCGTTCAGATGGCCTACCCCGGGGGAGAACCGTTTCTGTATCTAGAAGCACGAAAAAAAGCGAATACCCGTCTCAAAAAATTGAACACGTTGTTTACAGTTCAATCAACTCGTCCGCTAAACTAGAATCAGATGAACATCCGAGGCATCATCTCCATCAGGCTAGATAGTATAACCACCGAACACACACACACTTAAACTAAAAAAAGAAAACAATCTGCACATTTTTTTTTGTATGATGCCACTACAGATGTATCTATGTATAACCACCACTGAGAAGGAGAACCGGTCGAATTGAATTTGATGATAGTCAAGTACGCTACACACAGCCTCTGCTCTTGCTACTATCTGTACTAGATCTCTTGAACTGGAAACCTATCTCTTTAGATACATGTCGTCGAGTGGTGTAGAGGCCAACAAACAGCTATAAGCTGTTATCTGAAGGAACCCACCACCCCTCCATCCAGTAGCAATAGCAACAGCAACAGTAGCATGCGTAGATGCATTCAATGTGCATATATATTCACATCTTGCATCAACAACAACAGCATCTAGATACTTATACTTATGTTGATGCAGGAAGAGAACGTTTCGTGAACTTGAAGGAAAAAATTAAATCAACGGCTCTAATGGAATTTTGAATAATTTACTATCGAACATGTGTAGGCTTGACATTGTATGTGGGTGTGTGTGTGTGTAGGCAAGCGAAGAGACTATTTGCACGGTCTTGAGATTAAATGATGCGCAAACATATGTGACATTATTGGGGTAAATATTTGCTTAAGGAGTGTTTTTTTTTTTTTTTCATTTGACGGGTGTGAAGTCTTTAAATGTCAAATGTCCGCCGGTTGAGTGGTGTTATATGAAATTGAGGGCATCGTTTCGAGACAACTGACAAATAGTTAAGAAATTTCACTAATAAATGGGGGACTGGTAGTTTGGCGACTTAACACATAGGATTGCTGCCGAAGTTTACATGGTACAGACATTGTATTCGATTCTCTAACTCTCACTTCTTACAGAAGGTGGGTGTAATGTAAGTGATTGAAGGCTGACGATAACAAACAGCGGATTGTGGAATGTATCTTATACAGTGGACTGTATATTATACAGTGGAGATTTGTAGGGGAATGCCAAGATAGACTCAACGAACGAGGCAGAAACAACAGAATTACCCTCTACTGGGTACCGAGACACGTCGGAATCGAGGGTAACGAAGAAGCAGACAGCCTAGCCCGACTTTATTGACCCTGAACCATTCTGTGGAAAAGGGGATCACACCCTTAAAGAAGAGTTAAGAAAATCGAAGAAAGAGAACAGGACCAGAGCCCGAAACAACCTCCACGGTCTGAGACCAAGCTAGGGAACTACAATGGGAATAGATTCCAAACATGTATCAACTTAAACAAGGACAACCAACGTATCCTAACAGGGTTCCCAACGCAGCACTTTAGACTCAAAGGACACCTAAGAAAACTAGGGATAGTGGAAGAAGACCCCTACAGATTCTCCAATGAGACCAGATTCCAGAACATATCCTGGAGTCTTATAAGGCATTGACAAGTTCCAAATGTCAGAAAAGGATATACCGACTATAAACCACTTCTCATCCTCAAGTTCCCTAGGGAGACTGGTCTAAAGTGGAATATTTTTGCCGAGACTAAGTAAGAGTGTATGGCACCTTAGGCAACCATCTTTTCTATTTCTATTAACTTTTCGCACTTTTGAACAAGGTTTTCGGGACTAGCTCTTAAATTGTCAGCAGTTTTCTAGAATAGACCTTATTGTTATTATTATTATTGTTGTTCGGGAGAGCTGAACAGGCCTTGGCACTGCGGTTTCTGACGATTCCTATTGTGCCTTCCCTACTGTTTCTAGATGAGTTGTTTCACTTCAGAAGATGTCAGGAAGTTAATGAACTTCTCTGGATGGATGGCAGCAAGCTGTTCAGTAGAGACAAATTCGCTGCCTAGTATTCTTTTTCTGAGTTGAAAAAGAGCTGGGCATTCCGTTAGGATGTGAAGAGAGGTCTCCAAACTCTCCAGGCAGAGACTACAGCTTGAATCTGTTGTAGAAGAATAGACCTTACTCGCAACAGAATCTAATGAAAAGATCGATTCTAGCCCGGCGGATTACAACATTTTGTTATAGAAGATCTATTGTGTCAATGCCATGACGGACCATCCGGATATGTACCCGTTCATCTGACTAAGTTGAAGGTATTTTGCATGTCCAGAGTTTACGCTAAGTCGATATCCACTAGAGGATGAGAAGGTGATGGAGGAAGCATCCTTGTATGTTCTCAAACTGCATATCACCAACGACGATTGGCTAGCAACGATGCAGTGGCAAAACGACAAATTGCGGACCACCATCAAGGACATGAAGTTGGTCGAATACACGAGTTAGAAGCAGCAGCTATAAAGGACTTAAAGGAATGGCGGCTATTTTGATTAGTGGAAGGTGCTGAGAAGTGGGTGGTGCCGCATGCGATCCGATGGAGAATTTTAAAACTCAGTCACGGCGATGTAGGTCACTTAGCGGACGAGAAAACGCTGGATTGAGTACGGGAGACGTTTTGGTTTCCGAGGATGCGTGGCTTCACCCGGGTGTATATAAGGTTATGCAAAGATTGCGCTTACTCGATGACGAAGGATGGAAGGCCTGAGGGGGAACTGTACAATACGGAGAGAGTACTGCTGCCCTTCGACATAATTTATCTAGATGGCCAAGGACCAAGGACCCGAGAGAAAGGGGGGACCAGATATGTACTCGTGATTGTGGATGACTTTACAAAATACGTCATGCTACGTGCTTTGAAAATGGCAAACACCATCCTGATGATGGAGATATCCGAATATTTCGGAGTGTACCGAGACGAATGGTGACCGACCGAGGTACCGCATTCACTGCACGAGCATTTGAATACGACTGCAGAGACAACGGTGTACAGAATGATCAGATCAAACGATGCAAGCGAACAACTCTCGCTAAAGGGACTGCCTTGAGTATTTACCATATCCAGTGGGGGTTGAACACTGGAACAAGGAATTCAACCACGAACGCCAGTCCACATGAGCTCGTTTGTATGTATACACCGCGAGACAGACTCGGAAACAAGTTGCTGTTGGAGCTGGAGAAATTGGCATCGATTCAGGCGACGAAGATGGGAAGAAGAGACGCGGCCTTGCGCAACATTGAACGTGGGACATCGAAAGCCAACTCAATACAAAGTCGATGATCTCGTTTTGGTGGAGCTTGAAACTACTGCAACCGAGGGGTCACGGAAACTAGAACCTCTCTACCGTGGACTGTATATGATGGCTATGCATCGAGGATATCTCTAGGATGCAGAGAAACCAGCACAAATTCAGTACCGTGATGAGCACGGAGAAACTAAAGCCGTGGTGTGAGTTACCAGACGACGATGCTGACGATACATCGTCTGCCAGTGAAGATGACGGTGTGGACGCGATCGTTTTCGAAGCTGCCAGGGACGATGATCCATCTGCCGATCGTAAGGACACGATCAGGGGAAAAAATCGATTTTTGGGGGTTTGCCGTGGCCCACTCTCGACGCTGCTACAGCACCCAATCTACATATCTGAGGCTGGGTATGAGCTGTTAAGCGAGCGGTAAACGACCGCCTAAAAAACGGGCGAGCAGAAGCTACGCGGGAGCAATCCTGTACCCAGCTGTGGGAGTGCACTTTAAACAAAACGATAATCTTTCCGTTCAACAATATGATCTTTCTTAAGTGGGCGGCAAGCGCCGTTTGAGCAGTCCCTACTACTTCCTCAATCACTCCAAACGTAGGATGGCCCTTTCTGAAACCGTGCCGTCTTCCGGACGAGCTTTAGTTTCAACATTTTCATTCCAAAATGTTGAGGTATCCAGCATACACAGGGGTCTGTAAGCTAATGTTGCCAGCGTTGCTTCTTCCAGCTGCTTGCGAAAACGGATCATAGATCATTTGGCATCGTATTAGCTGACAAGTGATTTGAAACAGACTCTAACTACAACCATTTGTATAGGCTCTCCCTCTCTCTCCATTGAAAGAAGCTTGTTCCAATCTCACAATTCGACATCATTATACACAAAGTTCACATCATTTAGTCATGTTACGTCAATCAATCTTATTTGCTTACCTGTTAAATAATATGTAAATATCCAACAGATTTCACCAACATAATCAATCAATGCTTTATCCGCTTCTCATTTCTCTTCATTGCCTTTGGAGATTCCTGGAAAGAACAAAACAAGTCCATCATTACAACGAGAATAACCATTAGTTGAAGCATCAAATATTGTATATCCTTAATTATGTAGAGAATCAGAACAATCGAAAGAACCGAACAACGATAGCAGGGCAGATACCATAAAACATTTATCATTTGTCGATTTCCTATTTTCCGAGGGATGTATCTATAATGGACGGGACTGGTCTATATATCTCTCTCTTTGATGGCAGGCAACCACCCCTTAGCAGCCGTATCTAATCAAAATAACTAATAATGTGGAACACAAAGTACCTTTATCCGTTAACAAAATCAGAAATAATTAATGCCGAGTGCTGAGTGATTTAATTAAAATTTCGATGAAGTGTTGTTGGAAACTCGGTTGTGATAAGAGGACTGTTTTTTTTTCTTTAGGACTCGAGTATCGTTAACCCTTTCAAAGACCTTTTGTGCCTTTAAATGGAATTTGCTATGTTGAATTAGTTAAGAGCACACAAATTGAGTATCAAAAACTGTTTGAAAGGGACGACCATTTACTCTGTTTTCTAAATGGAGTACCACAAGGATGATTAAGTTCACCTATACTATTTTAAATTGCAATACAAAAAAATTATTAAAATCGACGTTAAACCCTTGTAACATTGGAAATAAGATTAGACGAGTGGCGGAAACGAAAATGCCTACTTATAAATGGTGGGCCATCTGTTGGTTTATTTTTGACACTGACAGTTCTTATGCGCTCGAAGAATTGACGGAAACCCTGTATTTTAGTTTCGAGGTATGAAATGAATCGATTTACCCTTGAAGTATTGCAAAGTAACTTCTAAAGTGAATGCTGTGTTGCTAGATTTGTACAAATTTAAAAAAAAAAAAATGTTCAGTCGAAATAATGCACCCACTGCAGCTGGTGTAAACAAACATATTTGTCGTATTTGGAGCTCGGAAAATTCACACGTAGTCATAGCAAAACCTATACATCCTGACCGTGAGACTGTTTGTTATGGTTTTTGGAGTGGCGGCATTATTGACCCATTTCTTTTCCAAGACGACAATGGAGGAAACGTAACAGTCAATGGAGAAACGATTTTTTATGGCCAGAAATTGAGGATTTGGACTTGGGCGAGCTATGGTTTCAGCAAGATAGGGCTACGTGCCACATAAGCCGTCCAACAATCGATTTATTACACATTAGATTCAATAATCGTGAAATCAGTCGTTTTGTGGATATTGCTTGGCAGCCACGGAGCTGCGATTTGATGCCGTTGGACTCCTTTTTTTTTTTCTGTGGGGTTCCATTAAAGATCGATGCTATGCGAACAATCCAGACACGATTCAGCCACTCAAGAAAAATATTGGTCAAGCAATTCGTGAAATAGGGGTCGAAACACCATAGAAAATGAATTGAAAAATTGGGTTGCCAGGATGGTCTACTGGCAAGTCAGCCGAGGCAGCAATTTGAATGAAATAAAATTCCATAACTAATCGGAAGGTTTACTCTTTTCAACAAAGTTCCCTTCAGTGAATCAATGCCAAGCTATCACATACATTCGCAAGCGTTTCCCACCACCTCTCAGACCATAGCTTTTCTGCAATGAACATGTCCCCTTAGTCAATTCCTTTCGCGATCTAGGTGTTATCTGTGATAGGAGACTCAATTTCCGATCCCATATCGATAACATTATTGGTAGAGCCAACTCTACGATGGATTTCGTGAAACGTTGGTCTAAGGAATTTTTCGATCTATACGTCATTAAATCTATACGTATTATGAAATCCATACCCTGCGAATAGAAACCATCCCGCGCAGGTTCATTCGTTACTTTGGGTCGACAGCTTTAACATACCACCCGGTCTAGATACCTCTTGAAGCTGATCAACCTACCTCGAAAAATGATGTGATGTTGCCGATGTATTCTTCGTTCATCAGTTACTAGCTGGTTACTTTGACTGCCCCGCATGTCAGGTCTGTCCCGCATCTCAGATCTGTACTCCTTTTTCACCTTATTACCCACCGCACTAACTATGGTTTTAACGAACCAATGTATAGAATGCTGCGCAAGGCATAGCACCTTTCACAATATGTACTTCTTCAACTATTTCTCAGTCTTTCCAAAGACGACTAGGCTTTCTGAGAACGCATACGTGTATGTTGATTTAGAATAGAGTTGGATAAAAGCATTCCCCCGTAACAGACATTTCAAGAGTCCATTGATCCATCTTCCACGCTTCAGTGTTTCAGTAGGAAAGAGCAAAAGTAATTTTACTTGGAAAGTTGAAGAGAGGGACCAAAATGAAAAACATGCAATCGGTCCTAATTAAGAATGAGAGGGATGCAAACAATTTCTTTGAAACTACAACCGATAATGGTGTATGGCTTTGCAAAAGAGTCATAGTTAACCTAGAGAGCATCTGCGGATATGACTTAGAAAAACTTCAAACCAACGCCAAACGCATGTCAAAAGGGATCTGAAGGCAGTCAGCTAAAGATTGAGCTAACTATAGAAAGAGAGACTTGTTGGTTAAGGCCAGATTAGGTTTGGTTAGGTAGGAGGGGCAGGCTGCAGGTGCAACCTCACTTAGACCAGATAAGGTCCTTTGTATTACCACCAGGATCAGTACTTCACCAGAAATACTACCTGCAGAAAAAGCTGGAGCTAACTATGAAGCGCTGGAGGCTACCTATGTTGATGTCAGCTAGTTCACTTAGGTTGTGAAAGAAGCTGGCTCTTAAGTATGCTCTTCTTCGTCTCCTCGTCCATACAGCTTCTACAAAAGTCGTTGTAGAGGAGGCCCAGCCTAAAGGCGTGCTTGCCGATGGTGCAATGTCCCGTTATGACACCTACTAAAGTGCATATTACCAATCTTTTTCGTCTGATGAGACAGTGAGAACGTCTGAGATCCAACTTTAGCCAAATCTGCTTGGTGATGAGACAGGTGCTATCAGCTCGCCATCTTTGATTGGCGATCTTGATCGCGTTTCTATGACAAGTGGCGAGAGGCATTCTTAAATTCCCCTTATCCCGAAGAATTGGTAGAATTGTGCCCTCTCTAGCGAGTTCATCAGCCATGCTGATGCCTGGAGTGTCTCTGTGCCCCGGCACTCATATAAGGGGATTTTTTAATTGCTCAGCCATTTCGTTAAGAGACAAGCGACAATTTAGGGCTGTTGTTGAGTTGAAGGCGACAGATTTTGCACTAGATTAACCCCAGAGACTCTGGTCATTATCAAGCCATTTAAATTGAAGCTGGTGCTCTAGCTCGAAGGAGAACAATCTATCGATCTTAATGCAGCAGAAGGTGCTGTGTATGTGAATTCGTCAAAATACACACTAACAAGCTGACAAGCTTCCTTGGACATAAAAAGAAGGAACTTAATCCACCAAAACGATCGTTGCAATGATTGAAAACATAGGAATTCATTGTCCCCTAACCATTAGGCCTCTATCTTTCAACCGAACTTAGACACAAAAGGCAATCAATTCCACAAAGATCGATGGGAGCATACGAAAGAAACAAAAGAAATATACAAAGGTGACTAGCACATTGACCTCATCACATGAATAAATTAAATTCAAAAAATTCCATTCTTTAATAAGTTAGCGGTCACAACCCACTTGAGAATCGATAAACACCCGTGAAATTAATGACTTTCCGTTCCTTCTCTCTCTCTCTCTCTTTCCCGACCGAATTCGATTAGCTTTCGTTTTTGAAAAGCTTGACAGTTTAATCTCACACACGGAATAATACGATCGAATGGCAAATAAAAGATCGCATTTCGCAGTCCGACTATCTGCAGCTAATATCTCACTCACAATCGGTCATCAAATCGAATGAAAACGTAAACAAGTTCAGTTTCGATTTCGTTTTCGTTTTCGATTTCACCGCCCACTAAACGCAACACATCTGGGTGTCTGACTGGCTGGCGCACATTAATTTATAGCCCAAAGCGTCCGTACAAACGATGTCAATTAAAATTACATCCAATTGCCTGGGGTCTGTCCATTCGACGAGACGCCGCCGCGCCGCTTTCTGTCGCCAATTCATCGAATTCCATTCGCAACACAACAACACACACACACCAAGAGGCGTGTTGGTGGACAAACTTTATTGAATTTTTGTAATTCAAACCGGAAAGTGTTGGGAGAGGCGATTAGCTTCTTCCTCTTCGTACAAATCCCTTCGGAATGACTTCATTTCGCAGTACACTGCATATCGGTGTTATCGATAACCTTTGTCAGTGTGTTTATAGTTATTGAATGTGCATCGGTGTGGAAAAAGGTTACGATTCCGCACCCGGTTATCTCTAAATCAATATTTACTCTTGGGAAAAAGTTCATGGACACTACTTTTGACGAGTGGAGGAAGCCTTTTCGCACGAAGATGGTGTGCACCCTTGTGAGAAATTAATTTTATATTCAAATCATGTAATTAGGTTGGCAAACGCAGTTATTAAAGTGACGCATGCCTGAGCTGTTGGCACATCTAAATGAGGAACATTCCCCTACCTCACTGAGACTGTGGATTTTAAGTTTTGAAATGAGGAAGAGCACCTAAACGTGCTCGAAGTCTTTTTAAATTTCGCGTCAATGTTGAACTGTCAACATTCAACTATCATTATTAGTTGGGCTCTGCGACTGACGCATATGGCACTGCGACCTGAAAGATCCATTGTGCCTGAAGCCAGTTAGACAAGGAGATCCTCATTCTTGCTAATAAAGTTAAGGTTATCTCCAGTCGAGGCATTACGAATGTCCTCCGATTTTAGGAATTCCTTGTGGAGAAATCATTTCCTGACTGCTGACAGCCACACACTCACATAGTACGTGTTCCGCTGATTCGTCTTCCTCTAACCAGAGTCGACATTCAGATTCCTGAACTATAGTTTATATAAGTGATATCTAAGGCTGCAGTGACTGGTGGACAGCCAGCAAGCGCCTTCTGACATCGTCCCTTTCGTGGTTGATAATCTTTCTTGTGGTTTTGTTCAGGGGTCGGATGAGCCTTTAAACATGTCTAAGTCCCTGAATGTTGTGTTCCAGTAGGATAAGAAATTCCGTCTTTCCCAGGTTTCCAGGCTCGTTCTGAACGCGGAAGAAGAGATGCCGCAGAAGGGTTCAGCACCTATGTATCTTTCTGAAGAACCTCTCCTAGTAAGTTGGTCTGCAATTTCATTGCCTTCAATGCCTCTGTGTCCTGGTACCCACCGGAGTTTGACTTTATTTCGCTTCGAAAGATCTTGGAGAGCATTGAAGCAGCCTGAAACGGCCTTTGAGTTGCTGTACTAGGAGCTCAGCACTTTGAGTGCTGCTTGACTATCGATGAATCTGATGATGGTTGTTCCAAGAATATGATGGTTGTCAAGGTTCTGCAGGAAAGACTCTAGGGTACATTCCAAGTGCCTTTGAAGCTTTGTAGTTAGGGCCATAAATACCGGCTCCAACACTGGAGTACATTTTTGATCCGGCAGTGTACCACACTAGTCCTTTTATGTTCAGCAACGGATCACCAGTTTCTCAGGAATTGCACTTCGTGATCTCAATCTTGAGCTTCCTGTCAAAACAGAGTAACTTGGGCGATACCGTGATGATCATTTCAAGCCGGGATGTGACCCGTTGGTTTGCTTGGCTGGATTATTGTAGAGCGTTGGAGAAAGAGAGGGAAAGTCAGCTGAAAATATCGCCGCCGTAGCTGAGTATGTGACTGGAAACCCAGGTGTGTCCACTTCAAGACGATCACAGGAATTGGACCTATCCGCAACCATTTTGCACCGCATTTTGCGTAAAGATCTTGGCCTGCATGCTTATAAGATCCAGTTGACACAAGAATTGAAGTCAGAAGGACCGTTCTTTCACTGATTGGGTGCTGGAATGAACAAACAAAACTTTCGTATCTGGGGCTCCGAAAACCCAAGAGAATTAGTGGAACAACCTCTCCATCCACACCGAGTGACAGTTCGGTGCGGCATTTTTCGAAATTGATGCTGATGCGATGGATTGCGTTACCGAACAATATTGACTGACTTTTGGAAATGGACATGGACCACTTATATTTTCAGCAAGACGACCCCACATGCCACACAGCTGGTGAAGCAATGGCTCTCTTGCGTCACAAATTGCATGGACGTGTAATTTCTCGAAATGGTGACTTCAATTAGCCGCCGAAATCGTGCGATTTAACACGTTAGGCCTCTTTTCCCTTTGAGGCTGTGTTGAGGGTTAGCGGGCTGATAAGAATGGTTACATCCTCATCACACTTAGGTCCATGTGGACACAATGTAATACCCTGGGGGCTGTGTTAATGACGAAGTCCACGCCAAACAGTGCTCCATCAACGATCAAAAGAATGGCTATTTGCAGGCAGATCCGTGGCAAACTTTTTACAGATATTGTATTCCATTTCTAACCTCAAAGTTTATACTTTAGATTGAATTGAATATATCACCACTTTTCATAAAAATGTTGCGTTCTTTTATCAATTTAAAATGACACCTCTTGTTGGATGACCCCATACACATATGTGTTGTCACCAACTGTAAACAGTTTGTCATTTGTTATAACTAACAACGTAACACCGTAGGTTTGACATCAGGCTGTCGTAGAACAAGACAACCGATGATAACATCCACGGCAATGTCTCACTAAAGTTAAATATGATAATTTATTTGATTATTGTCGGTGGAAATATTTTTATAAATTTGCAACTTTAATTAAGATTAAATGATTTCGTGTTCGACGTCATTAATGATCCGTTAGCGTGTCAAACTCACATGACATCAATGCGACAAAAAATCATTTGGGAATATGAAAAGATTCCTAATTTTGATTCTGATATTCGGAGACACAGGCAGGTATTGGTTTTGAATGTTTTGCAAATTGCAAATGAAGTGAGGCAACGCCGATAAGGATAACTTATCGGTAGGTAACATGGCTTTATCACCTTTCTTCTGCAAACATAGGCACTACCAGTGCGATGAGAACAACACTGACAGCAGACCTAAAAATAAATCGCACGATGGCTTTATAGAATGAGCAATAGCACGAAACAGTCGTATACAGACGGATCAAGAGCTAAAGACTGAACTGGAGCAGGAGTATTTGGACCTAGAGCATGGCACTCCGAACCGATAGTCAAGTACACAAGCGTCTTTCAAGCTGAAATATGTGTTATAGGCAGAATGAATCTTAAGACAGTCAAGACAGTCAGAACCTTCCAAAGCACTTGAGGTCCATTTTATTCAGTGTTGACTTGTATGGGCATGGCTGCATAGACTCAACGAATTGAGCATGAACAACAGAGTAACCCTCTACCGTATACCAGGGAACGTCGGAATTGAGGGTAACGAAGCAGCAGATAGCTTAGACAGACTAGGGACAGCTGAACCCATCATTGGCCCTGAATCATTCTGTGGAATAGGAGATCACTCCCTAAAAAAATGAGTTTAGGAAAACGGAGAAAGAGAATAGGAACAGAGCCTAGAATAACTTCCAAGGTCTAAAGTTACAGCGTAAAAAGATTCAAAACATACATCAACCTAAACAGGAACAACCAATGTATCCTAACAGGGTTCCCAATGGAGCACTGTGGACTCAAAGGACACCTAAGGAAGCTAGATATAGTGGAAGAAGACCTCTGCAGATTCTGCGAGGTGAGATTCCAGAACACATCCTGGAGTCTTGTGGGGCATTGACAAGTTCCAAATGTCAGATGAGGATAAACCAACTATATACCCACTTCTCATCCTCAGATTCCTTAGAGAAACTGGTCTAGAGTGGAATATTTTTGCCGAGACTAAGTAAGAGTGTATGACTCTCAAGTATAACGAGAGAACAAACTTCTCGGGCGCACAATAGACCATGAGACGCAGTGCAATACCATTATAACCATTCGTCTGCATATCTTCTCAGGCAGTGTGGGCTAGAAAGTCAAAGAACCACATCGGTTGTCCGATCATGAATGAGTTCAAAGATGAATATGGAAACCGGATATTTTCAATCAGAGTTCCTCACGGAAAGTCCTTGGAGTGCCAGAAGCTGCCACAATCAATTTTGCCCGATTAAAATTTATGAATTTTACGGACTAGATCCAGACAACAATATCATCTCAACAATGCCTTAACATGGTCGAACAAGAATTTTGTTCAAAAAGTTGCCCAGAAAGTTTTTTTTTTGACAAAAGACTGATCTCCAACTCAAACAACAACATCCAAAACAGAAAAGTTAAGGCGACCAGTGTTTGACTCTTGGTTAGACATAGGTCATGGACCAAGGTAGGGGAAAAAATAACTCGCATTGGTTTGACAGGGACAACGCGCAACCCACTGTAGGGCTTGCTCACAAACAAAATTGCACAGTCACTCTCCAAAAGTCGGATAGATTCAGTCATGCAATCAGGGGATCTGATTTTCTCAGCACAGTTTCCGACTTTCGAGCCAAAATCACTGTTTCGACAAGATGTTTGAAGTCAAAGCCCCGAGGACTGATATTTTGGCTACTAGCGGTCATCTGTGGTCACATGCCCCTAATCACGATGTCTTAAAACCACTTAGAAAGCGTTCTAGACTAAACTCCACGCTATCTAAACCTACGCCTAAATTAACGTGAAGTCTGGTATTAAAGGCGTTTTCAACTAAGTTCCTACTTATGCCTAGCTGAGCGGTTCTTAAAAGCTATGTTTCCACGCCTGCAAAGTCAAATCGGAGACTTATATACATACAACCCGAACGATTTGAATAAAGTAGTGATAATGACATCAAGAAGTTCGCAAGAAATACTGTGAATTATAAGCAATGGCGGCACTACCAAAAATTCTCCTCAATTATTCTGGACACCACCCTCGGAGTAAAGACTGAAACCTAATACTGCCTGCGTCTCAAAATCACTACACCAAATTAGGTTAGTTTCTTGGGTTGACGTTGGGAGAGACTCCCCAAGACACATGCAGATCCATTGTGTTGCCCAGATGGAGAAAAATCCTTACTCGTAAAATGCAGCCTTTTACAAGTGGGTTCCTATCCTCTTATGAGCCTCTAGGGTCTAGGGTTTCCTGGTGATTGTGCAAGAGCTAAGCGCACTCTATCAGCTGTTGGCTGCTTTGAGTGTTTTATTCCCGACTTCTTGCCTGAGATTTTAAGGTGGGATTTCAATCGCGGTGTCGGCCTAATCTGTTTCAAGGGCTGAGCCTTTTTGTTACCGGGTACGCAACAGAATCTCACATGAAACCGTGAGCCAAGAGTCTTTATCTATTCGCGGCAACAACGGACAAGCTTTGATTTTACCTCAACAGCAGAAATAGCTTCGTTTGAAGCCTGGCTTTCAATGAAAAAGGTAATGCTACCCCGTGGTATTGCCTTCCCTGCGGCTTTCCGGGCGACAGTTGTTACTGCCAGAACCTTCGCTTGAAAGACTACAGTGCCTGGTCTGAAAGCCTGATAGATATTGAGAAATTAAGGTGCGCTTCTACTCCTACATCAATTTAGAATCCACCAGTGCAGATGGTGATATCTACAAGCTGTCAGTCAAGATTGTGCTCTGAAGGCACTACTTGCTCCCAGCGTACCAACTCGGTAAACAGCCACATTTTAGTCCTCATGCCAGAGGACCATGACCAGATTAGGGTGGTATACAGAATCATCGACGTAAAAGCAGGCTTCGACTTTGAGTCGACGATATTGCCGGAAAAACTGACAATGTTTGGTTCCTCCGATGCTTGGAGCTATACAACGTCGCCCTGTATAATCTAACAGTAGAGGAGTCAACACAGAACCCTGAGGTACGCCAAGGCCGAAATTATAGTCCTTACTCGCATGCTTTTCAGAACTTATAGGATGTAGTTCTCGATAGCTGAATTAAAGGCAGTTTTGATGTCAAAGGTATCACGGGGAAGTCCTCTAACACCTCAATCCCTGGATGGACTTTTGTGTCGAAGTTACTATTACATCTCTGACGACTACCGTGAAGCTTGCCTTTCGAAACTACAATTTCGAAGCCAACGGCTGAACAAAGAGAAGATATCAGAGAATATTGAATTTTAAAGTGGAGTCCCACAAGGTTGCATGTTAGCACCACTTTTGTTTCTGATAATGAGCCTCTGATTCGGATCAAATGGCACACGGAAGCCAAAACATGTACAACTCAACAGAAAGCGAAGAATGAGATTGAGGAAGCTGAATCTGTTGCAAAACTTTGAACACCACGGCGCAGGCCTAACAAGACCCCGATGTTTCGGAAGAGGGATTTCCAAGGTCATTGCTTAGACAACGACAAAAAGTCAAATGCTACTCGTTTAAGGAAATATAGTACCTCGTGGTCGTGACGAATAGAAATTTAAACGGAACAGCTCTCTGATAGCAACGGAGGTACTACAGTGTTAAATTTGGTTCCACTAGAACCGATTACAACAGAAATGGAACCAATTAATTTGTTGTTGTTATATACCCAAGCATTTGGCATACTCATTACACACTTTTCTCGAAGTTAATGTTTCTATCAACAATTCCCCCGCTCCATCACACATAGATGACTCATTTTCATTTACATTTTTCCACTTTCATAAGCTTTTCCCCAATTTGTCTCCTAAGGTTATGTAACAGGGTATCATCCTTAACACAATTTTTTTGTACTTCAAATCTTCTTATGTCATGTTATTATGAGAAAAAAAACTATTATGTGTCATACACTTGGGTTTTCTTATATTTGCTTGACCTTTCAATGACACAAGCGGGGGGGGGGAATGTCATTGTCACTTGTCACTAATTACAATGGCTGGTAGCGCCTATTCATTTAGATGTAACAATTTGTATATTTGACACTGGGTTCAAGAAAAGATATATAGGAGCTAAGCTGGAAGAGAGAAAGTATGTGGCGTCATCCGTTTTCATATGGCAATCGATAAATTTTGTCATTGCTCCCACAAGAGACTTAGAAGATTTAACTTAGCTTTCACTGGCTTCGTGTGATAGTCATGCAATAAAACGGCAAGAGAACATAGATTCAGACTTCGCCTTCGGAAGACGCATCCATTGAAAAGGTAAAAAGCAAACAAACCCGTCCATTTCCATGGAGTATCTAGAGAATTTTTTAAATCAACGATCCTACGATAATACTCGCGTTTGAAGACAGGTGGCGTTGCTGAGGGAAGTTGACATTACCGTCATGTACTGCCATCTGTCAAACGACACCATACTAAATTTCAAACTGATTAAGAAAAGGCCGACCGACAGACCTGGTTACCGAAGAATTCGTTGGAAACGTCCACGACATGATTCCTGCAGATCGCCGAAATAAAATACGCCGTAGGCATGTCGTACGGAACGGCTAACAGCATTTTGAATAAAAACTTAAGTGTGAGAAGGGTGTCAGCCCGATGGGTGCAGCGATTGCTCACGGTGGACAACAAGCGGATATGGCTGTCAATGTCGAAGCAAGCAGTGTTTGGACCTCTTTAAGCGAAATTCGCAGGAGTTTTTGTGTCGAGCTGTCCACGTTGAAGGAACCTGGATACATTATGATTCCAGCAGAAATCAAGCGACAGTCAAAGCAATCGATTTCTTCGCGTGAATCTGCTCCGAGGAAGGCAAAGACGGTCCCATCGGCTGAAAAGGTCATGGCCATGATTTTTTATGATTTTAAGGGAATAATCCTCATGGAATTTTTGCGGAAAGGAAGAACGACCACGAGGCAGTATTACAGTAAATTATTGGACCGATTCGATAAGAAAGTTAAGGAAGCGTGGGCCCATTTGAGAAAGAAGAAAGTGCTGTTTCACCACAACAACGCACCAATTGCATGAGCTGGGCCATGAATTGCTGCCGCACCTACCGTACTCGCCCGAACCTGGCGCCATGCTACTTCTTTCCCCAACATGAAAACATGCCTCGGGAGACAAAAAATTCAACTCAAACGAAGAGGTTATCGCAGAGACAGAGGCGTCTCAGCTCAATCGTCTAATTTGTGGATCTGTCACTAAGGTGGCGTTCCATCTCCCCCTGCATGGTGATTGACTCTTTGCACTTAGAAAAATAAATATTTGACGCGACAATTCTTCGAGAGCCAGGGCCTAGCTTCTCACAACCATTCATGTTGTGCGTGTTATATTCTTCGCATAAATGGAAGGAACCTACAGTTTAAATGCCGACTCCGAACGACAGATTGAGAAGGTTTTCCATGACAGATTGTACTCTTGCAGGTTTGCCATGCCTGCGAAGAGGTAATGCCGCGAAAAAATGTTTTGTGGTTTTTTGAATCGATCCTGTGTCCCTCTCGTTGAGCAATCCCACGCACTTATCCCTAAGTCACGGCGACCACATTCACTTATTGTCATACTTTCTGTCGGACCGTACCTAGAGTCTGTGTCTCCTAACTTAGAGAGGCCCCTAAACATGCACTAGGAATGGGCTTTTAGTCAATCCTCTCAAAACTGAGATTGTTCTTCTCATGCAGCGCAGTCAGACTCAAAGAATCTGCGTGCTGGACTGTACGACTCTAAAGCCACAGCAACATCCAAAACTCTTTACCAAACGACATGGTCACGTTTAGGAAAAACTTCCACGTAGGATTCCCCACCAGAACTCAGTGGAAGAAAGATGAAGAAGTAAAGGACTTCAACTTGGACTCGGGGGCCGGTGTCTACTTAGAATCACTGAAAATAACAAGATCATACCGCTTGTCGGATTTTATCAGCGTCTTCAAGGCGAAACTACTGGCAATTCGAAAGATTTGCACGTAACTTGGGCGTAACACAATGCACAAAGAGAACATTGCTATCCTCATAAATAGCCATGCCATGACTCGGCTACCATATCCTCCAAACTGGTGTAGGAGTGCCGGAACGAGCTTGCCCGCTCGGGCGAACACTTCTGTGACAAAAAGAAACGAGCGTGTGGCTGAACTGGCCAGGAAGGGCTCAGCTCTGCACGACTCACTCGCGGCAAGGGTCCATATCCCGCTAGGAGCGGTTAAAGGACAAATCCACTTACAGGGGGTTAACCAACTGAGCGATAAAATGGACGATTTGACCGACTTACGATAAGATTAGAACAAAAGATCGCCTTAACAGAATCCGACCAGATATCGGCGATAACCACGGAGCATTGGCCGATTGAAGACCATGCGATCAAGCTAGGTATTCCATACAACCCCCACTGTCCCAGCTGTGGAAACGAAAATGAGAAGGAAACTCTTTCCCATTTCCTCTGCAAATGTCCGGCACTAAACCAACCATTCTTCGTCGACGACCTCAACGACATCTCGAGTAAAAGGATACGAGATCTAATCCGTTTTCTAAACTCCACAGGTGGATCACATCTCAACAACATGGTCACTCGTCATCAACCGGGTCACACGAGTGGTAACAAAAAGGCACATCCTAGACGGAGAACCGTGGTAACATGAGCAAATCAACAAGTGTGTACAAGAGAAGCGAAGGAATTTCATAAAAAGTCCGTCCAAGCTCGGAGCCTAAAATGCAATTCTTTCAACAATTGGACCTTCAGCAGGTTTTAAGCGAGTTGGTGAAGACAGCACCATTGCCCCTTGAGCAGAAGATTGACAAGCAGATTGAAACTCCTTTCGTATTTTGTCAAGACACGAACCACGATGAACACGTCTGGACAGCCGACTACAAAAGCTGCGATCTAGGACTGAAGAATATCCCCATTTGAAGAAAATGCGGTCCAAAAGGAGAAAGATCTACTCCTGCTATGCTTCATAGAAGTCTCTGACTGAAGAATTCAAAAACTTCTTCGACAGGCCTATCAGTTAGTATAGGCGACGACCTTAACGCATGGCACATGAATCGTAGTATCGAAACAGACCAAAACCCTTAGGGGAAGACTCAAAAGACTTCTCAACCATTAACTCCAATCGATTCCCGAAGACAACAAAAGACTTTTTATGATTGTCCATAGTAGCTCAAGCCCGTCCTCCACTACCTGTCTGATTGAATAGACAAAAGTGGTCTTATCTGAACTTAGTTGGGATTCAAAGCCTTTAAACTTCAATTTCCTTCCATATGACATGATATCTGTCATCTCTCTTTGTCTCGTTTCCAACTTTCTGTGCAAAATGTCATGACAGCTCATGGTCTACCTCAACATTTATGCAGTAAAACAGAACGCGATTTTCATTGCTAAAAGCATCGTCTCGTTAAATGAACACACACGCGCTACATATGAAAGAAAAAAAATAAAAAAATTACGTCATGAAGCACCAGAAATACGCCCTTAAAATACACGCATCATGTGATTTTTCATGGATTTCCATACCAAATAAAACTGAAACAAGGGGCGTTTCGATACAGCAAAAGTTTAAGGTCCACATTGGATGGATCATGGAGTATGATACAATGGAACATGATGCATGGAGCTTACCTCTCATTGTTCGTTCGAAAGACCTTAACTGTAATTTGCATTTGAATGAAGGGCATGTTTGACAGAGCCAGAGCAATCAAGTCATTCAAGAGGACCATCAGCGGCAGAGAAGAAGTCTCTTCTTCCTTCCACCGCCGCTACCGTGTGGAACATATCGCAATGGGGTTCCTTTGGTGGACTTTGGAAATGAAAAACAAAACATCGCCCATGGCGTTGACATATGGTGTTGCATGCGATTTATCAAAATCGTTTATCGGCGCGGAGGAGAAGGTCACTTACAATAAGAGAGACCGACCGACCGAGTTCCATGAGACTGTTTGCTTGCTTCTGGGCATTTTCGTCGACGTTTTGTGGGGATGTGATGATGATGCACACACAAGATGATGCTAGTGTGTCTTGTGTCTTGTATTTCTTTGGCCTTCCGATGCCTATATTATGGTTACAAAGTTGGCTGCAGATGGGAGATGAAAGAGAATGTTTCCTTTTGCCTTGTAAGTGTCAGGCTCAGACATCAGGTTGTGTCAAGGCTGAGTTTCTTTTTGTTTTTTTTTTTTTTTTACATTGAAAGTCCTTGACAAATTACCAACAAGCTGGTGTTTTGGTTTGATGCCACGAGGGTGATAAGGGCATGCGAAGTAATTTTATACAGTGGATCCGACTTTTTTTTTAGCACGTTTGTCCCAGACAGACCGGGCAAAGACTGCAACAGTCGATATAACGATGCAGTTTAACTGCTTTTCCCCGACTTTCCACAGTTTACCAAAGGGTAGCCCTTGATTTCCAATACTCAAAAGGTACCTAGAGTCTTTTACGTTGAGTCCAAGCACTTTAGATTATATTTGTTTAAGGTTAGGTTAACCTCGTGCTTAAAGGTATGGAACTTCAGTTCACAGAGCATGCCAAGTACTTGAGGCATTCTTTGTCGACGATTTTCTGATCAAACTACAGACGCGTTAGCCACATGTGGTTCTACCACTGATGCCTCCCTTGCGGAGTCAGTCTGCTCCCCGATGGGACTCATCAAGGGCAACATTTTCTAACGCTTTTTCTCTATTTCCAACTCTAGGTCGAAAAGTCTTGCAATCTGTGCCATATACAGACAGATTTGGCCCGCCTACAATAAAAACAGAACGAATGACCAATGCTCCTGGATGTGATTGACGGATGGGGTGCACTTGGAATAGGCTTTCAGTTAATCCTCTTAAAACTGAAGTTCCTCTTTTGACTAGAAAGAGGAAGCTGACTGGACTGAATCAGCGCTCAAAGGCGTCAGAGATCCACTCGCCAATGAAGCGAAATATTTAGGAGTAATCTTGGATTGGAAACTTATTTAGTCGAAACACGTCAAGTCTAAAGCGACTTGATGGCATTACCCTTTCTGGTAGTTTAAGGGTACTTTTTGCAAGACATGGGGCTTACCACCGAAAAGAGTTCTATGGCTCTATAAGGCGATTATAAGACTCTTCTTAGCATATGCGTCGGTTGCCTAGTGGAATAAGCTTTATCGCAAAAATTTTACTGCTCTTTTCATTTCACTCCAAAGAACTTCTTGTCTAGGCGTCAGCGGGGGCTTTTCCCAGCACGTCTGGCTATACTCTTACACTTGATGTTCACGTCATGGAAACAATCAGAGCCATCTTCCGTTAAAAAACCAAGTGATTTCTGATATAACACACACTGGAGTTCTGAGGACCTTGTTCGAGGAATATTCTTCGACTTAAATCTAAGGGATATACCATCTGACGCAATGGTTCCGGAAGTTTATAGATTCATGGTCGACTTTCCCTGTGCACAGGATTGATGGCTCCAAGACCAGTGAGGCCTGAGGTGCTGAAGTCCAACGGAGAATTGCGCAATACTTCTGGCTGGGAGCTGAATTATGAAAACAAAGTGGAGGGGATGGGAATATCTGCTTCTGTAGCGACAGTCAGGCTGCACTTAAGGCCTTGCTCGATCCTCTTACTAAACCCAAAATAGTTGAAGAATACAGGACTTGATTGAATTTTGTTGGAGAACTGAATTTCCTAAGCCTGTTCTGGGTCCCTGGACACAGCGAGATTACCGGAAATGAGTTATCCGATGAACTGATTTCGGCCCTAAAACCACGTTAGGTTTGCCCGTATCTTCGGTTGGGGCTTCAATCGATGGTTGGGTTTCTAGGTAACAACAACTTTAGGTAGCATGACACTCTAGGAAGTAGGCATATTAAACAGATACTTTCCCACGGCTGTAAGAAGTCCAACATCGTCTTGTTCACTCTTAGCTGAAAATACTGCAGACAAGTTGTTGCCGTTATTATAGGACACTTTGCCTCTGCCAAACATCAGAGCGCTCGGAAATATTTTCCCGAGTATCTCTGGCGGATTTCTGCTATATAGCACTACAACAGGCACGCGAAAAAAGGAAGGGACTCAATCCTGGGACCCAACCTCTAGAACATTTCCTTGGCATCCTTCGCATGGAGATGCCCAACAACACTTTCTTGATAGGGTATGCAGGTGATATCGTCGCGATGATTACAGCAAGCGCAACACCGTTAGTGTGCAAAAAAAACAACTCAACCAAGTTATGAGACGGGCACATCTCTGGATGGAAGAACATGGTCTACGTCAGGCCACAGAAAAAACGGAGATAGTCCTTCTGACTAGGAAAAGGATCCCGACTATCGTCGACTTCCAAGTTGGGTCTAAGGTGATGACCAGCACGGAAACAGTACAGCACCTGGGGCTAG
This sequence comes from Criorhina ranunculi, assembly GCA_951813785.1. NCBI lineage: Eukaryota > Metazoa > Arthropoda > Insecta > Diptera > Syrphidae > Criorhina > Criorhina ranunculi. The sequence continues at coordinate 36,384,029 of OX638382.1, read as the reverse complement.
CTATTAATACGAAGCTCACTTTCTGTGAACTTCTGTGAGCTGCGAAGATGTCGCTGAGCAGACTAATGGCAAACGTAGGTGGTCCCAAGGCCAGCAAACGAACGCTTTCTATGACAATTTATCACGCCATTCTCCTGTATGGGTGTGGAATATGAGCTGATGCACTGCGACAAGAGAAATACAGGAAGCAAATGGCGGCAATATAGAGACGCACGAGCTCTACGAGTCGGAAGATCATACCGAACGGTCTCTGAACCTGCCATCATCGTAGTTGCGACCTCCTGGGGGCAGAAAATAAGTATGTCTACGACAAAAAGACGGAAATTGGAGTAGAGGCGGCAATAGAAAAGGCAAAAGAGCTCACCAAACATCAGTAGCAAGATAAATGGAGCTCAGAAAACAGAGGGGCGATGGACCTCGAGACTGATCCTCAAACATTGCTGAATGGAAGGGACGGAAACACGATGAGGTAAACTATTACGTCACCCAGTTCCAAACCGGATTTGGGTACTTCAACGTGTACTTCAACAAGAGGGGCAAAATAAGTAATCCAGCTTGTCAGTATGGCGACTCTCAAGCGGACGACAGAAACCACACGTTCTTTGCCTGCAGCAGATGGAAAGCTGAAGGAGGAACACTAGAATCAGTGATTAGCAAGCTAGCCTCGGACAACATAGCCGCGAAAATGTCAATGAGCGACCAGAATTGGAATCGAAAAAAGGTACTCAAAACGAAAAAAAGAAAGAGGAAGACCAAACGTACCCTCATGAAGCTATATAAGCATGATGAAACCCTGACCGGCAAGAAAGAGTCAACCCGCAACAGGAGAACAAAAAAATGAAAAAGCCAGTCCCCTAGTGGGGAAAGAAAACGACATCACTCTGAAGTAATGCCAAAAGCGGTCCCGCAGTGTATGATGTCAATGTGAAAAGGGGTTAAAGGTAGGAAGAAGTCCCACACTACTTGAAACAAAGCGGGACTGTTTCTCATGCGCATAAGAGTTTCTCCACCACCCCCTAGGGGCAAAAAAAAAAAAACATCCCAACGGGTTAGGTGACCATGGTGGTTGCATCATCGCTTGTCACGCTGAAGGTTCCTGGTTCGAATCCCGATGACAAAAAAAAATCGATCGACTGCGAAAAAAGCTGACTTCAACTCTACTGCTAGGCATAACACTGGCAGTGGAAGTGTTGATCGTTCTTATGACATCGGGATGTTCGAAAGAAATACTGTGAATTATAATCAATGGCAACAGTACCAAAAATTCTCCCCAGTCATTCTGGACACCAACCTCAGAGCAAGAAGACTAAAACCTAATACCACCTGATTTTCAAAAATTACTTCACCAACACTAGCGCTATGTGAATAGCATGATAAGGGTATGCTATGCATAACCCCTTTAGTACTAGTGACACCAGTATCTGTGACGCTTGTAGAGAGAGCGATGTCACTGCGGACTATGTGATTGTCCTGCCTTTGATCGCATCAGATTGCCGATTTTTGGGATTGATGTGATGAGTGCTGGTTACCCAAACTCCCTATCACTTAAGCTCTTGCTCGACTTAGCTTTTAGTCCTCAACTTCCTTGCTACCAAGGCTCTGAACGAGTGCTAAAAGACTCAGAAAGACGATGAAAACACAGTTAAAGAGTTGTACCTCCAGGATGGACCTGTTTTTGTGTCTAAGTGCTCCAGTGTGGTGTTCCAAGTCACCTCTTTGTAGGTTAGGTTACATTTTAGATTCAAAGATGCCCTAGTTAACAGATATGTCAACGGCTGCTGATTCATGGTGGAAGCCTTATGATTACGGTGTTGCTAAATGATTTTAAAGCCGATGTTTCCCTTGTAATCTTTATCGACAAAGACAACATGCATTCAAATACCTAACACTTAGCCCCGCTTAACCTTCCACATCAACTGACCCAATCTTCATCTAAGTAATCCAAAGCGACACCCCTATCGAACGATTCAAATAAAACCGGGTCACCGGTGTAGAAAAACAAATCTAAGCCAAAGAAACCTTACACCTTCCCCACTTTTTTTTTTTTTTTTTTGTCGTCCATCAGCTAAGGTAGCACCTACCTAAGCAATTGTTTATGGGTAACGTTCGATTTAATAATTCAAAAACTTTTGCTTTCTAACATTATTAAGTTATTAAGACCGAATGAGCACCGACAACAACAACAACAATGAAGAAGAACGAGCATCAAAAGTGGAAACAGAGGAGAAGCGGGGGAAAAAAAAAACTGAAAAGTGAAAGAAACTTTCGGCGTTAAAAAGTTTTTAATTAGAAATCTCCAAAAGCGTGGTGCGATGATGGCAATGGCACCCCGGCTATTGATTAAATTGTGCACGGCACTTATAGTGAAATCTAAACTGTCCAAGTTTTTCGCTCTAAGAAAACTGAATCTGAATCTGAAGAGCGCTCAATGATTGTGTAAATAACGACGAAACCTGCTCGGTTGGGTGGATGAAGAGGACCGATTTGGATGATTGGAATGTAAGTGGCATCAATGGTGTGGTGGTGGGTTGGAGTTGCTAATTATTTTTTTTATTTTTTTATTTAACATGACGGGGAGAGGGGAGAAGTTCATGGATTTAGATCGAATGGAAGTGGTATAAGCAAACACTCGATTCAATTTAAGAAGAAGATGCGATGTAATCCCTTATCACTGGGAGGGGGACATACATAGGTTGAGTGGGGATACACTTAGGCCCATTTTGATACCACAAGAGAAGCTTTTTAATGACAAGTTTGTCATGCCTCCTAGGAGGTGGTACCGTGAAAAAATGTTTGGTGGTTTTAAGGATCGAACCTGTGTCCTCTCGCTTAGCAGTCTGACGCACTATCCCCTAAGCCACGATGACCTTACAGGAAAAAAGACTCTAGTTAACCATATCGATGTAAGCCCTTTCCTGTGTCGCACTAGGTACAGAACCAATGGGACCCTACGGCAAAACTCTAAAATTTTAAAAATGTCGAGCCTGGCTAGGTCGTTGAGGTCATCAAAGAAGTACTCTCCTCGGTAAGGTTGGACGGCTGTCCCCTCTGAGCAGGAACCCACTTAGGCCAGAACGAAGGCTCAATGTGATCCGGATAACCGGCATCAGAAACCTCACATGTAGAATTTACTTGGAAGAAGGATTCAAAACTGTGGGTAACCGTATCTCGGAGTAAACCCTTTCCTGTGCCGCACTAGGTACAGAACCAATGGGACCTTAATACGAAACTTTAAAATTTTAAAAATGTCAAGCCGGGCTAGGTCGTTGAGATCATCAAGGAAATACTCTCCTAGGGTTTTCTTCTTCTTCTTCTACCTTGATAGGGCAGGGCAGGTTCAAAAAAGTTATGTACAGTGCCCCCCGGATAGTTGCTTTAAGAGTTTTTCTGATTCATTTAAGAGGGGAAGTTACTTATCCGTACCCGCTTACATTGCAGAACATTTTTTGGAACCTGAAATGTTTAGTTAGCAATGCGGGTTGCGCAACTAAGCGAGGTAGTACTTATCCGGGTATAACTGTAACCGATTCTTCCTTCTCTTCGTCTCTGTAGCTTCTAATGGCATGCCAGCCTATTAGACAATGCTCTGTAAGAGCTCCTACTTAATAATTTACTTAAAGTGACGCCCAAGTCTGGGGTGGACTTGGGCCTCAACCAGCAAGCGTCTCCAGCCAGGGCTCCTACTATATTTCCTATTCGTGGACAAAAATCTTTCCGTTCTCCTCAAAGCCAGGTTCGACCAGATCTGTTTCGACAGATCTTTTAGCTTCGGTATCGAGGCGAGAATTTATCAATTCTAGAGAGGCAGGCGGTTCCCCTCCATTTTCAAAAAGGGTCCAACCTGCGCCTTCCTTTGCTAGTCCTTCCTCTGTGCAGCTACCCGGAACATATGTGTCCTGGAACCCAGCACAAGGAAATATCGCATCTGCCAATGATCCCATTAAGAGACCTGTGGCATTGCTTTACCAACTTGAATTGTACTGTTTGTAGTTCCAAGGCTTTTATCGTTGCCTAACTGCCTATCGCTATTGGAAGCCAAGCTGCAGCTTCTCGAACTGACGTAATTTCCGTCTGAAATACACTACAGTGATTGGAGAAGACTCCTGCTCCCGTACCATACGCTATTTTATATCCATCTGTGTATATCTCTATCGCAGATTCGTCTAAGACCTCTCCAGATTCCCAATCACTTCCGTCCGTAGTACGGATACGAAGGGATACTAGACGATCCCTGAGTAGCCCATATTAACACTGAGCAACTTATTTAGGTGGCGCTACTATTCGATATTAACCTGGGTCTCAACCAACAGTTAGCCCAATCCTTAGCTAACCGCCTCCAATTAAACACTTCATGTTGTTTGAGGTCTCCCTCTATATGTGCACTTCACCTTAGGCGAGGTATTCCCCTACTGGGTTGTGTCCCTCCGGGTTAGATTCGAGGACTCTACTTTGGTGTTCTCAAGCAACCAATGCGCAGTCGATGTTTTGTAGGTACACCTTGCATAATTCTCCTCCAGAGCCCGTGAACGCAAATGTGACTCGAAGCGATCAAGGGTATATTCATCCGCCTTTCAAAGACCTTGTTACCGCGCTAACCCAAGGAATGACACCACCATTCTGTCACTAACAAACGACATGTCCTTATTTAGGAAACCTTTATTATTTGCACCTAAGTACGTAATGTCACTCCATAATCATCATTTAGGTCAGTATACTCGGCTTAAAACCGCTTTGTCCTTATTTTAACGGTTATACGACGCTCCTGCTCCTGAAAAGAGGTCAACAGTCATAGAAAAGAAAAAAGAAAACCATCTCTATCTCTCTATTTAAGTTTTGATTGCAGTTGCATCCGGGAAACAATAGTTGGACGGATGGTGTAGGCACATTCATATGCCTAACTCGACCTACATTCCCGTTGTATATCCTAATCAGCGTACAAAAAAAGTAAACTTCCATGCAAATGAGACTAATTTTGGTGGGAAATTCGGCCAAAAGTTTTCAGTACACGAGTGTACGAGTGTATCCTAGGCCAGGGTTCTTGTACATAAATTACAGAAAAAGACGTGTATCCTAGGCAGGGCATTGTGGATAGTAGGCCATAAATATTGGATTATCTTGCAACGATGTTTAAGAATAGGTTCTACTTTAAGGCGCACATTGTACATAACCTTTCCGAATTCTACTTTTGTGTTAATCCTTTCAAAGTTTTGCAGAGGAGACAGACAAGATGCATCGTTAGGGTATCAAAGGTTGAGAATGTGGTAAAAAGCGCCAAAGACGGCAGTCTTCCCCCACCAGGTCCTAAACTTTAATCTCCAAAAAAAAAAAATTAACAAAGTCCCGCAGATGCATATCGACTTGGTCACGAAGGCCAAGAAACTGATGTTGATCATGGCCTATTTCAAGAGTGGCTTCCAATTGTTCTAAGATGGCGCTGCAGTACGAACGAGTATGGTCCGCGAAGTTGGATGGGCACTTACTTACTTCTCAGGCCGCTTTCCATCCTTCACGGTCCCGGACAAGCTGCTTCCAGTTAACTAGACCAAGGTTTCTAGCTTCCACGATTGCCTGATCTCTAAACCGAAGGTTCGGTCTCCTTTTTCTTCGTTAGCCAGGTAGCTAGGATTCGAAAATCCTCTTAGCTATACCATCCTCGCCCAGATGCTCGTTGTGGCCAAGCCTGTGGAGTTGACGAATTTTTTGCTTTCCGGACTACATCCACATCCACATGAATTCTTTTGTGCCTTATCTAATGAAAAATTTTGCTTGCTACCACCAAGGGTCACCCCCAAAGAATCAGGGATTGGCATGAATTATTCTTTGTTAGACCCTTACTACCTCAAAGTTGAAAGCTGTCCACTGCGACTTTCTGTCCAATTTGTCGGCATGAAACGCTTGTCAGCTAGCTTTGTTGACTTAAAGTTGCGATATTGCCATCTTGTAAGGTTGAACACGTTTGAATGTGTCTTTCGTCGCTTAACAGTCTAATGAAGTGCTCTTTCCAGATTGTCAGCATCCACTGCTTTTCTTCAAGCTTTCGTAACCTTGGTATCGTATTGCTGTTCTTTCCAGCGTTTGCAAAGCACCATTCTTTAAGGATGGATAATCACTAGGCTGTGGTCAGTTAGACTCGTTAAGATTTGCCTGGTCTGGAGTGTGTCACATTTGTCCTAAGTGATATAAGTCATTGTTTGATTCTGCTAGCTTGTTCTTCCATCTTTTCGCCGTCAGACCATACGACGTCCATATTTCTCAAGACGCAGCAGAGTGAGACCTAGAAGCTGTAGATTACAGCGACTTTATTCAGCTGTTTAGTGGATGTTGTCAGCATGACTTAGTTCCATTAGAATGCCATTTGTGAGGTACACAACGATCCATTGCTGTCGGAAGCTTCCTTGGTGTCTAGGAAGAATGCGAGAGTGGACAATTTGTGAGGAAATGAGTTTGTTTACGTTTTTTAAAGGAAATTCAGTGTCTCGTCATCAATGCACCTACTTGCAAGCAATCCTTCTTTCTTTGCAGCAAGGTAGACCACAGAGCTGTTTGACCTTTGTTGTCATACTTCTGACCCCTTTAGAGGCGTCAAAATTCCTCATCGAGGGAGCCTTGGAGAAGTCTCTTTCTAAGTTTGGCATTTATGCTTACTGTAGGATTTTGTAGATCTTGACTTGACAATGGCTGGTGACTCTTGGACAGTAGCTGTTACACAGCTAGATAAGATTTTATAACGAGGTGAGACTTAGTCCCTTATCACTGCGGCCACAAGTGGGCCTATTGTGGTGTTCTCTTCTTTAAAGCTCCTCCATGAGGCCAGAGTGAGCAATGAATCTGGCGATGTCTTTGGATGAAATATGCTATCCACTTGTACGACTTTCTCTTAAAGTCTTGCTATAACTTGTCTGCGTTCTTACTGAGACATCCTTAGATGCGCGATGTCACACGGGACTTGAGATTTAGACTCGAAGATTCCAACATGTGTCACCACTCGAATTCTACCCTAAAGGAGATTTTATCGCATTAGCAACTTTAGTGCTGAGCTTCTGCAAACGTTGTTTCACAGGGGTACCTGCGACTATCTCCGGGTTTTTTCTTTTTCTGACTTTCGTTTAGGATAGGGTCCATAGGTAGATGGGAGAGGGGAAACCCGATCCAGATGCCCTGTCTGAACTACAAAGTTATTTAGTCTAGACACTCAATCTGGCAATGTATGATTAAAACCTTGACTCCAGTCCAATGGATCAAATTGTGAGGACTTTGCCCTCTGGGTCAGGTACCTCATTGACCCTGCCAAAAGCGATTTCAACCCTCGACTCGCCTTTTTGAGTCAGCGGTCTTGTGGTAATCACGTTGAAATTGTGTCTTTTTACACCCTTTTCACAGACGATAGACAATTTTTTACGGGTTCTCTTGCCTTATCCCGCTTTAGGGACCCGTTCATCCTCTTTAACTCGTTTCCATTTCTCAGAAAGTGTCCTGCTTGATGTGGTTCTGCTCCTTGTTCAAACTAATAATCTCCCTTAAAAGTGGTACACGTTTCAGTTTTAGTTTTCTCTGCTCAATCAATGTGATCCTTTGTCTTCGAAAAGTATCCTTCGAATTTAAAACCCGTGATGACTTCCAATTGTTTTTTGTTGTGGAAAGTATCCTTCAACTCCATTCAATTAATGGAAAACCACAGGATTAATGTTAATCCACAGAGATATCTCTCTAGTCGACTTCAACCGAATTCCCTTTATGTCCTTCTAAATCGACAAGCAACTTGTGCGGATAAACTGGTGAATGGTCTCGCTCAGAGGGTATGCCAAACCAAAAACAAAAAAGTTTTTTTTTTCCTTTTAAATGTTTTTTTCCCTTTCTGTTTGAAGCCATCAATATAGGATACACAGCGCAGAGATGATTGTTTTTACGTGTGTCCTCGTCTACATTTACTCGCAAGTGCAATATATTCTCTATTGTGTCGCAAGGACAAAGGATTCCCATACACACAATCGCATCCACAGCATAATCTCACGTTGGGAATATTTTTAAAGCAAAAAAGGATACTATGACTGAAGCCACTGAATATGTTCGCACGCGATTAGCATGAAACAATTCCTTCTCTTCCTGGGTGCATTCTCCTTGTTTCCTTTGTTTGTGTTTTCCCCTTTTGTGTCAAGTTATTCTCACACGATTTGTGTGTGTGTGTGTGTGTGTTTTTGCAAATTTGGAAAAAGTTTTAATTTTACGAGTAATGCAAACCTAAACGGGTGCAGGATGGTGGTTGTGTCCTTTTTTTTTTTGTTCTTGTTGGTATGTGAACTTTTGTCGCCTATTGTCATTTTATAACGGTAAAAGTTCCATGAAACATGAAACACAGGACATGGAAACTTTTTTGTCAATTGCACAGTGTGCTACTATGCAAAAACAAAAAAAGGAGCACACTTCCTGAATACATGTGCGGAAAGGACACACTCAAATTGTGTTGGTGTTTGTGGCACTTATGTACGGTACGTGCTCTAGAAATCGTTTCTTCTTGCGTCTAAAAAGGGAAATCAATAAATTTATTGGATTGGATAGGCCGAGTTGATATCCGTTTTGGATTGTTTTCCTTTTCCCCTGGTCGAGGTAGGAGTGGTAGTGGAATCCTGCAGGTAAACCAGCGCACAACACATGTTAATCCCTTTGGATTTCATCAACAAAAATGCTACTCAGTCGTTGCTTGCGGCAGGGAAGCGGAAATGGAAAATGTAGTCAGGAAATGCACATGAAATTCGATTTAACTTCAAAGTACACTCAACTGTGACCTATTTTTTTTTTTTTTTGAGTTTTGTTCTCTCTCGTGTGTTGGATGTGATTGTATACATGAGTTTGTGTTGGAAGGTGGTAATCATGTATTGAGATATCTACTTCTCAAACATGACGGAAGAGAAGGTCTAAGAGAGGGTTCTCAGTGCTAGACGTCGAACTAATTAACACCAGCGGTTAGGTTGCTAAAGCAATCACACTTAGATCAATGAATTCAAAGCTGCAGGTGAGGATGGCATCTTTCCAGCACTTCTGCAGGAGGGAGCTGACATTATAGCACCCAGTCCGTCTAAGATTTTTAATTGCAGCTTAGCTTTTGGACATCTGCCAGAAGCATGGTAACGGGTAATAGTAAAATATCTACCCAAGGCGGGCAGGAATCTAGACAACAACCCGAAATCCTTCCGTCCTATAAGTCTTTCATACTCAAAAGCATGGAGAAAATCGTTGACAAACACATACGAGGAAATAAATCTACTGAGTCTGCACTTCATGACCTAGTAACCAAAATTGAAACCACGATCGATCGGAAGGAAACATGCCTTGTTGCCTTTCTAGACATCCAAGGAGCTTTCAATGACACGTCATATGAGTCCACATTTAGGGCATAAAACAATATGAATGGATATGTTCACATATCTGCAGGTGGATTATTTTCATGCTCGCTTACAACAAGAGGTTGCCCACAAGGAGTCCTCTCGCCTCTCCTCTGGTCCTTGGTAGTCAACAGCCTCCTTCAGTCCCTAAAAACTCAAGGCATAGAAGCTGTGGGCTACGCTGATGATATTGTGATTATCGTCAGAGGAAAATTTTAAAGCACTGTTTCGGAAGGACTACAATACGCACTATCCGAAGTACAGAGATTGTGTATTAACGAAGGGCTCTCTGTAAACCCTAAAAAGATAGTAATTGTTCCTTTTACAAGAAGGAGAAAGCCTAGTTTTCTTTACTATTTGGCGAAACTATCCCATTTTCTCAAGAAGCCAAATATCTGGGAATCATCCTGGACAGCAAAATATCCTGGAACCCACAGATTGAAAAACTAACCAGCAGAGCTACCATATCACTATAGACCTGTCGCCGAATCTGCGTGGAAAACGAGGGAGTACAACCCAAAATGATACTCTGGCTTTATAAACTGACCGATGTTCTCGTACACAAACGTAGTCTGGTGGCCAAAAACGCGAAATTAGAACGCGTCCAACGCCTATCCAAAACCTGCATGGCAGGATGCATTCGCACAACTCCAATTGCTACACTCAATGTCATCTAAGGACTACCACCACTACAAAATGGAACCCAAACTAGGCATCCATCGACTTTTTCATTCAAGCAACTTCGACCCAAAGTCCTATAGAGGAGGACACTTAACTTTCTTCAGCATGCCTCCAGACGACATGCTACCCGAATATTGCTTCGACAAAAACTTCTCAATAGTTATCCCGTCGAGAGAGGACTGAGAGAACCACAAACACCAACCATCACCTTCTGACCTCGCTTGGTATACGGACGGATCCAAAATGAAAACAGGTAGGTACTGGTTCCGGAATCTTTGGAGATTCATCAGATGCGAACTTCTCAGTCAGCCTTGGTGAATTCGCGTCCATATTCCAAGTCGAAGCCGATTCTTTCCCATCAATCAATATGTGAGGCTCAATCCGTCCCCTCACATCATGGGGAAAATCATATTCATCTTTTTAGACAGTCAAGCTGCCCTAAAAGCGCTCGACTCGCCTGTCATCAAATCCAAACTAGTTCTAGAAACCCGCAATGTAATCGTGGACCTTGCTTTGAACAACATGGTCATCCTTCACTGGATTCCTGCAAAACCACTATGATTTGCGGGCAATGAAAAAGCCGACTCTCTGGCAAAAGACGGCACGATAACCGAATTCTTTGGACACGAACCGTTCTGTGGGGTAAGCAAATCACTCTTCGCAAGACACGCAAAGGGTCTTTGTATACAAGAATCTAGAGAAGTCTGGCTCAACACACCAGGGCAAGTATGTTTAAAGATGCTATTCCCTGTACCGTCACAAAGGAAATCAAATTTCATTGTGAACCTCGAAAGGAGGTACCTTTAAGCACTAATTGGATTCCTCGGCGGTCACTGCCACCTACATCGCATGAACCTTGCAACAGATTCTAGCTGTAGAATCTCTGCCTTGACAGTGAAGAGACCTCTCTACACATCTCAACGGAATGCCCAGCTCTCTTCCAACTTAGAAAGAGAATTTCTCGGCAACGAAGTCATCCCTACGGAACAACTTGCTCCAATCCACCCAGAGAACATCCTTAACTTCCTAACATCCTCTGGGGTAAAACAATTCATCTGAGAACACTAGATAAGGCTAGAAACTGCAGTGCCAAGGGCTGTGAACAACCCTCCCGATACCATAAAAATAATGATTGATCAATGAAAGGTCCGTTCTTGTACCACATGGGTCTTAGAGCGGTTCTCCTTACCCACTCGTTAAACCAATTGCAACTTCTGATGTAGGGTAGGAGGTTCCTAACAATCTTCGTTTATCAGATTGCCTATGTCGTTGTAGTGGAACGACAAGTTCTCCGGTGGTACCTATGGAGGTATGCACTTGAAACCTAGTATGTGTTGGCAACCTTCATCTGACTCGAACTTATCTGGTCGTACAATGTTGCCATTAGAGACGCTGCATTGAAAAATTCCACGAAAACCATCGTTGTTCACACAAAATTCAGGAAAAAATCATTCAAAAGCTCCTGAACTCACCATATAAATACCTACCGTCCCAGCGTCGACTCATAATAGAAGTGCGCACTTATCGCTCGCTCAAGGTTTCAATACAAATCCTCCACGTCCTCTTTTTTCCTTGGAACTTGTATTCCCTTGAAACTACCTCAAACTTTAGCTTTTATTTAACGCATCGCCAAGCACGCTTCCCAATCGATATTCTCATTTCCAATTTCGTTATGAAAATCACGTAGCTAGATACATCAGTCTTCTATGAGGGGGCACAATCTAAATACGATTCAATATGTTCATCCTTTCAATCTTAAACGCCATATGACAGTGATATCACCATCCCCCAGGAGGAATACCGGTTCCATCTTAGTCAAACTTAATTTCCAATCCAACGACTCGGAGAGAGAGAAGGAGACAAGCATGAGGGAATGAGGAGACGGATTGGAAGGAAACAAGCAGAAATGTAATTTATTTCACTTAATTCCAATCAGTCCCTGTGCGTGTGGACCTAAGTATTTAAAAGGAAAACGAAATGAAAACAGATAAAAACGGAAACACACCTTAATATCGCTTATCGAATAGATATCCTCTCCAGTCACACACATAGACACAGAAGGGGCGCGCAGGAAACAAACCGGCATTAATCTTTTTCAAACAAAAAAAAAATGAACAAGACATCCGGACACAAGAGAACGGGAGAGTGAGGATAATGACGACGAAGACAGGACAACGAGATGATCCCTCGAATTAATTTGCATAATAAGTTGTGTGTCAAGTGATTTTTGTGGTAAATCTACACCAGCGTCGACTCTGAATGACTCCTGTGGTGCCTCGATGTGCTCATATGTCGCGTTGACAATTATTTAAGTTTTTTTTTTCTGTGAAACAGCAGGATTATGCGGGTTTTGTGGAGACAGAGAGACTCATAGGCAGACGGACATGAGAAAGGGTGTCTCTACTAAAGTCTCGCCCTTTGTTGAGTTCTGTCAGAGAGTTTACCCCTTTTTTTGTGCTTCACAACACCCCTCCATGTGAAATTAAATTGTTCACCCATGTGTGCACTAATATGTCTGCATGACAAACACATTGCAATATGCAGACAGTGGTGTTGAAAAGTTCGTAAACACTGTCACGGTACTTCAAGAAGACAAGTGTAAGTGTGCCTGCAGCAGAACCTTTGGAAAGAAGTGGGGACTTCAACCAAATATGACTTTTTACACAGCCGTTGTGCGTCCAATTCTCACCCTGAGGTTGTAGCCTTTGCTCAACGTGCTCACGAAACTCGAAAGGCTCCAAAGAACAGCCAGTGAAGGCAAGACGGGCTCATTGAGGTCGGCCTCAAGAGATGCCCCAACAAGTGCAATTTACAGCACAGTCAGACTCAAAGAATCTGGGTGCTGGACTGCACGGCTACAGCAACAGCCTAGACTCGTTACCAGACATAGTAACGTTCAAGAAAAACTTCCATGTAGGACTGCCCCACCAGAGCTCAGTAGAAGACGAAGTAGTGAAGGATTTTGACTTAGGGTTGGGGGTGGTGTTTACTGGGAATCACTGAAAATATCACGATCATACAGTTCGCCGGATTTTGCCAGCGTCTTCCAGGCGAAGCTACTGGCAATCCGAGAAATTTGCGCTCAACTCGGGAGTGACCAAACGCACAAACAAAACATCCTCATAGATGACCAAGCCGGTGTCAGAGCTATCGACTCGGCTACCATATCTTCCAAACTGAAGCAGGAATGCCGGAAGGAGTTTGCCCGCTTTAGCGAACACTTCAGGCTAACGCTACTCTTCGTTCCAGGGCACAATGACATAAAAGGAAACGAGCGTGCAGATGAGCTGGCCAGGTAGAGCTTCAAATCCACAACACAACCTACTTTCCGTTTCCGTCACCGACAAAGTCCCAACATAAGGCAGAGAACCAACAAGTAAACAAGTGTAAACAAGTGTGTGTGTGCAGGTGTTTTCTCCGCCTTCCAGACTCTTCGAGTGCTTTCCAGGCCGAGTGCTCTATTCACACACCACGTCCTGTTAGTAGAACAGGAAACTATAACGCTGGCAAACGCTCAGTGTAACATCACACTCCTCTGGGTTCCCGGCCACAGTAATCTAGAGGGGAAAGAGAGAGCCGACACGCTGGCTCAACCTTTGATGTCACTCTTGCAGAGTCAGTCTGCTACCCGATGTGATTCATCTCTGCTGTTCCCCGACTTTAAACTCACACTGTTTGTAACTTTTAAGCACCACTGTATGCAGAAAAGCTCTACACAGATCTCTAAGTATCATCAAACGATTTTCCGAAAGCAAAACAAAGTGGCAAAGTGGTAAGGATTACCTCGACACAAGCACACACTCTCATCCAGCTTATGTGTCGACATATCTACGTATCCGTTATAATTCCCAAAGAAAATAGTGGATAAGCAACAAAACATCCACCAACGTACAACGACAGATATGTCTCTCCACCACTTAATGAGAAAGAGACAGTGACCGAGAGTCAGATTGGTAAGGGGGTTCAATGTCCACCCCATCCTTGGTGTGGTGTTTTCTTTTTTGTAAGAGTTGCGGTCACAACCAATGTACACAGGATACATTGAGAGAACACAAGGAAAAATAATCCAAAGATGTACATACACACTCGACATTCTGCTGCAAAATGAAAATCCTCCAACTTTTGGGGTTCAATGGATTGCCTCGCCACAAAGGTCATTGCAATAGATATGAGCTCGAGTAGGGTTTATGGACACACTCGACATCATTGTCTCCATGTGTATGTGTGTGTGGTTATGTAAATTTCCACTCCTGATGCGGAATTTTATGCAACGAGATTAGAAGGACCGACAAAAGAAAGCCAAACGAACGGCATACCTCAAGTTGAGCAATTAAAAGTTATTGCAGTCCTATGTGGCTGTCAGATACCGAGTCTAAATGTCACTCTCGAAATTTTATACCGTCTCCTGAGAGAATGAGCACTAATGTACGGTTGAAGGGATGAAAGTGACCAAACTAAGCGACAATGATGGATGCGACACAAGGATGATGTCGCGGACAATGAACTCACGAAACTTTTAATCGTTTCACAGTTGAAAAAAACTTTTGAAAATGAATCCAAAATTTGGCAATGCCAGCGTTAAATGTCGCATGTGTCAAACTTTTTATGAACATTAAGTGGTTAGCGAGGTATTCTGCCAGAGCGACAGTTGACAAGGGTGCAATGATGGCGTACGATGAAACTGATTGAAGGTGGCACTACCACTGTGATATTGCAGTCGAGCCAGAACTGAAGACACAAAACAACAATGTTCAGGTCAAGAACTTCTGCGGAAAAATGATCCCGATACAGATGAACAAATGAGAGCACACACGACACAAAAACCATTTGTATGTCAACTTCAACATTCTAACCCTCGCCAGAGGAAAGAGCGATGCTGCAAGGAGACGTGCTATCACTATCAGATGCACCATGATCACATCATCAGCACCTGCACACATGCACTTTAGTCTATATGTGACACTTTATCGTTGTCAAGCCGTTAAGACGGATTTTTCTAAGAAAGACTACAAAATTCCACCCCTAGACCCTAGACACTAGACTGCTCATAAACACCATAGTAGATGTCATAACGGGACACTGCACCATTGGTGGAAACAATTCTCCACCTTCTCTGCACATGTCCGGCCCTCTCAGCTCGAAGAGCATACTTAGAAGCCAACAGCTGACATCAGCATGGCATCAGCCTCCAGTGCTTCAAAGCAAGGTCTAGTTAGTTCTGCTGGTAGTATTTTTGGTTGAAGTACAGATCCATGTACCAAGGACCTTACCTGGTGTAAGTGAGGTTGCAACTTGCGGCCTGCCAATCTAACCTAACCTATAGACCCCTCGGTCATTAATGAGAATCTGTGGACTACAGTCTTCTATGAAACAAAATGGCAGGGAGAGTGAGCTGAAAAGAGTGAAATAGATGGAAGGAGACTAGAGGTATATAGATGTGTCCTGTGGGGCTCACTTAAGCTCAGAGCCCATTGTGATGCAACTATTCCCCCTAAGACACAAGAGAAACGCTACCTCCAAAGTGACGAAGTTCTTCGTGGGACATTGCATCCTAGACAAGCTTGTGCACGGGATTAGTTGGCGCCACATTTTGAGGGAAAGGAATGTAGTCGTATTGACAGATGGCTCCAAGTACAGGTGCTGGAGTCTTTGTGGTAAGCGACACCATTAGACTGCACTTTTTTGCAATTTTTGGTACCGATAATCAGGCTGTGTTTAAAGTCTTGCTCCGTCCTCTTACGGGATCCAATATAGTTCGAGAATACAGGACTAGAATGAATTCGGTGGGAAGACTGAAACTTCTAATCTTTGTCCAGGTCCTTGGACACAGGAAGATTGCCGGAAGTGAAGCCGTGTTAGGTTAGCCCGTATTATCACATCACATCACCACTATCTGTCACACTTGTTGAGAGGCCGACGACACTGCAGAACACTTCCTATGTGATTGTTCCACATTTGCTGACATCATGTGCCAGATTTTTGGTGCTAATGTGTTGAGTGCTGGTAACCTAAGCCCCTTATCTCTGAAACTCTTACTCGAGTTTGCTTTTGATGCTCAATTTCCCTAGCTAACAAGACTCAATACGCGGATATGTACTCCCCCGCTTATCTGCGTAACCCGCATTGCTAACCAAAAATGTCAGACTCCAAAAATGCTCAGCAATGTAAGCCCCCTTAACTGCTCAAATAAATCAGAAAAACTCTCACGGTAGCTATGCGGGGAGCACTGTACATACATACATACGTTTGTTAGGATACCCTCGTACGGTTACAAGAGTCAACAGTAGTTACCACGACTCAATGGCCTCAAGGTATGATATCTCTGCTCCAAAAAATCGGTAGGAATCTGTTTTACAAAAAGTAACGCTCTTAGTCGAAAGTCCGATCAAGGAATTTGTCCTAGGTCTACACTCTACACTAATCATGTCAGCGTTGACGCTAGTCACTACAAGCATACCTCAGGGTGGTCATAAAAAAAAAATATTTGTCTCAACAGCCCATAGAGTTAAGACCTAGCTTCTCGCAATCATTCCTATTGTGCGGGTTATAACTATTTTTCGCACAAATGGAGGGGACCTACAGATTTAATTGGCGACTTCGAACGCCCGAAGCTCTCGCTCGAACCTGTATCACTAGCCATGACAAAGTTTTATGAGTCCTCCAGACTTTTTGAATAAGTCACACCCACGCAGTACCCATTTAATGTAGGTGTGTGAAAACTTTAAGAGAGGGACAAGAGGAGGTTCTAATCTACATTGGTTTTGAATGCTAGGGGGAATGTGAAGAGGATTGGACCAATATTGTTGGAAGTGTACTTTGTACTCGATTGCCCTGGCAATTATGAAAGAATACATCCATCAAATGGCCTTTTTCTTGTAAGAATTTCAAGGGATGGCAAGACTAACCTCAGCAACATTGAGCTGACATATCCCCACAGTAAAACGGACCCAATTGCTGAAAGATGGACTCCTGTGGATCTTTCGCCCCAAAGGCAGTAGACAAACTGTCGACAGATATCATTTGAAGAAGAGAGAAGCACCACTTTCCGCTCGAGTAACTTTCCCCTACGGAAAGATAAATAGGAAGCCATTCGTTGCATCATTAGTAAAGTTGTTAAGTCCACACGTATAATTGTTATAGAACTTGTTTTGTTTGCGTAAAACAAAATAATTGTGGGAACCTTGCGAATTAAGATGTGGATTCTGACTTGGCACCCCCACACGACTGTTGAGCTAGTCATGAGCTATACGTACTTCAAGGTTTACATTGGAACACACATTCATAATGATTTGTAAAGTTTAACGACTTTTGTCGATTCATCTTGCCATGTTATGCCTCTGAGATGTGTCATGCTATCGAGGTAGATAGGTAGGTAGAAATGGCTAGCTGGTAAGTCCTACCAGAAACACACGTAGCGCTGATGCTCCTTTTTGATACCACAACCCATGTGACCTGAGTGTTAGGTTGAGGTGGATGCCAGCTGTTGCCAGCACACTTAGACCAGTGCTATTGTCCATTGCGATGACCTGGATGTTACGTGACTAAGAGGTGTATGAAGGCCCTAATTCCAAAACCATGACTGAGCCTGTGTTCAATTTATGAATTCAAACTTCTCTGCCGAGGTTAACTTCGCTAACTGATACTTTCCTATCTACGACTTAACATCGGTAAGGCGGTTCCGTAGAACTAATTGAAACAGATTCAAATAGAGCACTGTAGCCTAAAGGAGACTTAAGTTCCATAGCTTCGACTATCTGTACCCACCGAGATGAGTTTAAGTGGTCATAAGTGCTAACAATCGATCTACCTCAGAGGAACTCAAAGATTGATGAGCTTATCCACAGCCATAGATCGATTTGAAACCTCGCTAAGGGCTTCATTAGTGTAAAGGTCCTGAAGAAACAGAGCCAAACATATATTATAACGAAGATGAGGAGGGAAAAGGGAGTTGGACAACAGCGAAGAGGTTGTTGTCCGTTTGAAGACGATGAATCGCTGGATCGAATTGTGATATTCTAACATACCGCGACTCTCAGGTGGGCAACGTAAGGGACACTCAGCTAGCTAAAAATTGAGCTGGCTGAAAGCGCTTGTTGATTGAGGCCCAGGTCCACCCCGGACTATATAGTGCCACCTTAAGTAAGCGAGTTCTAACAAGTATTCATTCCTCCGGCCTATACAAAGGTAGATGGCAGGACTGAGTCTAAGCAAAAGATCGCTTTGAACCATGTATAAAGCACCAGGTGGGGATAGCATTCGACATGTGATGTGCCACAAGAGTCAACAAAAGTTGCCGTTCCGTAGCTCAAGTGGTCAGTTAATCTTAAGCCATGCGGAGACCTAACAGCTGTCAATCTTCGACTTAAAGCACATTTCAGTGACTTGGAACAGTAAAGAAGTTGGGAATGTCAAGGTTTTCCAAAAAATACACCGTCACCGACTTGTTTGAAGCTGCTGCAAGAAGGACAGTGTCATATTTGTTCCCAAAGTGGGTAAATTCAGCGACACAATAGTTAGGGACCACCGATCAATTAGTTTGTGGTGCTTCTTGCTAAAATTTTTGAAAGAAATAAGGTCATTCTCAGTGCTGCCCTCAGTATTAAAGGGACCTTCAACATCAGTGCTGACCACATCATGCTGAGTCATGAAAACTTTGAGCCTCAAACTGCATATGATGCTTTAGCTAAATAAAGCGGTTGTAGGTTAGGTTAGGTTAGGTTAGAGTGACAGTCACACTTAGACCAAAGAAGGTCCTTTGTGATAACATACTACCCACAGAACCAACCAAAGCTTAATATGAAACGCTGGGGACTGCCTATGTTGGTATCAGCCAGTTCATTTTGAAGACTATAGAAGAAGCTGACTCCTAGAAAGGCCCTTCTTCGAGCTGGAACCAGATTTAGGCTTTAAGTCTTAGGTATGTGGACAATCGTCCCACAATAGTTCACATCAAGGCTAAACTTACCAACAGCTACCAAGAACCACTAGTTTGACTACAATTGCCGGACAGTGTTCAAAAGGAAGACATGGACAGAGGGTACGCTACACTAGGTAAAAACTGTTCAACGTTCTTTATTATATAAGCCTGCTATGCGCGAATGATGCTCCCACAGAGGAGAAAAAAAACGACACCAAAGATAGGTTCGACGAGCTCTATATCTTGTCCATATGCGCAGTACCCTAGCTAGGAAGAGAGGACATCTTTGGTCGGAAATTATAGCTTGCACGACACCACCTCCGATAAGGGATTCCGGTTAATCAACTTTGCAGCGGGATGGAACATAGAGTTCTCCTTATCAATCAACCGTCAACCAGATTGACCACATTGCGATAGACGCAAGCCACTCCTCCAGTATTATGGATGTCCGAACGTGCCGACATCGACTCGGACCACACTACCTTGTTGTAGCTAAGATACGGCTACGTACATATATCCGAAACACCGATTTAACTTCGAGAGGCTACAGTCGCATGAGATCCCCAAGTCCTTTTCCGATCGAGACGCGCTCTTCGACGAGGACTTTGTCAAAAAATGAATAAGGTTTTTTTTGGCTGTTTTAGGAGGAAAATTCTTCGGGTGAGTGGAGGAGGAGGAGGAGGTTGCACAACGAGATCGACTTAGCCAGAAAAGTGACTGAGTCAGGTAGAGCGAATGTACACCAATGCTCCGGGCCGACAAATCTTCGAATCCACTCCTGAGGGACAGCGCAGTAGAGGAAGACCGCAACTCAGATGGCGCATGCAAGTGGAAGGGGCCCTCAACCAACTTGGTGTGCGAAACTGGAAGCGTCTGCATGGCACTAACCAGCGATAAATGTTTGCAAAAATATCGATAACAGCATAGGGGTACATCCAAACGTTAAAAGAAAACATGTTAGACATATTTCTAACAAAATGATGACATTCCACATCTCTATTTCACCCCTCGAAACCGACATCCGTTTGTTCTCTTTCCGTGTACCGACGGTGCAGCCTCGCGACACGTGTGTCCACTTTTATCTCCGAAAAATAACATAAAATACACTCGACATCGATAAATAAACTCCTCGCACTGTCAACCTAACTTCCATCAGCAACTCATCGTCGTCGTTGTTGTCGGCGCCTGGTAATTATGATGATGAGAATGTTGAGGAGAAAGATGATGGTAAATTATGATGGCGGCAATCTAACTTCCTCCCACATTCCCATCTCTTCCCGTTCGTCAATTGTCTGCCAAAAAAATTAATTAGTTAATTATCTTTTTTTGCGTAAAATTCGCCAAATTTGATAGAATAACTGTTTTCGGGTGTTTCTTCCGCCTTAATTGCCGCACGCCAAATCAAGTCAAGTCCATATGTGTGTGTGTATTTTTATGACGTTTCTCTCAACCGAATCTTTGAACAAAAATGTAGGTCATCCCCTGAGGGACTATAGCTTACAGAAATTCAAATCAAAATTCGATAAATCAATCCCGTAACGGTAGATACAACACACCGACTACACACTCACACACATTCCCATTCATCCGCAGCAGCAGGAGCGCAATAAAACAACACAACACACACTTTTCTCGGAGTTCATTGCATTGTGTGGGACGCCCACAGTTTGGGAAACTCAAACCCACAAGAACCACCACCATCATCATAAAATGGGCGATGATGTCGGCGACGGCGACAACGGATATTTGCTGTGTTATTGTTGTTGAAACTTAAAATTTGAACTTCCCCCCCCCCCGAAAAAAAAACTCTGTTTCCATGTGTCTACAGTGTACACCACCATCAATTAAGGACGACGACTGAGGGGATAAAAGAAATGCCTCAATCCTTTCCGATTGTACAATTGAATTCAATGCGGAAATGTGGGCCAAACAAAAAAACAAGACTCGTCTCGCAAAACCCACCACTCAACTTTATTCCAAAGAGGGGATGAGAACTTCCTTCCGATCCCGCAGCCACACTAGGAAAGGAACACAACAAAGGGTTGTGAAACTTATACGTATATGATGTGTGTTTGAGTGAAATCCGTAGTGTGATATGCAGTTTCGAACACGCTATCGAAGGGTTAAAGCAACCAACGGGGATGATGGTTGTTTCAACCCGCAAATTAGTAGAATTACCCGCGTTTTGTTCGAAACATAATTTATGCATGACATTGACTCACGCATAACTAATTACAAACATGAATCATGAATTCTAAAAAATTCTCCTTACAAGGAGTTCCTGCACACATACACCTATGTATACACACAACTTTAGCTGAATTTTTGTGGTTTGTTTAGTTTGTTAGTTAGGGGTCAGCAGTGCTTGTCGTCGTCGTCGTCCTTTGCGTGTTCATTTTGTTTACCAAGATGACTGTCATCCTTTTTTCCGATTTAATTCGTATCAAACACTACTGTCTGTCAACCTGACGTCAGTTAATCGTATCCTATTTCGTTTATATTTTCAATGGAATTGTCAAAAGTCAAGTTGACAGCAGAAACAAATGTCTGAAGAGGAAATTAACTTTGATGTTTATGTCGGCCATTGACTTGCACTTTTTTTGATGGATATTTGTGAAAATGAAAGTGCGTGCAAAACGAACAAGGGAACGTATGTGTGTGTGTGTGAGTAAATGGTTTTTCTGCTTCTCTTGTTTGGATTTTCTTGAATTTTCTCACTTTCACTTTTGTCAATATTTGACAGTTGTCAATTGAAGTGAACAGAGAAACCTGTGAAGTTGTTGACAATTCAGAATTTGTGTGTGAAGACAAGACGAAAACTCATAGGAAAGGGCTAGAGACCTTCGAAGAACCACATCCTACCTGCACAGATTCGAGTATGGAAACACAACTAATCCGTATTGTCACAACTATGAAAGAAGATTCGAGTTCTTGAGGTCCCGAGACGATGATGGCATATCATGGACGTTAAGGGTAAACCACATCTGTTCGTGGACATTTACAGCGCCTGATTGAATGACGAAGTTTGCTCCGAGCAATGAAGGAAGCTGATGGCTTACAAACCTTCATGAGATCCATTATTTTACTGCCCTCTCTATATTGGACTTGGACACAACAAAAGCCGTCCCCGCGCTTCCCTTCGCGTCCCCGTTACCCTGTTTCTTATCCAAAATTCAGGTAGAGTGGAGGGCAGCCATCGGCCCACTCCCCTTGCATCTCGGAGGAACAACCTCTCTAGGTCGGCTTAGAGAAGAGACCGGTGGTCTCCAACGAACGGGCCAAGGCCTAGAAAAGGACGGAATTACGGACGGTCTGCGAAGAGACAGGAGGTCTCCAACAAACACGCCCAAGCCTCAAGCAGACGGATGGTCTGCGAAGAGAAGGAAGGTCTCCAACAAACTCGCTGAAGTCTAGAAAAGGACGGTAGGACGGACAGTCTGCGAAGAGATAGGCGGTCTCCAACAAACACACACAAGCCCAGACTAGCAGACGGACGGTCTGCGAAAAGAAGGACGGTCTTCAACCAACGGCCGCAAGCCTAGGTAAGTAGATGGACGGTCTGCGAAGAGAATAACGGTCCCCAACAAACACGCCCAAGCCTTAAGCAGACAGATGGTCTGCGAAGAAGGACGGGCGGTCTCTAACAAACTCGCCCAAGCCTAGAAAAGGGCGGAAGGACGGACGGTTTGCGAAGAGATAGGCGGTATCCAACAAACACGCCCAGGCACAGATAACCTGACGGACAGCCTGCGAAAAGAAGAGCGGTCTCAAAAAAAAAAAAAAAAACACCTGCCCAAGCTCAGAAAATAGACGGACGGTCATATAACACAGAGAGACAGGCGGTCCCTCAACCCATGCAGACGAACGGTCTGAATCTGACCAGACGAGCACACAACAGCAACACAACACCGTCAATGGCCGAGAGCTCACCCAACAAACTTACAAGATGTGCGGCGTAGCACACTACCGTGAGTCCCTAACCCCAAAATAAACGCAAGGTCCACCGGAGTGAGGTAGTTTCGCGAGGTAGCAACTGCTTCCACTTGAAAGCAGGCGACCTAGTCACGCATGACTAGACATGAGAAATTCGTTTACTGTTACTAATTACAGGCTCAGTCTCATCTTTAAAAGATTCCCCCAACTTCCAACGCCTCTCTTTCGAACTTCGGCTGCGATTTAAGTTGCTTTTGCTTTTCGGACAGAGTTTTCCAGCGATTTTCCTTGGCCATGACAGTACCAGCTGATGTACTCAGTCTTAAGCTTTTCCACAGTTGATTTCTTTACGTGGAGGCTTTCGCTGGCTGTCATATATCATCCCACCTGTCGTCTGAAGCTAGCTCGTAGATTGCATGCAACTTTTGCTTCACGAGCATTTGCCAGCGATAAATCCGTTTAACTCCTACTGTTTGGAGTCAAAGGTTGTATGAAGCTGCCTGAGTTAGCTGCCCGTAGCATGTCTATATATTCTGGGTGCCGGGCATAGAAACCGCTTCCCTTCTGTATCTTACTCACTAGCCACATACAAATGAAGTTAAACTCATGTAAGGCCCTCAAAATACAATTTAAGTCGTCAAAATTCAACAATTTCTTCAAATAATAAGACCAATCTTCGAAATGGACTTCTTCACAAGCTTGATACGTTCCAACTTTGTCCAGAACATGATTTGGTTAGAGATAGGAGTGGCAGTCTGCAAGTTGCAGCCTCACTTAGACCAGATAAGGTCCTTGGTAGATGGATCTGTACTTCAACCAAAAATACTACCCGCAGAACCAACCGGAGCTTGCTATGAAGCGCTGGAGGCTACCTATGTTCGTTTAGGTTGTGAAAGAAGCTCTTCTTCGAGCTGAGATGGCCGGACATGTACAGATTGTTTAAAACATAAAAAAAGCACTTCTGAGCATATTTAGTAGAATTTCCTCCGCAGTCTAGTCAACTACTCTCCCGT
The DNA here is from genome assembly GCA_951813785.1 of Criorhina ranunculi. Taxonomy (NCBI): domain Eukaryota; kingdom Metazoa; phylum Arthropoda; class Insecta; order Diptera; family Syrphidae; genus Criorhina; species Criorhina ranunculi. The sequence continues at coordinate 36,360,105 of OX638382.1, read as the reverse complement.
AAGGACGATTATAAGGTTCCTCCACGACCTGAATATTGCTCAGGATCACAACAAGAAAAGCCGAATTCTAGAACCCTCCCACTCAGTCGGAGAAGCACGATTATAAGGTCCCTCCACGACCTGCATCTTGCTCAGGATCACAACAACAAGACAGAAATTCCACCAAGCCACTGAAAGTTCCTGTCGTCGCCATTGAGATTCTCAAAGTTTTCAAAGCTCTTACTGTTGTTGGATTAAAATTGTCTACTGGTGTACTGTTCCACTAGAAGCAACCGTCTTAAAATGTCCTTTTCCTTCCGAGACCACGTTTCCTATACAAAACCCAAAGAATAACATTTCCAATGCAAACTTTGTTTGGAATGACATTCCAAAAGAAAATGCAGTCTCGGCAATACAATTGCATTGCTACAGCCTTTCTAATCTAATCGTGTTCCAAATACCAGTTGCCCTCCTCACCATCTCCACTGACACCCCCACCAAATGCAATTCAAAAACCAATTCCACAACGCTTTTCCGATAACACAGCCTTCTCTGCCCTGAACAAACGATAATCGATAGTCAATGTGTACGACAGCGTCTGATAGGGAAAAACCTTATCACCGAACAAAGATCACAACCCCATTGGAGTACAATTTTATGCTTTTCCAATCCGGACACCCAATGATGACAACTTTCTTCTGTTGTTCTTCTCCGTGAGGCGAAGAAAAGAAGTCGTCATCATCCATAAATCATAATTAGTGTCTTCACTGTGTGTGTGTGTGTGTGTGCACATATTTAAGAAAAGACCCAAGCTGAGGAACTATAAAACTTAAAGGTCACCCAACCCTAAGCCGGGAACACTTACATCTTAAGTGCGGGGAGCTGATAAACTCTCTAAACGCACTTCAAAAATAGAACACTGGTGTGTTGTAGTGTACGGAAGTATTCGTTTTGTTGTTGTTAATCGAAGGGAACATGCACTTTGGTGGTGATGCAGATGCACACACAAAAGGACTCAGGATATGAAGCCCTTCTTCCACACAGACACACACATGTACAAAACAATACCATGCACCAGGCATCATATTTCAAATGACACAACACAATCCCAATTGGAAACAGAAGCAGCTGAGCGCGAGAGCTGAGTGTTTCCTTGTTTTCGGAGAAAAGAATCGTTGCCTTTGAGATGAATGACGTCTTGTCTTCTTTGGCTTTGAGGTTTTTTGTTTTTTTTTTTTGTTCCACAGCTCGACATCTTGCATCGTTTTGTCGTCGTTCTTTGGACAAAAACAAATTTTGCTGGTCGCACCACCACCACACCACTGCCCCATAGCCAGCATAACAAAACTGTCATTGAAGACAGGCACACACCCAAACACACACACACATACGTATATACAGCACAAAGGGAAGAAGAAAGAAAAAAAAGGAGAAAACGGGAATTAAGGGGATTATGTGTAGGGTGCTGCCAGATAGACATTACTTGAATGAATAAATGATTTCTGTTGGCACAGGAACGGTTAAAGGCGTAAGCGTTTGGTTGGTCTTGGAAATTAGATTTAAGACTTGATGAGGGGAAACCCAGGGTGAACGTCAAGGAAGAAGTGGGTCAAAACCTTTGTCTCTAAGAGAAACTGAGCCCTGCCTGGCCAGTTCATCTGCACGCTCGTTGCTTAACCTATGATTGCAACCTTAGCGCACGTCATGCTACCCAAATACTGCTTCAACCAAAACTTCTCAATTACCTTCCGACGTCGGATCCAAAGTGGAAACAAGATCTGGGGTCGAATTACGGCATCAGTGGTCGAGTAACTCGTCACGTAAAAACGAGCATTGTTACGTCGGAATGATCGTTTAACGCAATAATGCTGATTTTTACGTAACGAGCTTCTCGATCACTGATGCCGTAATTCAACCCCTGGATCCTGGTTCCTACTCATCCACATTCCAAATTGAGATGTTTCCCATCAATCAGTGTATAAGACTCAATCAAGCCTCCTTCATCTTATGGAGTTTGACTTTCCTGTTTCATCAAGTCCACGCTAGTCTTAGATAATCTCTGATCCAGCTAGGAACGACATGGTCATCATTCACTGGATTTCTGTCTGCGGAAAATGAAAAACAGTCCACCCACTGCCAAAAGATGGCGCATCAACAACATTCACTGGACCCAATTATGAATAACGAAACAGCGCTACAAACCATATTCGTTGACTATAGCCTTTGATAGTACGTCCAGAGAGAACATCTAAAGAACATCTAGGAACGGAAGCCTTTAGAAGATGAAGAGTGTACTGAACCCGACTGTACTACGTGAGCCGATCTCGACTCTGCTGATACACAAGCAAATTTACAAAACCAGCCTTCGAATTGTTGCCCCTCCAGTCTCTAAACGCTCTTTAAAAAGAAACATCCAGAGCGGGTGCCACTCAATGCTCCCAACTATGACCGGATGGGGTTCAACATTTTCACCTTGAACCAACTCCAAGCAGCCTTGTTTTTTTGTCGACGATCCATCAACATATGGCCCACCGGATGTGACCAGCACCCAAAGAGGTATACAAATTGTACCTAGGCCCATCCAAAGAACAACCCCCAACACGTTGGAACTACGTCAAGAAAAGCTGCTTGACAATGGAAAACTTTATTTATCAATAGAAAGCCCTGCTTCCATCGAATTCACCAACAGCAGGCCTTCGAGAGGCTGAATGAACATTTGTTCGCACTTTGACATCGATCTGCTTACCTACATAGATGTGCCATGTTTGAGCTTTCGATCTGATAGGTGGTCAGAGCAAGACACTTTTCAGGTACACTCTTGTAGTCCAAATTTGCTTGGTTTCCAACTTTTAGTCAAAGAAGTCCAGTGGGTAAGCTGGCTATCAAGGACATTAATTGGACCTCTAAATTCTCCGAACTTAGCTGGTCACTCTTTTTGTGGGTTCCTTGTGACAGGAAACAGGTCAGACGGGACTCAGCTCAACAACTCACTTAATTTACATACTAACTTTCCAAGTTCCTGTCGTTCCGGAACCCCAGCTGTAGTAGGCTAAACCACTTGTTTAATATCTAGAACGATACGGCTGCCCGGCACTTGCCAGAGCCAGACAGCACACTCTCGGAAAACCCCGTTTTCAAGGAACTTTCTGAGATTTCTAACATAAAATTCAGCAAAATTATCAATTTTCTCAACTCCACAGGATGAATATGAAAACTACACTCTAAGCTACGCCCATCAACATACAGGTCACGTGAGTTGTGGTATCAAAACAGCACATCAGTGCTGCTTGTGTCTCTGGCAGTCTCACCAGTTTCAAGCACTTCTACCTACCTATCTAGAAGGATAAGGCATACCTTTAACAAGAACACGACTCGCTAAGGCCCAACTCACACACAATTGGTGTTGGCGTGATGCGAGCGTGAAGCGTACGTAGCGCACTCAATTCGCACAGACATGGCAAGGTGAAGCGACATTTGTCAGTTGTCGCGCATTTTTGGCCTTCATATGGCACGTGATACCGAAATGGCGTGACTGTGGCAAGAGTCACCATGTCCACGCCACACTATCTCTGCCTGTATTGACCCATAAGATAACACGCAAGTGGCACATGTCCGGACCACGACGGCACCATAAGCCACTTGTGTATGAATTGAGCATTAAGCTGGGCTCATGAAAGCGCGCACTGACACCCAGTCCCATCCACCGGCATTCATAAGAAATCGTGGATGCCCAGCCTTAGATGTCACTAAAATTGTTGCCAATTGGTGACCACGCAGCGACAGACAGCAGACTAGCTGACCGTCTGGAAGAATGTAACTCCGAGAAACCTGAGTAATCGCACGAATCAGTGAAGTCATCTGAGAGACTGTTCAACTTCAGGTACTCGTCCTTTCAAGAAATACGAATAATTTCAGGAATTATAGGAGGAAACAGCCAGTTTGCAGCAGAGATGGGAGGATACGTCGTTTAACGGACCAAGATTTGCTACAGCCCGGACTGGACCTGAGTCTCAACCAACAAGCGTCTCCAGCTAGCTCAATCTTTAGCTAGCTGCCTCCAGTTTCACACGCTAAATTTGTTAAGGTCCCCTTCTTTTGGCGTGCACCACCTAAGTTGCGATCTTCCTCTACTGCGCTGTTCCTCGGGGCTGGATTCGAACGATTTTTACTCATCAGCATCACGCTCCGGGACTCTCGAATCGATAATTACTGTCCTACTTTGGGTGGCAAACTTGACTGGATAGGAAAATGCTTATTGTTTTGAAGGCTAATATCACTATACCTACGATTGTCAGATAAGAAATTCTCATGAAGGTGCTGGTGTCCGAGATGGACCTGGGCCTCAACCAACAACCGTCTCCAGCCAGCTCGAATGTGCTTCTTTTTTTCTTTTCCAAATCCCAAGAGCTTTCAAACTCGTTTCGGTCCATTGTACTCCCAGGCAAGAAATTTACTTGACAGAATAACGGGCTAGAAGTTGCACATATTCGCAAATGATACTTTAGTCGAAGTTCGACGAAGACTTGCCTTATAAACCGCCTTCTACTTTTGTTTATCAAAACAAAAAACTGGTTAAGAATCTCCTTAAACTCTACAGCTGGCCGATTGTCAGAGGACGAGTAGGAAAACAGAGCAGGTACTAGACTATTGTCATAACCTAAGGCTGTCTGCTTCGATACTAGGATTCAAATCTGAAACCAGGTACAGCAGTGAACACTTGACCTAAGAGCGACAACAGTTCTCTGTCTTAAGAGGGAAAAGGTACATTTAGATGTAATCTAGACCTGACATGGATAGCGACACTCCAGTCTCTTGATCCCATCATGACGACAAGGAAGACCAAAATGGAAGGAAGTCTGAGAATCTTAACTCATTGAAGTAAAAGTGACACAATGTAGCGCATCATCTAGCGATGATGATGGATATTTATCAAAATCGTTAGTTAGGTTAGGTGCTAAAGTTGAAGTGGCGGTTAGCTAAAGCGGTACCACATAGCCTAATCGTTAAACCAATTGGAGCTTCTGATAAAGGAGGTTCCCGACATATGTGTTCAACCGATCACCTAGGTCGTCTATATTAGACGTTTTCTTTTGCGAAAGAGAGAGCTGGGCACCTACATCTCTTCGTCCATGCAACTTCTAAAAAAATCCATTAAATGTACGTCAAGCCTTGTTGCATGCTTGTCTATTGGACAGTGTCCCTTGTTGAGAGTTGAAATTCTTCGAGCGTTTCAGCTCCAACTTTGGGCAAATTTGCCCTGTTATCAGACAGCGTCTGGAAGAATGGCACGTTCGTAAGCCTTGCAATGCCCCGGCACCACACAAGGGTAAATATTGAACTGTTCCGCCATCTTTGTGAGACAAGATCTGTAATTCCTAGGACTTGATTGCTGCTTGACTGTCCGAAAAGATGCGAATATCTATGGCAGATCTCCTTAGCCATGATAAGACTTCGTTAATCGCCAATATTTCCGCCTGGAACACACTATCCGTACCCAACATCATCCTTATCCATTTGGACTTGTTTTCACTTTCCTCATCCCCCAAGACATGCCAAAAATAAGTACACCTCCACAGACTAAACATTTAAAAAGATACGAACCCTTTTGGAAGCATAATTTCATTAATTTCCTTTTAACTTGTGTTTCTCCACACGACTGGCAACACCGTGGAAGGAATAATTAACTTAGGGACATGAAACTGTTTTTTAGGCAAAAAACCCTGGTGGTGAGGGAACTCCGTACTTCACGACGAAGGACGACTGTTCCCAGAAATAGACGACAATCGGCTAGAGAACATTTTGGGCATTTCCTGTTTTTAGACAGAAGGGGGCGGTGATCGCCATCACCATATCGCCACCATTACACGCACACACACACCCACAAACATACCTTTTTTTTTGCTGTTTGTTGCCAATTTGTATCCTTTTTTCGTGTCTCCTTATCCTTCCTTTTGTTGTTGTTTGTAGTTAAAATAATTTTTTGTTACTCCATTCCCTGCTAGGATCACCACAATTAATTCACTTAATCCAGAGAGACGGGGGTAAAATTCTAATTTAATTTCTGTGGTAAATAAAGCACCAACACACAGAGAGAGCACCTCACGTAAATAGGGAAAAGAAGAAAAAAAAGGAAACAAAACGGGGCACAGGCCCACCGCAAAGATATCCCCAGCGATAACGGTGGCCGATGACAACGATGACAGCGACGAGGGAGGTAGGCGATGGAAGAAACACCGACAGTCGACAACGGGTGACGGCGGCACAGCGGATGCAAAAATTAATAAAATTAAAAAAAGAAAAGGAAAACCAAGCAGACGGGCCGCTGATTGGTAAAAGCAAGCAGGCACCGTTAACACTTTTCTTGTACACACACAATTTTTTTTTTCTTTTCTTCTTCCTCAATTGATTGTGTGGATAAAACCGCACTCCACTGCGGAGGATCACTAAATTTTCTCAAAGGATACGCACTTTTTCACATCAATTTGCAGATTTAACTCAAAATTTTCATAAATTTTCCAAAGGAATTTTCTTTTTTCTCTAATTTCCCTTTTGGCTTTTCTCTTGCTTTTGCACCACCACACACAGTTTGCGACGACGAACAGCTACAAACAGTACACACGGCGAACAACACAGCACAGCACCTAACAACGAGAGCACAGATAGAGCTAGACAGACGTCAAAACTCAAAAAAACCCCATCGAAGAAGAACAACAAAGAGGAAGACGGCAACCGTACTGTGGATAAACTCTCGGCCATTTTGTGTTTTGGTTTTTGTCCGATGGGCAAGGCCAGAGCGAAAAAAGAAAAAAAATGCAAACAATTTTGTGCTCTTTGCTTCATCGGCATGTTCTTGTTGTGTATTTTTCTTGAGAATTTCTCATGTTGTCTCGCTTTAATGCATGGGATGTGAATTAGGGTGTTTTGAGAGAGGAAATTCGCCGTGAATGAGGGAGATAGACTTGAAGTTGGTTGCGATGGTAGAGTATTACCAGATCAGCTCGATTAATGGGCGAACAATTTTCGAATTTTAAGGCAAGAAATTTGATTTTTTTTAACTTAATTTGTATAATTTATATTAATGGAGACGATGCTGAGGATTTGGAGGGAGCATTTCTTTAGACTGGATAACGGTGATGATGAAACAATTATCGCTGTGCAAGCAGAATGAAGCTTTCAGCCTGGACGATGTAGACCAACAATTCCGTCCCTGCCCAGCTCTCTCCCTCAAAAGAAGGCTCCATTTAGGAGAATTCTTCTTCAACGACTTAGGCGATCTAATAAGCACAAATGTCAGAAACCTCCTTCGCTTCATCGGAAGCTCCAATAGATTCAACGTGTAGGTTAGGAGAGCCCTCCAGATCCATGTGGTATTACAATGGACCTATCACTGGGCTAAGTATGTTGGGAACAGCTGGCAACCGACCTGGATGGAGTCAAGATAGCCATATCAAAGCTTCTGGAGCTGACGGCCTGATTGCCGAGCTCTTAAATGCAGCAGGCGATGGCTTGATAAGGACCATGTACACCAACTCATCTATACTCAGCATTGTTTGTCCGATCCCCCTGAACTGCGCCAACTACAAAGGCATCAGTCTTCTTAACATCGCCATATTATATGAACGCCTGCAGTAGATTACAGTTTGTCTGTGCGAACAACTCTCCAATACGTTCCCATCTGTGTATCTAATGTTGCACCAGCTACCTATGGTGCAATGTTCCACCGGGAACAGAACGAAAGCTCTTCAAAAGCGACTTCTACAGCCAAATGGACATTCGATTGAAGGAACCATAAAGGATAATGAGTCCATCCAGTATATAAGCTGAAGAGCGCCAAAAAATCCAAAGTCCCGAAGTCTATCGGTGTACCAAAGGCAGCTTCCAAGATTTGTATTGTCTACAATGTCGAACCAGGACAACCCTAAAACAACTTCGATCCGCCTCGTGCCACCTCCATTACAGACTGCAGAAACTGTCGTCATCGTTCAAAACATACTTCTCGTGCTCCTGTAGAGCCGGTGTTCATCTCTCCTGTCCTGCTCGTAGAGCTCGCGAGCAGCTCTCTTCCTTCTATGCAGCGCCGCTTTGTGTGCATGCGCTTGCCGGCACTTTGTCATCAAACCAGGGTATTCGCTGTGGGGGCCAAATGAAACCCAACATGTCAGGGGTCTCTGATGGCTTTTTGGCAATGTTACCACTGGTGACATAGAACCTCGTAAGAGGGAAACTCGATCGGAAAATGACTTGGTGATGTCTTGCGATTGTAGCCGCCCGACGTCAAACCGGTGTTCCGCAGCCGTACCTTAACTACAAGGTCCGAGTCGATGTTAGCCCCTCGAAATGTCCGTTGCGTCGACCTCATTATGGTCAATCTGGTTGACGTTTGATTGATCAAGAGATTTCCATAATCCCTTAGGAATATCGAGATGCGGGAATCGCGTACTCGCTACAAGAATCTATCGAAGGTGGTGTCACGCTAGCTATACTTTCCGACAGTACTACAAAAAAATGCCCTCTGTTCCTATCTAGCGCACTGCACATATGTCTTGTCCAAGAACTCGTAGAACCCGTCTTTGGTGTCGTCGGCTTTCTCCTTCATGGGGCAAATTTAGCTTTGAGGCAAGTTTTCGTGAGACGCTCGTCCATGAAACTTAAGATTTCTAACCCAAGTCTGCTTCCAAGGACGGAATCCACATCCGCCGTAGTAGATAACGCAGTTTTCCTTCCACATTTTGCTCGGCCCATCCCACCGCAATTCTTGGTGATGTCTGCTTTGCAGCAGTCTAGGGCCTCCGCTGGTTGTTTGGCTGCACGTGGCCCATTAAGGGATCTAACATTCCATGTACAGATCCGAAATTCGTTGTCTTTGTTTCGTTTGCATGGTACGTCATCAGTAAATCCATCTTTATCCGAGGCTTGTTAATACTTCGTAAACGATTGCTTTTTTTTTACGTGGTCGGGCAGTTATGCCGACAGCACAACTCCCAACCTCGAGGACCAATTCCGTTTTAGAAAACCCCAGTACTAGGGGTCGGTTGACTGAATGTTAGTAACTCACTTCATTCGCCACCATCCCTCTTCCAGGACCACAACTTAGTCTTAAAAATCCTTACCAACCTAAGGTCCAAACCAGGGGTCGAATTACGGCATCAGTGACGAGTTACTCGATTACTGATGCCGTAATTCGACTCCAGAACACAATGGATCCCTTGAGATCTGAGTGAGGCTGTACATAAGTGCAGCCACCCCTACGCCCTAAGCTCCAAATATGTCAAAGAAACTCACATAATACAACCTTATGTGAGCTTCTTTGACATCTGTTCCGGAAGTTTAACACGCCATCGATAGTTTCGTCTGAGGAATTCGTCCCCTGTCGTTTGTATAGTGTCTTCTTCTGGTCAGCACACGCGCTTATAAGTTTAGTAAGTTGAGTCCGGGTGTACAAAAACCAGTACCGCGGGGAGATAAAATATACACAATTGATGTGTTGTAACAGTTACAAGACTGGTAAGTATCTACCGACAGTGCCCACCCGATCCAAAACAAGTTCTCGAGATTGACCATCCACCTCATCTTCATTCTTGCAACATCGACTGTATACCAATAAAAATTCACCATAACCGATTCATTTCCACCACACACCATTTATTCAATACACAAACCAAACACAATATTCGTTTACAAATTTAAACCACAACCAACTTCACACTGTAAACCATAATTCCCCACTGTCACTGGCATTTTCCATTTTCTTATTCGTTTTTCAGACTTTGAAAGTTGGACGCGCTCTTGTCTTTTCAATTTTAGTGTGTCCATCGTTTGTTTTAACATTTCTCACATAAACAATAGATTAATTCACATTTATTCACATTCAAAAACAACCGTTACCTATAGTTTATTTAATTTGTTTTAATTCAATTCAACATAACTTTCGCGAAATAGTGACCAAAAGACAAAAGAAAAATGCAAGCGCATAGCAAAAAGCGAGTTTGTTACTACTACGACAGTAAGTAGTTTCATTTTAATTGAGTTTAATTAATTAATAACGTACTTGGATTAATATCCACCGAAAGGTGTTGTCTTAAACTCGAGGATATCTTATTTGCCGCTCGAGCAAGCATGCGGGGCTGGCGTAAACAAATGAATGTCTCTCTCAATTTCACAAATTTATGTCGACTGTCCGCGTTGAGTAGACTTTTTTTTTCTACTGTCGTCGAATGTGTTGTTGTTGTATTGTGTGTGCCCGTTATGTACGGTCGCCGAAATGTATGGGAATTGAGGCGGACAGTCGACTTAAAATTTGAAAAAAGAAATTCGTTGTGAAAATTTGTGTTTTTAATCGTTTTTTTGGTTTACTTTCTGCTTGTAGGTGACATTGGGAACTACTACTATGGACAGGGACACCCGATGAAGCCACACCGCATACGTATGACACACAATCTTCTGCTGAATTATGGACTCTACAGGAAGATGGAGATTTATGTAAGAAAAGTTTGGAAATTTGTTAATGTTTTGTGGAGTGTATTTGTTGTGGAGAATAATGGAGTTGTTAAGGTTTTCAACGGTTTCCCTAATCTTCTCAGGCAGTTGAGCTGCTCTAAAAGCACTCGACTCGTTTGTCATTAAATCCAAACAAGTCCTAGAAACCAGTAATGTGTTCTCAGACATAGCTAATGGATCTGTGGGTAAGAAAAAATCCGACTCACTGGCAAAAGACACCACGTCATCAACATTCATTGCCTGCGAGAATCCAAAGAAGCCTGAGTCAATCCACCAAGGCAAGCATTTTTAAAACTGTTATTCCCAGTACCGTCACTGAAAGAAAATCTAATTTCTTTGTGAACCTCGATAGGAGCAACCTTTAGAACACTAATTGGATTTTTCAGCGGTCACTGCCGTCTGAACAAACACCTACATCGCATGAACCTTGCAACAGATTGAAGGTGTAGACTCTGCCTTGAGAGTGAAGAGACTTCTCTACGCATCCTTACGGAGTGTCTAGTTTTCTTTCCACTTAGAAGGAGAATCCTCGGCGGCAGAGAACTACCTTAACTCCCTGACATCTTCTGGAGTGAGACAATTCATCTAGGAAACACTAGAGAAGGCACGATAGGATTCGTTAGAAACCACAGTGCTAAGGGCCGAACATAATAGTGTTTTCAACGTGAAAACTAAGAGACCGTCGCAGTTGATAGCTTAAATTAGACTCCATCGTTGCCTCCAGTTCCAATTGGAACGATCGACATTACCCTGCTGCTTGACCTATTGTGCATGATTCAGACATCGTTGATTCGGTAATCGTACACTACAGCAGTTTCGCGTTGATTGACCTATCGAGCTATTGCTAGCCGCAATGGCTTTGAACATTTTCATGGCGACATCTTTGCGACTAAGGGTTTAGGCCGTTACCCACAGAAAATATCCTTTATTGGGTTCATTGTCGCTGGTAAGGCATGATCAAGTCCAATCGCGGATACGCATAAACGGTGTAAATGTACAAGACTAATTTCTCGGGAATTGTTTACCGTCAGCGCGACATCTGTCTGATTTTTCTCTGGATGCATGTTCCATGAAGGACAGTCTGCTCGATATAGAACAGACCGCTCGACAAAAGCTACACTGCTCTCGACATAGGGACAATCGGCGTAAAACGGGACAGATGTCTCGACAAAGGACGCATTGCTCTCGACACAGGACAGTCTACGCGACACAGCACAGTCCACGCGACACAGGACAGTCCATGATACGCAAAACATTCCACGCGGCACAGAACAGACTGCTCGCAATAGGACAGACCACTTGATACAAAACAATCTGCTCGATACAGGACAATCTATACGACATTTTGATGGACAGATCATCTGGAACTTGGAAATAGGTCTGACACCGAATTTGCGGAAAGAATTGCTTGTTCGACCCAATTATGGACGTTTGCTCTCGGTAGTAGTTTGGTGTGGACAAAGAATGGGTTGTTTGCGATCTTATTGTCATCCTGGGTCTCATCGATATTTATGGTTGCAACACCTCTACCGTACTTGATCAGTGAAGATTTGGTTTCATGTAAACTCAAATGGCAAAAGTCGGTTGGAATTGTCTCCTACGAGCGGGTCAGCTGTTGTTTTTTCGATGCCACGAGGTGTATATATACCATCTCAGGTTGGTAAACTTTAGAGATACGGAGTTCAGAGTAAACGACTATTAAAGATTAACTTGGAAACTTGGAATTTCCATCCACCAGATCTAATTTGTCAAACTGTTCTGATCTAAGGTAGAGCTATGGAGGCAACTTTGGCGCAGGTGAATAGGACGGTGGCATGCTTGTGGTTGTTCGGCTCAACTCGTCGGACGGGCGTGGTTCTTGTCCACACCACCTTCTCAGCATACAAAATCTCGTGCCAAGTATAGCTAGCTAGAAGATAGCATGAAAACAAGAGCTCAAGGGACCTGTGCCAATATCGAGGAAGGAGACTGGAAAACTAACTAACCTAGACTAATCCTAACTTATCTCTACTAACTCACCCTTCCCACTGTCGCTCCCCGATAAAGGTTCATTGAGAACCCAAGCCATGCCATATGATGGCGGCAAAGGTTGGCCAGCCAAAGGATGCTTTTATGTCTTGCGACACAACCAAACGCTATCCCCCATGGCCGATGGTGCAGGAAATAGTCACTTGAAGACCTTCCGGTCACCACCCTAATTGCCGCGTAGTGAAACAGAGATCGTCATGTCTGTCTTAGTACGTAAAGTCATTTCTTCTCCACTGAAGCACGGCCTTTCCAGAAACAAAACCTTACGCGCACATAAAGATTCCAACTAGTCAACCCATGTAAGCCTTTTGGTTAGTTTTCGTAAGCAATTCTCCTGCATATTCCAGGCTAGCAACTAATTTGTGAGAACAATCTTGTACTCCGACGCTCGTGGTGGTTAGACTAGTTTCACCTACTCTGACAATCAGGCCGTCGTTACAGCGTTCGATTCAAGATAGTCTGTCCACAGCTTTTCTATGACTTTGATCCGAAACGGCGCTATGGTACTCCTACTGTGCCGCAGCACACAAGTAAGTCAGAGCCGTCGATGAGCAGTAACAAGACGTACTTTATCGAGACAATTTTTGTTGCTAGCATTGGATGGTATGGATCTGAAAGACGGCCTTCTGCACTGCGCGCAGCATTTCCTTGCCAGCTTTCGTAGTGGGTTACGTTAACAAACCAGTAGCAGGTCGTTAGCTCAGATTTGACGGAATTGTTGTCGCAAGAGTGAGATCGTGCCAGCACTGTCTGGTGCCAGCGGGGACACACATTGCCTTGACGTAGTTTTCTTTTCCCTTTAAAGCTATAAGTTTCACGAGACAAAATATCTTTCGGTGAGCCTTGGACTATCGTAGACTATTGCCTCTAAGATTCTCCGTCAAGTGATTTGAACACTTTCAATGGCTTCACAGTAAAAATCAAAGCAAACCGAGCCAATGGACCAGTAGCGATGGGCATCTCTTTCCAGCACAAACCTCTGCTGATGCAGCTAGTTTCCTTCAAATGCTATTGGGTAACTCTACACACAAGGAAAACTGTTTCAAATGGCATAAGGACTTGCTCATATGGTGGTTTCCCTTCCGCAAGTTGGTCCTTTACTTATTTTTGTTCGCCTCAGAAACCATTACTTTCCAAGTGTACGCGTTGGAGGTTGACATTCTCTCGCATCTATTCAATCAACCATTCCCTCAGAGTTTTCCGCTCGAGTTCAAACGATTCATATTCGTCTTTGACCTCACTTGACCCTACATGACTCTTCTTCCTCCTCCCATACATCCCTTGTATATTGTTTAATTTCTTTTACGTACTTCTTTCCAGAGACCGCATAAAGCCACCGCTGACGAAATGACCAAATTCCATTCCGACGAATACGTACGTTTTTTGCGGTCAATCCGTCCAGACAACATGACTGAGTACAACAAACAGATGCAACGGTTCAATGTCGGTGAAGATTGTCCAGTATTCGATGGTTTATATGAGTTCTGTCAGCTATCGGCTGGTGGTTCTGTAGCAGCCGCCGTTAAACTTAACAAGCAAGCTTCTGAAATTTGCATCAACTGGGGTGGTGGCTTGCATCATGCGAAAAAATCCGAAGCATCCGGTTTCTGTTATGTTAACGACATTGTGTTGGGCATTCTAGAGCTTCTCAAGTACCACCAGCGTGTTCTGTACATTGACATCGACGTTCATCACGGAGACGGTGTCGAAGAGGCATTCTACACCACAGATCGTGTGATGACAGTCAGCTTCCACAAGTATGGCGAGTATTTCCCCGGCACAGGAGATTTACGCGACATCGGTGCAGGCAAGGGCAAGTACTATGCGGTGAATATCCCTCTGCGTGATGGTATGGACGATGAGGCATACGAGTCGATATTCGTGCCAATTATCTCAAAGGTCATGGAGACGTTCCAACCAGCCGCAGTGGTGTTGCAGTGTGGAGCTGATTCGTTGACTGGCGATCGTTTGGGTTGTTTCAATCTGACCGTGAAGGGACACGGCAAGTGTGTAGAATTTGTGAAAAAATACAATTTGCCATTCCTCATGGTCGGCGGTGGTGGTTATACAATTCGTAATGTGTCCCGCTGTTGGACATATGAGACATCAGTGGCATTGGGAGTAGAAATCGCCAATGAACTGCCGTACAACGATTACTTTGAGTATTTCGGTCCTGATTTCAAGTTGCACATCAGTCCGAGCAACATGACAAATCAAAATACCAACGAGTATCTAGAGAAGATCAAGAATAGGTGAGTTGGTCAGCAAATAACTCTTTTGTATGTGACAAACGAGTGTTTCGTTACAGATTATTTGAGAATTTACGAATGCTGCCACATGCACCGGGTGTTCAGATCCAAGCCATTCCCGAAGACGCCATCAACGAAGAGTCCGAGGATGAGGATAAGGTCGACAAAGACGAAAGACTGCCGCAAAGTGACAAAGACAAACGTATTGTCCCCGATAATGAGTTTTCCGATTCCGAAGATGAGGGCGAAGGTGGTCGCCGTGATCAGCGTTCATACAAGGGACAAAGAAAACGGCCGCGTCTCGAAAAGGAAGCCAAGACAGAAAATACCGAAACGAAGGATGAAAAGGAGAGTAAAAGTAAGTTGCAATTTTCAGCAAAGCTGCTTTCGTGTAACTAAAAAATATTTGTTGTGCCTTCTCTAGTGGACACAGCGGAGAGTGAAGAACCCATTAAAGCAGACGAAACGAAAAAGGATTCAAACATTTGACGAGATAACCACAAGGATTCCACTGATTAGGTCTAGTCTAGTATACAATTTTTATTTGTAAATTAGAACATTGGCAAGGGACAAAGACGACGAGCTACTTTCACTAAATCTTTTTAAATTTTTTTCGTCTATTCTGTGTTCTAGAGAAAAAAAACAATTTTAAAACAAAATATAACATGTACAACAACAAATTGAAGGCATGTGTTTACTTTTTATAGGAGTGAAACCCTTCTGTGGAATGGGGGTATAAACACGTCAGTTCTGGAGAAGTCTGAGCTCATCAACACTTCTGTGGTGAGCTTCATTACATCATGATCAGCAAGCACCGTTAAGTGTTTCGGTCTAGAAAGTGAAAACATTTGAAGGTTTTCTAACGGAGCCAAGAAGACTCCAGACCAACTCAGAAAACTGGAATTCTGACGTCTAGACGTGATCTGCCTTACACTACAGTTTGGGGTGAACCTGCGCCTCAACCAACAAGCTTCTCCAGTTAGCCCGGTCCTTAGCTAACCGCCTCCAAGTACGCACTCCAAGTTAGTTGGGGTCCCCTTCCACTTGTGCGCGCCACCATAGGCGAGGTCTTCCTCTACTGCGTTGTCCCTCCGGGTTGGATTCGAAGACTCTTCGGGTCGGAGCGTTGGTATCCATTCTTGTCATCCTTGACTCCAAGCTGAAAATTAAACATAGAACACAGTGTAAAGAAAGCATGCATCGCTTTCTACGCCTGCAACAACACCTTCGGCAAAAACTGAAGACTTTAGCCTAATATGGTCCTTTGGATGTATGCTGCAGTAGTTCGTTCCATTTTTACTTATGGATCGTGGCCCGCCTTAAGCAAAGCATTTAACATCACAAAGCTTAGCAGAGTCCAGCGAACAGCTGGTATTGGGACCACAGGAGCTCTACGATCGAGCTCGACAGAAGCTCTTAACGTGGTCTTCCATATCCTGCCCCTGGACTTGCACATCAAATAAGTACACCGTTTCGTGTAGTGCTATCACAGTCGGCGAATGGTCATAATAAAGCTCTTAATCTGTTCTACAAGCCCTTAACCTGTTCCACAGGGATCTGGCCTCGATCATAACTGATCGCAAAGGATGGGACGAAACAATAACTTACCGCGATCGAAGTACCAAGTATCGATCTTCACCGACGGCTCGAATATGGAATGTGGTGTTGGAGCAGGTGTCTTCTCAGCGGAACTGAACGTATGTATCCAAATCGTACCGCTTTCTAGACTCTTCGAGTGTTTTTCAGGCGGAGGTACTAGCGATTAGAGAGGCCTGCAAGATACTAAGCCTCAGTTCCACAGTCAATAGGAGTGGGGAGTACAGGAATCTTTATTGACCGCCAGGCTGCTTTCAAAGTGCTCTATTCACACATCACGTCCTGTTAGTAGAAACTATAACGCTAGCAAACGCTCGGTTAAGTATCACTTTCCTCTGGGTTCCCGGCCATAGCAAGATAGCAAGGAATGAGAGAGCCGACTCACTAGCCAGATGTGGCTCAACCTTTGATGTCTCTCTTGCAGAGCCAGTCTGTCAGTCTCCGATGGGACTCAACAAGGGCAACGTCGTTCTCTCTATTGCCAACTGTAGGTGGAACAGTCATATCCAGACAGATATGGCCCGCCGACAATGACTTAATCAACAGAACTCGCATCGAGACAGCAAGAATTACAGCAATAAGCACGGGTCACACTGGCCAATTGGCTCACGCTGTCAAGGTAGGTATTCCGTTCAACCCCCACTGCTGTAGTTACAGCAACTCACACGAAAAGGAAACCCTATTCCACTTTCTCTGTTACTGCACACTTGGCAAAAGGAACTATCAGACCTGGACTCAACAGGATGGTTTTGAAAACTACGCTCTTAGCCACACCAGGTCACGTGAGTTTTGATATCAAAACGGCGCATCGGCGCTACTTGTGTTTCTGGTTGGACCTTACCAGATTCAACCACTTCAAATGGACAGGGACCTTTAGACCAGTCCCATAAGAGCTCCCAAATGAACGCGCTCCACAATGGGCGTGGTAGCAACGATATAAAACAGCACCCCTCAGTTCGCGCGCCCTGGGGGGATGCTTGGTAAAATTGGGAGCTCGACCAAACCGACTCTCATTTGGCCGCGGGCGTTCGTGTGAACAGCTCCATTGCTTTTCTGTATACTCATGCCGCGCAGCCAAATTGGAGCGCGTCCAAAGGAGCTCGTATGGCACTGGCCTTAGAAGGATGTTCGGAGCCTTGAACAATACGAATGGTTGTGAGAAAATGGACTTGGCACTGTAAGAGGTGCCTTTCCGCTTCAACAGTCCGCTGGTAGTAGATTAGTAGGAAGACGTGTATCGATAGTTGTTCGGGATGAGAAACAATATGGTTAATCGAGTTCTTGGTTCCTTTCATGGGCACTGGTTGTCAAGCTTTTCAGATTCGAGGTTGTCTTTAAAAATCATTTACCACTCTAATCCGAGAATCTTTTCCAAGTGCAACCAATCCCACAACTTGGACAGCTTTAATCTCTTCAACGCTGTCTGGTCTTCTACACAAGAAAAATCCCCAAATTACCTTCTAACAAAAAAAAAACCCCTCTCCACTTAAATTCTCCTTAATTACCGTTTTCTTTGGCATCCTCAGGATCGATGAAGCTGAAGTGCAAATTCCTTTCCAACACCAGTACCGCATCGCTATACGTATGTGCAGTCAGTGCAAGAGAATGAAAAATCTGATGCTGCCTCTCTTGCATCCCATCTTTTGCTTCCAATTTCCTTGGCAATTCACTTCCTGTTCCGTTTTCATCCGTCTACATAGCTGACTTGGCTTGTTGGCATGTCTGTCTGTGGAAACTCTGAAGATAATGAACAATCAATTTTCAACCGACCGACGATCCTTCGAGAGGAGATGATGTTAATTGGAAAATTTATTAGTTGTGTTTGTGTGTGTGTGTTTAGTTGTTCCCTTGTAAAGGATACACATTGTGATACTTGGTCTCCACCCCCGCGTTGCACGTTGACTTGGTGACGTTAATTAAAAATTGTTTTATTATTTTCTTAAGATGTAATTAGGCATCACACCTCACCTCACCAGGAGTAGGTGTAGGAGTAGGAGTAGAAGTAGGAGTAGAGCTTTTAGAGGTATCTTTCACTAGAGGTATTTAGATGCATCAATGGAGGTCATCAGACAAGACGAAACATGCATTGCGTTAGAAAAAAAAAAAATCTTAAAGGAGCACAGGAACACACTCATCTGTTTCTCTGTCTCTGTGTGTGTGTGTGTTTGATGGTATACTACCGAGCATATATAGTGAATGAGAGGAAAATAAAGATTTTTATTGGTGACAGTTTGACGGGTCTCTCGTCGGAACTGTGTGAGTTTAACAACTTTCCTGACAGGGGGCGGGGGTGAGGGGTGTAATTAGGTCCACAGATGAGTGAATTTTATGATCCTGGTCTTACGACGTGTATGTGTTTCATGTTTACCTCGGGGGAAATGTACCTTTTGTTTGAGGGTGTTTTTTTGAGGAAATAATATTATTTTAAGCATGTACCGTTATATTAAGCTTTGTTTTTGTTAAAATTATAGTTCAAGGCATCGTTACCTCTTTAATGAAACATGAGAAGTAGCATTGTTTGGATGAGAGAGCACTTAGAAGACGGTTATGCTTGTTTTACAGGTCATTACCGAGTGAATGAGGATTTAAGAGGAAAAATTGTTGTGTTTTGTTAAGAGAACCGGTATAAGTTGAAGGTGAGAGGGAAACCCAGGTCCATGAGCTGAACCTTTTTTCTTGTGAAAATGCCAGAGACTTGTCCCCAGGTCAGTTGAGACAGCCTTGCATGAAGTGGCAGCAATAATCGGAAGATCGTTCTATCACACGGTGTTCACGGTAGCGGCGTTTCGATCATCCATTGAATGTATACAGCCATTGTGAGGCCCATCCTGACCTATGGATGCTTAGTCTGGTGGCCAGCAGTAGAGAAAACTACAAACCTCGAGGCACTTGTCAAGGTCCAACCGACTTGCATGCATAGACACGGCAGACGCCATTAGAAGCACTCCCATTGTAACTCGCCGTGATTCCATTAGAGCTCGACCTAAAGCGGACGATATGGGCCCAAGTCGGGCAAAACTGGAAACTGACTCGGACTTTCTCACACCACCTCCCGAATTCAGTGTTAACATAAGAACGATCATCCCTTCAGGAGATGACTGGACCATCAACCTGGAGTGGGTTCCGGGATGCACCAATCCAACTTGCGAACCACGCCAGTGTGTTCCAAGCGGATGTCCTAGCCATCGCCGAGGCAGCCAGAGAACTATCAGCGAAGGTAGTCTCAAGGAAAACCATCCACATTTACATAGACAGACAAAGTGAGATCCGAGTAAGGCTCTACATAAGCGCAGCCACCCCTAAAACCTAACCTACATAGACAGTCAAGCGCGCTATCGAAGCCATTCCATCCACAGAAGAGAAGACAAAACTTGTAAAACATGGCCGTGACGATCTTAAAACGCTCATCGAGAACCACAACATAACACTCTTGTTGGTCCCGGGACACAAAGGCACCTTCAATACCACTAGAGGTTTTGGACAGGACAACGCACTTCATGCAGTTTCTTCAACCTGGTACGGAGGACAGTAGTGCGAAATGCACAAATCCGTACAACTACGAGGTTGTGAAGGAGTTCATCTACCTCGGGGACCATATAAACTTCACAAAAGACTCGACGAAGGATAACCTTAAGCAACCGCTGGCTCTTCAGTTTGTCCAAACACCTGCGGTCCAAACTTCCAACTCGAAGATCCAAAATCATGCTCTACAAGCCTCTGATCTTGCTTTATAGAGCTAAATGCTGGCCGATAAGTAAGATCTTGGTCCTGTCATGCGAAAAGGGCGAATGGAGGAGAAGATGTAACCACCAACGCTGCGAGCTGTATAAAGATGTGGATGTAGTCTAGAAAGCAAAAATCCGTCGACAGTACTGGCTTGGCCACATCGAGCGAATGGACGAGAACATTCCAGCTAAGAGGGTCTTCGAATCCCAGCCACCTGGTGTACGTACCTCCGGTTTAAGGAACAGGCAATCGCGCAAGCTAGAAACCTTGGTCTGGAACCGTGAACGATGGACAGTGGCTGACCTAATAAATAAGTGACGATGCGAAGGACCAGTGGCAACATTGCCAACATGCTATCAGAAACGTCACCACGCAACCCCTACTACGATGAGGAAAGCCGACGAGCACATGCAGCAAAACAAGATGCATATCAAGTGGCGGTGCAACCAAGGACAAGAGTTGCTCGCAAGCTTTACGAACAAAGAAGAGAGGAAGTTCATGGGCTTCTTCAAAAGAAGAAGAAAGAGCACGAGAGGTGCTGGCACCACGCTTAAGCACTCAAACTCCAAAACAGGTCCATTGCACTACCAGCAGGTACAACCCGTTTCAGTGATAAGGAGCTTAGGTTACCAGCACTCATCACATCAGACACTTGATACGAGCAAAGGCAGGACCATCACATAGGAAGTGCTCCGCAGTGTGGTCGCCTTCTCGACAAGCTAGTGATATAAAAAAGTCGTAGTGTCCCGTACAGCGGTCTTTTCTGCTAACAGACATCGGGAAATATCCATTTAGTCTGCCTGCATCCTGGAGAGTCATGCCGCCTATAGTTGTGTTTGCTAGCAACCAAACCAACGATGGAAGTCCTAACTGAGGATACGGACAAACCCGGGAAGACCTCTTCTCAAATTTGCCCAGTAAGCTCATCGGTGAACTCATTTCCCGTAATCCCACTTTGTCCCAGACAAGGTTACAGAACACATTAACCTCAACAAACGCACAAGCCTACCTACATTGGGACTCACTGACGCAATGATTTGTGAGAACCCATGGCATTAGCCAGCTTTAGCGACAATGAGAGGCACGATATCAGACGACGAATCGGTGATATCATGGCTTCCACCAAAGAAACAGAAAGATTCTCTCGATCATATGTATACTAGTACTAGATGTAACCAAAGTGTCCCTTCCTTTGGTTACATCTTTCCCAACACACAACCCAAACCTGACATATTCCCCCGGTTCCCACGGAAAAGAGGTCAAAGTGACAGATTAGGACATTCTCCTTTCATTAGAATGGAAGAAAGGGAACACTAGTTTGTCTCGATCAAGAAATTTAAAGAAAAAATCATCCACTTACCTTGGATTCATTGCAGCGATGGCTGTGGCTTCTGTATTCTTCAAAAGTTCATGTATCAATAGTCAATGTTTCGATACGGCACTCCCGAACCGATAACCGAGGACACGATGTAAACACCCGCGTGGGAAGGAGAAACACCGAGGGGTAAAATTTTTCAGGGGCTAAAGGCAGGGAAAACTTCACAGACACTATGGGGCACACTTTGTCACACAAAAACACTTTTTCTTCAATCAAAATTGACACGGACACACACTCACAAATTGCACCAAAACAAAACAACACCCTTTTCCCAAACAAGAAGGAAATGGACAGAGAAACACTACTCACTGACAATAGCAAACTTTATTTACAAATTGCATCGCGCAATGGACTGGATAATGAAACACGCGTAAGCACCACACACTTTTCTGAGAGAGAAAGGGATCACTGATCAGAAAGACACTTCCCTTCCTCGCAAAAGCACACTCGTATACACAACAGAACTTCACAAGGCAAAGGAAACCAAACTTACACAACACACTCTACTCACTTGCGCACATGATATTTCACATTCACATTCAAATACTCTCACTTGACATTGACACAAGGAACACATTACTCTTGGCTCTGAGAGCACATTGAACTTTGGAATTTGAAACTTTGAACACAAACACTAGAGCAAAAGGGATAACTTGATCAGACAAACTTTGCTGGTTACGCATTTGCAGGGAGAGCACAAGGGACAGGTAAAGCACTTGACAGTGAGACGCACAACACTAACACCAGACACGCGAGAGACACGAGAGAGAGAGAGAGAGAGAGGGTGCCCGGCATTGCACTTACACGCACTTGCATTAACGAACGACCCGAACCGCATTCGAGAGACACCATCGCCGCGCACTACTAACCAACTAACTACTTACTAATTACCACTCACCTGCAAAAGACCGAACGACACTGCGCGAGCAGCTCGACCACCTGTCCTTATATAGCCGCCGGAGGGGGTAGAATCCTCCCACAACACACAGCTGATCAGAACTCTTGGAAGGATTTTGGAAAGCTTGCTATACTCAGTGTTGGGTTTTTTGGAAATTGGAACCTCCTCGGTGGGTGAGGGTGACGTGTATTGGCTTTTCCAGATCGTCGAAGAGAATTAAATGGAAATGCTGTCCATGGTGCTTGCAGCAGGCGCCATGAAAACTTCAGGAGATTGCACCACGAACGGTTGTTGTGTTAAAATATCAATTTTTGGGTGTTTTCACAGTTGGAAATTGTAATTTTAAATTGTATTCACAGAGAGAGGGGTTGTTTTCTGTGGTGGAATTTATGGCGAGTTTATGCAACAAGGAGTACCGCGATAAGGGTATGTGATTAGGTGGTACAATTTGGTGGAGATCTTAATAAAGATATTTTCATTCGAAAATAGAGTGTGTTATTTCAAAACTGCAATTTTCCTTGAATTCATTGCAGTGATTAAGAAATTCATATTCATATTTTTTGAGACGCATTTTTTTTCGAACTAGTTACTGGTCTACTAGTTTACTACAGTTCGGAGTAAATCGATGTCCTAACCAAGAACAAGTCTCTCCACTCGGCAAGATGTAAATGATCTTCCAATAGGGACTTCCGAACTTTGATAGTTGATAGCGGCCATATTGTTGAAGCTACATCTGTCAAATTGCTTGTCATATATTCAGTCTGTTTTGCCAAATCACCATGGATGGATATATTGTTCAACAACACGTGCAAATAATAAAATTGTTTTATCAAAATGGGTGTTCTCTTCGGACAACGTTCCGCCCATTTTACGGTCGCCATAATCGTCCTTCCGAGAGGACTATTCGCAGTGTGGTGGATAAATTTGAGTCCACTGGTTCAGTGAACGATCAACCAACACCCGAACGTCGACGAAACGTAAGATCTACCGGAAAACATCGCCGCTGTCAAGAACTCGGCCTTTCGCAGACCACAACTTGGCGAATTTTGCATCGTGACTAGGGATGAGCGATGTCAACATCGATGTTCTGCCAACATCGCTCATCCCTAATCGTGACTTGGGCCTGCACCCGTATAAAATTCAACTGACCCAGAAGCTGAAAGTATACGACCATAGACAACGACGTGTGTTCGCTGAATGGGCTCTGGAGCAGTTGGAGACTGAACCTAATTTTCATCGAAAATTCATTTTCAGCCATGAGGCCTATTTCTGGCTGAATGGGTACGTCAACAAACAAAATTGTCGAATCTGGGATGATACCAATCCACATGAGATCCAAGAGTGTCCAATGAATCCCGAAAAAGTCACTGTTTGGTGTGGATTTTAGGCTGGCGGCGTCATCGGTCCATATTTCTTTGAGAACGACGTTGGCCAGGCCTATAGGTCACTGATTACCAACTTCTTTTGGCCTGAATTGGATGATATGGACACCAACGACATGTGGTTTCAACAGGACGGCGCTACGTGCAACACAGCTCACGCAACATTGGAAATTCTGCACGAGCGATTTGAGGGCATGGTCATCTCACGTGGAGGTGATGTGAACTGGCCACCGAGATCGTGCGATTTGACCCCGCTGGACTTTTTCTTGTGGGGCCACAGAAATATCAATTTTTGGGTGTTTTTCCGGTCGGAAATTGTGTGTTTTTCAATTTTACCCACAGAGAGTGGGGTTGTTTTCTGTGGTGGAGTTCATGATAAGTTTATCCAATAAAAAAAGCGAGGAGTACGGGGTAAGAGTGGGTGATTAGTTTGGAAATCATGGTGGAGGTTGAACAAAAGACCTTACGAAAGTGCAGCGGTGTTGGTTGGAACATCTTACATTTATTGAACTTTCGGATTCGTATTATTAGTTAAAATTGGATGTGTATGTGTATATGCTAGGATATATCTGTGCCCTTAATATTCTGGGAATAGAATTACTAAAATGACTCGAGTTTTTACAGCTTTCTTGTTGTTGATTCTCAGAATTCGTTTACTGTTGAAATAAGAATCGAAAAGTAAGCGATCAATGGTTTGTAAACGTGACGAACCAACATAAGTCATGCCAAGTGAAAACTCAGTAGGACCATAGTAGGACCAATGTCAACAACAGCTTTTTTGAAATGTAAGTACAAACTCTGAGGTTAGTAATGGAATACAATATCTGCCAAATGTCCGCCTCGTCTCTGCTTACAAAAAGTCATTCCTTTGCTCGTTGGTGGAGCACTGGCGTAGATTTTATCCTTAACATAGCTCCAAAGGAAAAAGTCGAATGGTGTTCAATCGCACGACTGAAATTTTCATTTCGAGAAAATTACACGCCAAGGAAATTTGTCACGCAATAGAGGCATTGTTTCACCAGCATAAATGTCATCCACATCCATGTAGGATTTGAGCAAAACACCACCACCAGTACAGTTAGTAACGTCTATAGCCTGTTCACTTAATGAGTATATTTCCAGGTCATCGCCGCCGTCACTCAGATTCCAGCTGTCTTATCACAAGCAGCGAATAGGTCATGTGCAAGTTGTAGTCGACGGCAGCAATAAAGTTCGTTGGCTTGAGTGACGAACTGTCGTGCGTTTGAATACTTGCATATTTTATGACGTCACTTAACAACGGGGTTTGGAGATGTTCGACGTGATACGGGACTGCTAAATTAGTTCTAACCTCCATGGGGATGGCGGGGCGATGACATATTATGGGACCTTGGAATATAGCTAACGGCAATTTACTGAAAATTTTAAATTCATAACTGTTAATTGGTAAAATCGTCATTTAATTGAATAAAGAAACAATTTTCCCCCGATTATAACTATTTTTAGGAGGGTTAGGGAGGGATATTTGAAGAAGTCGCAATCAACATCGTTAGGTAAGGCAATCCATCGCACCAGTATCATTTTGGGAAAATTATGGCCCAACTGTCACTCGTTGTGGATGGAGTGGTTGATCCACTATTTCTCTTGGGTTTTCAGAGCCCCAGATGTGACAGTTTAGTTTGAGAACGTGCCTACAACCTCATCATTCAGAATAATTTTGTGGTCAGCTGGCTTCAATTTTTGTGTCAACTGGACCTTACATGATCTTTATGCAAAATGCGGTTTTCAGTCACACTCTCAGCTACGACGGCGATATTTTCAGCTGATCTTGCCGAACGAACTCTAGTTGAAGTCTTCACATTGATTAAATTCACCACAGCTGTGCGAGAAGGTGCTTGATGGTGACCAAAAGCAAAAACTTTACCATTTTTGTAGTGAATTTTCACTATTTCAACACGTTGTGCGAGTGTGTATCGATCCATATTCAAAAACGTCCTAGTTTTTACTTATCAAAAGTCATCGCAGTGATAATTGAATGTTGACGGCTCAACGATGGCGGTGAAATTTAAAATGACACCTCTTGTTGGATGACCCCTTACCTACATGGTGTCTATGAAAACCGAGGCACAGTAATGACGTGTTGGCGAAAGCGTTACGATGGACAACTTAAACTTTGAGGTATGAAAATAATTTCTGTACTAAAGCCTTAGGCTCTCAGTCCTTCGTTGTTTGTTTTTGAATGATCCTATCCCCTATCTGCGTTGACAGTATCATAGATGGAGGAAAAGATTCAATCACAAACTGCTTAGGTACAACGAAATCAATCAGTCGCTTCCTCAATTGTCCGCTAAGATAGAATAATTTGTGTAATTGTGACGAGGTAGCTGTCTTACCATGCTGTCATCGACTTGCAGGTTGGTGAGTTGCCTTATGTTGTAAGTGTTGATGTCATATCATAACCGACAACGAGATCAGCCGCTTGCAGAAAGGATTCGTGTGTGGAAGGTGCGTCGGGTGCTCATGATACGTGAAATCGTTACCTTTGCTCTGAGAAGGCAAACTGAGCATCTGGAGGGGATATTGAAACACTTCTTAGGTGTAGGCAGTCGAATGTGCTCGATGGAGAACTCCTTCGTGACCACGACCACTTGGGATGTGGTGGAGAGGCTCGGGTCGAAAACATCGTAGATGATGTCCGAATGGGTTGTTGATTAATAACGCGAAATATTTCGTCAGCGCTCTTGTAATAAGCTTTGTACTCAACGCTTTTCATATGTGTATGTATTCCGTTGGCATCTATTGGGCCTTCTTGCCATTCGATCCAGATGTCTAGCTGCTATACATAGATGCGTCCATATGCAAGTGCTTCACGGCCATACCTATAGGATATTCTCTGCCTGTGTCTTGACAAGTCTTTGTGATTTCCCCCAGAAGCCTCGGCTTCCTCCTTTAGTGTAACTCGTCTACTTTTGACGTAGCAGGCAACACCCACCAGATAGCATGACCTTCTAGCTAGAAACTCAAGTACTGACAACTAGCCAAATCTCTTTAATTTTTAGCGACGTTGGGGCTAGCTTATACTAATGGTTCACATGGCTTTAGTTGCAAAGTTCCTTCTTCTATCATCTACGTGTGTGTAACGCTTTATAAATATCTTTTTCATTTGATAGCAGGAGCGGTGAAAGGATGTCCTATTCTTTTGCAACAAACAATTCTCAAGATCCGCCCCAAAGCTGGGGCAGGAAAGAATAACAAAAATGCATTTACAACGAATAAGATGTCTAAGTCATGTGGAGCAGTCAAACAACGATGTTTCAACCGAAAAAGAGACTTTAGTTCAATCACCGAGGAACTGTGCAGAGGAGGACAACCCAAGTAGAGAAAGAACTCAAACAACTCGATACTTTTACATCTTGCCGAGTGGAGAGACTTGTTCTTGGTTAGGACATCGATTTACTCCGAACTGTAGGTAGACCAGTCACTAGTTCCAAAACAAAATGCGTCTCGAAAGCGTTTTGTAAAAATCTGATCGCAAATCTTAGTGAAAAGCATGAAAAGCCGGAAATTTCTTGATGAAAATTTAAGTTTTGAAGTACCACACCAAATGAATGAAAACATCACCAAAGTGTACCACCTAATCACATACCCTTAACGCGGTACTCCTTGTTGCATAAACTCGCCATAAGTTCCACCACAGAAAACAACCCCTCTCTCTGTGAATACAATTTAAAATTACAATTTCCAACTGTGAAAACACCCAAAAATTGATATTTTAACACAACAACCGTTCGTGGTGCAATCTCCTGAAGTTTTCATGGCGCCTGCTGCAAGCACCATGGACAGCATTTCCATTTAATTCTCTTCGACGATCTGGAAAAGCCAATACACGTCACCCTCACCCACCGAGGAGGTTCCAATTTCCAAAAAACCCAACACTGAGTATAGCAAGCTTTCCAAAATCCTTCCAAGAGTTCTGATCAGCTGTGTGTTGTGGGAGGATTCTACCCCCTCCGGCGGCTATATAAGGACAGGTGGTCGAGCTGCTCGCGCAGTGTCGTTCGGTCTTTTGCAGGTGAGTGGTAATTAGTAAGTAGTTAGTTGGTTAGTAGTGCGCGGCGATGGTGTCTCTCGAATGCGGTTCGGGTCGTTCGTTAATGCAAGTGCGTGTAAGTGCAATGCCGGGCACCCTCTCTCTCTCTCTCTCTCTCGTGTCTCTCGCGTGTCTGGTGTTAGTGTTGTGCGTCTCACTGTCAAGTGCTTTACCTGTCCCTTGTGCTCTCCCTGCAAATGCGTAACCAGCAAAGTTTGTCTGATCAAGTTATCCCTTTTGCTCTAGTGTTTGTGTTCAAAGTTTCAAATTCCAAAGTTCAATGTGCTCTCAGAGCCAAGAGTAATGTGTTCCTTGTGTCAATGTCAAGTGAGAGTATTTGAATGTGAATGTGAAATATCATGTGCGCAAGTGAGTAGAGTGTGTTGTGTAAGTTTGGTTTCCTTTGCCTTGTGAAGTTCTGTTGTGTATACGAGGAAGGGAAGTGTCTCTCTGATCAGTGATCCCTTTCTCTCTCAGAAAAGTGTGTGGTGCTTACGCGTGTTTCATTATCCAGTCCATTGCGCGATGCAATTTGTAAATAAAGTTTGCTATTGTCAGTGAGTAGTGTTTCTCTGTCCTTTTCCTTCTTGTTTGGGAAAAGGGTGTTGTTTTGTTTTGGTGCAATTTGTGAGTGTGTGTCCGTGTCAATTTTGATTGAAGAAAAAGTGTTTTTGTGTGACAAAGTGTGCCCCATAGTGTCTGTGAAGTTTTCCCTGCCTTTAGCCCCTGAAAAATCTTACCCCTCGGTGTTTCTCCTTCCCACGCGGGTGTTTACATCGTGTCCTCGGTTATCGGTTCGGGAGTGCCGTATCGAAACATTGACTATTGATACATGAACTTTTGAAGAATACAGAAGCCACAGCCATCGCTGCAATGAATCCAAGGTAAGTGGATGATTTTTTCTTTAAATTTCTTGATCGAGACAAACTAGTGTTCCCTTTCTTCCATTCTAATGAAAGGAGAATGTCCTAATCTGTCACTTTGACCTCTTTTCCGTGGGAACCGGGGGAATATGTCAGGTTTGGGTTGTGTGTTGGGAAAGATGTAACCAAAGGAAGGGACACTTTGGTTACATCTAGTACTAGTATACATATGATCGAGAGAATCTTTCTGTTTCTTTGGTGGAAGCCATGATATCACCGATTCGTCGTCTGATATCGTGCCTCTCATTGTCGCTAAAGCTGGCTAATGCCATGGGTTCTCACAAATCATTGCGTCAGTGAGTCCCAATGTAGGTAGGCTTGTGCGTTTGTTGAGGTTAATGTGTTCTGTAACCTTGTCTGGGACAAAGTGGGATTACGGGAAATGAGTTCACCGATGAGCTTACTGGGCAAATTTGAGAAGAGGTCTTCCCGGGTTTGTCCGTATCCTCAGTTAGGACTTCCATCGTTGGTTTGGTTGCTAGCAAACACAACTATAGGCGGCATGACTCTCCAGGATGCAGGCAGACTAAATGGATATTTCCCGATGTCTGTTAGCAGAAAAGACCGCTGTACGGGACACTACGACTTTTTTATATCACTAGCTGTGATGCTTGTCGAGAAGGCGACCACACTGCGGAGCACTTCCTATGTGATGGTCCTGCCTTTGCTCGTATCAAGTGACAGAATTCTGGGTCTGATGTGATGAGTGCTGGTAACCTAAGCTCCTTATCACTGAAACGGGTTGTACCTGCTGGTAGTGCAATGGACCTGTTTTGGAGTTTGAGTGCTTAAGCGTGGTGCCAGCACCTCTCGTGCTCTTTCTTCTTCTTTTGAAGAAGCCCATGAACTTCCTCTCTTCTTTGTTCGTAAAGCTTGCGAGCAACTCTTTTCCTTGGTTGCACCGCCACTTGATATGCATCTTGTTTTGCTGCATGTGCTCGTCGGCTTTCCTCATCGTAGTAGGGGTTTCGTGGTGACGTTTCTGATGGCATGTTGGCAATGTTGCCACTGGTCCTTCGCATCGTCACTTACTTATCCGGTCAGCCACTGTCCATCGTTCACGGTTCCAGACCAAGGTTTCTAGCTTGCGCGATTGCCTGTTCCTTAAACCGGAGGTACGTACACCAGGTGGCTGGGATTCGAAGACCCTCTTAGCTGGAATGTTCTCGTCCATTCGCTCGATGTGGCCAAGCCAGTACTGCTTTCTAGACTACATCCACATCTTTATACAGCTCGCAGCGTTGGCGGTTACATCTTCTCCTCCATTCGCCCTTTTCGCATGACAAGACCAAGATCTTACTTATCGTCCAGCATCTAGCTCTATAAAGCAAGATCAGAGGCTTGTAGAGCATGATTTTGGATCTTCGAGTTGGAAGTTTGGACCGCAGGTGTTTGGACAAACTGAAGAGCCAGCGGTTGCTTAAGGTTATCCTTCGTCGAGTTTTTTGTGAAGTTAATACGGGCCCTGAGGTAAATGAAATCCTTGACAACCTCGAAGTTGTACAGATTCGTGCATTTCGCACTACTGTCCTCCGTACCAGGTTAAAGAAACTCCATGAAGTGCGTTGTTCTGTCCAAAACCTCTAGTGGTATTGAAGGTGCCTTTGTGTCTCGGGACCCAAAAGAGTGTTACGTTCTGGTTCGCGGTGAGAGTTTTAAGACCGTCACGACAACGTTTTACGTTTTGTTTTGTCTTCACTTCTGTGGATGGAATGGCTTCGATAGCGGGCTTGACTGTCTATGTAGGTTAGGTTTTAGGGGTGGCTGCGCTTATGTAGAGCCTTACTCGGATCTCACTTTGTCTGTCTATGTAAATGTGGATGGTTTTCCTTGAGACTACCTTCGCTGATAGTTCTCTGGCTGCCTCGGCGATGGCTAGGACATCCGCTTGGAACACACTGACGTGGTTCGCAAGTGAGATTCTGGTGAGTAGATCCCGGAACCCATTCCAGGTTGATAGCAATTCCGCTGGCCCTGTAATCTCTTGAGACGAGCATCGTTCTTATGTTAAGGCTGAAATCGGGAGATGGTGTGAGATAGTCCGAGTCAGTTTCCAGATTTGCCCGACTTGGACCCATATCGCCCGCTTTAGGTCGAGGTCTAATGGAATCAGGGCGAGTGGTTCAAATAACGCCAGTGGTGCCTATAAATGCTAGTCAGTTGGACCATGGCAAGTGCCTCGAGGTTTGTAGTTTTCTCTACTGCTGGCCACCAGACTAAACATCCATAGGTCAGTATGGGCCTAACAATAGTTGTATACATCCAGTGAATGGTTTAGAATCCCCTTCCCTAAATGTTTCACTTTTCGTTACGCTTTCGCTAGAGAAGTTTCATACAAAATAAAACACTATAGTGCCACAAGTTTGTTTTAATTTATTTTTTTTATTTAACAACAAACAATAACAAATACATACACGTATGTATAAATTAATTCAACAACTGTCTTAAGTGTGAATACGGACGGAAAGTTAGCCGTATACGCCATCTTTTGTGACTAGTCTAAGGAAACTATCGATTCGACGCTATTTCGATTTCTGGGCGTCACTCTGGGTCCACCTAGGTAACTAATTGGATTTGAAAATTGACGATGTGCCTCATCGATGAAGGCTGGTGCTGCATTGGGTTTTGTGACAAATGGTGCAACTTCTACGTTGGATATCTCAACACCGGGCTCACCGATATCAAAGTGCACCCGACTTGCTGGATTGTCATCGATTTCGGTTAAGTCTTCCAGTGATGTTACAGCCAGTGGAGCTGTACTCAATCTCGGCATGATATACTTGTTGACTGGGGTTATTCTGTTAAGACGTCCGGGGTTTGTCTTGATTTCTTCCTGAGATAGCACACGGGTTTTTTTGTTTAGTGAGTATGCTTGCATATGAGAATGATTTTGTATGTCAAAATGGCAGAAAAGAAATGAAAACCAATCAAAACGGAAAAGAGAAAGAGAAAAGAAAAGAAAAAAGAAAACGAGAACAAATAAAATGAGAAACAGTTTTTTTTTTTTGTAAGTTTAACAATCACAACAGAAGTTACAGGGTGTCCTTGGAAGGGTAGGAGTTATCATGAAGTCAAGCAATGTACTTACATAACCTCTTTTTTGATTCGTTAGACCGAAGAAGGCGCACACACAACATATAAAGCACACACAATTGGTTATGAGTTCACATCTGGGTTTGAGGCTGAACTAAAGGGAACTTTTGCATCACTTGAGTTAGTTTCAAATCACTTGTTAGCTGGTTGCGCAGGATTTCTCTGTTCCTACCAGTGAGAGTCACTCCAGTGTGACTACGAGTGAGAATTAGAGTCACGCCAGTGCGACTAAGTAAGACTACGAGTGGAGTGGAGTACCCTGGAGTGATTCTCTTTTCCTTTCTACGAGTGAGACTATGCGTGAGAATGGGAATCACTCCAGTGCGACTATGAGTGAGACTACAAGTGGAGTGAAATGGAGTACGCTGGAGTGATTCTCTTTTTCTCTCCACGAGTGAAACTTCGAGTGAGAAACCCTCTAGTGAGACTACGAGTGGAGTCGAGTGGAGTGATTATCTTATCCTCCCCAAGAGTGAGACTTCGAGTGAGAATCCCTCCAATGAGACTATGAGTGAGACTACGAGTGGAGTGGAGTACTCTGGAGTGATTCTCTTTTCCTCTCCAAGAGTGAGATTTCGAGTGAGAATAACTCCAGTGAGAATACGAGTAAGAATGGGAGTCAGTCCAGTGAGACTACGAGTGGAGTGGAGTGATTCTCTTTCCTCTCTACGAGTGAAAATTAGTCCAAGGAGACTACGAATGGGACTGCGAGTAAGAACCACTCCTGTGAGACAGGTTTACTACGAGTGGAGTGGAGTAGTCTGGAGTGATTCTCTTTTCCACTCCACGAGTGAGACTTAGAGTAAGAATCCCTCCAGTGAGACTATGAGTGGAGTGGAGTGGAGAAGAGTTGAGTAAGGAAATAGAAAACCTGCGCAAGCAGTTGACAAGTGATTTGAAACCGACTCTAATTGGAGTTTTAACAGTTTTAACTGAAGCGTTTGCTTGTTCTCGTTCTAGGGCTGACATTTCTTTCTTGCTAGATCGTCAGCTGCTGGTAGCTACGTCGGTGTATCAAGAACTTTCAGTTCATTGTGACAGTTTCAATTTGATTGTGCTGTATCTTCACTTCCGATTCTTGCACGTAGAGGGCTAGCGGCTGTTGGCGTACTTCTTATCCCAATAGTTGGCCTAATGCATGCTTGCCTTAATAGTTTTGGTAGCAGTATACCTTTAGGTTTAGTTGAATCGCCAGTTCATCTGGGAAGTTTTGGTTTATGCTGCTAGATTGGGCGTCCCTTCAAACGATTTCGGCAGAAGCTGTAGAGACGAGGAAGAGGAAGGAATGGTCACGCACTTTGCAACTGCTCTAACCTATCAAGCCTCAGAAGGCAAACCCTAGTAGAATATGTTAACGAACACCTAAGCGATCTAACCAAGCTCGACAAAACAAGACAAGACAAGAGCTTTGTCTTAATGGTTCTGTACATGCTCGTAGTGTGCTACAGGAAGGGGTCTGCTCCGTACCCATAGCTTCTACCTTGACAAGCAAATCCATCATGCAAGGTTCCTGGTGACAGTAATCCCGGGGGATCATATGATACCACAACGGACCTACATTCTGGTCTAAGTGTGCTTCTGTTTAGCGGGAGCAGCCACCTTTGATCCTTTGCCATACCACATGGGTCTGTGATTTCTTCCAGAAAACTTCCTTCGCAGAACCAGCTAAAGCCTAAAATGAAGCACTGAAAGCTGCTTAAGCTGGTGTCAGCAAGTTCCTTTTGACTACGACGACCTGTGAGGGCTGGATACGTATACAAAGAACGTGGAGGACTGGGCCAACTGAAAAGGATTTTTTATTAAGATCCAGATTTACCCCAGGTTTATCCCTTACGAAGCAGACACATCCCGCTGAATCATAACCTTCCAAGTCGGTATTGCCAGCGTAGACTCAATTGTGGGACATTTTGGATGACATGGACTTGAAAAAAAGATGCTGGCTGCGGTTTTAGTTGCCCTTGGCCACCATACCCATTAGTAGTTACTCAGGACATAACCAGTTAACCCAGATATTGCAACATTACCATGAATGATTCAACAACTGTCAAGAACGCCATTAAGATTGAATGGCTAAACCATTCACTTTTCTATTTTCCCCATGAGATGGAGGCAAACATACACACGCGCCTATTATTCCAAAAGAAAACGCACACACGATGGTATAAGGACAGTGGCGTAGCATAGGTTTTTCCCGCCCGGGGTAGATTCCAAATTTGCTGCTCCTTCTCCCTTAAGTAAGAAAAAATTTGCTAGAGCGACGTGTCGGACACTATAAGCTTGTTGCAGCAAAGGTACGGATGTGGGTAATCAGTAATACCGCGTCAAGAACTACCACTTTGAGGAACTTCAACTTGAAGTAAGGTTAGGTTGAAGTGGTTGCCAGCACACTTAGATCAGATGGATCTGGAGGGATCTCTTTACCTTCACGTTGGACCAATTGGACCAATTGGACTTCTGTGCTTCAACGTTGAAAGGCGGCATTCGCAATCGAGTTTCCCTAGAGCTCTAGAGAAGTCTCCCAGTAGCATTGTGGCAGGAATGCCGCTACTGAGGTGCTAGGTTTCATCCCTTCACTTGCGAGAAACCCCGGACAAAATGGAAGGACGAGCATTAGAAACATGAGATTGAGAAGATGCAGAGATGTTACGGTTGGAAAGAGGTCCGGTTTCACTACCCAAACTGGAGCTTGTTAGGACAAAACCGGGAATACGATTATGAAGAAGCATTTCTGCGGACTGTTATAGGCCGATGGAAGCGAAAATCAATATAACCAACGAATCGAAAGGAAGTTGAAGGAGCCATAGTTAGGCTCGGCCTAGATAGTCCGGCAGCTGAGCTGTTTTAGGCTGCAGGCGATGACTTGGAAGTGGAAGTAGCCATAGCTAGGCTTGGCCCAGATGGTCTAGCAGCTTAGCCGGCTTAGGTTGCAGGCGATGACTTGGAAGTGGAAGCAGCCATAGCTAGGCTTGGCCCAGATGGTCTAGCAGCTGAGGTTGTCATAGGCTGCAGGCGATGACTTGGAAGTGGGAGCAGCCATAGCTAGGCTTGGCCCAGATAGTCCAGCTGAGCTATTTCAGGCTGCAGGCGATGACTTGGAAGTGGAGTTAGGCTTGGCCCAGATGGTCTAGCATCTGAACTGTCTAAGGTAGGGTACCTGCACCAACTCATCTGTAACAAATGGTTCGATGAAAGGATATGTAATGACCATTCGAAGAGAGACGGTCTCATCTGCTCCAAGTACAAAGGAATAAGTCTTCTGTGGTGCATAGCTGAAGCGCATGGAACTAGACTCCGACGAACTAGTGGGGACAACTGACCGAATCTTCACTTAACGCCAGATCCTGGATCCAAACCAAATCGATTTAAAGGCCGCAATAGAGGATGAGCTTTTTTGTGTCATGACTAGCCTTGGATAGACTGGAGCTACACAACTGTAGTGAGGCTCATACGGAGTACTAGTCTGGTGGACAAGGAAATCCATCTTACAAGGTTCCTGGTGCCGGTAATCCCCGGTAGAGTACGTTATATAAGTGTGCTCCTGCTTAGCGGGGGCATCCACCTAACCTTACCTAACCTAACCTAGCTTTGGTTATCCTGCAAAACTCATTTGCTTGTGTAGGATGATAATGGAAGACGTTCGTTTCTATGTCAAAAGTCGGAAAAGACCTTACCGAAGACCTTCAATACCACTAGAGGTTTTGGACTTGGATAGCGCCCTTCATGCAGTTTCTTCAACCTAGTGCTGAAGACGGTATCATTTTCAACAAATCTGTACAACGTTGCGGTAGTGACGGCATCGCAATAGGTTTACCTACATTGACCAAGTGTGACGGTTCCCTGTCAACCCTATTACCTAACTTGTCAAGGCTACCTAGGCTCTGTTATCAACTCACGTCTCAACTGATGACAATCAGCCAGCACAGTGCATCCCCTCAGCCCCCTCGCCAACCCACACATACTACGCCACTGTATAGCGGGCAGGCTCTTTAAAAATAAAAAAGTTCAAGTTTGACATTTCCTGCCCTTATATCGAAATACAATAACGCGTGCCGCATCCCCCCCCACTCGCTCCGCCAGACCAACACTGAAAGACTTCAAGTGCACACCGTGCCCAAGAGCAAGGGAAAAGAAACTTTTAAAACATCGAGTCGACAATAGATTTCGTTACTCAAAACATCCAGCCAGGCAAGCAGGCAGGCAGCCAGGAAGGTTGAACATTCAACAGATTGGCACTTCAAGGACTCATATTTACACAAAAGTTAATGGCTTTCAAGTTGTGAACACAATTTTTTTCGTTTGTTTGTGCCGCATTTTGTTTCTTTTTTTGTGTGCGTGTGTATGTCATGGTCAAATGGAAATGTTTTTTCGTTTTTGTCCTAAAGTTTCTGGACACACTAAGAGACAGAGAGAGTGAGAGAGATTACAACGCGCCATCTAAGTGGATTTAAGAAGAACCAAACCATGTATTGTCATTACGTTTATAACCACAAACAAGAGGAAGCTTAACGGTGTAATACTACAAAAGGATTTCCTTAGCGCGCACTTTTCATCATGAAACATCCTGGAACCATCCTGGAACCAACATGATATACGTTACGTATGGTTAAAGCAATAAAAACAACTTAAGGTACAATCATGATAAATTCTCACACAATAAGTATGATGTGTTGTTATCCTGACATATGTGTGTGCGTGTGTAACTGTGGTTGAAGTTTTGTTCAAAATCCAAAACAAACTGGTGTGAGAGAGCGCTCTCACTCTCTTTTGTCTCGAAACGGAAGCGTGTTTTTTTTTTTTATGAAAGTAAATATGGAGACAACACGTGGAGGATTATGAGAGCTTGCCAAGAGCGGCTTGGTGTGGCAAAAAATAGAAAATAACTGTGTTCAAGTGTCACAATGGACGTGTGGGATGGATACATTTCATTGATGTTGTCTCAGGTCATGAGCGAGAATAATACCATTGAAGGAGTGCCACGTGTTTTTTTGTTTTTTTTTTCGGTTGGGTCCAGGGATTATTGAACTACGGAGTCTAGGATATTTTCGACCTGGGAAACACACTTTCAAATGTTTTGAAAAAAAACCCGATAGATGTCGCTAAATAACGAAATTCAACAAAACTGCTGGAGCTAATGGCTTAGATTCCGAGTTATGCATCAAACTCATCTGCAAACTATGGTCGAACGAGAGCATGGAGATGACAACGGGCACAGAGAAGGCTAAACCAAGTTATGAGAGGCTTGATGAAAGACCATGACCTTAGTCTGGTGGCAGAAAAGAGAGAGATAGCCCTACTGACTAAGAAACAGATCCCAGTGGCAAATGAAACAATGTCGGTGGTAATCCATCGTCGCTTCGCTCACTTTGTATGCTGGATATGACTGAAAGAATCCTGGAACGTGTATCATCACCAACAATAACTAGACGCGGCCATTGAAAATGCAGGAGGATTGGCAGAATACCATTACGTTTTCCGAAGTTGGATGCAATCCGACTGATTGTGGACACAGCGAAAAAAGCCATGGAAGGCAGAAGGTGGGGAGGTGGTGCTAAATGGTAGGTATTGTGCTGTTATCACGTTGGACGTAAGGTACGCCGCAAACTGGAAGCAAATCTTGGTAGCCCTTCGAAATATGAGGGTTCCAACATGCATCATGAAGATGGTGATGGATTACTTCAGACAGAGGATACTGGTATATAACACAGATGATGGCTCCAAGTAGTATACGGCCACAGGAGGGATGCCACAGGGTTCGATGTTCGGTTCACTTCTGTGGAATGTTATTTACGATGCGATACTCAAACGTGGTCGCTAAGCTATTGGAAGAAGTTGTCCAAATAAGCGACGGCGCAATCGGGATTGTTCAACGCTGTGAATTTGAACATAAAACGGAAGCGGTACTAATAAGTAGCAGAAAGGAAAGGGAAACAATAACTTAGGTGTCAGCGGCAGCAGAGTAAACTCATCAGAGAGAGCAAACAGCATGGCGATGGGATGTGTTGAGCAAAGACCGATGGACCTATCGTCTGATCCTGCCAATTGACATATGGACAAGCTGCAAGCATGACAAAGTGAACACAGCTACTAAGTGGACATGGATATTTCCGTGATTTAAGAACGAAAACTCTCCGTATTGTCCGTATTGCATTGAAGCTCAAGATGATGTGTAACATATGTTCTTCCAGTGTGGCCACGATTTGAAACTGATAGGCAAACGTTGAGGAAGGAGCTTGGGGTAATACTAACCCTCGAGAATACAGAACGATATATAACCCAATCGCAGGAGACAT
Source organism: Criorhina ranunculi (assembly GCA_951813785.1). Classification (NCBI taxonomy): domain Eukaryota; kingdom Metazoa; phylum Arthropoda; class Insecta; order Diptera; family Syrphidae; genus Criorhina; species Criorhina ranunculi. The sequence continues at coordinate 36,321,997 of OX638382.1, read as the reverse complement.
GGAACGCTGTGAGGAATTGCCCAGAAGAAATTATGTCACAGCTAAGGCTCCTCCTCGAACGAGAAAGGCAACAAAGTGAAGAAGTCCAAATAAGTTTGGGGGCACGTGGTGCTGCTCGCACCCCTCGGTACCGTGGGGAAAAGCGGCAAAGAAGGGGAGGTGAGTTCAGTGGGTGAAAATTCCACACTGTTACTGGGTACGGGGCCAGTTTCGTCTTTAAAAGATTCTCCCCCCCCCCCCAACAATCCCAGTGGCTGTGGAGTTTCAAGTAGTATTTCAGTAAAAAATACAGTAAGGTGCCTGGAAATGGCCTTTAACTGTAAGCTCACATTTTGGGAGCCAGATAAAGTCCTCAACTGGAACCAGTTTAATGTCATGTCTAATGCATGGCATTCTCAAGCAAGAGAAATACAGGAAACAGATAGTTGCAGTACAGAAACTTACCCTGCAGTGTAAGAAGTGTCACAGGATCCTAGCAGATATTTGTCTTCAAAGATATAGCTGAAATGGGAGTGGAAACGGAGCGGCGACAGAGGCGAAGATCACTAAGCAGCTTAAACTAAGTTTTGAAATCATCCTTCAAGTCCGACAACTAAACGTCGTCATGCAGTGAGATGTTATGGAGTAGAGTAGATCCCCAAAATAGTTTTGCCCATTTCGACCAGCGAAAGAGATGGATCAGTGAGTAGGGAGCCAGAAGCAATTTGGACAATAGACTCCATCGTAGCCAACTTTAAGTGTGATTTAGCCAAATCCTTGCAAGCGGCAAGACGACCCAGAGACTCATCATTTTAAACAATGACGACACTTCTGCAGTCTACTCACACCTCCTCAACTTTAACATTCTTCCAGTTATGGATCGGGAAGGTGTATTTCTTTCTGATCGTCTGTATGTATAGGGTGGGAGGGTTCGACGTGTTCTCAGTCGGTTTGGTTCTTTTAAGCGACCTCAAGTTGCTTATGGTCAAACTGTACCTACAATGGATACAGCAATCTTATATAGATCGGCTCATGCTACGATCATGACATGCTCTTGATGCCAATAAGACCGGTTCGATCGTTCAGGTTAAAGAGGTTAAAGAGTTTGGTAGTGATAGTGGAGACCACTACCTTCTTCTTCTTTGCTTTAGTAGGCGGATCAACATCATTGATTGACAGGATAAAGATCATTGGTCCAACTGGCTGCCTTGGGGGACTCTTGAGGTGGTTTTAATAGGATCAAACGCGGAAGATCGAAAAAGGACTTTTTACTAGCGATCTAGGATACGAATTCTGTGACGTTACTGGTTGTTGATTTACCCTTAAGAAAGCCATGTTGGTTGGGATATACAGCAACAAAGTGGGACAAATCTTCAGACAGATTAAGGTCACCTAAAATGATGATATCATTTCGAAAGAGAGTCGATCGCGTCCACGGCAAGCGGGTATCCTTGGATTGCATGAAAGGGAACATAAACGTGAGCGTCTCGAAATTTGTGACCTTAACCGTAGGCGAAAGCAATAGATCTTAGAAGTGTGTTACTGCGAGGGGCAGCAAAGGAAGTAGAGGGGGTAGGATTGAGGGTATCAGAGTGAATGTGGATGGTCATGCTCAGGCTGATCGAGAAGTTGCGCCCGTACATCGCACGTGTTCAATTTACGGTTGTGATGGATCATCACTCACTAGTACAGCTGAGTAATCTCAAAGATCTGTGTGGAAGGTAAGCGTGGTGGACGGTTAAGCATCAACAGTTCGATTTAAACATCGCACATCGGAAGGGAAAGGAACATGTTGTTTCCGATAAGCTCTCTAGGAACATTTCGATCCCGTCTGGAGGGTCGGAAAATGGCATTTCATACAAGTTTGTTAGGGTTCGTCAAGTGGTTGTTCATGGCAATAGCTAAGAGTGAAAGAGGTAGCTCCATAGGGAGATAGGAGTAGGATTTTAAGGGAATATCATACTAATCTATTAGTAGGACTTAATATGGAAGTTAGGAAAACTTTTGCTAGAGTAGGAGCTGGGTACAACTGGCATTAGAAGAGGTTAGATGTCACCAAGTACGTGAAGAACTGTAAGATTTGTCAAAGTGTGAAACTGGTGAATGATAAGCCAGCTGGGTGATGATTTGTGGCAATTTGGTAGAGCCGCTTCCCAAGTCGAGTAGGGGTTTCTGTTATATCCTGGCTGTGGTCGACTATGTCTTAAAATTTCCCTTGTTGTTTCCTTTGAGGTCTACTACTGCTTCCGCTATGTGTAGAGATCTAGAAGATAATGTATTTTAGTTGATGGAATACCCAAGGTGGTGGTATGTGACAAAGGGCCTTAGTAGGTATCAGGAGATACCGCAAACTACCATTCACAAGATAATCCTGAGGAAAGGATCAACTTAATTATCAAGCCCACATTGCTCTCAGAAATAGGGTAGACTTTGATGCCATTGCTGTACAAGCCAAACGTCCCTGAAAGGCCAGTTAAAAGTGGGGGCATGATCTGAGCTCCTGGTCCAGCCTGATTCATTATGAACAGATGGTTTTCGTTCAAGACGATGGCTGAAGTGGAATTGGAACTTAACAGATGTTGGATCCTATCAACCAAATTCAATTTACAATGGACCTCTCAATCGTTCCATCCCTCCAAGGATATCTACCAAAAAAAGATTCTTTAAATTGTCAAAAGTTCAGGGTGCCCTGCATACAATCCTTTTAATGCAAGGTCCTCCAAAAATTCTGCAAATGTATCATTCTTCAGAAAAAAATTAAACAGCTCCCATGTCCTTGATACATAAAATGGTATCCTTTAACCTGAAAAAAACAAAAAAAAAACTCCACCCTCTCACCTCCCTCATCATCTGTATAAGTAAATATACTATAACAACAAAGTTTTTGTTTTAAAATGCATTTCAAGGACTTCCGTGAAATTCTTTTCACAACTTTGATTGTTTCGATTGTTTTTGTTGTTCCCTACCCCCACCCCATTTGGTATTTACAATTTTGTCGAAGTTAAAGTAGGCATCACTTCATAAACAATAAATGCATGCATTAACTTTACAAAAGTCGTCCATTTCATCCATTCCATCCACCTGGTCCTCCACACATGAGTGGTACACAGTGCCAGGGTTGTCCTTGTTCCATTCACAACACTAATGGAGGTGTACACTGTTCTTTCGGTTTCAAAAAAAAAAAAAAAAAAAAAAAAAAAAACGAATTTCGTTTGAGACCTAGAGGTTATGCACAAAGAAAGTCGAGAATTATATTTCTAGGACTAGGTCCTTTCTCCTGTGCATTTTTAGAAGTAGGGTTATGTTAAGAGGTTTCGCTGATGTTGTTGTTGTTGCTGGTTCTTCAAATGTAGGCTACCACCTACCACCATAGACGAGAGTTAGTTTTCTGTTGCGACACAAAGGAGCAATGCGTTTACTAGTTCACAAACACTTGACATGGTTTCCAAGAAGCGGCCGCAGGACTACATCAACTGTCGTCTTAAATTTCATCAGTGAAAGGATGTCCTTTTTGTTGGTTAAACTTAATTAAATGACAAAGCCATGCAGCTTTGAGACTCAGCCGGGACCAAGGTTGGATTCCATTGAAGGGAAATACTCTTCTTGAGATGTTCCTTGGCACGTTAGCCTTAAATTTTTTTTTATTTATATCACAACAGTTTATTACACACACAATAAAAAAAAAAATAATAATTTGTTTGTCAATGCTACGAGGTTCGTCTTATTAAGGTCGGACTGCAGTGACCATTTGTTGTGGCTAGTGCGTTACGTGAACGTCTTGGATGAGCTTCAGGTGATGGAGTGTCGGATTTGACATCATCATCAGTGGTGGTGGCATCATCGTCGGCAGTTTCGTCAATTTTAAACGGCAATTGGATCACATTGTCTTGGGCAACAGGTGGTGGTCCCCAGGATACTTGACGGCTTCGTTGTCTTGTTGGTAGATTGTCAAACTTTACGTGGACCTTTTGCTGAATGACAAGAGTGGGAGTGGATATACAGTAAATCAGAGGTGTTCCTTGAATTTAGCAAAGGCATGCTAAGATACAATTTGGAGTTACATGCTGAGGAACGTAGCTATAAGTTTGAAATATCATGCAGTTCAAGGGTCAGGGTTCTCATAAACATGCGTTGGGACGAGTGAACAATTTAAGAGTTTGTAGTCTTCCGCATCGAGATGACATAAGTACACAGGGCTCTCTCTCTCATCGTACGACTAAAATCTCACAAGCCAGGGGCTGCTAACATCTTCTGGATGGAGCTGGCTTCTTAAATGATTCAAAACCTTCCTAGACCTGGAAATATCTCATTGAATTGAATGATTTCTGGACTCTTGGTGCCGGTGAAACCCAATTAGGGCTGTATTGTAGGGTTGTCTCAGACTGTCTCTCAAGTTAGCGGCCTTTTTGGACATAGAAGGAGCCTTCAGCAATGTGAAGTCTGAACAAGCACTAGATGAATGCAACATGAACCCAACTCTTTCAGACTGAGTGGAGTATGAGCTTAAAAAGAGACACATAAGCTCAGAGCAAGGAGGGTGTCATGTATAGGTTTTGGTGCCAAGGGGAGCCTCACAAGGAGGGGTTCCATCACCCTTACTATGGATTTTAGTTGAGTCCAACAATGTTGTCATATCGGCTACAGGCCCTAAACAGCCTAAGCAACTGGGCTTAAAGATGTGGACTCAACGTCTTGATAAAAAGAACGATCTTTAGTCTTTGGCAGGTTGTGCATGGGCTTGGCCCGCTTAAGATCAGTGCTTCCTGCTTGAGCTTAAAGTCCAAAAGTGGACTCAAGATTGTACGTGAGCCTGGGAACAGGATTAAGGCTTGATGTCCTACTCAAGCTTGAGCGTGAAGTCCAAAAGTGGACTCAAGACTGTACGTGAGTCTGGGAATACCATTAAGGCTTGATGTCCCGCTTAAGATCAGTGCTTCCTGCTTGAGCTTAAAGTCCAAAAGTGGACTCAAGATTGTACGTGAGCCTGGGAACAGGATTAAGGCTTAATGTCCCACTCAAGCTTGACCGTGAAGTCCAAAAGTGGACTCAAGATTGTACGTAAGCCTAGGAACACGATTAAGGCTTGACGTCCCACTTAGGATCTGTGTTTCCAGGTTGAGAGCGAAGTTCAAAAGTGGACTCAAGACTGAACGTGAGCCTGGGAACACGATTAAGGCTTGATGTCTCGCTTAGGATCAGTGATTCCTGCTTGATGACTCAAGATTGTACGTGAGCTTGGGAACATGATTAAATCCAAAAGAAGGCTAAAAACCCAGGCAGGATCCAAAGTAAAATCATTCCAATTCTAGATCCAGCTTCAACTCTATCCCTCGGCCAAAAGAAACCCAAAACTTCTTCCCTCCACCAAGAGCACCTCTCAAATGATGACAATCATCACTCCGATTATTACATCGGCTTCCTGTGCCAACCCAGCGAAGACACAAACAAAAAGTGAATCACCACCCCAGGTGTGTTCCCAATGTGGTTACGGCTTTTTCTCTCCCACAAATTACCCACCCTCCAATTGAAAGATCACCGTTTCGCCGTTTGTGTGTGAACATACTGAATTCATTAATAACTGGCATTTCCACCAAGCGAATTACACTCCATTAGCCTTTTTGCTTCAACAAATTAATAAACTCGCCCCCAGAAACTTTCACCCCTAGACGATGTTTGTGAACTCCGCGCACCGTCGTCAACCTCTGGAAAGTTGGTTTAAAAAAGAAAGGTATTCGTAACCGCAACCGTATCCTTACAAACAATTTGGCTCGGAGAAAGTGTGTGAATCTGAAGTGTGTGTGTGTGCGTGTGAAGGCATAACAGCAACAGAATGCTCATTACTCATCGTTCTTGAAGTATGCGTGCCCTGAAATCGCATCGCATTACGCTGAAGAACTTCTTAAGGAAGTTCAAACTTTCCATGTGTACGTAGCGGTATAAGGAAACAAAGAACTTTATCCTTAAAATTATACAAAAGAGGGAATCCTTACACGAAAGGAAATGAATTTCGTGTGTGGCTGTGAGTGTGTTCGTATGAAGTGTGCTTGAAACGTCATTGAAAGTTTTTGAACTTTTTTTCTTGACAGAATAAGAGTGTTTGGCACGAAGAAACATCAAGGATATGCGGAAGGACTGTATCTACATAGTTGATTGAATGTTTCATGCCCTATACGCATTGAATTTGTAAGACAAAGAGTAAGCCTTTCTAAAAGTTCAAGACTCGATTAAGGCTTCCCGTGCCATCGACTGTAAGTCCAACGGTAAGGTCAGAAAGTGAAAGCTAAAAACACTGCAAATAAAGGTTAGGTTAGGTTGCAGGGGGGTGGCTGGACTTTATAGAGCACAGCCTCACTCGTATCTCAAAGGATCCCTTCTCCCTAAACCAACTCGAGTTCCGAAGGAATTTTTGTATGATTTTCGGTGGCTTGTTTGGAAATTCGCCTAGATCGTTGAAGAAGTGCTCTCCGAGGGCTAACTGTCTTGGAATGTGTCGACCTCGGAGTCTCCTTCGCTACATTCTCAGCATAGCTCCGTTGAACTATAAACGCCACCAGCAAGTTGTGACCTGTCATAGGTGACTTCTGTTGGGTGATGTTGATCAGCATGGTATCCGATTTTATGTCCAAAAACGCTCAGCTTTGGCAGAAAGTTCGAGATCAAGATCCCGAATGGTGTTTCCTGGAAAGGACTAGTGTGATATACTCAAATGCACTTGGAACGCATCCTAGTGCCTTGTGTTCTTATTACTGCAACTCAAAGGCCGCTTTTGACTGCTGCAATGCTCTCTTGATGGTTACCAGGTCACAGAGGCATTGAAGGCAATGAAATCGCTGATCGACTAGCTAGGAAAGGTACATAGGTGCCGCACGCTTCTGCAGCTTCCCTAATTCCGTGTTTTGAACAAGTCTAGACGGATGGGAAAAAACGGAACTACTACTAGGGCCGAGGGTCTAGAGATTTCCTTGGGGAAAAAGCACCTCCCGATGCAGCAGAGAGTCTACAGGAAGACGTGCTCGGCTGATCCATCTTCATCTAGACACTAGGGCCTAGAATCGAGAGATTTTCTTGAGGAAAAAGCGCTTCCAGATGCAGCAGAGAGCAAGGTCTAGAGTCTAGAGGACGACGTGGTCCACTGATCCGTCCTCATCTAAACCCAAGGGGTAAGAAACAAGAGATTTCTTTAAGGAAGAGGCGCCCCCCATTCCTCACAGAGTCAAGTCTAGAGTCTAGAGGCAAGGGAAGAGTGAAGGTCCAATGACTGAGGTGGCTTGGTCATGTAGAGCGGATGGACATCAATACTCCTGTCCAAGGGACAGCGCAGTAGAGGAAGACCGCGACTTATGTGGCGCACGCAAGTGGAAGGGAGGCAGCTGGCTAGAGATCGAGTAGACTGCAGACTCTTGTTGGTTGAGGCCCATGTCCACTTCGGACTGTAGCGCCACCTTAAGTAAGAAAGTATTCCTTTCGAACCTTCCAATGTTCCATTATCAAACACTTTAAGGTAAAGGACCAGTGAAACATACGAGTACATCTGAGATGACAACGAAGAAGGTAGAGCTGCACACTATCAGGATTCGGGAAGAATCGGAGCGGCACGAAAAAGTCCTTCGATGACCTATACGGGCATGACTGACTGACCGAATACACCTCGACTAACACAAAGGCTCAGATGGAAGATGCCTGCCAAAAGGCAAACAAATGGCAGGAGTAGCAGCACTTAGGAGAGATGATGTCGAGCGACAACAATCCGAAGACGAATCCAACGATCGGTAGGGAAGACGATGAACACATATGTAAATATTTCAAGAAGGTGGTGTCCTCTGCGGTTGAAAGAAGCCAAAGGGAGATCATGTCGGTGTTCACGGACGAAGGTGATCCAAAACTTCCAAAGCAACATGAAGCTGGAGGTTTCCGGGAGTCCTGGAGAGAGCGACCTTGACGGGCCAACCACACAGACTACGTAGACTTGAAGACACAATCTACTCCGATGGATCGAAATCAAGACGCCAACCCAATACTTGGAAGGTGGTGCAAGCACCTTTCTTCCCGCGGCCCGGAGAGGAAAGTTGGCGTGCACAAGGTTAAGTTTGATGGAACGCCGAAAACTATGTCCGTCGACAACGTCTTCTTCTGCATCAAAACGCTGCAGGGGAATGGTTTGAGTCGTGAGGACTTGTTTGCCAACTTCCAATGCTTAGTCTCTGGTCCCGCCGAAGGGTGGTGCTGGCAGTACCTGGAGGAGAATGAGGCGGACGAGTTCTTCAACTACTACGACCAGAAGAAGGACCATTAGATTCTGTGCAGCATCATTGACAGCAGGCATTAGGGCCTTGAAGGTAGCTATGGGAGTACGACAACATGAAGACGACAAAACATTAGGGAACAAGTAGCGACGCTGATCTTCGGATGTAATATTCGAACCATCCAGGATCTTAGGGAAGAATGTAGACGCGCTGAAAGGCATTAAGCAGCTAGGGAGTTGAAACTTAGACGCAACTTAAGTGAAGTTAGACGAGAAAGATAGAGATAGGTTAGGGGACACGGATGTGGAAGAGGTTGAAGTGGCAGTAATGCAGCCAAGGAGACAGAAGAGATCGATGAACCATTCCCATTCGAACAGCTTGACAAGGAAGAAGACGAACCGAATAAACGCAAACGAAAGGACGACAGTCCATCCATGTCCACAGGGAAGGAAAGCATGTTTTTCCATTGCCAGGAATGTCAGGGAAACAGGAGGATTAGCGCAGCGACCGGTACCGGGACAGATAACATGGTCCCGAAAACACTGAGACGTCAGGAAGAATAAAGATTCTAGAAAGGGATGCAGCGGCTGATGAGTGCCACAAGGTCAAGGTCTCACCTCTTCACGGCAGAGCCTACATAAGCGGCTGCTGGAATATGAAAAAGCTCGACGATCAATCTTCGGAGAAGAATCGATGACTAGGGAGAAATGGACGCACATCACTTTGGGAGCTCTTTGGCATCAATGAAGTTTTCAACAAGACGCGCGGCCAAAGTGGCGCGTGTCCATTTAGAAGCTCGTGTGGCTCTAGCCTTAAGAGGAAATTTGACAAAATACGTAGGCTTAGGGAAAGATGTGGAATAACCAGACGACGAATGAGACAAATAGAAGCGGATAATCGCTTTAATGACAACAGTAGGCCTTACGCTTGAGTAAAGGTCGAAAAGGGCGAAAAGATACTAGGCCTTTTCGATAGTGGCTTCTCAGGGAAGGAGCATAGGGAAAGATGTCATAGAATTCTTGACTAGAAACTCTTCTTTTGGTCTTTCTCCTGGGTATTGGACATTGGACAAATGTTCTTTCTTTCCTCTTTGTCCCCCTTCTGTTGTCTGTTAAGGGTATAAGGGAACTTTCTTCTATAGCAAGCTTAAATGGCATGAAATTTTGTGTGCTGAGCAGGTGATGCAGACAAGAACCACGGGGTTAAGTCGAGTACCGACAAGCGTGCTGTCGTCCTCTTCACCTGTACAAAAGTTGCCTCAGTGCCTCTACCCTGGCTCACAACACCACCCCTACTGCCAAGTTTTATCCTTATGCAGTAGACTTGACTGAAGTTGAACTTGGAACCATTACACCACGTCCACGGCCACCCCGCCAAATAATGAAACGCCTTTTCCTTGTAAACAATATTCCCAAAAACAGTGTTTCAGGATTCGTTTAATTGAGATTGGACTCATTATTCTCCATTCCTACAACCTGCCAATTATCCTTAATCTACCCTATTACGGGACCGGGACACAAAAAAACAACTAACTCCAACCGAGATATCGTTTTTTTATTTATTGAAAACGCTTTCAGGGATCTCCTAGAACCTAGAACGTCTTAATTTCATTTTTCCTCCTCTCTCCGTGCCGTTACATCGGCATAACATCGCTTAAATAATTTAGTTAATTAATTATGATGATCAAACATTTCACTTTTCTCTTAACGAAAAAAAAAAAAAAAAAAAAAAGTTTACAAACGTTATGGCTGCCTTGACGCATATGATACCGAGAGAGTGGCGCGCCACAATTGAAAGTGAATTTCTCTACCGCCTGTGAGTTTTCATTAAGAAGTTTTACTTCAAGTGGTGGAAGTCGGTTTTTTTAAAGGATATGCAAGCAGCCTTACACACACACACAAACAAAAGGAAAAAAAAAAAAGGGTTTCTGTTCTGTTCTCAATTAATTTTTAATTAAATTATTTTCTTAGGATTTTCTCTTCCGTTGTTTTGTTTAATAGAGAGAGGATTTGTGTAGTATCTAAACCTATAGTAGTCTTCTGTCAGCCGGATGTTGAGAGCAATTATATTATAATGATGGCGGCCATAGTAAAATGAACGCCATTTACATTCATTTCGATAATTGAAAGTGAATTTGGAAACTTGTAGGCAAAAGGAGAATGGAATTTTCATGTTGTTTTCGATTCTTTTTTGTGTCCTTTTTGTGTTTTTAGAAAGTGATTTAGGTTTTTGTTTTTGTTCGAGAAGAGTGTTAAGCCGGAGGGTATGTTGGAACTTGAAACATGGGTTCATTAGGAATAATGTTAAGAAGATGGAATATTTGGTTATTTGGAAAGAGGTTGCTCTTCGGCAACTGAATGGCTGACTCATCACCGCCGAGTCCAAATGGCTGACGCTACAATGTTGAACGGACAGTAGTTTCCTTTTGTGAATTTTTCGAAATTCATACAGGGTGTCATTGTTGTGAGCCAGGGTAGAGCCACGGAGACAATTTCGCTGTAGGTGAGGAAGACGGCGGCACGCTTGTCGTTGCTCGGCACAGCTCGTCGGACGGGGGTAGTTCTTGCCAACCCCACCTTACACCACCTGCTCAGCACACAAAATCTCATGCTTGCTAGAAGAAGAAGAGGTTCCCTAATGCCCTAAATCAGACTGCAGACGGATAGAGAAGAAAAGAAGAGAAGAAAGGATCATTTGTCCAAGGACCTATGCCAATTCCGGAGAGAAAGACAGGAAAAGAAACTCGCGAACTAACCTAACTTACCTTAACTAAACCTAAACTATGTTCATATTTAAAGCTAAACCTATACTTGACCTATCTAACTTACGACTATCCTTAACTTAAGGTTCGTCAAGAACCGAGATATGACAGATGTTGTTGGCAAAGGATGGCCAGCCCACCCTACGTGTCTTGAGACACTACCTGCGCTACCTCCCATGGCCAATATTACAGGAGATAGCCCCTTAAAGACCTTCCGGTCACGACCCTACTCGTCACGTAGTGGAGAGTTCGTTTGTCGTCATGTACGCCCACAGAATTTGAATTGGACTTTGGAATTGAAATTTGGTGGGTAAATTCAACAATAGAATTCTCCTCAGGATCTCGGACAATACTAGATCTCTGGTGGGACTGATGCTCGACAAGAAAGTGAGCTGACACCTGCCGCGTACCACAATATCTTCTACGAATGGTGAAGAGCTACCTCACAGATAGACAGCTTATTTATGAAACAAGAGCGCAGGGCTCAATCCTAGGACCCGACTTGCATAGTATCTCCTATGATGGAATTCTCTGAATAGAGATATCCCAACGTGCATACTTGGTTGGCTACTTCGATGATATCGCGTCTAAATCAAGTCAAGAGATGAGTTCAGTTCTGAATGCAAGAGCATGGTCTGAGCTTCGCAACAGAAAAGACAGAGATAGCTCTGATGATTGCAAATAGAACTCAAAATATTAAAAAGAGCTCACGTATCGACAGCAGATCAAATACGCGTCCGAAAAAAATAACCTCATCGTTGAGCTGACTAATGGCAAACTTAAGAGGCCCCACGACAAGTAGACGCAAACGACTCGTGATAGTTATCACTCTAGCCTTTTGTATGGCTGCAAGATCTGGGCTATTGGGTTCCTACACGAAGAGTGTAGAAGATAAGTGGCAGCGGTATAGTGAAGAGGAGAGTTCTGCATGTGGCGCCGTCCTGCTGAAAATAAACGTCGTCCGCGTCCATAACGTCAATTCCAGGCAAAAAAAAAGTCAGTCAACATCATTCGGTAACGCAATCCATCGCACCAGCATCAGTTTCAGAAAAATATGGCTCAACTGTTACTAGTTGTCGATGGAGAGGTTGTTCCACTATTTCTCTTGGGTTTTCGGAGCCCCAGATGTGACAGTTCGTTTACGTACAAAGCCTCATCATTCAGAATAAGTTTGTGGTCTGCTTGCTTCAATTCTTGTGGTAACTGGACCTTATACGCATGTTGGCCAAGCTCTTTACGCAAAATGCGGTGCAAAGTGGCTGCGGAAAAGATCGTCTCGAAATGGATGCACCTGGGTTTTCAGTCACACTCTCAGCTACGGCGGCGATATTTTCATCTGACCTTGCCGGATGAGCATGATTCGCAGCGGTTAAATTCACTACAGCTGTACGAAAAGGCGCTTGATGATGACCAAAAGCAGTACGAACTTAACGAAACATTGAATTGTAGCCCCATTAAGGCAAACAAAAAAGTGCCAACGTTTCGAATTAATGTAAGAAGCAGTTCCGGGGTTGGATTTTCTTAACATTGAGAGGGTTTAGTCAGCCAGAGTCCGATACGACGAGGGAATATCACTCCTTCCGAAGTTGCATCATTCTTTACACCTCAAATTACATCCAACGATATCTGCAAGAGCTGTAGACACAAGCATTGACATGGAAAAGACTAGTTGCTTGACCAATGGATTCACACCGGGTCATTGCTAAGTGAACACAAGTCTTTTTCAAAGGAAACTTCTGTGAGAGAAATATTAAGAGTAAACGCTTCAAAAGGTGTATGAAGGGGATACAGTCGAAACCAGTATCAAGACTGATTTTGAAAGTATCCTCGATAGCAATGTGTCCCCGTAGATCCATGTAATCAACTGATTCGAATACAATTGTCAAAGACGTACAACTGAAGGGTTTTTTCAATAAGGACATAACAATTTTTTATTTAAACAGAACACAGACTAATTGAGATATCGGACTGAAATTTATTCTAGGTGTAGTACGCATGTTCAATTTAAGAATGTGTGATTTGATCCCGTTCATATTCTTTGGAGCCAATTTTCCACCATTCTTCCACACCTATCGGCCGAAACATTGGCAATTTCGCTTTCGATATTGTTCCTGAACTCCTCTAACGTTGTTGGCTTGTTGGCATAAACCAATGACTTAACGAGTCTCTTGAAGCACATGTGGGTTTGTTGCTGTCAAAAATTAGCTTCCATCGCTGAAGATAATTTTTTGATGAAATTCAGGATTCTCTTCAAAACTTTTGCAGAGTCCATTCGGAGAAGTTTCGACGCTTCAAATGATCAAGAGGCTTCAGTTCTTGAATTAATTTGATCCTGTAAGGGTGTAGGCTAAGATTTTTATGCAAAATTCGCCACTAATGTGGACTGAGGGATTTCTTATTTCCATAAACTGCGTGGATCGACTGAATTGGCTCATTTTGAACTTATGGCAGCAATATTTTTGGAACTTCGACGGGTGCGTTGTCTCACTGACACAAGAACATTCAATAGTGAGTATTTTTACTCGAATTTATCCACTATAGCCTGAACAGCCTGTCTGGTGGGATGATTATTTCGACCGAATATTGGAGTAAGTGCTCTTAAAGTTGCGACGACAGAATTCCTGTAGAAATTTTTAATAATTTCCAAACGTTGCTCGTTCATGAGCTTCACCACGATAAAAATGTGAACCTTGACTGACAAATCATAAAAAAAGTTTAAGAGTGCGTTTGTATTAAAATACAAAACTGTTATGTCCTGTATTGAAAAACCCTTTATATGCATGTAAAGAGAGGTCCGTAGTAAAAGGGTTGGACATTGAAGCACTTCCTATAAAAGATGTTAAAAGCTTTTATCCCAAGTAGATATTTAATTCATGCTCTAATTAATCTAATTTATTACAAACAAAATGCTTGTCTTCTTAAACAATTAAATTAAAAATAAATATACTTGAAATATTTTTCAAAAAAGGACAATGCACACATTCCATTTATTTATTTATTTATTTATTTTTTTATAAAAATGATTTTCTATAAATAAAATATGATTTATTGAATTTAAAACAAAAAAAAATTAATTAATTACAAAAGACAAATGAACAATTAAGTACAAAACAAATTAAGAGGTAGATATTGGCAAAACAAAACAAATGATATAAGCGTGCAAAAATCATGTTAATTAAAAATAATAATAAATAATTAATTTATTCAATAAATATTTACATTTGAAGAGAAATGCATGTACGGGGGGTCAACGGGGGGGAATTTTAAACTTTGATTTGGTATTTCTTTTTGGTGGCGGATTTGTTGGAAAGTTAAGTCTCCATAACAACGACTTTGCAGCATCTGGTTATACAGTGATTCCTTGAGAAGCAACTGAATAGTACGGCCCTACCCTGCAAAACTACGCAGACAGTTATTTTCTCAGCCTCACTACAATCAAACCCGGATTACTGCCTCGTGGACATTTTCATCTGTTTTGCGCGCTTAAGCGGATGAGATAGCTATTGAAACCCGCTTAATGCATAGAAAATACATGAACCTTATATTTTCGGCCACCTAAGCGGTTTGGGTACTTAAGTACGAAGCACTTAACCGGGTTTTACTCTATATGGTGTTTGGTCGTTTCGTAAGAACAATTCTTAGTTATTCTCCCGGGACACAAAGGTATCCACGGGACAGAAATGGCGGATGAACTAGCCAGGAAGGGCTCGGAACAGGACCTATCACTGGTCGACCACTTAGTTCTGCCCCCCCTAGCTCTCGTTAAATCGAGCATCGCACTAGATTTTCACAGACAAGCTGATGTGAGATGGAGCGCACTCTCATCATGCCGCACCTCCAGGAAACTCTGGACAAATATCGACAAGATAAAAACGGGGCACATTCTCGCGCTAAACAGATCAAACTTAGCCCTCTTCATAGGAATCATCACAGGCCACAACCTACTGGCGGCCCACCGCAGAAGAATGCGGCTAAGTACAGCCGAACTATGCAGAGGCTGCGGTAATACAGACGCGGAAGAGAATACAACTCACTTCCTATGCGAATGTCCGAGCCTATATAGAACAAGGAAGACGGCCCTCGGTGAATATAATTTCAACGACCTGGGCGAGCTGTCCAACAAGCCACCAAAAGCCATTTTAAAATTCACAACGAATTCGGGATGGTTCAGGGAGGCCGAACGTTCGTAGCTGCACTCATCTAGACCCTTCCTTTCTTTCTTATAATTTCAGAATGGTCACTCCACGACAGAGGAACACAATGGATCCATTAGAGATCCGAGTGAAGGCTGCACCACGCGATGCATCCACCTCTTTAACCTACCTACCTACCTGGTTAGATATTCAGTCTTGTTTGTGTTGGAGGGCTTTAGAAGAAAAGATTGAACGACGAACAAACGATGTTGAACGACGATGTTGATTTAGTCACAAAAAAATTGCGCTGGACGTTTGAAATGACTAGCACATGTAGGGCGCCATTGACACCAAAGCTACAGCTCACAGAGTCTTCGAATACAAGTCGGAGGGACAACGCATCAGAAGAAAACTTCCATTTAGGTGTCGCACACACGTAGAAGGTGATCCCAATCAACTTGGAGTGCGAAACTGGAGAAAGTTAACTAAGGACCGAGCTAACCGAAGAACCTCATAGAAATGATCAAGCATTGCTTGCGTCTTTATGCCAAAAAGCTGTTTCCATTCGAGCGTTCCACAGCTCGCCTACATGCTAACACTCAGAGTAGCATGGACGTCCACTTAGACCATTATCTCGTCGCAACTAAATTCAGAGCATGACTGTCCATGGTGAAGAAGCTGTGAATGGCATAGAAAACAAGATTTAGACGCCTTAGTCCACGTCGTGTAGCCAGAGACTACAAAGAGCAACTGAGTGAAAGGCTCGCCGCTGTATACTTCTGTTCCACTGACAGCGGAGCAGATCTTGGGATTCTTCGAAAGAAAAATTCTACGTCGAATAATTGATCCTGTCAGGGAGGAGGGCGAATGGAGGAGAACATATAACCGCGAACTCTACGAGCTGTATAAAAATTCGTCGATAGTACAGGCTCGGACACATGGATGAGGACGCTCAAGTTAAGAGGATCTTCGAATATCTAATTACCAGGTTCACGAAGAAAAGGGAGACCGAATCTTCGGTTTAAAGGTCGGGGAATCGTGGACGTCAGACACCATGGTTTAGTATACTGGAAGCAGCGTGCCCGGGACCATGAAGGATGGAAAGCGGCATTAGTAAATAAGACTGCGTCATGATGGCTGCCTGAATGCCAATGTGCAATGAAATGTTATGGTTGCGTATCGGGCCTTAAGGATTGCTAGCAGTTGTTCTTAGAAGAAACAGAACGAAGTTCGATAATCTCTAGAGATTTCCTAACTCGCAGTCCGAAGAGATGCGTTCATGACCCTTACCAGTGCAACCTTGCAGTGGGTAGGCCTTGTGTAATTGTTTATTTAAGAAGTCAAGATCCGTTTAAGGCTCATCGAGCGAATGAACAGCAATGCACTAGCTATGAATCTAGGAGGGTAAGCAAGTGTCAGGAATACTAGAGGGCTTAGCACTGTTAACCTGAGCCAACTTGTAGAGTTCGACGAGCTTGGAAGGCAATGGTGTCTTGAACAGATAATGACAACAATTTTCGCAAGGAAGACCGTTTTAAAGACTAAGTGGTGTAAGGACTACGAAGACTAGCGTTGCTAAGTTGAAGCACTGAAAAGTTGCTAGACAAGCTTTGAAGGCGATGATGTCTCCAACAGATAATTTTAGAGCCTTCAAATGCTAACAGTTTCGACAAGCAAGACCGTTTTGGAAGCCAAGCAAGTGTCTGAAGTACTAGGAGGCTCAGCCTTGGTAACCCGAATCAACGTGCCCATCACTATGGACAAGGAAGGCCGTTTTGGAAGCCAAGCAAGTGTCTGAAGTACTAAGAGGCTCAGCCTTGGTAACCCAAATCAACGTGACCAACATTATGGACAAGGAAGACCGTCTTGGAAGCCAAGCAAGTGTCTGAAGTACTAGGAGGCTCAGCCTTGGTAACTCGAATCAACGTGCCCATCACTATGGACAAGGAAGGCCGTTTTGGAAGCCAAGCAAGTGTCTGAAGTACTAGGAGGCTCAGCCTTGGTAACCCGAATCAACGTGCCCATCACTATGGACAAGGAAGGCCGTTTTGGAAGCCAAGCAAGTGTCTGAAGTACTAGGAGGCTCAGCCTTGGTAACTCGAATCAACGTGCCCATCACTATGGACAAGGAAGGCCGTTTTGGAAGCCAAGCAAGTGTCTGAAGTACTAAGAGGCTCAGCCTTGGTAACCCAAATCAACGTGACCAACATTATGGACAAGGAAGACCGTCTTGGAAGCCAAGCAAGTGTCTGAAGTACTAGGAGGCTCAGCCTTGGTAACCCGAATCAACGTGCCGAACAATTTGGACCAGGCTCAGCATTGTCAGGAGTACGAAACCTGACTTGAAACAACGAGTCAGATCTAGTTGAGCTTTGAAGACAGTCTTGTTTCAAGCAACAAGGTCTAGTCCCAGTCTTTCTGTTTGACGCAAATTTGTGGAAAGAGGAATATTTCGAGGGGAAGCACTCTGGTCGGTTAAAAAAAAAAAAAGCTTCTAGTTCTCAGTTTAAAATTCCCCTTTTGGCACCATCCTGTAGCTCAACTGTTAGTTCTTTTAATCAAAGCTTAGTAAAAGGTTAACTTCACTTATGGAACTCTTCGGTGCTAAGCTTTTCAGTTTGTGGCTTACCGGATTCTCTGATGGCTTTGCTGTCGAAGCTTCACTTGCCTCAGAGTCTGAGTCGGTACCATTGAGCAGGAGTTCTTCGTTGGCCTCATTCTCCGGTAAAGGATCCCATTTCAGTTCGACGTCCATTAGTTGACTATCTGCAAGAAGAGATCACATTCATAGTTAACCAGTCCAACACTGGGAGGTGGTATATTTCTTTTGGGAATTTTCTGTAAACGTACCCCTTACCCCTGGTATCAGCGGAACACTGGGCTTAATATCTTCTGGTTCCTTATCTGTTTCGGGAATTTTTTGATTTGTTTCCTCATTTGGTTTTGAATTGTCCTTTGGTTTCGTTTCGTCGTTAGCCTCGTCTTCTTCGTCAACTTCATCGATTTTATCGGGTTTTGGAATGACGGAAGCAGTTTCCTGATCCCTTGGCACCGATCCATTGATATTCTCTAAGGATTTGCCGGTGCTTCCGTTTTTCAAAATTCCAACCAAAGGAGCACCAGTTGGAGTTTTTCTTTCCGATTGTTGGAGCTAAGAAATGGATGAGAGGTGAAAAAGGACAATGAATTGGTTGTATAGCGCCATCTACCGGTTTGTAATTGAACGGTTTTGTTTGAATTCCTGGAGATTCATGCATTTTTGTTGCCTGCTCCTTGGACCATATTATATCCTCGTCAGTTTCACGTTCAATACGTTTCTTGTACTCAACATGACTGCGATAGACTTCGAGTAGACAACAGATGACAATTATAACAAACAGTGCTATCAGGGTGATGAAGACCACTTGGGTTTGTTCCTCTTTGGTTGAGACATCAATGTATTTGGAGATATAAGGCACCCGAACGGGTGGCTCTTCTGCCCAATTGTGATCGGAACCCTTAAAAAGGAAGATTTGGTTTAAAAATGTTTCGCTAAAGCGGTTGGCTCTTACCATGGTGAAGTTGAGAATAGGCTCCTGTATCCTTGGTTCGGGGATATTTTCAAATTGTGCCGCACATTGGGCACTGCGTACACCCTGGAAGTTAATCACTGTGATATTGTCGGCTCCTGATTTCGTAAAGAGCATATATTCCTCGAGTGGTTTCATTATGTAGTTGTTCACTTGGATGTAGATGTCTGAAAAGGAATGGAGGAGGCATGTTATAATGATGGTTTAGGCAAGCAGATTCGTTTGAGGTTCAAAAAGGAGTGGAGAGTTCTTACTCAAAACTCTGTAGGAAAGGGGTCCTCAATCCTAAAACCATTGGCAAAAGACTTCAGGCCTATCAATCTCACCTCATCTGTCTTGAAAACATTTGAAAGACATTTGAAAGACTAGTTGACATATACATACATTCGTAGCAAGTTGCGCTCTGGGGACCTATTTCCAGCACAGTGTTCTTATAGGAAGGGTAAAAGTGTAGTGACTGTGCTACAATCTGTCTTCGGCTCAATAGAGGAAACGCTGAAAGGTAAGGAGTACACATTAGCCGCCTTCTTGGACCTTGAAGGAGCCTTTAACAATATCAGAACAGATGTGGGACGTAGAAATTTTAGGAACCTAAGCATCCACAACATCCTTACTAACTGGATAGTTAATATGCTAGAAGAGAGGCATGTCTTACACAAGCTTGTAGGAATTAATTTGGAAGCAGAAGCCTCTAGAGGAACACTCCAAGGCGGAGTCATATCCCCATTGCTCTGGGTTATAGTTCGAAAAGAAATACTCCAACAACTCAAAACCAGTGGCGTTAAAGTTACAGCTTATGTGAATGACGTAGTGCTGCTCTTACTTAAGGTGACACTTCAGTCCGGGGTGGACCTGGGCCTCAACCAACAAGCGTAGTGCTGCTCGCAACAATCAAATTCCTCTCGACCAATATTGACCTACAGCAGCCTCGTTTGGTGGCAAGCCATCAGCAAAACCACCAACCTTATTGCATTGGCACTATAAGTCTTATGAGAACAACATCTACAGCGGGACTCGAGGCTATCTTCAACCTACTTCGGGTAGATATCTTTATACAGCTATCAGCGGCCAATAGTGCCGTATCTGACGGCTAAAAGCCAATTACAGTGGGTCACACCACGATCTTCCAGAAATATTTAGGTAATGCGCCTACCACTGACTACACCCCATACCTAGACCTAGACAAAAAGACTATTTTTAAGCGCCTTCGGAACCTTCGGTTTAAAGATCAGGCATTCGCAGACGCCAGAAACCTTGGTCTAGTATATTGGAAGCAGCGTGCCTGGGACCGTGAAGGATGGAAAGCGACATTAGTCCAGGCTCAGACCCTCCAACGGTCACTGGCCTGATAAGTGAGTAAGTATTTTTAAGCGCCTTACTAAGCAGGGAAGAATGGAAAAGCGGTCGAGCAACCAATACGCAATCGATACCCATCTACACCGACGGATCTAAATTGAACATTGGCTTGGGCTAGGTGCAGGAATCTCCTCCGAACCGCTGGGAATTATCAAATCTATCCGCCTTTCGAACTTCAGTAGTTTTTTTTCAAGCGGAAGTCTTAGCAGTGACAACAACCGTTCTTGAGATGGCGATGAAGACAATTTCTAGTATAGAAATTAAATCGAAGCTTGTGAAGTGCTGTCGAGAAGAGTTAAGGGTTCTTGGAACACAGCACAAGGTGGGTTCCTTGGCATTAGGACATACCAGGGAACGAGAATGCTGATGAATTGGCTAGAAGGGGTTCGGCATTACGTTTGGAATAAGCCTGTCCTTGGTGAACACCCCGCCTTGTTCATTGAAGCTCGAAGCAGGGATGGTCCTCATAGGACACCTGTGTCATCACAATTAAATTATTTGACAAAGCCAGGACCGACGGAACTATACAAAAGGAAAGAAAATGCCTTTCCACCCTTAAAGGTGTGATTACGGGACATAACACTCAGCGGTGCTATATGAAAAAGCTTCGTGTTGAGGAAGAAGACCTATGTAAGGGCTGAGGTGACGAGGAAGTTCATGAGGAAGTAATCAACTTCTTCTGTCACTGTTCCGGCCTTTACCATCTAAGACGCAAATTTCTCGGAGGACATTTCTTCCGGGATCTTGAGGAACTATCTGGGAAACCGGTGAATGACTTCAGTTAGAAAGAATACTTTTCACGCGGGTGGCGTTTAAGGGTAAAACTTCACCATATGGGTATCACAATAGGTCTTAGAGACCTAAGTGCTGCGCAGAGAAACTCCTCGTCGCCAAATCATGTATCTAACTAAACCTCAATCCATGATACATCGAGCACCAGATGGGAATTGAAGAGAGGGTCCCTGTGTAGATTCAACAAATCAAGCAAAAGCGCAACAATAACCAACTTAGCTTAGACAACATCCCAATGTAATCTTTTCGATACAAGTAAGATAGCGCTAGGAAATTTTTACAAATCTTTTCAGTTCGAAAGGACATGAGTGACTTTTATTATTATTTTTGTTAAGGGAGAGCTAATCAGCCCTTGGTACTGCGGTTGCTAGATGCATTGTTTCACTCCAGAAGATATCAGGACGATAAGGAACTTCTCAGTGGATGGCAGAAAACTGTTCTGTCGCCGCCTAGGATTCTCTTTCTGGGTTGAAGTCGAGAAGTCGTTCCGGTTCAGTAGGTCGGTATTGGAGCGCGATGTAGAGGATGTGGGACGACAGCACCAGAATATCTGGCGGCTGTCAGAAAGAGAGGGAACTCCCTCGTCGAACCCTCTCGATCCGGGATAGCTCACATAGGTAGGCAAATCCGTGATCGGCTAGAATAGTTTAAGTAGGTCTAGGTAGCCTTTCAGCCCTGTGATGCTATCTGGGAAATTTTTCGCTATTTCGAGTGTGGTTGAGGATAGGAGCTCCAAAAGTTGCTCTTGGGTAACAAGGCTTCAATTGTATCAGTCATCCTAGCTAGCCTTTACGAACTACAACCGTCTGGTTTCTGTCTATAAAAATACAACATCTTGAGCTTCTATGGGCTTCTATGAATTTTTATGTTATCCACTAAGCCCTGTAGCCTTTAAGCACAACTTTGATCTAGGTGTGTTCCAGCTTTGTCAGAACAGTCACCTCAGTTAACATAATCTATTTCGTGATTGTGCCAAAAAATTGGTTAGAAGTTGGACGTTGGAAACGTTATTTTGAAGGTTCGGTCCAAGCAAGGGTATAGAAGCTATTTTTACCGAACTTCCATGTAGGAAGATGCTAGAGTTCCTAAATTCCTGCTTAGACATCTAAAAAAGACGTTGTCAAGAACACAATATGTACATGTACACCCTCGACAAGAAGAGAAGGTGGATGTGTCTCATGCTAAAATTTTAAAGATTTAGATCTCATAAGCGTGGGGGTCCTTGTAAATTATTCACGACTTACAGAAACGAATCTTTCAGAGCGGAGTGGAGTAGAAAAAATTTCCAAATCTCTGTTAATCAAAATCCATCCCGTTGTCAATAAAATTTTCATAAACGGAACCAAAAAATTCTATTCTTAGTTTCACAGATACCGAAAGCTTTAACAATTAAAGGTCTTCTGTCAGTTGTCAGTGACAATCTACGATAAACCTTCATCTAATCATTCCGAATTCATCAACTTAAAACCTTTCTGCAATTACCTCTCACAATGCCAATCCACTTAAGATTGATGATAACCCTAAATGACTCTTCAAACAGAGCCTCAAGTTGAGGCTTCAAGGCAAAACATGTCTAAGTGTCTTTTTCAGAAATACCTCATAACAATGCTTATCCCCCACCCCCATCCATTCCCTACGCAGTACCTAAGCCCTTTTTAAGATTACAAAAGCTCTCCCTCTTTCTTCCTTATTGATTTTTCATTAAAAATCCCGAAACATATTAAAAAGTCCTTTGTCCTTGTAAGAAAAAGAAAACACATTTGTGTTCACTTTCTAAGTCGTATCCTGGTTCCATTTGTTTTTTTTTTTTTTTTATCTTCCTTTGAATTTTTAATTACTCTCAGGGTCGTCCCCTAAAACCGAATGACATAACCCTCGGTTAATTTATGTACCATGCATGGCTGAGGCATGTGTAACTGTTGTGACAACTTTTACGACACCCATACGTGCACATATGTACGTCCCATTTCAACCGAAACAATCAAATGAAACAAAACGGCAATAATATCACACAATTATCCTTCCGTTAAAAGACATGGTTCCACAGGTAACCTTTGGAGGGGTGGAAAAAAAAACAAGTTCGCCAATGGCCTATAGCCTATACAATAAATAAGGAAAACAACGACCAGGATCCGCGTTCATCTTGCTTGGCCGTAAATAATTTTTACCCCTCGGATAGTTAGCAGTCGAGCGTGTAGCTTATTACATGCCCCCAAACGAGGAGGTATTAAGAGCTCCTTAAAGGGATACTAATAAATATTACATTCCAGGACGAGAGACGGATGGAAAATAGATGTACTTTCCGACGAAAAATGAGAGAGAATCTCGGCGAGAAATCCTTTCGCTATAGTACAAGTCGAGCATATCCAATATCCTTTCGATAGATTTTTTTTGGGGATTCTGGTGGATCCTTGGAAAATCCACTTTATTTGTGTGGATATGTGTGTGTGAACCCTTGTCAGAAGCTCTACGAACCGTTAAGGATTAATAGCATCGATGTTGGAAATTTATGCGAATCAGAGCGAAGGGAATGCAAAAATGAATGAAAAAAAAAGACCAATCTAACTTACTTGACAAACAGCCACTGTAGCTTTTGAAGACAGCAAATCTGGAATCTGTCGTATTGATTCCACCAATTTGCACCCGATTAGCGCCCGAATCGATGACATTCGGTGTCAGGGGGCGTATGTTAATCGCTGCCAGCGGCACCTGTTCCCGATCGATTAGCAATGATGCTTCGGTACCATTACGCAAATAGTAGATTGAATGACGGGCCCCATTTAAAAATGTCCTATCGATGCGTGCACCCACAGCTGAACCATCTTCACGGTCCTCTTCGAACAGTAAATATCCATCGGTGGTGATTGCTACCATAAGGTAATAGCTACGTTCGTTGTTCGTCTGAAGCAATAGCATCACACGATTGGCACGTTTCATGTCCGCACTGGAGAAGGCCAATTGTAGCTTGACATAGTCCACTTTGCCAATTAGTTCGAATTTACGCTGTAGGGTAGATTCACCACTGAAGTCGGCACCCTTCTCTTCCATGCAAAATTCACCGAGGAAACTGGTGTGTTCACAATCGCAGGTGGATTCTTGTTTGGCGAAATTCTCTTTGCAAATTCCTCCATTCTTACAGGGTTCGGCATCACATTTGATTTGACAATTGGGCAGGACACCTTCGAGAGCTGAAAAGAGAAAAAAAAAAAAATTGACATTCAATTAGTGTGACAGGAAATGGTTGAACAACGCCTTTTCAAGTTACGGACCTCACATGACATGGAAAGTAAGCAAAAGGAGTATTGTGATACTCGAAAGGGGTGGTTTTGTTGCGAATTTCATGTCTTTTAAGTTAAACGACTTGAAGACTCAATTCGTCAAGCACCTAACCCTCGTGTGTGCCAGAAATTACTTGGTCTTCAAAGACCGTTGACAGCCAAGAAGAAATCTTAGAAACGTCCAAATAGCACACGTATAAAATAGGGTTAATAGGGAACACAGAAGCCTAAGCTCCTAGCTGAAACCCACTTTCCAGGCTTCACTCTAAGCCACAATCTCTAAGTAAGAACCACACGACCAACTTAGGAAGGGAGATGATGTTTTCTAAACTCATTCTTTCCCTTCAAAGCTTCAGGATAAGATGGATTTTTTCCTGCACTCCTTCAAAGGAGCTCCCCACATAAGATGCCAACTATAATCAACGCGAACAAATTAAAGAGCTGGAAAGAGGTCATTCATCCCGAAAGCTGGACGTAGACCCTCGGATCTACCAACATCTTTCAGACTCATCAGCCTTACCTCCTTTTTTCTCAAAACAATGGAAGAAATAATAGACCGGCATACCAGAGATGGGGTCCTGAATCTTATCCCTCTTCCTTATGCCTTTCGACCCGGGGAATCAGCTACCCATGCGCTGCAAAATCTCTAAGAGAAAAAGTGGTAGTGGTAAGCTGTTTCCTGGATATAGAGGGTGTTTTCGACAACACTGAGTACTCCCAGATATTCAGATGTATCCAGGGGTAGGCAACACGACCTGTTGATGGATCAAAAGCATGCTAGAAGCCAGGCAAATAAAAATCGCAAAACTCAGCGTCATAGCTGCGAAAGGTTGCTCTCAAGGAGGTGTTCCCTCCATCTTACAGTGGTTCATCGTAGTGAATGAATACCAAACAAATTTGATCGAACCTTCCCGCTCAATTCTTTCAAAATCGATTTCAAAGTCACAATTCCCACACGGGATAGCTGGCCTAGCTTCAAGAAATCCGTCAACAATGATGGTGTGGGCTATGGTATCCACTCATACACACTTCCAGAGCTATCTCTTAGCTAAAGAAGCCAAATCCCCTTACGTAAACTCCTATCCCTTATTAAATGGTTCTGTGGGGTAGGCTTTCAGTTTAAGTGAGTTCCCCGGGATACCTATCTGTTTAACCTAAAGTGCATCGAAGGTTTGTGATAGGAAGGCAATCATTATACCGGTCCAGAGAAGCTGCCACACAACCAACCTATTCAAAGCTAATGTACAGAACTTGATTCTCATCACAGCGGGAACCTTCAACAGAAGAAGAGATGAATACCGCCGAAGATATTGGAAGCCTGTACCTGTAGATGGGATACCTCAAGGTCCTCAACCTGAACAACCTGCGTTGTTCCCTTCTACTCAAGGGAAAGAGTCTTTCTTGAATAGTGGATAAAACAAAAGTCTGTTCTAGCTGTTGCTGAAGTGAGGGGGCATATCGCTCCCGAAATACTAAAATCTGACACCGATACCCCCAAAACTGTGATGAAGGCGATATCAAGCGTTGATGTCAATTTTTTCATCGACAGTCAGGTTACACTTGAAGCGATTTTTGCGGAAGCGAACATGGAACTCCTTGGGCTATTGTAAAATAATTGATGCAGGACGACAGAATTCTTTACAGAAGTGATTACATGCTACTCTGCGCTTCCTAGAATCACACCATAAGAGGTATTTGAGGCATGCAGCAGATTTGGGAATAAAAGGTCCCTGGACCGGATGGCATCCCAAATGTAGCCAGGTGAGATACGTATGTGGACATCTACAATGCTTGCTTGAGTGAGAGAGTTTTTCCCGATCAATGGAAGAAACAGAGGTTCGTGACTCGCAGGAGATCTATCAGCCTACTGACCTCTCTGAATGTTGGACACGACGGGAAAAGTTCTGTAATGGATTGGAAGCAGGTGGACTATCATCACATCAGTATGAATTCAAAAAAGGGACACTCAACTGCTGATGGCATTAAAGTAGTGGTTGAGACAGCGCGAAAGGGCGGTAGAAGGAAGACGATGGAGAAGAGGCTCAAAGCAGTACTGCTGCGTCATAATACTGGAAACATATCCTGGAAGCACTTAAAAATGTAAGAGTACTAACTTAAAACCCCAGACGGGTTGTCACCATGACGTGGCTGGTAGCCTGAGTAGTCGTAAGACAATAAGACGTCGAACGTATGAAACGAAGAACAACCCAACCTTTGCATGCGAGGCTCTGCATGGACGGACCTTTTTTTCCCTAGCTACTCGTGGAAACATCATTTCGAATTCAAACTTAAACAAACCTTCGGATGGTGATCCGGTTAGTCCAGATTCCATCTCTCAGCCCATGGCTGAACCTTATTCTAATGCCGGACGGACAGACCATCCCGCAATTTAAACCCCCTGTAACACGAACATCAGTTGCCAACCATCTGCAGAGACGCACCCTGCGCTGGACGGACAGAACGTCCATTGTCAGAACGGAGCGAAATCCCTGTTGTCGCACAGGAATCTGCAGCAATCTCCCTCTGTACCGAATGGACAGACCGGCAACACAACAACTCGACAGCGACTTAGAATCCGTCAAAACGGCCAGCTCGGATTTTACAGAGCATGCATACAGGAGCTGCTCAGACGCCCCTACAACGGAATCTGTAAAAGCCTTGGAGCTAGAATACCAGCAAATCAACTATGTGCATTAAGTGTGAGTAGACCTTTCCTTGGATCAGGTAGCTTGGGTCATAGCGGGAATGCTTCCGATCGGTATACTGGCAGAAGAGCAACAGAGAAAGTTCCTTAACCTAAACCAACAGGAGCGGCGCTTGTTATCCAGTGCTGCGGACAAAACAGAAAGGACCATCAGTGTGAGGGAGTGGCAGCAACTCTGGAACTTTTCGTCTAATGGCCGATGGACCTACCGACTTATTCTGGACATCGAGACGTGGATAAACCACAGACATGGCGAGCATTTTGCTTTAAAAATGATGATTCCCCCACTTGTCCATCTTGCAGTGATACTCTCGAGGACATGGAGCATGCAATCTTTCGATGCTCAAGATTCCAGCCACAAAGAGAAGTACTACGAATAGTATTGGAAAGAAACACCAACTCGGAGCACGGTGAGTTCCTACGCCAAGGATATATAACAAGAGTTGAGACGACGAGAGCGAGAAAGGAGAAAGGGCGAGGGAAATGCAAGAAGTAACGCAGTGAACGCGAGCAGATACATACCTTTACCCAGGCTTCCAGAAACCCACAGCCTTACAGAAACGCAAAGCCAGACAGATATACGAACATACCTACGCACACAGCAGCAGTGTAGAGGGAAGTAGCAGAGGCTAGAAAGGGAAAAGTTAAAATGTCGTGCTTATACATACAAACACGTTCACAGACCTTTCGTGCAATGCACAAACATTCCCAGACGTACAGACTCACACAAAGCTTACACTCAGTCCTAAGTTTGATGACTACTACTACTAATTGGAAAGATAGATTTCCCCTGCTCAAGAACCACTCCCAATCAAATCGACTGGCGGAATCCAATCAAAGGACATAATTTCGTTGACAAATCTCAACACACTCACCCTGTGCAATGTTTCCTTCATTCAGTTCGGCCAAATCGATTAGGTTGTCACCAATTTTCAATCCTCTTACGCAACCAATGTATCCTTGCAGTTCCGAGTACTCGATGTTCGCTCTCAGCAAATTAGCCGGATCATAGCCACCAATGTTGAATTGAAAGTACTCAGTCGGAGGTGCAGGAGGACGATGTGGTGACAGGACCTCTGCAAATTATCAACAAAAATTATCAAAAAAAACGTCAAACCCGCCCTTGCTTACCTCGTTCCGGATTAATCCACGGCTTATTGGCATATTCGTCGAGCAACAGAGTTGACCTATCAACCGTAACACTATGCTCATTGACGTGCATCATTGTCTGTGTTGGACTCCTAATGATTGCCACCTGGATGCTCTTCAGACTGCTTATTGTATCGTCGACGACAGTGAGATTAACTATCTCGTCGCCGTAATTATAAAGAAAGACAATCTCCTTGGCATCGCTTATGTACAGGTGTACGAAATTGTTGTAATGATCGTTGGCATAGAGCACCAGTGAGTGTGTGTCATAAGTACGTAAATTAATGAGTATATCCTGACTGAGGATATTCTTAAGGATGTCTCGTTTATCTTCAACCGATGTATTTGAACTCAGATAGTTGCGCTTAAGGAATGACTCACGTGTGATGAATGTCAATGCCTTTTCGTTAACATCTACAAGTAAGGTGGCGTTTCATTTTAATTGCAATCCTTGCATGTCAAAAAGGGATACGAATTTACTTACTTGTTTCACAAAATTCACCGAGATGTGCCCATGGATTATTGCAGACACACTGAAAGGTACTCCAGAGTTCTTTGCATTCGGCACCGTTCTTGCATGGTGATGGTACGCATGATGGCTTACAGTCTTTTATTATTTCTGACAGATGTACTGACATATAACTGTAAATGTCAAGTATTTCACCGTTAACTACCAAACCACGAAAGCATCCGATGAGTCCCTGTTTTACTGATAATTTCTTCAGTAGATCTCTATACGTGTGAGTGGTTAGAAAGGATGGTGATGTTGGAGATGAATGGTGACGTTGGAGAAGGATGAAAAGAAAAAAAAAAAGAAAAAAATGTCGATGAAACTGTAAAATTGCATTCATTGTAGGAAGTTGAAGTTTCTTTTTTTCGACGTAAATTTGTTTTAAATTACACTTCAGGAGTCCTGTACGTGTATGCATGTGCGGAGGTGTGTTGGCGGTAGGTTTTGTTGAAAATTTATGCTACTTTGGTGGAAATTTAATGACGGTTTTGGGGTAAGGTACAGATGGTGTTGTGGGTGCTTTAGAATGCCATTTGGGGGAGTTGCTGGAGAATTGTGTTCATGGTGTCTATCCATGACGGTATGGTAGTGAGAAATTTAATAAATTTTCATCAAAGAACCTCAAGAGTTGTGTTGCTCTTACCTCGAGGATAGGAATTACCTAAGGCCTTGTTGAAGTAGGATCTTCCAGCAAATATTGGGAGCTTGTAGTTTTTTTAGAAAGCCCTACACTACGTCTTATTGTAGCGCAATCTAGTGATTTCTTTGGAAACTGCGAAATGGGCAGAGTGCATTGGGCCATAAAACAGGATAAGCATCGGTGGTGGATCGCGTCCAACGCCTATCCGAAGCTTGTATGACAGGATGCCTTCGCACAACTGTAACTGCTGCACACAATGTTATCTTGGGTTTACCACCATCACAAGTTTTTGTACGAATGGATGAATGGATGCTTACTAGAGGAGATCACTAATCCTTGGTGGAAATACTTCACCACGACATAACCTTCAGCGTGTTTCCAGTCGACATACTACCCGAATACTGCTTCAACTAAAACTGCTCAATAGTTATCGCACTAAGGGAGGACTGGTGGTGGTGATGGTGTAGTGGGTAGTGTATTCGCTTGTGATCCGACTTGTGCAGGTTCGAGCCCGATCGAGGAACACCAAACGAAAAACATCTGAGTTTCTCAAGTCACTACACCAAAAAAGGGGTTGTGCCTGGGAGTACAATGGACCAAAAGAGTTTAAGTTCGGGATTTGGAAATTTCCTTAAAAAGAAAAGAAAAGGAAGGACTGGGAGAATCACAAACACCAACCATCACCTACTGACGGATCCAAATTGAAACAGGACCTGGTTCTGGGGTTTTGGAGAACTTCTCATTCAGCCTTGGTGAATACTCTTCTATATTCCAAGCCGAGGTCTTTGCCATCAATCAGTGTGTGCGACTTAATCAAGCTTGTCACACCTTAAATCCAAATTAGTCCTTGAAATCCTTAATGCGAATTCGGATTTAGCTAGGAACAATGTGGTGATCCTTCACTGGCGAAAGATGAAGCGTGAACAACGTTAATTGAACTCGAACCCTGGACCCTGCAAAAGGTTGTTGCATGCAATAATCCAGAAAAGACCGGCTCAAGACGAGCATCTACTGGAAAATCCAGTTTCATTGTGAATCTCGATAGGAACAATCTTATAGCACTTTCTTTTCACAATGGATCCATAGAGATCCGAGTGCAGACTGTTTCATGAGCTACAGCCACCTCTTCAACCTACCTTCTCACCTAGAACACTAAAACCTTGAAACAGATTCAAGCTATATTCTGCCGGAATGTCCAGCCCTCTTTCAACTCACAAAGAGAATTCTTAGCGTTGAAGTGGTCCCAATGGAACAGCTTGCTGCCATTCATCCAGAGAAAAAGTTCCTTAACTTCCTGACCTCTTTTGGAACAAAACAACTCAGTAAGGAAAGCATAAGAGAAGGCACAATGGGATTCTGAAAAGAACCCGCAATGCCAAGGGCTGTAAACAATCCTCCCGTACACAATCAACATAACATCGGGTGGTTTGTGACCCTGCTAGTTGCGGCTAACAAAAAGTGTCTCCGATATTTTGTTGACGACATCAATACTGCGTAAAGGGGAGAAGGAAGCACAGCGTAATGTTAGGCATGATAAGTGACCACAATCGACGTTTTAGATAAAGGTCCAGCAAAAAGGTGTGACAATAGGAGCTCACAAGTGGACATAGTCTAACCGGTCCCTTTCATGGAACAGCGATCAAATGCCCGTTTGACTATTTCAGGCGAACGCCAGATAAATCGGCAGAGGTGTGAATCGAAAGTTGTAATTCATACAAATCACTAGCTTCAGGAGAATCGTGAGCATATTTTTTCAAAATTTTTTTCATTACGTATACGCACCGTTGACCGGTGAGAATAATGCATTGTGTGCAATTGAAATGAGGACAAATGGTTGCCACGAGTGGGATTGGGATAATCACTGCGAGGTAAGGCAATTTTAAGACCGTCCTTAGCATAAGCGTCGGTTTCCTAGTGGTTTGACTGCTATTTCCACTAAACTCCAAAGAACGGTCTGTCTCGGCTGCACCAGAGCTTTTCTTGCTCTGCTCTACTCTTTTATGGTAACATCATGGGCGACACAATCAGAGCCATCTTCTGTTCAAAAAGAAGTAGTTTTTGGTTTAACACCCGCTGGAGTTTTGAAGACCTTGCGCATGGAATATCCTCAGTGGATATGCCATCTGACACAATAGTTTCCCTGTGCACAAGATTCGTTCTCGAAACATTCGGAGCCGGGAAAGGAATGAAGTAGAATGTAGTGATGGCTCAGGTGCTGGAGTCTTTTTGTGGAAAGCGACAACATAAGACTGCACTTTGCCCTAGGCATACATGTGTTTGTCTACCAAGCGTAGATTCTTGCAATTGTCGTAGCGACAGCCAGGCTGCGTTCAAGGCCTTGCTCAATCCTTTTACTAGATTCAAAAGAGTTCGAGAATGCAGGACTAGATTGAATTCGGTTGGAAGATTGAATTTGCTTAGTCTTGTCTGGATCCCTGAACACAGCGGAAATAAGTTCTCTGATGAGCTTGCTAGGCAAGGTTCAGAGAAGAATTTCTCCGGCCCTGAATCCACACTGTGATTGACCGTTTAGTTAGGGCTTCCGTCAATTGTTGGGTTTCTATCAAAAACAGGACTGTAGATGGCATGACTCTCTAGGGTGCAGGCAAACTAAACGGATACGTCCCGTTGACTGTAACTATAAAAGACTGCAAACAACTTACTGGTGTTACTACGGGACACTAAGCCTTTGCCAAACTTCTCAACGTGTTAGGCTTAAGTCACAACACTGTTTGTAGAGAGGGTGACGACACTGCGGCACACTTCCTATGTGATTGTCCTGCCTTTGCTCGTATCAAGTGGTTGACTTTCGGGCCAGATGTGAGGGGGGCTGGTATCTTAAGTTTCTTATCACTGAAGCTCTTACTCGACTTTCATAGAATGACGAAGAAAACTCAGTAAAAGGATTGTACCTACTGGTAGTACAATGGACCTTGTTTTGTGTCTGAGTGGTCCTTTAGCTTCTGGAATGCATCTTCTCCTCGTTTAATCCCACTCAACGTGAAGGTCCAATTTGGGTAGTTTGTAGAACATTTTTAAGACAAACTGAGTGTGAACCATGGTCAGATCAAGAACCATCTTAGGTTAGGTTAGGTTAGGCTGAAGTGAATACCAGTTTTTGCCAGCACACTTAGATCAGTGATAGGTCCACTGTGATACCTCATGGATCTGGAGAGATCTCCTTACCTACTGGTTGAACCAATTGGAGCTTCTAATGAAGCGAAGGAGGTTTCTGATGTCTCTATTTAGCATATCGCCTAAGTCGTTAAAGTGGAATTCTCCACCTATCTATCAAGTGACAGAATTCGCCTCTTCTTCCCTGCACCAAGTCAAAATGGTTGTCGTCTTACCCAATCTGTGCTGCTCTCATGCCAACGTAATCCAGAGATTGAATTCTTACTCAAAACTTTGTTAATTCAATAGATTTTGACGCGCTTTTAGCGATGAGTTCTCTAAGTGGGATGATCCATCCATCAACTCCTTGAATAGACTACTCTTCATCCCCCAATTCAATTTGGACCATAAGACTACGCTCATAAATCTCACTAAGCGAAACCATAGAGACCATCAAATCACCTGATTATCTCCCAACAGTTGCAAGGACTTTACACACCCTTTCCATGGAAAATAAAATTTAAATGGTTTCGCTCATAAAAAACAAAAAAAAAAAACAAGAAATCTCTTAACCGTTTAACGGCAATTTGCAAGCAAAATACTCGTACCATCAAAAAAAAAACAAAATAAAATGAAGTTATAAAAAATGCAAGACACCCCATAGTCCTTTCACAGACACACACACACACACACAGAGATATATCCTTGAACTAACCCTATCAAGTGTAAAAAGCGTTGTTGGCACTAAAATCACCAGTTTACTGCTATTTATTTCGTAAGTATCTGCTGAATCAGTATCCTTGTCCCGTAGTAGTTGTAGATTCGTATAAAATCCGCGCAATTTATCCCAATCTGGGGAGTGTGGAGAAAAACAGAGAAACGTTGAAACGTAGAAATACCGGACCAAAGGATATGTGTTGTTAAACTGCAAAACAAGAGGAAGAGAACCGAACATCAGTCCTGAAAATTGTCCTTTCCATTTGTTTTTTTTTTTAGTGTAGAGTAACTGCAGAACTTGACATATACTATGTCCTTGTATACTCATACAACCGTTGTATAGTGGAAAATCCTATTAAGGATGTAAACATGAAAAGTGCGAAGCTATTAAAAATTTATTTAATGCCCTCACAAGCAATTAAGCGCTCATTCAGTTTTCAGTTTACCAAACGGTGTTTCCGCGTGTAAGCCCAAACCTCAAATGCATTCAGCGATGTAATTATTATTGAAAGTCCTTTTTAAGGATAAAATAATGTAATTACGATCACGAGAGAACGCGATGGTGTCCATGCAATCTGTCACATCCCTATGGCGTGTTGAGATTTATTTTCGATGCCGGCCGGCGAGGCCGGTGGTGGTGTGAATGGTGAGCACAATTTTTTTTTGTTACGTATACGCACCGTTGACCGGTGAGAATAATGCATTGCGTGCAATTGAAATGGGGATATATGGTCGCTACGAGTGGGATTGGGATGGTTTTTTGTTTTGTCCTGCGATACATATCCATCCACACACACACATACAAGTAGAAATTCGATTTCAATGTCATTGTTATGTAAACAAATTGCCCGGCACAATAAATCAAAAAAAAAAAAAGAAAAAAAAGGTGAGCGCGGCAAAGAATGTGTCATTAATCACTTTGGCAATGGGAAATACATTAGGCGTGTCCTCCTCCTTCTTCAGTTGAGTCCTTTTCAAAGGAGAATACCTAGTGATGGTACAAAATGATAAATATTCTTTCGAATTACAAGTGTTCTTATAAAGCAAGGCGGTAGCATTTAGAGATATTGTCCTAACCTTGGGCTGTGAGGGGACGATCAAATTCAAGTTGTCTCCTAGAGATGGCTTAAGTTTTTTGCTTTTTTTTTGGGAGTGGGATATGTCCTTATTATGTCTTGTTCTCTTGTAAATTTTTCCAAGAAAATCTAAAAAGAAATTGTGGTTTGAGAGGACAATAGGAGCAAGATGTCAGTCAGGCATGACTTTAAGCGTAGGTATACACGTTTGTTGTGAGAGAGCGCGTTGAACTAAAGTTGAAAATAGAACGTGAGAATACGCGCATGTTGGACCAAATGTTCGGTGACAGTTTCACCTGAGGTCCCAAGAGTATGTCAGAAATTAGGTAAAGAAAAAACGTCTGCCATGGATCAAGATCTTCTCGCATGCAGGTTTCATTTGTTGTACTTTAGGTAAACAAATGAGATGATGGGCTTTGTTAGACGGAAAAAGATTTATGTTGACGATTCTGGATAAATAAGTTAAGAACAATGATGCGCACGTGGCATGTTTGCATAGTTGGTAGGATTAGATGGAAAGCACAGACTGAGTCTATTTCTTACAGCAGATCAGAGGAATCTGAGTAGCTTTTGTGGCTCTCACACTCAACCAATCCTAGGTGAAAGATGACAGGATCATCTGTCAATTCATCGAATCTTCCTACGAATAGTAGTCGACTTGAGATCTCAAGATCAACTAAACGTCCACTGATCATGTTGCGTTTAAGACCAATCATGCCCCAGTTGTCTAAGTGTCTGTCCTGAGAAACTTGCCCATGTCCAGTTCATTCCCACTTCCAACTACTGACCCACAGCTTCAACGTCAGCTTGGTTAGGGAGAGCATTGTTAACTACCACCATATGAACTATCTCGAATGAAGTCATCTCCTTCATGACTGTCAGTATGGTTTCAGTCACGAACGTTCACCAAGTGACCTAATGGTCTGAAAAATGGAACCGATGTATCCATCGCCCTTGATATCTCTTAAGTTTTTGACAGAAAGCGGCATACAAAAACAAATATTTGGCGCTACCTAAGGCCAAAGACCTAGCTTCTCACAACCATTCATGTTGTGTGTGTTATATTCTTCGCAGAAATGGAAGGGACCAACAGTTTTATTGCCGACTCCGAACAGCGGATTGAAAAAAGCTTTGTTATGCCAGATTATATTCTTGCAGGTTTGTCAGGCCTGCGAAGAGGTGGTGCCGCCAAAAAACGTTTGGTAGTTTTGAGAATCGGACCTGTGTCTCTCGCTTAGCAGTCCAACGCCAAACTATCAAGGCACGACAATCACTAAATTCAACATTTCGATCCAACAATTTCTCAACTTTTCCAGCAGCCTTGGGATCAAGTTCTTAGCAGCTGGAAACTATAATGCTAAGCACACTTACTGGGGTTCTGGGCTAACAACTCCAAAAGGCAGAGTAATCTTCACTTTGTCTCTGTGGGTCGATCCACCTACTGGTCGACAGACCGACGAAAAATTCCAATAGAAACCACCTTAAAGCCGAGACAAAATAAGACCTTTCCTCTGTCCACTCGCCTATATCATGGGCGTGGAACAAGGTCCCAATAACCTCACAAGCAAATGGACAAACTGGCTTTAATATAGAAAATACACAAGCTAACATCTCAACCTGCTAACTCCGATGATGCAATACAAAGACCTAGATACTGCAATTTTGACATTCAACCAAACACTAACACTTCCTGCAAATTCCGCCACACTCCTGATATTCCCAGAAAAAAGTATAAAAATGCTCCACGCTCATTAGCTAGGATTGAAGAATTCCTCCGTGAGAAACGGAAACTAAGACGAGAGTGGCAAAAGCACAGATCTCCCCTTAACAAACAAAAACTGACAAAGGCGACGAAAGCCTTACAAAGTTTTCTCAAAGAGCATAACGAGTGGAGCTTAAGAAAGAATCTTGAAGACCTCTTACCATCAGCACTCTGAAAAGCGGCAAATAAAATAAAATTTCCAAAGCAGCACGGCACCCACCAATCTGACTACCAAATGGAAACTGGACAAGAACCAACGATGAAAAAGGAAACACTTTTACAGAGGATCTAAGCAAAGTTTCCAGTAAGACTGTCAAAGATGTATTTTTTGAGAAGCAGAAGGTGTATCATGCCCTAAAAAATGGAATTAATCCCAAGGAGACACGAGCTTATGGCTCAATTACGGGGAAAATGCTAAAAGAACTCCCAGAAGTTGCAATTGAACACCTTACTGGAATATTCAACACTACCCTCAACCTTGAAAGACGTCAAAGCTTATCATGTTCCCGAAGGTATCCTCTTGTCGACCAATAAGTCTCTTGAAAATAACTCCGTTCCTGGAAAAGGAAGAAGTAATTCTCACTCACCAATTCGGATTCAGAGCTAAGCATGGCACGATTGAACAGGTCCAGGGGGTAGTAGCAGAGGCTAGAAGAGCTTTTCATAAAAGACAGTACAAGCGGTCAAAAATGTTTGGCACCAATAAACTCTTGCCACAGAATTTCCAAAAAAAAAAAACAAAAATCGTACCTGCTAGACCGTCATTTCAGAATAAATTACAAGTCCTTCACATCTAAAGATCACTGTATAAGAGCCGGCGTCCCCAACTCCAATACATATGATTTACATCAGATCTCCCAACGGACCACAGCTTAGCCATCTCTACCTTTGCGAACGACACGGTGATACTAAGCACACACAGTGACCTCAAATCAGTTTCCTATAACCTCAACAAATATTTAAAGCGACTCGAACTCTGGTCAAACACTTGGAGAATTAAAGTGAACGAGACGAAAAGCCCTCAGGCAAAAGGCCTATCACTCTCAACAACACAATAATCCCCCTCGGTATCCGGCTCAACAGACGCCTTACTTGGAGAAAATGAATTGAGTCTAAACGAAACCAAGTAAAGCTCAAATTCAACAAGCTGCCTTGCGTGCTCAACAAACACTCTATCGCCTGTTTATGAAAACAAAGTCCTTCTCGTCAAAGCGATTGTCAAGGCAATATGAGCCTATGGCATACAACTCTGAGGCTTAGCAAGCTCTTCCAATCTAGAATTCCTGCAACGTTCGCAGGCGCACCATGGTACTTTAGAAACTCTCTACTGCATAGGAACTGAGTAGTACAACCGTCGCGAAAGAAATCTTCTGCTAAGCGCATTCCATCTATCATTTGCAGTCTTTGAATTTTGCTCCCAACTTCCTGTTTGAGGTTACGGGGTCGGATTTTAACGATGGTATCGGCTTGATCGGGGTCTAACAAAGATCCTTCCCGTGCCACCTCTGCGGCTGTCTCGTTACCAGGCATCCGTTTGTGGACGACAGCAGAGTCTGACATTGTGCTGCCTGCCAAGAACTCGTAGCTCTTCGCGACAGCGACTTACAAGCTTCGACTTTACTTCTTTGGCAAAAATCCCTCTTATTGTGGTAGGGCCTTCATTACAACCTTCAAAGTAGCTGTTGCCACTGCCAGGACCTCCACGCGGAAGACACTACTGTAGTCTGGGAGTCTGATCAATCCGGACAGTCCGAGAGCCTCGGAAAAGAATCCAGCACCCATGTTTGTATCTATTTTGGATGCATCCGTATAGACGGAAGTTGTTGTGCCGCTATTTTGCTGGGTAAGCATGTTAAGAATGGTCCATCAAAGTCTAAGCAAGGCGTTAGTAGTCTGTGCCCACATATTTGCTTAAAATCTGTGCAAGCCCTGTCAGACCGGGTTCCCGGTTTCTAGTTGGGCTTATGCGAAGGTCACTTTTTGCTGCTGATTCTTGCACAAGCAAAACAAGCGGGAGTAGGTTAACTATTGTCTCAAGTCCCGCAGTGGGGGTGGCAATATCTTTCAGTAGCCTTCCATCGGTCGGACTCGGTCTATAGATACGTCTGGTATTGCTGGGGTTTTACCAAGACCACTGTCAACACAAACTAACAAACTTCTGACTTACTGATGAGCATTCACTAAATTGATTTGCATGTCCCCTCAGTCTTGCTACAAATCCCTTTCAGATTTTTGCAAAAATTTCAATATAAATCCTCAAAACTAAATCCATCCGCAGAGTCAACAAGGAAACCACCATCATCCGGATGCCAAACTTCCATCAAAACTGTCTAAATGAAATATTCAAATTCTTGAGATCAATAAACTGAGTCCCTCGAGGCCTCTAGGTCCATCCCAGATTTTTGTTTTAAGTGCAAATTAGGCATTAAATACGAAATAAACACAAAAGTATCTGCTTATGCATCGAGTCCCGTTGAATTTTCATCCGCAATATCATAAATCTCCCATCGTTTTGTCAGGGGGGGTAGGAAGTTTTATAGTAAATTATTCTCATTGGACAAGGCGCATGTTCTATCTTGAAGTTTCAAGTTAAATCACTTTGAATGTAAACAAACAATCCCTGGGCATGGATTTGCCATAATAATTAGAGACACACAGCCCCGCCAGCATCAATGACAAATAGATGAACGTAACTAAGATGGATATTCCGTCATTCCATCCCTTGACGGGACACACACACACACACACGAACAACGACCAACTGAAAAACCAATCAAACCATCAATCACATCCGTGAATTGTTTTCTCTATAGGCGGTGGTGTGGTGCCACACCCATACCATTACTTCACCGCAAAACACGAAAAAAAAAAAAAACTTTCCTGTGGACACTAGCTACCCCAAGTGTACATAGAACCGTACGTTTGTAATAGACTTTTACTTACCCAGTAGCTCCACCAATATACATACTGCCCTCGAACGGGCCGAACTCCTCCTCGGGCAGCAAATCAACCATCTGGTAATCAGTATTAATCATGAACCGAACATGATACTCATTATAGTCGATCCATATTTTATGCCATTCGCCGCCATTGAATTTCCTTACCGAGTTAATGACCAGCTCACGCGTTGTGCCCGTGCTAAGGGTGAAGTTGAACGTGAGTTGGTAGTCACCGGTTAGGGCAACCATAAACGATGGATAGTATGGACGTATCGGTGGTTGGAAGAGAAGAATAGCCTTCTCACCTGTCGTCCGGAATGAGAAGGCGATGTCACCCTTTCTCCAGCCTGGCACCTCGATATATGACTGTGATGTGGTAAATGTGACCACATACTTTTGGGTATCTAAAGAGAAAGAGAGAGAGAGAAAGAGAGAAATGTGGTTTTAGATAGATTGTTCAATGAGATACGATGGATGGGAAGATGGGTATGAGAAGTTTTACTGAAATTTCCTTGCGGTAATTAAAAAGTAGTTTGTTCTGCTAATTGGATGAAGTAGGGGGGGTGGTGGTCAGTGAATGAGGTAATCAGGTGTCCCACATAAATAAGTTGGACGAGGATATTTTATGTTTGCGATAAAGTTTTGGATAGAGTCACCATATCGCATGAATCCCGAAGTGTCCTCACACTTGATGACTTGATCTTAAAAAAGATAGATGTCAGCGATGAACTCACAGCGACTCGGTTACCAGTTGTTGCCGAAATCGGTAAAGAAGTGGGATTGACTTCCCACAAAATTGGTGAAAGCAAGTTCCCGGTACAATAACTCAATTCATAACCAAAGTAGTAGGAGTGCTAACTGGCGACAACTTGCTAAGATATCACATGAAAAAATTACGTCTGCACGACGATGGGATCTGCAGAGGATGGGGCGGTGAAGAGGTTCATGAGGACACGGCCCATTTCCTCTGCCACTGTCTAAGCCTTTGTCAACTCAGAAACAGAGCCCTGGGCAAATTCCTCTTGATGAGCTTTTAGATGGATCACCGTCAAAACTGCTCAAATTCGCCAAAGCGTCCGGATGGATAAAAGCAAAACGATAATACCACAAGCAAATCATGGGTATCACAATGGGTCCACATGGACCTAACCTACCAAAGTAGCCACGTCAGTAGTGCTTTATGGATCACCATTCTGGGCTGGAGCTATGAACGTGAAAGCAAATATCTGCTTTAAGAGTGAGCAGCGCTTTCCTCGGAAAGCTCTTCACGCTCACGACTTATATCAGCTAGAATTGAAGAATTGATCCGTGAGAAACGGAAACAAAGACGAGAGTGGCAAAAGTACGGATCTCCCTTTACGATGCGGACACAATAGAAACAAATAGACCACAAGTGTGAGGGAGTAGCAGCAATATTGGAACCCTTCGTCTAAGGGGCGGTGGACTTATCGACTTATTTCGGAGCATCGAGACTTGGATAAACCACAAATATGGCGAAGGGAACATCTACATTATACAACTGCTGTTTCGCTTCAAAAATGACAACTTCCCCACCTGTCCATCTTGTATCGTGATACTCCCGAAGACATGAAGCGTGTATTCTTTCCCTGCTCAAGATTTCAGCCACAAAGAAGAAGAAGAAACACCAAAACTCCTGAGAACATTGTGCAGCACAAGCTATATTCGGGCAATAAGTGGAGTATGTACAGTGAGTTCCTACGCCAAAGATATATGTCAAGAGTTGAGGGGACTAGAGTCAGAAAGGAGAGAAAGCGAGGAAAACGCAAGAAGTAAAACAGTGAATGCGAGCAAACACACAGCCATACACAGCCTTAGAGAAACGCAAAGACAGACAGATATACGAACATACATGTGGACACAGTAGCAGGCAGACATATAGAGAAAATGCCCTGAAGAATAGGAAGCAAAAGAGGTGCTCCATGTTACTGGAATGAAGAACTAAAAACCCTCAGAGTAACTTTCCTAAAAATCCCCGACGAGAAGCTAACCAACCATCCATGGGAAGTGCTGACTTTCAGGAACGCTTGGATGCGTTTAGGACGGCGAGACACAAGCTTAAAAAAGCTATCAAAGGAAGCGAGGCAAAATGCTTCAAAAAAATATGTGATGAAGCTGATTTAAACCCCTGGGGAACAGCTTACAGAATGGTTATGACAAAGCTAATGGGGCTATAGGCCCCTACAAATAATATGCCCGACAATGCTAAGATCCATAGAAGAGCACTTATTCTCGCAAAGGGACATAATCAGAGAAAATAGCTCGGAGAATATACCAATCCTTACACACGACGATCTCTTTAAAGCGTGCAGGAAGATAGGCGACAACAAGGCACCGGGACTCGACGGCATTCCAATAAAGCACCAAAAGCAGCTGATCAAGGAAGAACGAACCTCTTCGCAAAAACAATGCAAAAGTGTCTAGAGGAAGGAGTTTTCCCTGATCAAAGCCTCGAAAACCATTTTCATACCATCCAATATGCTTACTGGACAAAATTCTCGAGCTTACAATAAACGATAGACTGCTCGCAGTAGCAGAGGAAAAAGGAGCACTGTCAGACTACCAGTTTGGATTTAGGAAATCAAAGTCCACCATAAACGCCAAAAAAGCAGGAGTCGACATAGTTGCTATAGCGATAGAAGGAGAGAGATGGCGATTTGGAATCAAGGAATATTGTCCAGTAGTCACGTTGGATATAAAAAACGCCTTTGATTCTGCAGATTGGTCACTAGCCAGGATAGATACACCATACTACTTGCGGAAAATAGTGACAAACTACTTCACCAATAGAAAGCTGAGGTACGAAACTGATGAGAGTGGGTAAAATACTACGATGTCTCTGTGGGGACTCCTCACTGATCAGTGCTGAGCCCTCTCTTATGGTAAGACGAAGTTCTTCGATCAACATTACCCAAAGAAGTTCGGGATCGTCGACGCAATCGCTGTTGTAATCGTAGAAACAAAATTTTCCGGAAGTAGAATCGGCCATCAACGAAGCCATTGCTTGTATCTGCCGGCTTGGAACTAGCTGACCATAAAACCGAAGTAGTTCTTATACCAAGTCGAAAGATTGTGGAAAATGTGAACATTCGTGTTGGAACCCAAACAATTAGGTTAAAGGGAATCACTTAACCTTAATTTGCAGCAAATTTTGTGGAATTTTTTTTGTGGGATGGCCCAACGCTGCACTTGTGGAGGGCAGAGGGCATAGGATAGCCAACATTGAGGAGCTCCCAGTCGATGTAACCAACGAAATTTCTCAAATCAAAAAGACCAAGGAAGTCTACGCACTCCTTAAGCAGGTGGGCTTCAAGGATGACCTCGAAAAAGTAAAGGACTGTAAGTCTTTAACTGAGGGCTAGAGAAAGTATAGAGGGAGAAGGCATAACATGAAAAGTGTTCTTCTAATTACCCACGACAAGGAGGATCTTTTTGCATTCCAGAATATTGTCCATGTTGACCTTTGCGACGTCAAGCTCTTAACTTCCTCCAGTTCAGCCCTGGAGGGAAGCCGGGAAGGCGATATTATGTGGACTCAGTCTATATATCTCAGTGTGATAAGCTGGAAAAGTTCTTTGGCCAAATTGGGGCGAGACGGAGCTAAAAAAAGGGCTACTCTCCTCCAATCCAAATGGTCACAGAGAATATTTGTACTCTTTTGAGATCCAGAGCCTGAGGCTGCACGAAGAGCGAGGAGAATATGAGGGAACAGAAGAAATTCGTCGAGATGTTTGAGTCCGTCGTAGCTAATTAAATTATCTTCAGCCATTGCTTTTTGTTTGCGGACCATGAAGGTTGCCTCTTAGGCCGGTAAGAAGATGCTTAATGGGTTGTTCGTGGATGCCCTTCGATCTTTGACGTCAGGCGCCTTGACTCTAAAGCCTAAAGAGAATTTAGGTCAGCAAGAGGCTGCTGGCGTAAGAACAATTAAGAAAGAAGAAAGGGCAGCTTCAATAGTTACGAGGCAAACTAAAAAAAATAAGATAAAGTCGATCAACCGCGAAAGAAGCTGACGTCAACTCTACTGCATAACACTGGCAGTAGGGTGGTCATAAGTGGGCTTGAAAGTGTTGATCGTACCAATGAAATCGGGATGTTCGAAAGAAAAACTGTGAATTATAAGCAATGGCAACAGAACCAATAATTCTCCCCAGTCATTCTGGACACAACCCTCGGAGCAAAAAGACTGAAACCCAATACCACCTGAGTCTCAAAAATCACTACACCAACACTAGTGCTGTATGAATAGCATCATAAGGGTATTCATAACCCCTTTAGCGCTAGTGAATTATAAATAAAAAAAACCTCCCCAAGGATGAAATGGCTAACGGCGGTGTCATGGGGGAGTAGGCGTTGAACGCAAAGGTGGTTTTAGTTTGGATTAAAGTCTTACACTTTAGCTTTCGATGCTTTCCACCTTCCTTATGCAAAAAGTATCCCTTACTGCCCGTGGTGTGTAAATTACCGAGCCTTTTTCAAGCATATCCTTCACAATGGAGCTTTTTAGGAGTCAAAAGAACACACAGAATGATCTTTTGAGTCAAAAGATAACCGTCCTTTAAAAATTGACAAATGACAACATTCAAACTTTAAATGAACCTCTTTCTCTCACTCTTTCCAAACATCAAGGACTCCCCGTTACCAGTTTCCTTATTTAAGACAAAATAGTAACCAAGGACAACCTTCAATAATTCCAATTCGAAACGTGTGTAATCAAAAAACAAAGATTTAACAGGTATCACAGTTCACTGAATCCTCGTTAAGAACTGACAAACTAGAACGTGTTTCTCTAGTTTTTTTTTTTTCCGAAATTTTTAAATCGTCCTTCCATCCATTCTCATCCTTTGCAAGAACAAACAATAAATATTCTTTTGTCTATGTAGAAACACATAAGGTAATTTCATCTAAAACATAATATACTTACTCGTTTCGACACACTCTAATGGACCCAATGTGATTCGTCCTTGTGCCTCTTCATCTAAATCCTTCTGCTGCAGGAAGAACATATTTGTAATTCCTAAACTGTGCGGTTCACTGTAGTATCCTTCGTCTGAATACCATTTGTTTTCTTTCACATCACAATTGCATGATTGATTTGGGTCCACACATGTTTTGTTAACGGAACAGGGGCAGGCTCCTCTGTAAATATACATAGAAAATAAGAAAATAAGAAAAAAAAGGACGATTTTTGGGATAAAAGACGACTCAATACAACAAAAGGAAAAAAAAAAAAAAAAAACAAGGGACGCCAAGCATGCGAATGTCAAATGGTGAGTGACTGCACGTGAAGACGTTTGATGGATGGTTGCTGAATAAAAATGGCTGAATAAAGGAAAAAAGCCACGCAGAGATAGAAAGTGAAAAAGGGAGAGAGAGAGAGAGATAGAGAGAGCGGGAGAAGTATACCTACATAGATAAACTATTTTTTATGGATTTTTGGATTTTTTTTCGAAAGGAAATTTAAAAACAAGTGGACCAAGCAAAAAGGTCAAAGGAAGGTCAGCAGTCCTTAAAATTTTAATTTGAAAGTAATAGATGCGGACGGTGGCACTTGATCAGACCTTGGTAAGCATTTATAGTTTTAACGACTTAATAGGACATTTGATGATAGGGACTTAGGTAAAGTGACATGAGATTGATCTAGGATGGCGGTTCACGTACTGTAGACACCTGTTTTCTACGAATGGGGTATGAAATTGTAAAAGCTTTTGAGTGTTGGTACTTTCAATTGATTAGCATTGGCCAAGGACTCGTACCTATGTTACACGTCAAGAGTTTGAAAGTTTGTGGAACCAGTCTAGGTATTGTTGAACAAGTTTGCAATGGCGCGGTCATAATTTCAAAAACGACACGTGTCCACCGAGGTGAGGTTGAGATGGAGTGGCAGGCTGCATGTTGCAACCTCACTTAGACCAGGTAAGGCCCTTTGTTTTACCACATGGATCTGTACTTCATATAGAAATACTACCCGCAGAAC
This sequence comes from Criorhina ranunculi, assembly GCA_951813785.1. Taxonomy (NCBI): domain Eukaryota; kingdom Metazoa; phylum Arthropoda; class Insecta; order Diptera; family Syrphidae; genus Criorhina; species Criorhina ranunculi. The sequence continues at coordinate 36,277,279 of OX638382.1, read as the reverse complement.
CAGTCGGAGCTTGCTATGAAGCGCTGGAGGCTGCCTATGCTGATGTCAGCTAGTTCGTTTAGGTTGTGAAGGAAGCTGGCTCCTAAGTATGATCTTCTTCAAGCTGAGAGGGCCGGACATGTGCAGAGAAGGCAGAGAATTGTTTCCTCCTCGTGCATGCCGCTTTTGCCAAAGTCATTGTAGAGGAGGTCCAGTCTATTGGCGTGATTGCCAATAGTATAGTGTCCCGTAGTCTTTTCTGTCTGAAGAGACAGTGAGAGCGTTTGTGATCCAGCTCTGGCCAAATCTGCTTGGTGAAAAGACAGGTGCTGCCCTCTGTTCATCTGTGATTGGCGAAGTCTTGATTAAGTTTCCCTTTTTCGGAAGAATTGGTAGAGTTGTGACCTGTTTGGCGAGGAGCCCATCAGTCATGCAGTTGCCTGAAATATCCCTACGTCCCAGCACTCATAAAGGTGAATTTTGAATTGCTTAGACATCTCGTAAAGAGACAAGCAGCAACTTTGGGCTGTTTCTGAGTTAAAGGCGACAGATTCCAGGGATTTTGTCGCGGCCTGTCTGTCAGTAAATGTTGTGATATTGAGAGTAGAAGCTACGATGAGGCTTCCTTAGTTGCCATTATCTCGGCTTGCAAGACACTGCAATGGTCAGGCAAACGGAAAGAGATGCATACGTTCACATTCGGGAGAATACACCCCCGGCAACTCTCGATTCTCTGTTGGAGCCATCCGTGAAGAACCATCAAAAGCTCAAAATCACCATTGCAGTTAAGTCTGGAAGGGATAGTGGTAACGAAGTTTTTATCGAATAGGAGTCATTGAAGGGTGTAGTCGGTGCTTTGCGGAAGGAATTCTAGTTCGTTCAGAATCGTAGAGTGTCCAACCCGAAGGTTGGTGAAGTTCTTTGATACGTACGGCTCCGCTGGCTGCCGCTTGTTTATTGTAGATTTCTAGAGGTAACAGATGCAACAGTGTATCTAGAGTCGCCATTGGGGTGGTTCTGAGTGCTCTGGCCGATCTTTGCACTTTGCCCAGATGGTAACGATTTATAACTTTATCCAGGACTTTCCACCGGACAATCACGCCGTATGTCAAGATTGGTCTGATGACAGATGGTTGTAGGCCCAACATGCTTCCTTATACTTTTTTACAGCAGTACTGAGCTGTGATGGCTTTCTTTACTCGCTTGAGGTTGTTGGGCTTTCACTTGAGCTTTTTGTCGGGCTTAGAGAGGGCTTTCTGTAAGAGGTCTCTGAGCGTGTTGTGGTGATTGCCTGGGACAGCTATACCAACATCGACTGCATGGTTTTTGCTTTAAGACGCACTGGAGTTGTGAAGACCTTCCGCAAGGAATATCTTCAATATATATGTCATCTGCCGCAATGGTTCCCGAATTAAGATCTGCTGTCGACTTTTTTTGTGCACAGGATTCATCCTCGAAACATTCGGAGTCGAGTTAGGAACGTAGTAGTTAGAATGAAGTGATGGCTCGAGAGCTGGAGTCTTTTTGTGGAAAGCGACAACATAAGACTGCACTTTGCCCTAGGTATACGAGCACATGCGTTTGTCTTTCAAGAGGAGAATTTTTGTAGTGACAGTCGGGCTATGCTTAAGGCCTTGCTCAATACTTTTACGAGATCCAAAATAGTTCGAGAATACAGGACTAGATTGAATTCGGTTAGAAGACTGAATTTGCCAAATCTTGTCTGTCTGGGTCCCTGGACACAGTGGAAACGAATTCTCTGATGAGCTTGCTAGGCAAGGTTCAGAGAAGACCTTCTCCGGTTCTGAATCCACGCCGGGATTGGCCGATTAGTTAGGGCTTCCATGAATGGTTTGGTTTCTTTCAAACAGACTCTCCAGGATGGAGGCAAACTTATACTTTCTGACGTCTGTAAGCAGAAAAGACTGTAGACAACTTATTCGCGTTACTACGGGACACTACGCCATTGTCAAACGTCTCAACGTGTTAAGCTTAAGTGACACCAAAAGCTGTGAAGCTTGTGGAGAGGGCGACGACACTGTGGATTGTCCTCTTCATGCTCGTATCATGTGGCAGATTTTCGGGGCTGATAATCTAAGCTCCTTATCACTGAAAAGGGTTATACCTGCTGGTAGTACAATAGACCTGTTTTGGCATCCGACCGCTCCAGCTTGGTGTTCCAACACCAAAACTCGGCCTACAGCTGCCTAAAGGTTTCCAACGAAGAACTTGTCTTGCAATATTGTTACTGTCTTGTCGGAAATTGTGTTCAATCTTGCTCTACGTACCGCTCTTCTCTGCCCTTGTTTGCAAGATCGGTCTTAAAAACTGTTCTGTGAAGTTTCTACCAAGACTTCTGAGCTTTCACATTGATGTCGAAGGGACTTCACAGAAGAGGACAACCTCATTCGTCATTGCCTTACTTTGTTTCGTTTTTGCGATGAACTAGATCCATTTCCTGGATAACATCGAGGACCGAGAAGTCCCACTGCAAAGTGGTGTGTTAGAGCAGCACATGGCCAAGAGAGATTTTTTAAAGTTGTCTGTTGATGGGAGGTTTGCCAGGATTCATTGCCAATATAGAACTAGTATGTCCAGCAATGTCCAGGCTACGGAAAAACAGTATTTCAATCGTTCCCTCCCTCCCCCCTCTCATTCTCAACTCAACCGCTGTCTCTCAATTGTATGCAAATATTTCCGTTTAATTAAAACGAAACTTTGAAAAGTTTTGCGGTGACTTTTCGAAATTAGTTTCGGCCACAGAAACTGCCACCATGCCCGCTGTTCACTGACGACCACATTTATCAGTGTGACCCCCCTTCACCCCCTTTCCGTTTGGCTGGTCGGTCCAATTACATATGCAATTATAATTAATTTTACAGATTAAATCGTAAATATTTAAGGACCTAATTCCGCACTGGGTTATTGCCACCGTACATCATTCAGGTTCGGTTTGGCCCAGAGGCGGCAGAGTTGCAACAGAGATTCACTGTGTCGCCGACCGCAGTCCATGTAACCCATCCACCCGCTGCGTGCATTGGAATGTTTGTGCAAACTTAATTGGAAATGCCTATCAATTGGTGTGCGCCGAGATTAATTACACAAAGTGTCATGATAAATCTGGGGACAAGATCACGACACAATTGAAGTGCGCCGTCCGCAGGTACAATGCACACAGGACAGTAGGCATTGGAAGAGGTGCCATCAATTATGTTGACAATTTGATTGATTCCTAGGTTCGGGCGAGGAATCTTTCGCATGCAGAGGGACACCAACACAGATTTGAAGTTGTGGGGGCGCATTACAGTGCCACAGTGTACAAAAACATATTAAGTCGGTCGGTCGACCTAATCCTTGTTGAATGAGGCAAATGAAGCGACATTAGCTGGACTAGCACTGAGTGACTTTGATGTCAATTTGCAACATCTCATGCGTGTGACATTAATTGTGAGTACGACACACACACACATTGATGTTGGATGAGACTAGCTAAATGACTGAGCAATTAATTACGCCAACGAGATGACGTAATGAAGGCCATTGAAGCTTGCCTACGACGTGTATAACTTCTGTGCTATCAAATATGTGTCACGATGTATCCGATTTGATGTCGTTCTCCTTTAGATGGCTGCCTGGCTACGTTGTTGTGATACCACAGGACTTCGGGATTCTTAAACTTCTAATGACGACTGTTGACCAGGTTGCTGTTACTAGAGGGACATATCGTCCGGGACTTAACTCATCTCACAAAGTGAGATCTAGAATGACCTGTGATAGGTAAGAGACACACTCCAACAGACAGGGCTTACTTGCTAATAAGGACTTACTACCAATTTCACCGTTCGCTTGAAGCCATCAAGGCTTCTTTTATGGAGTGGTGTGAACGTCTAGGCTAGGTAATGTTAGGTTGGCAGGCTCCATTTGACACCAGAGAAGGTCTTATGTGACACCACACGGATCTGTGATTTCTTCCAGAAAAACTAACAGTAGAACCAATCGGAGCCTACTATAAAGCACTGGAGCCCGACTTTGTTGGTGTCCGATAGTTCGTTGAGATTGTCGAAGGAACAGGCTCCTTAATACGCTCTTCTTTGAGCTGAAACAGCTGGACGGGTGTAGTTTCTACGAAAATCATTAAAGAGGAGGCCCAGCCTACTGGCGTGACTACCAATGGTTCTGTATCGCAGTGCCTAAGCTGGTGTCAGCCAGTTCCTTGAGATTGTGGAAGAAGTCGGCTCCGTAATGGGCTCTCTTTGAGCTGAGGGTGCTGGACGGGTGTAGCTTCTACGAAAATCATTATAGAGTAGGGCCAGCCTGCTGGCGTGCCTACCAAGAGTGCAGTGTCCCAGTGCCTTTGCTGACGTCAGCCAGTTCATTGTAATTGTGGAAGAAGCTGGCTCCTAAATAAGCTCTTCTTTGAGCTATGGGAGCTGGACACGTACAGAGAAGGTAGAGAATCGTTTCTTCCTCCTCCTAGCCAGAGGTGTGGTGGCTTTCGTTACTCGTACTTTCCAAGAGAGCTTCCTATCTAGAATTAGACCCAAGGTTGGTAACGCACAATGTAGAGGGTTCGAAATGGGGAATTTTGTATTTCCTTGTGAAGAGGACTGATTCAGTTTTTTGGGGGTCTTGATTCCAAGGCCACATTTCTTTAGTCCATTTGGAGAGCTTAAGGAGAGTATTCTGTAGAAGATCTCTAAGCCTATTAGTGTTTTTCTGAGACAACTTCAGCTACTCTACAGCCTTCCCTTTCCAAGATTAGGAGTACTACTAGATTCCAGAGAAGAGAAGACAGCACGTCACCTTGAGGTGTTACCCTATTTACGAATCTTCGAACTGCTTTGAACCAGCCTTGAGTTGAACAATCCTGTTTGTGAGCAAGTGGGTTATGAACACGCCAATCGAAGCTTCAGTTTCGAAATTCGTGAGTGTCCGCATAAGGAAGGGGCCACCATGGTGTGTTCCACTTACGAATGTAGGGCAGTTTCGACCGGTTTCCCTTTGTTATACTCATGTTTGTGTGCCTATCAGTTTCTTAGAAGAAACGACGACAGACTTGGTCGTAGGTCTTTCAGATTTTTGTGTGAACGTCTAATTTGACAGAAAATCTGACAGCACTCTGGCAATGAAGGCGCAGTCCTGTTTGTTATTCCTATCGCCAAAGAACCGGGTGGTCTTCTTTGGATTCGAAGTTATTTACAATCGGTTGTTGAGACTTGACACAAGCTGCGTAGGGGTCCAAAAACCTCGTCAAAGAAGACATAATGGTTCCTACTCAGGCGTACAACTTGAAAAAGAGGATGTAAGAGGGTGCTTGCTGAATATCGGGTTGAAGATGCCCGCGTCGGCATTGTTTTCGTCAGAATTAAACGGGCATGAGAAGTTGGTCCAAATGCGGTACCGATGTCCTTAAGCAGATTTGAAAGGGTCAGTAGATTTGAGGTTTTATGACGCAAGCTTTGGCTAACCGCTAAACTTTCGTATGTAAGCGAGAAAGGCTTATGAGAGCTTCCAAATCTGCGGTTGGGCAAGTTCGCATAGCATTTTTTTAAAAAGGGTTTTGTGCCAAGACTTGGTCAAGTTTATGTAAGTTACGCATAGGAGATAAGACTATGATAGTCAGAGAGGACTCACGTCTTTCCAAAGGGTTTCAAACATTTCCATAGCCTTTGGCCTAGAATAATTCCTTGATTTCCTTTGAGAATCGAATAAGGTTAGTCAGAGTCAATTCCAGATCATTGGCGTAGCCTTGGGTTATTAATCAGGAGTTTGTCAAGTCATTTAGACCGTACGAGAGGTGAAAAAGTTCCGCCCTGGAGGCAAGCCTTACTGACATTCAAAGACACAGATGGCTGCCACAGCTTGACAGAAGCTATCGTACTGTTGAGGAAATTTATCCGTTCATTGCTAAACGTCACTTTCGATATCATTGGTTCGAGAGAATGGACTACAAAGTTCCATCTCTGTGGAGCCTTCGAATGTCAACTTGAAGATGACCGACATGCTAAGGACGAACGAAAAAGACCAATCGGGGGCGGATGACATAAGCGAGGAAACTGACAACACCATATCTCTGCCTTGAGATTCTTCACGGACCGGGAACACTTTAAAGTGAAATATCAGTCTGATCTGATGGCCCTAAAACATCTCAAACGCAGGTGTTCTCCGTGGTATTAGATACGCTCCTCATCTGTCAGATTGATGACCCTCAACTGGCTCATTTGCGGACGGTGTTCTCCATTGTTCCTTAAAAAAATTATGAATAAACGCCATCTATTGGGAACAGACATACCGACATACAGAACTGAAACGACAGACGTAGGAAAAGGTGGTGCACGAGGCTAACATGCATAGCTATAGAGACAGGACAGATCTTAGTTCTAAAGAAAGAATACCAAGCGGTCAATTGAAACAAAAAAACTCACCTCTTAACATTGCCCAGGAAGTCCACCGTATTGTCGTTGTTCGACGAGGTGAACCATGTCGCCGAGTGCAGCTCCAGTGGTGCCTTAAAGCAGTCATACTTGATGTACTGTGTGCAGTACAGTGAATGCGAAATCAGTTCCTGCAGCATTTCCGGTGAGAACTCTCTGTACTGTATGCTGTAGCTAAAGTCCGTCTCCTTCGATGACCTCACATCGATCTGACTCGGTAGATTATGTTCCACAATCGTCTTTGTGGCATTCTCCAAGCTCTGGAAGTCACACTTCACATGAGCCGGTGGGAACACTCCATTCCCATCGATATCGATGAGATACACATCCGACTTGGTGTAGCTGAGCAGTGCCAACTCCTCGCATGTCTTCCTGTACTTCGTGAAGTGGCAATTCTTCCCGATATAACCGGTGTCCTTGCAGTCACACGTTACCCGATCGTCCTTAACAAAGCACTTGCCACCGTGTTCGCATGTGTTCGGCCGTTTGCACGGATCGATATAATTGCAATTATCGACGGCCACCTCGCCGACAACGCGTTCCGTCTTGACCACATGACGTGGCTCAATCAGATGTCCGTTTATTTCGATATTCCGGATGCATCCGACCAAGCCGGATGCCGGTGACTTCAGACTACTGCCAATTATCAGCTTGTCGCCGATATTAAACGTCAGCCCAAGCCTCACCGTAAGGGTGAATCTGTAGTCCACCGTGAACCTGACCTCGCCAGCCCTATAGTCCAGCTCGACAGAGTGCCACGAGGTGGCCCGATTGATTTTAATTACCGTCGAATTGGTGACATTATTCGTGACATCTGGCACTAAATCAAAACTCAATTTATCCGTGGTGAGTCGTATCTGGAGGGCGGATGGGTGGGTGTCGGGTCCGGCGGAAACGGTTTAGGGCGTTTGTGAATGGATATGTTGGGGTTTGGTAGTTTTGTTTAAAGCGCACGTAAAACATCCGGTTGAGGTAATTGCGATTCGAATTGATTGTGGATTTTCCGAATTGTGGTGGGTTCAATGGCAGCATCGGTCATGGTGACGTTGGTGTTTGCGGCGGTTTTTGGTGGCGCACGAGGTAGTGATTTTCAATTTTTAGAAAATGATTTTGGATAAAGTCCCATCACCCATCACCAGCAGCGGCAGTAACATGAAATTAAAACAAAAAGAGAATTTAGCGAGAGTGATACGGATGCAGATACGGTTTTAATCATCATTTCCATACATTTAACGGGTGAATATTTTAAATGTCAATGGAGAGTCCTTTGTGGGGTTGCATTTGCATTCACATTATTTTAAATTGATTGGGATAGATGGGTGGGGTGTAGATAGTAGATAAAGTACTTTTGGAAAGATTTACCGGAAGTGGTGATGAACTGAAAGTGGTAAAGAGAGAGAGAGAGAGAGAGGAGACGTCTAGTATAAATCTTGTATAAGTGGGTGAAGGTGTCTTCTTCAAGGATGTTTGCCTGACAACTGTAGCATTTTCTATGTCGAGAGAATGGGAATCAAAGAAAGGGCTTCGTGGCTGAGATACAATATGCTATCTGACAGCAGTGATTAAATTACTGGAATCGGTCATTTTGAACTCAAAAATAACTCTTAATTGCAAGTGTCCCTTAACAAGATGGCAGAACACTTCCAAGCAACTCTATGGCCAACGAACTTGCCAGGCAGGTCACGACTCTATCAATTCTATTGGAAAATGGAAACCTTTGCAATGCCTCCCGTCACTTGTAGGTTTTTACTCAAAACAAATGGAATCGGCATCACCAACAGATGGTTCCAACTGTCTTATCACCAAACAGACTTGACCCAAGCTTTACCATAAACGCTTTGACTATCTAATCAGACATTTTCACGGGATATTGAACCATAAGTAGGCACGGCAATAGGCTGGACAGCCTCTATAATGAGTTTTGTGGAAGCTTCACCTATCCAGCTCTCTCAGCTTGAAGAACACGCATTTAGGAACCAGCTTCATCCAAAATCCTAACGAATTGGCTGACACCAGCACAGATACCGAAACACTGCCCCATTGGTAGGTACTAGTGCCGTTTTAGGTCTTCAAGGTCTAAGTAGGGAGGTCTCTTCCTTTATACGGGGCTGCCATCACAAAGAGGACTAACCACCGGTCTCTACAGCTCATTTTGCTAGATAAAAAGAGAATTAACTGCCTTCATAGCTCCAAAATGCTTCCTCACGAGTGCCTTTATAGGTCTTCAAGGTCTAAATAGGGAGGTCCCTCTCTTTATAAGAGCCTCACTACTCACTTTGTTGGACAAAGTAAGAATTATCTGCCTTCATGGCTTTAAAATGCTTCCTCACTAGTGCCTTTATAGGCCTTCAAGGTCTAAGTAGGGAGTTCCCTCCCTCTATACGGGGCTGTCATCACACAGCTTACCAACCACCAGTTTCTACGGCTCACTTTGTTGGACAAAAAGGGAATCAACTGCCTCCATAGCTCCAAAATGCTTACTCACGAGTGCCTTGATCAACCACCGGTTTTTACAGCTGACTTTGTTGTAGAAAACGAGAATTAACTGCCTTCACAGCTCCAAAATGCTTCCTCACTAGTGCCTTTATAGGTCTTCAAGGTCCCTCTCTTCATAAGAAGATCACGGCTCACTTTGTTAGACAAAACGAGAGTGAATTGCTTTCATGGGTCTAAAATGCTTCCTCACTAGTGCCTTTATAGGTCTTCAAGGTCTAAGTAGGGAAGTCCCTCCCTTTATAAGAGGCATTCATTACATAGCTAATCAATCACCGGTCTCTACGGCTTACTTTGACAAAAAGAGAATCAACTGCTTTCATAGCTCCAAAGTGCTTCCTCACGACTGCCTTTATAGGTCTTCAAGGGCTTAGTAGAGAGGGCTCTCCCTCTATACGGGGCTGTCATCACAAAGCTGATCAACTACAACTCTCTACGGTTCACTTTGTTGGACAAAAAGAGAATCAACTGCCTCCGTAGCTCCAAAATGCTTCCCCACGAGTGCCTTTATAGGTCTTCAAGGTCTAAGTAGGGAGCTACCTCCCTCTATATGGGGCTGTCATCACGTAGCTGATAAACTACCGGTCTCTACGACTCACGACCTTCATGGCTCCAAAATGCTTCCTTACCAATGCCTTATAGGTCTTTAAGGTCTAAATAGGGAGAACTCTTCCTTTATAAGAGGCATTCAGCATAAAGCTGATCAATCACCGGTCTCTACGGCTTATTTTGGTGGACAAAAAGAGAATGACTTGCCACCATAGCTCCAAAATGCTTTCTCACTAGTGCCTTTATAAGTCTTCAAGGTCTAAGTAGGAAGGTCCCTCTCTTCATAAGAAGATCGCGGCTCACTTTGTTGGACAAATCGAGAATTAACTGCTTTCATGGCTCCAAAATGCTTCATCACTAGTGCCTTTGGGTCTTCAAGGTCTAAGAAGGCCGGTCCCTCCCGTTTTAAGAGGCTCACTGCTCACTTTGTTAGACAAAAAGGGAATCAACTGCCTCCGTAGCTCCAAAATGCTTCCTCACGACTGCCTTTATAGGTCTTCAAGGTCTAAGTAGGGAAGGCCCTCTCTTTATAAGAGGCATTCATCACAGAGCTGATCAACCACTGGTCCCAACTGCCTTAATATTCTAAAGTGTCTTCACACCATTGCCTCTATATGTAGTTCTTCAAGGTCCAAGTGTATGTTGGTATGTTCATGCCTCTTTTTGGGGTATTTTCCAACGGGCCATACCCCACCACCCCGATTGCGATAAATTATATCTTTTGCCGTCTTAACAAAGCACATCAGCCTCGTTTGTCAGTGATTCATTAACAAAAACCCAGCTTAGGACCTTTCTCAATCATATCAAGTTCCAAAGCGACACCAAATAAATAAACACCACCGCCAAAGGTCAGGGGTGCAGATTAATCATTCCGTTGTTTTTCTATGTCCATACCATGTCAGCCCTGCCTTGCCTTACGTATGTAAATCCATCTTGAACAGATGTTTTCTTGTTAATCGCCTTCCGCCGCCAAAGGAAAAAAAAAAAAAAAGGGACACCCTACGAATCCAATCAATCAGTCGTCATGGTAGTTACAATATCCCATGTCCACCCCGAAATGGGCACACACACACACACATATCCTTCAAATTGACAATCGCCACCAGACCAGATCCTTGTGAGTGAAAAATCATGTCAAATTAAATTAACAGAACCAAAAGCCGAAGGGTAGTAGATACAACTGTAGAAAGGTCACATAGGACCATGTTTCCTGTGCAAGGAGGAGAAAGCCTTGGGCAACACACGCTCGACAAATCCTCTGAATACGTTTTACAGACAATTAATTTAACTGCCTCTGTCAAATCGAAAACAAACCCCTTAGCCAGTTATCAGAAGAGGGTTGGTGGCGGCGGTCTTGAGAAGACATTCTTTTACGACCGAGCCGCAGGGCAGCCGTAATGCTTTTCGGTTCGAGGAAATATTTGAGAATTACCTGGCACCAAGCCCCAGCTCTAGCGCTGTGTGACTGCACGCTATAGCTTCTTGTACTTACAAATTGCTTGAGATAAGATTTTCCTTTTTTTTTTCTAATTAGATATACGCTGATAATTTATATCGAACATGGGGGGAAGGGAAGGAAGCGACACGAGCTTTGTGAAAACAAATTGGCGTCCATTTATCTTTCACACAGCCGGGCAGAGTAGAGGGTGCGAGTGACGTTTCCCTTCGTTTGGTTGCATCATGATGTCGATTGTTGAGGGTGGGTGATAGCAATTCAAAGCTAGTCCCGCTTCCAACTGGCAAATGAAGGGCAACTTACTGAATCGGTGTGATTCGAATCTACGTTGGGTCTTCTATCGAAAGGCTGTGCAAGTTTTCTTCCCATCAACTCTATTCCCTTGCGTCTTCTCACAATCGAAAGGTGAAACCACCTAATTTAGTGAAAATTCACAATCAGAGGCAACACTCAACGGCAGAGTTTCCGCCCAACTTATATCGCATCCTGACTATTCACTATTCACTTCATCTTTCTGTAATTTGCGTACGGAAGGCGTACGCCTCGTGTAATACTTCGACCGGAGGATCTTTTGTCTTGCAAAAGTTCACACCAGACCCCAGTCTCTCACCCCACTTGACAAAATGCAAAGTGAACCCTTGAAGTTGAAAGTTTCCCCTCTTTATTCCACCAAAGACCCTTCCACCTTCAACAGTGGTGGCGGCGGCGGCGGCGGCATCTGTTAAGACACAAATAAGTGGTTCACTTTGCAAATCGTCGAGTGGTACTTACCGAACCGTATATCTACGGTCCAACTTGGAGTCAGTTGCCGCCTTTAAAGTGTGAAAGGGAGCACAACAAATTTATGAAAACCGCCAACGAATGCGGTAAACATCTCGCTTGCATTATTAGCCTTAAGGGGGGGGCGGCATGGGGTGTCGAAATTATTTCTCTTTAAAGGACTCGAAATGAATAAAAGGGGGAAAAATTAATTTCCCAACTTAAGGAGTCCTGATGGCGGGCGGATGCTGGTGTTAGCATTGGCGGGAGATTATTTTCGAATCAAAGAGAGGTTGCATAATGAAAAGTTTTGTTCATTATAAATGGGCGTCTTGGCATTGTGCTGGAGCTCCTGTTTTTTTTTTTTGCAAGTAAAATGGATGTCCTTACTGGGGGTTGAAATAAAATTGTTTCTTTTGATACGGTTTGGATGACCTAGGAAGCAAGATTGTTGTTGTACTTGTTGCAGAAATAAATTGCTTATCATTTGCATTCATTATACAGGGATGTTAAGTGGTCGTTTCAGACTAAAGGGAGAGGAGTGCTTGTACAATTTGAGATCTTAATTGAGCGAGCTTAACACAAGTTGTATTAAGTTTTTTCCCAATTAAGACACAGTTCTCGAGCGTTTAATTTGCTCCTCCGTTTTGTTACAATTATTTATTCTTGTAGTTGTCCTTTGAAGGAGGAGGAGGAGGTGGACTTATAGACTCTTGGGGGAAAAAAAATCACTAACTTGATTGAGACTTGGAAGTGTTGTAAGACCCCGGCCAATCGAAGCCCGAAGAGACCAACAACTCAGGCGCCAATCGAAGTTAGAATAAAAAAAAAGGCTCCATACGTGACACAATCATGATTGCACAGTCAAGTGGTTGCTCATATGACATGACTATGTGCATGGAGCTGTATAAGCGATTGTGATTGGCGTTTTACTAGCACCAGAATGCGTTCAAATACCGAATGACTGTGCAAAATGACTTGGAAAAGGCTTGGGTTAAGGGACACGCGGGTGTCAAAAGAAACTAAAAGCTGTTCAGTCCGACGAAGCAGGGGCTAGCCTCTTAGTTTCTGGGTCCCAGGTAGGGATATGATCGATGAACGAATAAAAAATTCTTTTTTAGCAGAACACGTTGTGTCTCAAGGATTGTGTGGGCGTCTGGCACTGGTCAACCGATTATATAAACGATGATTTGCCAAATTATGTTTCAAATAACTCCTAGCTTTGACATGAGGAACCACAGTCAGGTAAGAGTCTGCGAAGAAATCCATAGGGCAACTATGACTGCAACGATGAACGTGGAAGACACTTGGAAAGGAACACGATTTGGTTTGATATATCTCTCTGAATAGCATACATGTACATAGAGATTGAGTCCATTTCAAATCAGTTGTCATTTGGGAAAGCTGCACAGAGGGAGAGCTTGGAATATTTTTAACTGACTTGCTCACTGGCGCAGCTTTCCCAACTGACAAGTGAATTGAAATGGTCTCTATCTATGTATATGTATGCTATTCAGACTTCAGAGAGATATATCGATCCAAATCGTGTCCCTTTTTGTCTCTATTTCACGGTTCATCGTTGTCTTTGTCCAAGTTGCCCTCTGGATTCCTTCGCAGCTCTTCCTGTTGCCTGCACAATCATTTATTTATGTTTTGAAAGCATATATTGCCAATTCGTGATTGTGCATTCATGATTGTGCAATTTGACTTATTCAGTGAACGAATTTTAAGGCATGCGCCATCATTGCTGCAAGTTTGGTGCGAGCTTTTATACCAGTTCGATTCACCCTTGGTCCGGACTGACTTCACCTCAGTAGTATCCAAGGCGGCACACATATGTAGTTTGGATGAGTCCTCTTCAGAAGAGGGACATTTAGACCTAAAGTAGCTACTAACACCCATGTGAAGAAACTTAGTGTTTCTCACAATGACTACTGCAGGATATGCACGGATGAGAAGGAAGTTGAATCTGTCCGTCACGTGCTCTGTGACCCCGTGAGCATCCTGTTCAATCTCACATTCGATTTAAGAGTCTTGGTGATTTTTTCTCCAATCATCAATGGATTTTTAGACGAAGATTCAATGATTGGCTTTCATCGGAACCATAAGTACAATGAAAACTCACCCCCGCCCCTAAGATCATTCTAGGATAAATACCTATCGGTCTTTTCACAAAGAAAATGACCGCAAAAATTGCGCTCCGCCTTCAACACTCTAGCATTTGGAAAAGTCTAATAGGTCACCAATCAATCACCAGATGGACGAACATTGAAACCAAAACTGACTACTTGACACCAATCCTTGAATTCAGGTTATACATCGAACAGGGAGAGAGCTGGACAGAAGGACAGTCGTCAAAAATTGATGTGGGTGTAGGCTCTGGGATCTGTGCATTAGAACTAGGTATCACATCGTCGATAAGGCTTCCAAATCAAGGAATCGCGTTCCAGGTGGAAGTTCTAGCAATCGGGGGCTGAGAACTCTCACAAGCAGCCATGGGTCCCTGGATACAGCGGGATTACCGGAAATGAGGTCTCTGATGAGCTTGCCAGGCAAGGCTCAGAGGAAAACTTATCCGGCCCTGAACCCATGTTAGGCTTGACCGTATCTTCGGTTAGGGCTTCTATCGATGGTTGGGTTTCTAGCAAACACAACTGTAGATGGCATGACTCTCCAGGATGCAGGCAGACTAAACAGATCCTTCCCGACGTCTGTAAGAAATCCGCGGCATTCTTGCTGTCCCTCAGCAGAAAAGACTGCAAGCAACTTATTGGCGTTACTACGGGACACTACGAGTTTGGCAAACATTTCAACGGGTTAAGCTTGAACGCTTGCAGAGAATGTGACTGAATCTTAGTCCTGCTTTTGCTCATATCAGGTGGCAGATTTGTGTGGCTGATGTAATGCGGGCTGGTAACCTAAGCTCCTAAGGGTTGTACCTGCTGTTAGTACAATGTAACCAGTTTTTTGTGTCAGTGTAGTTCCACCTTCCTTCGATTCACTTTTAATGAGATTTGGAAAGTTTCTCGAATGTCAAATCAGTTTCCATCTCGAAAAGTAATATATCCTCGCGCCGAAATGCAATAATTTGCAATCGATTCCCTGAATCCTCTTCACTTTGCTTGACTTTCCTGTCGAACCTCCTTCTACCACAAATTGATTTCTCTCTCTCTTCCTCTGTTTCGACTGTTATAATTTGATAAGCAACGTCTGACAACACGACCATTACCACACCGACGTTCGGGTCATAATTGACCATTGTCATATGTATCATGTCCTCGAAGTTATAAATAAACACTTTTATTAGTTGACAGTCCTTTATAGGTAATGAATAGGCAAAAGGACATTTGACAGGAACCTCTTATCCAATGGCTCGTATGTGTATGACCGCAATCACCTCCAAACTTGGTCTTTTAAAGGCTAATACTTTCGGGCAATTTACCCCTCACATCTCCAGCGGCCTGTATATCACTGTGTGCGTATGTGTACGGCATGCATACTCGTGCTCATTCACTACCGGTTGTGTGGGCCAATTTATCGCTGGTCAATAACTTCCCAATGAGACATTTCACTTTTAATTGGTTGCCGTTCCGAGTCCGTGTGCCATGTGTCGATGGTTTTTGTTATTTATTGGCGCCATAAAAGGAGTTAATGCCCAAGCAATTACACACACTCACACTCACACACAGATAATCACGGACACAGTACGGGTATCCGGTGTTCGATGCTTCTGGCATGTTGTGAGCGCGCTTAAATTTTAATTAATTTGCAATTTATGCTTCGAAAGACAAATTTGATTGAGCTATGCGCGACGTGGTGGTGGTGTTGCTGCTCGTCCTTTGTCCATCGGGGGCAGTCACAGGATGTGTACAACTTTGATGGGGGATGTTAAAATCGCCCACGATTGGTATTTATATTTGTATTTGTAGTGTACTCAGGCATTTTAATGCTTAGTACAGCTAAGTGGGTTAATGCCTGAGCAAAATTGGTGCGTCGATTATTTGCATTGATGAAGCCTCTCTAGGATAAGGTAGGGATTTTCCGTGGGAATTTTAGGGAAATCTCATATTTGGACAAATATTCTGGACACAAATAGTAATTTTTGATGGAGATTGGATGGGCTAGTTGTCGTTGGTTTAATTATGCAGGATGCGGGGGAGGTTTTGAAGGCAGCTATGCAGAAGGGATTTGCTAAGCTTCATTGAATCATATTTTGCATGATACGCCATCTATTTATACAAATACGTGGGTTTGTGTCTAAACTAAATTTATTTCTGTTTTCTATTTGCAGATGGCGTCATTTGCTCTCGGTAAGTACATACAACTTTGTTTTCTTCCGTAAGAATCGGGGACTTTAGTGGTAATCGAAAGCATCCAACTGAAGAAGATCGGTCTGAATGGTACCTTTTTAGCTTCATATAGTGTTTTTTGTCATTAAGGATACTCTATCCCTTCCTTAGAAGAAATTTGGGTTCAACAGAACCCAATTTGGCACTAGGATGTTTCTTTTTGTAACCACGACTTGTGTGACCTGGTTGGTGATATGTGTTGTTGAAGGTTGGTGAGGCAGTTGGTGCCTAGATCCTACCTGTGGAGTTTATAAAACGGATTAGATCTCGTATCACTTTCTCCGAGATTTGCTGTTGAAGTCACCAAAAATGGTTGGTTTAGAACACGTTTACAGAGGAAATGGGAGAGAACTTCCTTCTCATTTTCATTTGCGCAGTTGCGGCCGCATAGAGGAAGACCGCGACTCAGGTGACCCCCGCAAGTTGACGGGGATCTCAACCAACTTAGCGTGCGAAACTGGTGGCAGCTAGCTAAAGATCAAGCTGGCTGGAGACGCTGGTTGGTTGAGGCCCAGGTCCACCCCGGACTATAGCGCCACCTTAAGTAAGCTGCGGCTGCATGGTCTCCAATTGGTAAATGCCCCATGGTTATAGCCGTTATTTTGGCGATTTATGAGCGAGTTCTGTTTAGGAGATCTTTTGTTCTTATCTTTTCGTAGGTGGTCGGCTATATCTTCCTTGATATGGCGCAGTTGGTCAAACACCTCCATTGGAGTTTGGCCTTCTGTAGGAAGTGTGAGTGGATTTGTCCTTCAACCGCTCCTAGCGGGATGTGGTTCTTTGGAACTTTTTGAGTTTCGTGAGATTATAGCCTTTGCTCACAGCTTCGGCTGTGTACGTTCATTAGGTCATCTTTGGTTGAAGTCCCTACTTCTTTCCAAAGGTTTTGCCGCAGGCATAGAAGGCTACACAAGTCTTCCTATTCTTTGTTCGATGTCTTGCTTCAAGTTAAGTTTTGGGTCAAACATGATACCCAGATACCGAGCGTCTACTCTTTACTCGAACATGGATATTAGATAACTTGAAGGAGAGACAAAGGAGATATCGATGCCCGTTGGTTTGAAAAGCTTGCGGGTTGAAGGGATGAGGAAACATTGTGATACTACATGGATCTGTTAAAGATTCTCCTTACACCTACTGAATGTCGAGTTTGCCTAGGAAGACGAATCAGGGAGTATGTGGCTCTTTGCTACATAAAGATGCTATACACCCCAACAAAGATGAGTGCTGATCTGTATCACCGTGAGGGACAATCGGCAGTCTGGAGCTACTATTAAGTGCAAAGAAAGTGATTCTAAGGACGTGTTTGAAGTAAATCAACTTATCCTCTAGAAATACATACATCTTCTTTCCAGAATGGCCTGGAAGGGATGGTTACTCGGAAGTTTTTGTTAAAATTAATCATTGTTGCCCCCTCCAGAACGTCAGATGAAATGAAATACCAATATGTCATCGCTATCCTGAAACGACGGGACCTTGAGCAGGTAGGATATTCTTCTATCGCCGCCGCCGATGGAGAAGTTTGGCGCTGTGAAAGCAAGACTCCTCTGGGTGTACGAGGAGAACCAGGAACGATTTCAGCGGCTGGTCGAGGGCATTGATCAAGGCGATGCACAACTTTCACAGCTACTTCATAGCATCAGAGATCTCTCCGGATCTTCAGGTACGCCTGACGCGATGCTACAAGTACTGTGGCTGTCAAAATTCCAATCCCACGTACGAGCTGTGTTATCTGCAGTCACAGGTGACCTCTACAACCTCGCTCAGATCGCCGACAAGGTAATAGGACACTATCATCCAACGGCTACACAAGCGGGGATGTATCAGGCACCTCCTAAACCAAGTCACCCACCAGCTACTATAGATTGTATCGATATCATCGCCAGTTCCTCGCGTTGTATTATTTAAGCTTTTACAGCTTTTTGAAGAACAAGCAAAACGAGTTGGTCCGTCGAGCACCGTCTCGGACAGAACTTGACAATCGATAGCTATGATTGTGAGGTAGTGAAAGAGTTTATCAACTAAAAGTAAAGTGCCTGGGACCGTGAGGGATAGAAAGCGGCATTAGTTCAGGCTCAGATCCTCCAAGAGTAGCTGGTATCAGTTCACTTTTTTGGGGGGTTACACCCAAGACTATACCGAACTGCTCATCTAGTTAACTAACTTAGAGTTAAGAGAGACTAGGCTGCTAAAGCCACGTCATCTGCATCAGCGATTACCGTGCAGCTTCTAGGTGTATCAGTAGTTCGTTAATCATCACATTCCAAAGAAGAGGGTATAGGACGCCGTCTTATAGGGCAAGATTTGGGTCTGAAAACCCTTCTCAGGAACACCTAGGACTCTGGGGGACCAGATATGTACTCGTGATTGTGGATAACTTTACAAAATACGTCATGTTGCGTGCTGTGAAAACGGCAATCACCAAGGGGATGGAGATATTCGGGTATTTCGGAGCCGAATGGTGACCGACCGAGGTAGGGTATTCACTGCATGAGCATTTGAGCACTACTGCGAGGACAACAGTGTCCAGAACGGTCAGGTCGAACGGTGGACAAGGCTCGACCGAAAGGGATTGGGCTGATTATTTGGAACGATCCAGCAAGGAATTCAACCACAAAGACCATTCCATATGAGCTCTTTTTTATGTATACACCTCGAGACATCCTCAAGAACAAGTTGCTGTTGGAGCTGGGTTAGGTGCCATCGATTCAGCCGGCGGAGAAGGCAGAAAGAGAGACGTGACCTGTGACATCGATAGCTAATCCAGAACAACGTCCTGATGATCTCGTTTTGATCGAGCATGAAGCTGTTGCAACCGGGGTGTCACAGAAACTGAGACATCTCTACCGTGAACTATATATGGTGGGTCGAGTGTTCTCGAATGATGGCTTCGTCATCGAAGATATCCCAGGGATGCAGAGGAACCATCACAAATTCAGTACCGTGATGAGCGCGATGAAACTAAAGCCATGGGGTGAGTTACCAAACAATAGGTTCGAGGATTCCGATGATGACGATTTCGCTGACGACACATCGTCCGCCAGTCAAGATGACGGTGTGGATGCGATTGTTTCCGAAGCCGACAGCGGCAATGATCGTGAGGACACGATCATTTGAGGTTGGCCGAGTTTTTAAGCGAGCGGTTAATAACCGCCTATAAAATGGGCGAGCAGAGCCCGGAGAGGACAGCCTTAATACTCAGCTGTGGGAGTGTACAATAAACAAGAAATAAAACGTTCGACACAAGTGGAATTTAGACTAGCTCCAGACTTGACAGGATAATATCTGAGGTCTTTTGAAGTTCAACTGATATTATGCCATCCGATCATCTGGAAAAGTTGTTAAGACTCATCGAGCTAGTAGACAGCTAAACTTCACAAAATAAGGAAAAGTGTTAATAGATTCATATGGCTAGTCTTAGAAGGTGTCCCTCAAGTTAAATAGAGATTAAGTGCCGCTTCCAGCTTCAATGCGAGTATAAGAATGTCATTCATCTTCTCTTGAACAACTCTCAGCATATCCTGAAAGTCCCCTCCACCCCCACTCTTTTAGTGGGTGTTATTACAAGAATTTAATTGATGACTTAAGAATAACTGCCGCAAGCAACATCATCTATCTTTTAACTAACTCTTGCAAAAGCATTTGAAAAAAAACACCCCCCCAACAGCCATCCATTCATCTATCCATCCATCCATCCATTCACCTTCTGTGCCAATAATGTCCCGCTCAGCTCTCTTTAATCGACTTTAAGCCATTGACTATAGAATAACTCTCCAAACAGGATGTAATTGATTTTCATAAATCCCAGACCCTTTGGCAGGATCGTAACCCTTTTGCTTCCTCTCCTCTGTCTCTCAGCGAGATAGTTCAATTCAAAGAACGATTTTGTAATTTAATTCCCATGGCAAACACCGTGCTACCGTCCCTCCTTGCTTCCTCCCGCCATGCATCCTTGTAATCGTTGCAAATAGGTTGATTCAAAAGCATAGGATTAATATTTACAACATATTCCTTTAGGGGTTGGAGAACAGCCCACACAAACACCACACACACACACACAGAGCATGTATGCTTCAAAGGAAACCCTAAATTTTGACCTTTCAACCGTTTTTAACTGGGTTAGTTGGTATAGCGCGCATACCATACACACTCCCACAGGATATTGAAGGAAACTAGTCCCATAAAATTATGTGCTACAGCACACATTCGGCAGCGCTAAAGGAGTTATCTTTGTGAATATTTTTTTCCCCATACAACCCATACGAGTGCAGAAAAGTGAAATAAATACACGTAAGGACCCGTCGTCGTCGTTTTCAATTCCCCATACCCCAACCGTTCAACCATCGTTTAATAGAATCTACTTACAACGAACAGCATTTCACTTTATAAAGGATAGGGTTACACACGGATACAAATAGATTTAGGATACATGCATAGATGGATCTAGAGACGAAACCAAAGAGGGATTGTGTATTAAAAAGTAACTTACCTCCCAAAATCCATTTCCGGCTGAAGTTGTTACATCGCTATATGCAAGGACAGCAGCCGTCCTACTACTTCGGAAATCGAATTTAATATTAAATTCTTCGGCTTGATTTATAGGCCACCAAATGTGAGATGTCGCAAAAGGATATGTTATTGGAATGACAAGCACTTCGTTCTCCTGGAATTCAGCTTCGAGGACACCTATAAGAATTTTCGTTTTTTTTTTTTTTTCAGTAAGAAATTGAAAACTTATTTAAAATTGAAAAAAAAGGTACGAGCGCGTATGCATTTGCAAAGGATAACAGCGAGTAGTTTGTGTGTGTGCGTGTTTGACTAAGTCGCTTTTGTCGGTGAATTTAATTAAAATTGATCCTTTAAAGTCGATTGTCTGATACAGTTCAATCGGTGAGAGCCAGCTATGTGCCAGACATGAGTAATCCTTTTCACGATAAAGGAGTCCTTTTGAATGCAGGAGCAGGAGGCTTTGTCAGAGACGTTGATAAACTGAGAAATGTTAGTCAAAGGAATAACGTTGTAGGGTGCTACAGCCTTATTTGTGTGTCGGGGCACGAGGACATTGCAGGTAACTGCATGGCTGACGAACTTGTCAGACAGGGTACATCTCTTTATGTATGCCTCTCGCCACTAGTAGGTTGCTACGCAAAAGGAACGCAGTTGCTATCTTCCTCACCTTCAAACAGATCTGGCTTAAGCTGGAAAAAAATACAAATATTGGCGCAACTTCTCATAGAGACCCGAAGGATTAGCCAATTCAACAACCATTCATGTTGGGCGTGTTATATTTCTCGTATAAATGGAAGGGACCTACAGTTTTATTGCCGACTCCGAACGGCGGATTGAGTAGCTTTTTCATGACAAATTACACGCTTGCAGGCTTGTCATGCCCACGAAGAGGTGATGCCGTGGAAAAAAGTTTGGTGGTTTTGAGGATCAAACTCGTTTAGGAGTCCACGACACTTACCACTAAGTCACGGCGACCACTTAAGCTGGACAACAAACGCTTATTAGACTGCTTATTAGTACCAGATTGGGTGTTATAATGGGGCAGTGCACACCAACAGGCTAGGCCTACTCTAGCACGATTTTTGTAGAAGTTGTATTTCACTTTCCCTGTATGTGTCCAGCCATCTCAGCTCGATGAGGAGCCTTTCGAGGAGTCAGCTTCTTCAATAGTCTAACCGAACTGGCTGATACCAGCAAAGGCACTGGGACGCCAATAGGCTGGGCCTCCTCGGTAATGACTTTTGTAGAAGCTATACATGTTCAGCTCCCTCAGCTCGAAGAAGAGCATATTTACCAGCCAGCTCCTACCACAATCTCAATGAGCTGGCCGATACCAGCATAAGTAAGCCTTCAGAGCTTTATACTAAGTTTCAGCTGGTTCTGCGGTAGTTTTTCTGGAGAAATCACAGATCGATGTGATATCACAAAAGACGTGCTCCGTTCTAAGTGTGTTTATCAATCCAAATTTGCCAGCCTAACCTAAGAAGGAAAATGGATAGGTCTCGCGACCCCTATTAACAATTTCTAGCTGAAGATGGATAATAAGCACATTCTCATGTGGACCTGTTGGTTCTCGTTTCCTAAACTCAAACCTCGTCGAAGCTACGTTGGCCGGCGAATAGGAGTTCCACTTCTCCACACTCAGGTCTCTAGGCCACATTGTGATAATTCGTCGTACCATATAAGATCTTCTTCGAGGGGTTAAAGTTCTCTTAAAGGGTGAATGCAAAGGGCTTAAAGTTTGTATCTCCTCTAAACAACTCGTATGTCTACATCTACAGTAACACTTGTTAGAGCCCCGAAACGCAATCAAAAGTTGAGAAAATATGCTGTGGAACACCTAAACAAACGGACTTATTTTCTGACAGCCTTCAAGGCTCCTACTGATTCAAGAGTGTCCAGACCTGGTTGACTTTATTAGCCTGAGAGAGACCTCAGGTCCCGAACAAACTTAAGTGAGGCTTTGGTGATTCTTAGGAGCTTCATAATTCCCATTGGGCCAACCGGCTTAGAAT
Source organism: Criorhina ranunculi (assembly GCA_951813785.1). Lineage (NCBI taxonomy): Eukaryota > Metazoa > Arthropoda > Insecta > Diptera > Syrphidae > Criorhina > Criorhina ranunculi. The sequence continues at coordinate 36,254,736 of OX638382.1, read as the reverse complement.
AAGACTCAAGTGCCTGACTTAACCTAGTTAAGACCTTCAAAACTTAGCTGTAGTGGATCAAACTCCATGAGCTGTGAAAGAATATGATAAGCTATAATATATCTAATGATGAAAGGGTGGGGAGATCCCCTAAACTTGGACCAAGGTAAAGAAGCTCGACTAAGACGAAGCATCCGAAGTGGTATTGCCTAGAAAGATGTCAGATAGGTACATGTGTAGACGGATCGCAGGCCTTGGAAAAGCAAACCAGAGCTGTCCATTAGATGGATAAGAAAGAAGACGCTTATCTTTTTGAAATAGGTTTAAGCTCATTCCTACTAGAATATACAGCAAAGCGACCTGGCATGGGAGACGAAAACACATCTTTACCTTCACGCCGTGCACTGTGGGTAAACCGAAAGGTTTCACTTATGACGTGACTTGAGCTCATGTGATCCACTAATGGTATCCCCTGAGTTTTCTTTTTACAAAAAAGTGAACTAATGACAAGACTTGGCCTTATGTGGCCCACAAATCATGCCTCCTGAGCTTTCTTCCCACGAAGTAGTAGACTAAGCAATGAGTGCCCATGAAAATCCGGTTTGAGATCCAATTTTACTACTTTCCCCCGCCTGCTTTTAGTCAAATTTTAGAAAGTTCAGACTTTCCACGTACGAATAATTGAAATGGCTCCCAGGCCTTACCATATTGGTTAGAAGAAAGCTCTGACTTAGCATTTCTGACATGTGGTATGACAATGACTTTACTGCAACAAAAGATTGGAAAATCTTAGGGAAGGAGGAGCTCATAAGCCAGGTTAAGGGTCTGATTTTTTTTCAAAAGTTATAAATTTCTTTTTGGAGCTCCGGCTTATAAAGATCATACAACCTATAAAGACCAATGGACGAGCCATTAGCACGAAGGCGAGGAAGAGTTTTAGATGCGTTTTGACGAAGAGTTACTGAAGCTAGAGAGTGCCCTTATGCTCAGAACTAAGCAACATGGCCATAGTGAGTTTTTGAAACCAAACAACGCTCTTCAAAAGCCTCCAGCTTGAGCCTAGTTCGATCAGAAGGATCAAGTAACCTTGCAGACATTATGCGGACTTAGGTTAGATTGGGTTAGGTAGATAGGTGTCCTGCAGAACTCACTTAGGCTCAGAGCCCTTATTTTAGCGTTAAACTTCTGAAGAAAGCGATTAAAATTGGTAAAACGAACTCAAGGGAGGGCCTTCTTGAAGTCTATTTCCTCGATAGGAAAGCTAGTAATACTATAAACAAAGATTAAGCCGAGTGAAAGTCTGGTATATAGCTCTCAAGAATAGCTAGGTTAGGTTGGAGGGTTGACATGGAAAAGAAATCTTTACCCCGTCACACTTAAGTCAATGTAGATCCATTATGATACCCTAGGTGTTGCAAGACCCTAGTATCTAGCTGTTGGGTCCCTTTTTTTACTTCCCTCGCCACGGTGGTACCGTGAAAAACTTGTTGGCATTTGGAATGTGCCCTAGTGTCTTTCATGTAGAACTATGTACATTTCATTGATACCTGCGCCAATATCATCTTAGACTCCCGCATAAAGTGGGCTTTACTATATTCACATGTAGTAAAGCAGCGCTTAAAGCACTGAGTTCCCTTAACCGTTACTGTAACTCAAAGGCGGTTTTAGGCTGCTTCAATGCTCTCCAAGACCTCTTACAGCGGAATAAAGTCAAACTCTGGTAGGTAGTGGGTTGCAGGACACAGAGGCATTGAAGGCAATGAAATTACTGACTAACTTGCCAGGAAAGATGCATAGGTGCTGAACCCTTCTGCGGGATTTCTACTTCCGCGTTTACATCGAGTCTGGACAGCTTGGGAAAAACGGAACTTCTTATCCTACTTGAACAACAGTCAGGGACTTAGACAGGCTAAGAGGGTCATCTGACCCCTGAACATAACCACAAGAAATATTCTTAATCACAAAAGGGATGAGGACGGCTTCCTTACCGGTCACTGCACCCTCAGAAATTACTAATATAAACTAAATACGGTTCAGGAATCTGAATGTCGACTCTGCTTAGAGGAAGACGAATCAGTGGACTATATGAGGGCGTGGCGAGGAATTCCTAACACCAGAGGACATTTGTCATGCCTCGACTGGAGATATCCTCAACTTTATTAGGAAGATCTTTTAGTCTTATTAGCTTTGGGCACAATAGATCTTTAAGGTCGCTTAGCTCTAGTTAGTGCCGGGCAGTCACGGGGAAAGTGGAATAGGGTTTCGCTTTCGTCTAAAATGTTGCAACTGTGGCAGTGGGGGTTGAACGGTATGCCTAACTTGGCAGGGTGTGAGCCAATTGGCCAGTGGAACGTGCTAATTACTGTGATTCTTACTATCTCGGTGTGAGTTCTGTTGACTAAGTCACTCGTCCTATTTTTATTGTATGACGCAGGCTTCTCGACTTTTATTTCAAAGAAAACGTAAGAAATCTGTTAAGGGATACTACAGGATTCATATTGAAACAAAAAAGCTTTCAAGTCACATTCTGACTTTAAAGGTCTCCCTTCGACTTTACTCTTTCGACTCTCTCAACCATCCATACGTACCATGATAATGAACTTTCGGATTGCCCTTCTGCAATTCATATAATATCGACACGTCATTATAGTAGACATACTTCAAGCTGCCAACGAAATTATTATGTGACACCAGTCCCTTCTTCTTGTGCAGATCCGGTCCGCCGCCAAAGTAAATTTCCGGATCGAAGAGTAAATTTGCACTCGCACTGGCCGGTATCTCGACCGTTTTTGTCTGCTGGTCCAAGATTATTTTCACAGTTCGCTGCTCGTGGTATATTGTCAAATTGTGCCAATAGCCGCGTGTCAATTCGTCCCGCAATACAGTTGACATCACGTTATCACCAAAGTCCATTTCGACATGAATTGTATGATTCTTGAGTGCAGCTGCTATGTACTGATGTTTCAAGGACTCTCCGCTGGCATAAAACAATGCTGAGTCATCAAAATTTGTGCGAAACATCATACTGATGCGAGTTGTTGATGAATGTACACGGTCCTTCCAGTCATAGATGCGATAGGATACGTAGCTGGCTCCACGTAAAGTCATTATGGTTGCAGCTGTCGAAAGAGAGAAAAAAAAATAAAATTTAAAATGTTACATCGGTTGATGCATGGGCTTAGATAAAATGACAGGTGAGATTAAATTAGTGCCCTCTGCCCGTGTATGTCAAAGGCTCAGAGTTGAATTCCGAAATTAATTTGATTATTCGGTCGGGGAGTGGTCCACGTACATGCAATTCGATGTCATGTGTCCCTCCCACCATGTCTGACTTATTTAAAATAATGTTCCGCAATCCATTACCGGTCGTTTCATTTAACTTGGCCTCAAAATAGTTGTTCCTGCACATCACACGTGCAAAATGGATGGCAGGTGTGTTGTGCAAATGAATTGCAGGTTATGTCACTGGTGGATGTCTTTATTTTTGATGATTTGCTCAACGACGAACGGAACTGGACTGAATAAAATGGGACTGCGACGATGAACGTCGAGTGTCAAACAACAGATGATGGAAATGACAGGAAGCAGGACAGAGAATGCAGGACATGGGACACGAGACAGATATCCTTTCGGTGGTTTGATGGGTGAAAATATAATAACCTCATGGAGATTGCCGGAAAATTGACGTGGTCCATGGATGAATAGGGTGTTCTCGGAGTCTGGACAAGGAATGAATGAACAAATGGGTCTGAAAGGATGTCGAAAGTCTGACTTAATTCACCCGTTGAATATTCGCAGATACAAAAATACGAGACCCGTCTTCAAGGTGTTTTAAGCTAAACACTGTTTAGGAATCATCTTGACAGACAAACGTACACCGAGCAGGGAATCAGTGCAGGAAATGACGGCTCCGACTATGAGGAAAATGCGCCAAAAGTGTTGACCCAGATGCTTATACCGACTAGGACTTTGAAGAGTTCACAAAGCTTGGATAATTTATAACAAGAATCCTGGATGACGTCTAAAACGCTTTCTTCCTGATACTTGTCCGCTGTCGATGCTTTACAGACGGTCTTTCGAAAACCATCTGTTTCAACACAATTTATTTCTAAACTCGCATATGGTCACAGTCAACTTAGGGCAGCATTGTGACAAGTCAGGGCGTATAACTCCACTAAAGGCATATGGATCCACAAACTGATGGGGGACTGCCTGGGCATGTCGACCCACGGTAGTTCACCCTTCTGTCTAAAATGTCTCATGTGAAGAGGAAGACAGGGGATACGAAATGTTCCACAGCAGGCGCTTCGCAGAGGGAAACGTGAACCGCAACTTCTAATATGCTGACGAGGTAAGGGCACGACTGTTTGGAGATCTGTTCCTTCATAATGAGCATACAGAACGAACTCAAAAGGATCGAAAGACTTAGATGAGATGAAGCAGCATAAGTTGGCTATCAACTCCGCCAAGTAAGAAGAGTACAGAGGTGTGGTTAAGTATGAAGGCATGTGGTACCCGGCATGCCAGCTAGTACGGACTACTGGTATCTATGAAGAAATCCCACCAGATAAAATGATTTTGGACGACGGAAGCTAGATTAACTATATTTGGAACATTCTTCACAGTCCACACGAAGGCGAAATTTGCATACATAACTTTTATAGGCCCACACGCCCCGCTAAAGGAGAACGATGATGCAATGTCCTTTGTTATCACATTAAGATGATATGCGATCTGTTACTCCAATATCCTTGGGAGTAAAATAAAGGAAAGACAGTAAGAATCAAAGGATGGTGTGAGAATTTGGGATGAGAAATCAGTTTTTGACACTAGTTTTCAGCTTCCATGTCAACTATTTGAAAGCTGTGCTTGGGCTGGAAAGGACCAACCTACACTAGGTTCCAGAACGACTTAGATAGAATTCATAGATTTGCCATAACGTAAAGTTGTCCAATGAGGAGAAGAACTCGCCCACAGACTAGATTATATTGCTAAGGCCCGACTTTTTGGAGAGGACTCTCTAGGGAGATGCTCAAATTCTTGAAGCACACGATGAAACTTCTCAGAGCCGACTTTACATGAAAAATCACACAAGCGTCCAGCAGGGCCACTTGCCAAGAAAACATTGTAAATCTGTTGGACGAGGAATCCAACATCATGCCAAGGCTGAAAAAACAAAACGAGCTTCAACACGGAAGGCAGTTCTCAGAGGAACTAGAAGAACAAGTCTCAATAGACCTACGTGGTCAGGATGGATTTGAAAAACACACTCTTAGCCACGCCCATCAACATCCAGGTCACGTGAGTTGTGGTATCAAAATGGCGCATCCGCGCTACTTGTGTCTCTGGCAGGTTTCACCAGATTCAACTACTTTTACCTACCCTACCTACCTAGACCTAGGTGGCACCAGGCATCGTAGATAAGGCAAACCCATCTTCAACAACCTCAACGACCTCTCGGGGAATAAGCTGACGCCAACTCTACTACATAGGTATAACACTGGCAGCAGGGTGGTCATATGGCTTGAAAGTATTGATCGTACTAATGACAACGGGATGTTCGAAAAAAAAAATACTGTGAATTATAAGCAATGGCAACAGTACCAATAATTCTTCCCAGTCATTCTGGACACCACCCTCTGAACAAAAAGACTGAAACCTAATGCCACCTGAGTTTCAAAATCATTACACCAACACTAGTGCTGTATGAATAGCATCATAAGGGTATTCATAACCCCTTTAGCGCTAGGGAATTATAAAAAAAGGACCACAGGACTGCTTCGAATCATCAACCTAATTCACTCTTTGTGGTATCAGAAAAGAGCACCACATTGCCTAATTAGGTTTAAGGCTAGCTACCCTGATCACGTTCACCAAGTGGTAGACTAAGTTAGGGTGGATGGTATCGAGGAAGTTGGCAAGCTACCCAGAGAAGGGGTGGTGAAAAGATTCAAGGATCTGGAACTGGAAAATGACATATCTGTCTATAACTCTGGACAACTATTGGTATTGACCACTCAACATCCAAAGCAATAGTTCTAAATTCCAATTCACAAAACTTTGGTTTCAAAGCGGCTTATTCAAAATATTCAAAATGAATTTCCAATCATCATCAGTTAGAGTTCCGAATTCCGCTCTCAAAACAGTGCTTTCAATATTTTTCAAACTATTTTCCCAAAAATATAAATAAATTCATCGAATACTTGGTATATTTCAAAAGCAATTTACAAAAAACAAGATAGAAAGGACGAAACTGCACACGAAAATCGATTTTTTTTTTTGAATTTCTAACCTAAAATATCGCCTCAATCCACCGTACACAGATAACGAGTATTTTGTATGAATTCATTCCGCTATAAGGGGGGGGATTGTTATAAGTCGAATAGATAGAGAGATAGATACTTACTGTAGATATCACAGTGTTCACCCTCGTAGTAGGTACCAAAACAATCGCATGAAATTCCATAAAAGTGATTAATACATCTGGATCCCACGAAGCACAAATTTTGTCTCGAATGGCATTTATTGGAGCATCCCTCGTTCACGTTTTCATGTTTTGTGGCCACCAAAGGGGTGATTGGTAGTAGATCGGAGGCAGCCTTTCCTGAGCTTAGGACAACATTTCGAATGCAACCAACAAATGATTCGATAATATACTTGACACCATGCAGCTTCTCTTCTGACGATAATCCTGTAGGACGATGATGACGATGGTATTGGTATTGTGGCAGTGACATGGTACGTGTGTATATTGTCCATGTGAGTTATTTGTTCACCGGGTACACACATAGAACAAAAGAGAGAAAGAGAGAAAAAGGACACGTGTTATAAATTGAGAATTTTTTTTTTGGACAAAAGCATGAAAAATTGAAAAGGATACACAGGATGTAGAGAGAGTATCAGTACGAGATGTCTTATTCCATTATTTCATGGGCGTTTTTTTTTTTAGTTTTTTGGAAGCTAGTGGACATGATTAATTGGTGAGAGTTTGGAGTGGAATGTATTTTAATGAGTGACAAGGACGATGCAACTTAACAAGGAGTCTATTCAAATTGTTGTCAAAACTATAGATAGACACTAGTGTATAGCTTACCTCCAACAAGCACAACTGATGGCAGATTCGTTGAGACACCATAGTTGGTGTCGTGATTTAATCCTTTCAAATAGACTTCCTCCTGGCTATTGTCAACGCGAGCTATTAATCTTGCTCCATGCACATCGATACGGACCTGCGAACAACATGAATAGAAAAGTAAAGAAATTGATTTAGTTCGTCGCCGATAATGGCAATGACACGGCGACAGCAAAAGGATGAGCAAAAATATACCATTGTCCTGGAAAAATTGCGCTCCTTCATTGTCTGGTAAAGGATTACTCTGTATTCCTTCGTTTGCAACAATAATACTTACCATGACACTATGCCATTCATCGCGATTTAATCCCTCGCCGACGGTGACACTTGTCGCGTGTTTCCCAAAGACATGCACCACTTTAAGGTGTCCTTTCTCAACAATCACATACAAGGCGTAAGGATCCAAATCGATGCCATCGGGATTTTTCACATTGTGATAGACAAGTAGACCGTGCGGTAGACGAGTCCGGAATTGGAATGAGATTTCTCTACATAACCTGAAAAGAGAGGGAGAAAAAAATGATGATTCAAGGGAGATAAGTTGGGTAGAATGAGGCATAAAGGATGAATCCATATCATAAGGTGAAATGTCCTTAAGAACTGCAACTTCGATAGATCCCATGTTAAATATTACAACTCCGGTGCAACTTGAGGATTACAATAACAGGGCTCTTATTTGGAGCTCTTTACGAGGAAAGAGCTAGGGCCACCGCTTGTGCATGAGTTTAGTGTACCCTTGCCCCTGCGCCAGTGTTCACCAGAATAACGGAGAAAATCACAGGACATTGACAAATTGAAGACCATGCTCTTCCTTACAGAGATGTACCAGTCTCATGATTTGATTGAGTTTCGGTGTCTATTGCCGGAGATCAAGTCTCAGGAACAAGCCCTGCGCTTCGAGTACTTGCTATGTTGTCATATAACAGCTCCCGCTTCGTAAGATAGTGAAAGTGTTTTCAAGCGCCTTCAGCATGTTTTTCTCTCTGGCTAAGTCAAAGACATTTCTCACGTCCAGAGTTGGTTGATTGGTGGTTGCCTCGATGAACCATTTGGGCGGTCCTTACCATTGTTTCAATTACTTTATTCATAGAATGGTCCTTTTTGGAACCGTACTATCTTCCCAATAAATCTCTTGCTCCCTGTAGCGCTATTGTGAGCCTTGGTTTCAACCTTTTCTCCAACAGCTTCCCTGCGGTGTCCAGCATACATGGAATTCTGTACGCTGAGAGACATATTGATAGTCAAACTCATAGGTACTCCCATATGACTCTTTTGTGATGACAAGCAGTCTCTAGACAGTCTTTCCATCTTTTGTCGCTTGGCCTCTAGATAAAATGCTAAGCGGGCAACAGTGCGTCAAGAACTCAGTTCTAATCGAATGAGATCCAGCAACCCTCATCAGATTTCGATACGAAATGACCTATGGAGAGTTCTAAAACTATAAGCAGACGAAGCCGGACTTCAAAGTATCTTTAAGACTCAAGAGAACCACATTGCTTGGACACTGGAAAGTGAATTGGCCAACAAACGGGCTAGAACAAGAATAATTTCGCCACAACAAGATTCAAGATGAGCCTTGTGTGTTGTAAAGTCTGTTCTTGGGGATGAAGCAATCAAAGAGGCACATAAAAGATGGTCTAACACAGTAGGATACAGGATATCCAAGACCGTTTGGCCAGCGCTAAATGACAGAAAACCCCGGGAGATCTTAGAATAGCAATAAGTGTCTTGATCGCCATGCGAAAGTATGTCATGAGGCTGTATTGACACCGAACCTCCAACAGTTGCAGAAATCCAAACTTTGCGATCAATTTTCCCAAAGCCAACAGAGCAGCTAGACTTGATGGCATACCAGCTGAGTTCCTGAAAAAACAGATTTCACCATAACGGCTAGTATTCTACTTCCGTTAATACAGGCTATTTGGGAAAATGAAACCCATCCCAATGACTGGAAGGACGGAGTTATTGTTAAGATACCAAAGAAAGGCGGTCTTTTTCCGTTTTTCTGAAATCAACGGATAAAGCTACGAATAAAGAGTCGGGACTACACTCGAAAGGCATTAAGCGGGCTTTCGCAGTGATCGATCGTGCGTCGATGACATAAACACCTTGCATATCATTCTCGAGCAATCAGCTGAGTTCAAGTCACCGCTTTACTTCATGTTTGTAGATTTTGAGAAGGCCTTTACATATCTTCTGTGCACATGCCCTAACCTATCAAGGCTGAGGAGGAAAACCCTAGGAGAGTACTTCTTCGATCTTAACGACCTATCCAGGCTCGACATCTTTAAAATTTAGAGTTTCGTATGTGGATCTAACTGGATTTGTACTTAGTGCGGCACAGGATAGGGTTTACACTGATACGGTTACCCAAAGCTTTTACTCCGCTTTCCTCTAAAGAAATTCAACATGTGAGGTTTCTGAGGCTGGTTTCCGGTTTCTATACGTGGTATCACAATGGGCCCTCGTTCTGGCCTAAGAGGGTCCCTGCTCAGTGGGGACAGTTACCCAACCTAACCTAACCTAACCATGCCCTGCTCTGGGTTGAAGGAACTTGATGAGCTGTAACACCATCTAAAGGTTTTGAAGCGCGATCAATTGCATGGAGGAATAGGTCTCTCAGCACCATTGGCGTTTTTCCTGAGACCAAGCCAACCTTACTTTTGCATGAACAACGACAGCCATTATTCATTAACAGCATGTTGGCAGTTAAAGCTTTGAAGTCAACTACAAATAAGTCCTTCTGCTTCAAGAATCCCCCAATAATGAGGTTCGAGAAAGAATCTAATAATAGAACAAACTGGTTAAATGTAAACGGATTCAAACGCATCACAAGCTCTCTCTCTCTCTAATCAGCTTTGGAAAAAAAACCACCCCCTCGAGGGTTCGAAAACAGTCAAAAACACTCATCAATTAACTATCAAAATCTCTCGGCTTACATGTCGAACATCATTTTCGCATTAAAAATCCCCTAGGGCATTAATTAGCTCACAACCTAACATCACACAATATATCTGCACAAAAAGCCTTGACAACAACTCCCTCTATACGGTTGATTGGTGGTACTAAACGCCTGTCCAGACATTTATCTAATTAATTTTGACTCTAACAACGCCCTCGTTAGGATCGAAAAGCCAACCGTAGACAGCTGTCAATCGATTTATTATGTGTCCTTGAATGATTTTTTTTTTTTTTATTGAAACATTGAACCCTGAAAATGTACAGACAAAGGACATGCATACAATAACGAATCGATTCGCGTATCGAAATTATTCATTCTCTCGAGATATAGACAAGGTGGGAAGGAAGGAAAAAAAAGGCAAAGGTCTCCTCCCGCTTATTAATCTCCGTCACTCATTATTCTTCTCACAGTTGTCATGATTGTCTTGAATTCTGTTCACGAAAGGGTCCTTATACCCACTGGGCTACAAACACACACACACCAGCAATAACAGCAAATCCTATGCCAATACCATGTGCACTCACTCGTCTGCACTTCAAATGAGCTTTTGTTTAATTTTGTCCTCGTAAACCGTTACCTTAATTGAAAAGTCTGGATGATGTCACCGTCCATCTGGATAAACGTGTTGTTCTTCGCAAAGACAAATGTCCTTTCGTGTCCTGTCTCGGCGAAAGTCAGTTCGGGGCCACGTAACTCAAACGGCACCGGTATATGTGATGGATCATCATAGTGCATCGGTGGTGGAGTGTTCGATTTGAGTTCAACTGCCACCTCAGTGGTTGGTGGCTCCTTCGTCGTGGTTTGCAGTAAATATGGCGGCAATGTATCTAGGAAATGGTTAATTGAAAATGTCACCGAGGAGTTATGAAAAATTGGATTCTGTGTGTGTACTTACGTGGTCCCCCTATACAGTGGTATAGGCACTCGGCCTCCGTATTGAACCGATTCTGGTTGTTACCCTCACATCCGCCCCAGATGAATGTGGTGCACTCGCTGGTGGTCGGTTCGAAACGCCATTTGTAGAGGTAGTGCTTGCACGGTCCCGGATCCCCAGGACCTGTACATTTCTCATATGTCTTCTCCTTAACTAATGTGCTGCTGGCGGTGTTGGTATTGTTGCTACTGATGCTACTTGGATTATTGCTGTTTGTGATATTGCTATTGTTGTTGTTGCTGTTGTTGTTGTTTGTGTTGCTAATGCTGTTCGTATTGGTATTTGGATTAATACTGGTTATGGCGTTCGTATTTGTAGCGGCAGGTACTGAGGATACGAGTAAAAGATTCAATAAAACTACAAAATTGCCAAGCGTCCAGGCTGCATGATGATGATGCTTCATTGTGTCCTTGTGTTGGATCTGAAATGAAAGATATTTTTTTATTATGATCTTTGCGCGGCCTTAAGATTGATTGTCACCAGTGACAAAAGGATATGAAGACGCCTCCACAACAAAAGAGACACTAAATTCATTTCTTAGCAAAAGATTTATGATGTAAGTTTGTTTTCGTTTGGGTATAGGTCGCACCGACATTGAATACTAAGAGGAGAGGCTTTAGGATCAACAAGTTGCCATTTGTGGTGTTGAATTTGATTAATGGAGGCAATTCATATCCTTGGAGAGAGAGAGAGAAACGTATTTTAGATTGTGTCTATGCCAATAACTCTATTTTGTAATTGTAAATAGATGCAGAGGCGCCCCCCGGAATGTTGTTTTAACCGAGAAAGGACCTCTGATGATGTCGGGTTAATAGTTATTTCATTAGATGGGAGTTATTAGGATGCTTAGGGATGGTGATCCTTATTTGTAAAATAGGATTTAAGAGAAGTGCACTTATGTTTTGATAGGGTAATCACTTGGAAGGGGGATGAGAGATAACTAGTTAATTTGCCGATACTTGAGGGGTAATCAACTGTCACCTCAATGTTTAGTCTAGTCAAGGGTTTCTTTAATTTATCTACTATGAAATTTCAGACGTAGAATAGGCTATAGTTCAAAGTCGTGGCTGGAAAAGACAAAGCGAATTTGCTTAAGGCGGCGCTACTGTCCAGGGTGGACTCAAGAAGATTAGAAACAACCGCTGATCTAATAAAATTGTTTTTGTGTCTATTCGCATTGCACTCACAACCTCTTCTTCTTAAGGTGGTGTTACAGTCCGCGGTAGACCTAAGCCTCAACCAGCAAACGTCTCCAGCTAGTTCGATCTTTAGCTAGCTGACTCCAGTTTCGCATATCAAATTGGTTGAGGTCCTCTTCCACTTGCGTACGCCACCTGAGACGGGTTCTTCCTCTACTGCGCTGTCCCTCGGAGATGGATTCAAAGATTTTCCGGGCTAGAGCATAGGTGGTCTGTTCATGCTCTACATGACCCAGCCGCCTCAGTCGTTGGAACTTCACACTTCTGGCTAAGTCGATGTTGCTGTATAGCCCGTACAGTTCGTCGTTGTATTTCCTCCTCCACTCACCGTCTATGCAGACGGAACCAAGAGTAACCTCATCCATTTCCGACAAAGTCCATACCTCTGCGCTGTGGAGCAGGACTATCCTAGTCACTTTTGTTGTTCAAAAGAGGTCGATTGCCTTCGTAGTCCAAAGAAGCAGCGATTGTCAAGAGTTAGGCCGATGCCACTCGAGCTCCTTTGGACGCCCATTTGGCCGGGCGGCATGAGTAAACAGAAAAGCAATGCGGCCGCGGCCAAATGGAAATTGGAGTGGTCGCGCTCTCAATTTCATCAAGCGACTTCCCCCCAGGGCGCATGAATTTAGGGGTGCTGTTTTATATTGTTGCTGCTACACGAGCGTCCAAATGGGAGCGCGTTCATTTGGAAGCTCGGGTGGCACTGGCCTTATTCTTCGTTTGATTTCAGCGCTGGTGTCGCTGTCTGAATTGATGGCGGAGCCTAGGTAGACAAAGTCCTTAACTACCTCAAAGTTATATCTGTCAAGGGTGACGCTCTATTCGAGACGTCGGTGTTAGATGCCCTTTCTTGTTGACAGCATATACTTGGTATTGCCCTTATTGATCGTTAAACCCGTCGGTAAACTTCGTCGCTTCCGTTTCAATACTCGCAAAAGCGTCACTGACATCACGCTGCATTCTTCCGTCGATGTATGCGAATAATTAGACGGACTTTTGAAAGATTGTGCCTCTGGTATTGGCGCTTGAGTTGTGCCTAATTCTTTCAATAACGATGTTAAAGAAGGCACATGAGAGCGCGTTGCCGTGTCTAAATTCTTGTTGGCATCAACGGTCTCAGTGAGGTCTGTACCGATCTTGGTGGTTATCCTGAACAAACGGACGAGCTTGGCAGGGAAGTTAAGACTAGACATTTGTTCTGTATAGCTCGTCTCTATAAATGCTGTCATACGCGGCCTGCAAATCGATGAAGAAGTGGTGGATATCGATTTGAAGCTCTCCTAGGTTTTTTCCAAGATCTTTTCCCGCTCTAAAGAGCTCGGGAGACATAGCGAACTGTTATCCTTTAAATTCGTTGCAGAGAAGATATTAGAAAGTCAATTTTATGGAGTTCTGATGAAGAATACCATAGAATGTGCTTATGGACACCCACCTCTTGGCCTTCTTGCCGCTCCCTGCTTAAAAGGCTTACAAATATCTCTTGACCAGACCTACAAATTCCTAGGCGCATGTGGCATCTTTCCAGCCTGGCTACAGGATGCCTTTGGAACTACAAGTCGCGTTTTACTAAGCAGTCGCAAGGGTTTAGCGGTGGGAGCTTTTCAAAATAGGACAGGAGGTAGTCACAAGCCTAACTTTTTTTCACTTTGTTGGCAGGACTGAGTGATCGAATAGTGATAGGTCCTATTCCGAGACCTTTTTAGCTGCCATTTCGTCCCCGTGAATACCTTTGTGTCGCGGGACTCATAAGAGTGTTACGTTGTGAGTGACAACAACGTTTTAAAAGGTTTGAGTTTACTACTGTGGATGAAATGGCTTTGATAGCGGCTTGACTGTCTATGTAGGTGAGGTTATAGGGGAGGCTGCACTTATGTATGGCTTCACTCGGATCTCACTATGCCTGTCTATGTAAATGTCAATAGTTTTCCTAGAAACAAGCTTCGTTTATAGTTCTCGGGCTGTCTCGGTGATGGCTAGGTCTTTTGTTTGGAAAACACTTCCGTGGTTTGGAAGTCTTATTGATCGGGCAATGTTGGGCTCTAGTGAGTAGAACCCAGGGCCTACTTCTTCTTCGATTGGCAGTGGGCCCCGTCACCCAAGCCTTACGCCACTTCCAGCCAGAGAACATATCTATCAATCGGATCAGTGTTTTTCAGACAAACAGACAGAGAAAAGGAAGGAAGAAAGGAATGCGATCCTGAATATTTACACAAGCTTTAGACTTCATGTAGTCCTTCCATGAACATGTTACTATTTTCCAATCCATCTTCACATTGAACCGAGTGAAGTGTATTTTACAAAATTGCATACCATTGTATCACATAATACACACATAGGAACACAGACCGGACCAAACTTTTATGAAAATGCAAAACGTGATCGAAAACACTCGCCTTGAACGGTACTCCAATCTCCAACTTCAACATACAAATTCAATTCGATTTTATAGCATCCCCCTCTCCCCTGCCATATCGATGCAATAAAGCAAATAAATACCCTTTGATTGCCTACCTCTAGAGCTGCGTGCATATAAATTCTTCTGCCACTGATGGATGGGGTGGATCGGTGAGGGCTTTCCAATTTTTGAAAGCGCAGTGATTAGGGGTTCGATGTGAATAAAATGCAAACAGTGTGGCTAGTGGCTACTCCCATAGTGGTACCTTGCTCATCCAATTCAAATATTTGCAACTTTGTAGCAACTCTGTATGTGTGTGCAGTGTATTTATGTAAAATCGGATCTAAAATTTGATAGATATTTATAGCAGTCCATAGATACACACACACACTAACAGATAGACAGAAAGTGTATACCCAGTCGATTTATGTTAACTGTGCAATTATTTGTTCGATATAGCAAGACACACCATGGAAGGACAGTACGATTTAAACATCAATAATGGACCGAGAAAGGCCCATAAACGGGACAGGATAGCCTACACAGAACCTGTATATGTGTGTGTGTGTGTGTGTCAGATTTCATCTGGTTATTTATAAACGCAACCGAAGCGGCAAATTATTCGTCGAGTAATTTATATTTCGGCTTAGATTTCAAATAATTCAGTTTTTACGACAGATTGAGTTTTCGAATTGAGCTGAGCAGTCCTGGGGTAAGGCTTTCCAATGCTACTGCAGTTTCGTGCTGTATGAGGAAGATACCAACACCAAATAAATAGGCAAACCATTTTCAATTGTCTTCAATTGACTTATTATTGTTGTTGTTGACTTGGATAAATGTCGAAAATGCCCACATGATTTTGGGTGTATATTTTGTCATTCAACATTTAAACAACTTATTGATACAGTGACCAGACAAACACAAGTTGCACTGTCAAATCGTTGTAACAACTTGTCAAAAATATCTAGTTTTGGCATTCTTGGCAAACTTGTCCAACCTTTCAAAACTTCGTGTATTTATTCGCTTATGCATACACAAAGGACTTTGTTTAGTTAGAAGGGTTTAGGTCGTTAAGCCTTGTTGCCCATCCCGAATAAAGCTGAAAAGGAGGCAAACAACAGATGGTCTTCTCTAGACATTCATGTCATCACAAGGAAGTTATGGCCTATATTTGACAAAGCTAGGATCGATAGAATTATATCCTTAAAGGTATGATTACGGCATAACATTCTGCGATACCATTTAAAGAAGTTCCGTGTTACAGAAGAAGACCTGTGTAGGTTCTGCAGTGAGGAGGAAGTCCACTTCCTCTGTAATCTAGAGAATGACGTCTATGTCCAAGTATGACGAAGACTGAGTTTTTCGGTTTCCATTTGGACACTGAATTGGAATCTCATTTTCAGCGGCACCCTTTTGATTCACAACGCACACCCAAAGTACCTTGGAGTGACGCTAGATAGAGCATTATGCTTCAAGGAATAAGATCATCCAAAAACTCGCTGGGACGTCATGGGGAGCTGGTTCTTCATCATTCAGTTCTGCTGCAATCAGACTTGTGTATGCGGCAGCTGAATACTGGATGAATAGCTTACACACCTAAAAAGTAGGGACAACTTAACAACACCATGCAGATCATAACGGAGACTCGGAAGTACCTAACCTGGGTTGGGATATGTAGAGCGGAGGGCAGGTGTTGTAAAGAAAAAACTACGAATCAGGTGATAAGCAGAGGTGGGAAGGGACCTTAATCCGGTTATAGCGAGGTCTACGAGGTAACGATAACGATACAGTTTTCTGGTGGAGCTAGGAAAGAAATTACCTCGAGATCATGCTACCAGTTGAACTTTCAAAAATACTACCAAGATCTTGGTGAATGTGTTGCAGCTTATAAAGTCTTCACCAGCCGTTTGTTCCACTGTGATAGTTTGGGCATCTATCTCTTTAAGAGATCTGCTGCCTCACCTCGAAATTAGCCATGCAACTCGACAAGAGTCCGCAATTTTTCTAACACTTTTCTTCCTTTCCTTCCCTCGAAAGGGATTTAATGCCATGACAATGATCAGCTTGGCTAAGGGTCTAGTGTAAAGAAAGAGAGAAAACAGTCAGAAATCGGAATTCTGAAGCCTTACATACTTATGTAACCCGTGAGATTCCAAATTTTTACACCGATCCCTGAATGTGGGGAGCAGCAGCTGCAATCTCTTTGCTTAGACTGTGCCATTATTTTGTAAAGGAGAGAGAGAGAGAGAGAGAGTCATTCAAGTGGATTTTCTACGCTTACTTCTACCCTTGTTCAGTGAAACCTACAAAGCTCCAAAGCCTCTGATCTGAATCCACCGAAGAAAACGTACCTCTCTGCTAACGATGACATGAGTTGGATTGGCATCATTTGGATGCAGACGGACGGACGGTCGGGGACTAAAAATTTGTGGATACGCCTTCGACTATAAGGGACTCTATCGCAGACTTGCCTTGGAGTGTCCCAAAAACCCTCTATCCTTGGTATGCTCTCAAGCGAAAGAATCCACATCAGCGGTGGAGTGTCGTGATGTGATAAGTCTTCAACATTTGAGCTCAGCATCCACTAACCTCTTAGTCAGAGTCACTGGGAGTGTTAAAGATATCGCTGTAATTAAGAAACCATGGATTAAGTGCACGACTATACGCTATAACAAAACTTGTGTTCTTGTCTCCAGAAACTAATTTCATGGCCTCAATGTTGTGGACCGTCCAAGCACAACAACTAAAAAGTTTAAGCTCTTTTCATTGAGCTCCTCGAATGAAGTGCAGATTGAAATATTTAAACTGAAATCCAAACAGGCTGCTGAATCGGACAACCGGAGATGACGCGGTAATAAGCATACATCAACCTATCTCCAAGATTACGTCAGACGAATGTTTGCCTGATGAATGAAGAAGGCCCCCTCAACTTAGCCAGCAGTTTTTTGAATATCGCGTATACATAACCCTATCCCTTGTCAACCACCTGATTGGCTCCTATCTGTTGGACTTCAGGCTCGCAAAGTTCGCAATTGATCAAGTTTTGACACTTGGGCAGATCCTGGAGAAACCCCAAGAAGTCCAAATCAATACACGCTATCTCTTTGTCGATTCTAAGGTCGCCTGTGACAGCAGTTATGAAGACGAGCTATACAGATCAATGTCAGGTTTTGGCATCCCTGCTAAGCTCGTCCATTTGTGGCTCGCCGCTCCGTTAAGGTCGGTAACAATCTCAGCGAGACCTTTGATGTCGAAAACGAATTGTGCGAATCTCTCATGCCAACACCAGAGGGACAATCTTTTAAAATACTGGCGTACGGTGACGGTTTTGATATAACTGGGAGAACTCAGCCAGATGTAACCTATCACTGTTACATACGCGAGCCTTAATATAGAGATGGCCAAAATGGGTTTGCTTGTTGTCAACAAGAAGAGACACAGAACGTCGCAGTTATGGATTTTGTCTACCTTGACTTTGCAATCACTTCTATAAACGATTTCTCATCAAGAAGGCAACCGAGTAGTGCGGCCCTATCTCGAAGAACTAAGGAGACTCTGTACAAGACCTCAATCATCCCAGTCTTACTCTATGGCGATGAAGCATGGATTCTATTGAAGGCGGATGCAGGCGTCGTTTGCATTGACGGACTCTAGAGGAGGAGATTCAACGATGGAATTTACGAGCTGTACAGCGACATTAACCTAAAAAAAAAAACTGCGGATTGGTTATTTGAAATGGCTAGTACATGTAAAGCGAATGGATACCAACGCCCCGGTCCAGAAAGGCTTTGAATATTACCCAGAGGGACAAAGCAGTGGAGGAATACTTCGCGTAGGGTAGCTCGCAAAAGTTAAAGGGGACTTCAATCAATTTGGTTTGGACAACTGGAAGTGATAACCTAAGAATCGGGCTCACTGCAGAGGCTTGTTGGTTGAGGCCATTGTCCATCCCGAACTGTACAGAGGTTGACCTAAACCTGACTTCGAATGAGTTGGATAGATCCGGGTGGTATGCACACATGTCCTTTGTAAAATCACAGATGAACAAGATATTATTGGAACTCAGCAGGTGGAGGGGATTAGGTACTACAGCCTCAGGAAGCTACTTTAATTATTGGGCCTTACGAACTATGCAAACATGTAAAGACCACTTGCAACTACTTCTACAGAAGCTGGGGAAAAGTTTATAGAACACTAAACTCGGGGGATATCCCTTCAAAGATCGTAATTATACACACACAACCTAAGCACAGTTCTAGAACTAGATAGGAATCACGCTTATCGCTATTCCAGTTGTCCTTTGCAGATCTGAGTGCATTCACCGAGAATTTGAAAACATTACAAATCTCGGCTCCGATAACTCAAAATACCACCGAGTCTCGCCTTGAAAATGAAAAAAAGTTTGACATTAAGAAGTCTTTGCAACTTCTTACACCATAAGCTTCACCACTCGTCAACCCACCATCAGTTGAATATAATCCACACGCCTGACAACTTTCCACCAGCAATCCATTCTATTCGATTGTTAAACTCAATCAATTGCATCGAACGAGGAACTTTACTCTCGTGTCGAGGACGAGGACACAATGTAAAAGTTTATAATCTCCTCCAGAACAGGATGTGTCACCTCATAAATCGATTCCAAAACTGTATCCACAAATAGCCAGAGGCTGACATGAATGTAATCCACAGCACAGCTCTCTTCCATATTTCATATTTCTCCACCACCCGAGCACAAGTCCTTCGGAATCGTCCTCCAAACAATATTTTGTGTCCATTGTTCTAGGACTTAAACGATAGAAAATTGCTCGTTAAACAAGGCCCGTCAGGTGTAGGCGTACAACATAATCCACAAGATCATTAACAGCCCAGAACAGTTTAATTTTAATCCAACGGCAGTTGTTGTAGTTGTGTCAGACATCCTGCCATGCGGTGTGGTGGGATACAGAAAACAGGGATTAAGCTTAAGGACAATTGAATTATTCAAAAAGATGATGATGATGATTATGACGATGGCAACACTGTAAGAATTAATAAAGTTGTTTTGAAACATTGCTAAGGTTGTTTGTTCAGAACCCTCCGGTATGGGTGTCTGGACTTTGGGTCTCCCATCTGAATCTGGAGAAGATGAATGCAACCATTAAAAGTATTTTGTCCGAATGGAGAGGACATCTTTTTTGGTGTGTGGTTTTGTATCATAAATGTCCATAGGTGGTGTCCTTTAAGAGAGGAGGACTGACCATTTTAACCCCCCGGGGGGCTGGTAATGAAAAGAACCGTAGTTCCGTAATGGAAACAATTTGAAAATTGTTTTTGTACCAGAGATGAGTACACATAATGACATGTCAGTCGTTTTGAAAAGGGATGAGGAGTATACACTTGGATGTGTGTTTTGGATCAGTTAGGGAGGAGTACTTAGAGCCTTAAAATGTTCTAAAATTACGTGTCCCATCTAAGGTGACGTCTTTTTGAGTATCAAGGGGACTTTGGGAAGCAATCAAAAGAGTCCATTCGCCGTCCTGAAGTTCCCCGGAGAGATGATATTTGACGAAGGCGGTTCTCGATATGGATTCCATGTTTCAAGGTTCCCGGAGTTAAAAGTCATTACATGGTAGACTCTGCGATCGATTGTAATAATCAAGGTTCCTCTGTCGGTTCCGGAAGACAACAATTTTGTTCACAACCCTGTGGAGCCTGTGTCTCCTTCCGTGATTGTACACTGGAGACACCGAAGATAGTGAAATAAAGGAAAAGTTGATGAGACTTTCCACACCCGTGACAAGCTTCAGCTAGTCGTGGCTATTCCCAAGCGAGGATTGAGAAACTGGTCAGAATATTGCAGCAACTCCACTACTTGTACTAATCCAGCCCAAAGCCAGACAGTCCCCTGAGAATCCGCGGAGCTGATATCGCAATCTTTCGGTATCTTAATTCATTGTCCTATCACGTGGAAGGGAATCGACAACCTGGATGTGAGACAGAATCATTCCGACGCACTCCACAGTCACTGTCACTACGTTTCATGGTCTCTACTGCGTATTATGACAACTCTGCTATGTCGTCAAACTGATGCGAAGAGCTAGAAAACAGGACCTTGAGACCTACATACAAATGAAGGGAGAAAGTGACTCTGGGTATAGAGTCAGCACGTGACGAGAAAGGAATGTCCATTACCCTAGCTTGGCTCCACTTGTCTGTAAACGATTGGGGCAGGGACCCAAACTTCAAGCCAGAGTTGGTTGTGGATAAGACATGACGAATCGACATCGCCATGGACTCCTTAGATGAACCAGAAAATCAGAACAACTAACGACTGTAGAGGTAGTGAAAGGCCTTTAGAGGTTGTCTTAACCGACTTGAAGAATCTCCACCTTGAGTGAAGAATCTTGGGTCTGGAACGAGTGAATGACGCTTTTCTAAGGAATAGAGGGCACGTTTGCAACAAACCAGATTAGGTTAGGTGACACCACGAAGTCGGCACAGCTTTAAAAAAAGCTGAAGAACAATAAGCCTACGGGTTCGGACGGATTATCGTCAGAGATTTTCAAAGCTGATGGCAGTGTTTTGTAAGGAAGCATGTATGGGAGGACGAAACCATGCCCGATGACTGGACTATCAGCTCTATCTGTTCCATTTGGAAAGGCGGCATATCTCTGCTTAACAAAACCTACAAGATCCTATCAACTATACTGTGTGAACGACTTAATCCTTTTTGTACCACACTCATTGGCACCTACCAGTGTGACTTCTGTTCCGGCAAATCGATGATAGGCCAAATCCTCACACTGACAAATCTTGGAAAAGACCAACGAGTTCCAGGTCGATACTCTCCATCTCCTCATTGACTTCAAAGCTGCATAAGAAACACTCATGGCACAGAGCTGTACAACGCGATGGATGAATTGATGGATGAATCTCGAGGAAACCTATTCAGATGTGTCGCGCTACGTTAAAGAACTTGCAATGCACCGTGCAGCTTGGAAACAGAACCTCCGAAACTTTAATCTTGTGCTGGAGCAGATAATGCGAAAGGTCGGCGTTAACACAGAAGGCACTCTTTTTAACAAATCTGTTAAGCTGCTGGGGTACGCAGACCATATTGAAAACATAGCCCGTTCCCAGCGTACAATTATTGAAGCTTTTGCGGCGATTGAAGACCAAGCCAAATGCGTTGGTCTTATGATGACCAAAAACCGAACCGTCAAACACCGTCTAGGACGGAACTTGACAATCAAAAACTATGATTGTGAGGTAGTCTTCCTCGGGGAAAATATAAATTCCACGAATGACACACTGGTGGAGATTCGACGGAGGATAACCATTGGCAACCGTTGCTACTTCAGTTTGTCTAAACTCGTAGCTCGAAGGTCCCAAATCATGCGCTAAAAAACAAGTCTTGCTTTATGGAGCTGAATGCTGGATGGGTAAGCAAGACAGCGGACAAGATCTTGGGACCGAATATTTTGTCCCGTCTGCGTGGAGGACGAATTCTACGAGCTGTATAAAGATGTGGATGTACCTAGTCCAGAAAGCAAAGATCCATCGACTGCGCTGACTTGGCCATATCGAACGAATTCATGAGATCGCTCCAGCTAAGGGGGTCTTCGTATCCCAGTCACCTGGTTCAAGAAGAAAAGTGATACCATGCTACACCATCATTCAAGGTAGCCAAAGCTACTCTTTTCTACCAAGAATACAAGAAGAAGGGTACATGGTATGACTATGATGGGCGAGGCCTACGTGTAAGCACTGCAATGTAATTCAAGAGCTACACGAGAGAAACTTATCATAAGACAACGTAGCAGTGCCACTTCTGGCACTGGAGTAGAATTCATACAGTGTCACCTCTTTCAGAGGCAAGAAGAGAATCCAAATTTAAAACAAGTCAAAGAAGATGCAATAGTCCTTGCACAGTTTAAAAGATATTAGTAGCTATAAACAAGATAAAAACAACAAAGCCGCTGGCTCTGATGGCTTGCCAGCGGACCTTTTTAAAAAACGGAGGCGATGTCCAAGTCATCAGTCAAGTAAGGGTCGATGAAAACAACCCGACAGATGGTTTATCAGGTCTATGTCTGTCTTAAAACTACATCCTTGTACTGGGTGAACGTTTTAAGATGTTTTGAACCATACTAGCCTGGCAGACTAACGACTATATTTTCGCAACCAGGAAACGAATTTTAAGTGGAAGCCAACAACCTTTTGAACGACTTTTAAGTCGCATGACACCGTTCATCGTCTTGAACTCTAAAAAGATAATGGTTGACCTTGGGATCCAACAAAAATTGATGCAGATGTACGATTTGTATCTTGGACCCTGCGCAGCATCGACATCAATAGAAGAGTGCTGCTAAGCAAGCAGAGATCCAAAGGGAGCGGGGGTAAGTCATCCTACAAACAGAAAACATGAATTGGCAAAAAAGACCGTACGACTTGAGGCCATGTCACTTATTTTTGTGGAGTTTTATGAGATCTCAGGTGTAAGCCAGCAAACTACAAACGATTCATGAGCTCAAGACCGAGAACTGGAGACTGATTGATGAAATTGTGCTGCATCTCTGTGAAAAACTCTTCAAGCGAACGTACAAGTGCATAAAAGTGTGTAAATGGAAATGGGACGAGACCTACCCTATCATACCTTTTCGACTTTTGAAAAAGACACCTTACACGACAATATTTGATGACTATCTCCAATCCTGATATTTTAAGGTATCAGTTTATGAACTCCGCGGCCATAAAATGAAAAGCCTAGTGCTCCTCAAATAGGTGTAGTTCCGAATGGAACTTCGTTATCCAACCGAATGAAGTCCGTCCACATGTTCATTTGTATTCACGGATCGTATCCGTACGCTCATCACAATTTTGAATATTTAATTCCATAGTTTGCGCAACGCATTAATTAAGATGCATGTTGCGAGTATAGCATGCACTAAGTTTGCCAAAAAAGTATCCAAAAGTGCGTAAAAGATATAAAAATGTAAATTTCCATAACCAAACCTACAAAGTCTTATAGATTGGTTTGTCGTTTATGTAAATGCACTTGTGTTACATTGTAAACAACAAAAGCAAAGGTACGAGCAAGTCGTAAAAACTTTTATGCCCAGATGACGAATAAGACGATTCTGGGATTGGAAGTCACACAGTTCACATTTGGAATGAATTTTATGACTGCTACTGACATGTTTTGGCGCGTGTGGATGGGGTGTGAAGTAGAATAACTTATTTATCAAGCCAGCGCCCCTGGGTAGGTTTGAGTCTGAACTAATGCCGCTTTACATACCTTACGGTTTCAGCCCAAGATTTCTAGCGTCCGCGATTGCCTGAGGTTCAGTCTCCCTGTTCTTCATCAATCCCTGGCTGGGATTCGAAGCCCCTTTTAGCTGGAGCGTTCACCTCCATTCGCTCGATATGGCCGAACCAGTGGAGTTGACGGATTTTTTGCATTCTGAACTACATCCACATCTTTATGCAACACCTCTCTACCCTTAGCGAGCAATTAGCAGGCTCTAGATACCTGGACCAGGAAATGTGGACTCTCGTCCAATCCAACGACGGTTCGAAACAGAATACAATAGGTCATACTACGATCTAAGTAGAGTGACAACTACTGATTACACAACGCCATACCTAGATTTCGAAAGACCATTTCCAAGGGCCTTTCCTAGCAGAGAAGAATAGAAAAGCTACGCAAGCCGTTTCCACCGACGGATCTTAACTGAACAGTGGCGTAGGTGCGGAAATCTTCTCCGGACCGCTGGGAATAAGCAAATCTGTCCGCCTTCCGAACTTCAGCATTGTTTTCCGAGCGGAGGTCTTAGTAGTGACAGCAGCCGCCCGTGAAACTGCGATGAAAGCAATACCGCAATAAAGGCAATCGAAGCTTGTGAAGTGCTGTCGTGTAGAGCTTAGGATTCTTGGAATGCTGAACGAGAACGCTGACGAACTCGCAAGAAGTGGTTCGGCATTGAGTCCGGAACAAGTCGACCCCTCGGTGAACATCCCGCCTTGCTCATTGAAGCTCATAGCAGGTTATAAAGCTCTAAGAGAGGCAAACAACAGATGGTCCTCTCTAGCCACCTGTGTCATCACAGGAAGCTATGGCCCAAATTTGACAATGCTAGGACCGACCGAATTGTACAAAAAGATAGAGAATTCCTTTCCACCCTTATATGTGTGATGACGGTCCACAACACTTTGTGGTACCACATGAAGAAGCTTCATGTTACGGAAGAAGACCTGTGTAGGGGCTGTTACTCTTCGCCAGCCAACGTACCTAACCTAACCTGACGCAGCTCGTGGAATTCGCAGTTGTATCTTCTCCTCCATTCGCCCTCCTAGCAGACGGGACCAAATATTCCTTCGTTCGAAGGATCCCAAGATCTGCGTCTCAAAGCAAGATTACCAAGATCAGAGTTTTGCAGAGCATGATTTTGGACCTTCGAGTTAGAAGCTTGAACCTTAGCTGTTCGGACAAACCGAAAAAGCAGCAGTTGCCTAAGGTTATCCTTCGTCGAATATCCACCAGAGTGTCATTTGTGGAATTCATGTTTGCCTCGAGATAGATGAATTCCTTCACTACCTCGCAATCATAGCTGTCGATTGTGCAGTTCTGTCCAAGTTTGTGTTCGACGGTTAAGACTCGTTTGGGCGATAATGTCGATATCATCTGCGTAAAACAATCCCCACTAGGTTATATAAATTCTTTGATTCTTCAAGTATAACGTGATATATTTTGATTTCCGTTGTAAAAAATATTCTTTGCGTTGCAATACGTAACTGTATCGCCGGATTTCGTTATCATCACGAATTTGTAGACGTATTCATGTAAGAAAACAAAGTACAGTCGCGGTTTTCATTTCGTTTATTCACTTAGGACCCATTTTCTCCATCTCTCGAACAGAGTTTCAAGTAATTCCACGGCCTAGAGCAGTGAGGATGCAACGTATCGTTACACAATTGATAACCAAACAGTAATATTGATCACGAAAAGGTGTATCGTTAAATCTTTTCCTCGAGTTCCAGATACCTGATTCCAATGAAATATCTGTAAACCAATGATTGTGTGAAACCTCTGTCAGATAATCCCACCACTCACAACCGCATTAATCCCTTCGAAAACCCGAATGCCAACTCCTTTCCCAAAGGAAATTTGTTTCATTTATCATCGCAAACCATGAGACACGGGACAACAACAAAAAAATAGAATTAAATTCTACAATCATTCTGTCACACAAAGGTAAACCATTTGTTTTCTTTCCCACCCCCTCCTGTGGAGAATTTCTTAAAAGACAGGTTGACATCATCTCACGTGTTATTCATCACCCGAAACAATAGGATCGATCCGTATCTCAACTAATTATCATATAAATTAGTGTCTCATTCATTTATAGATCAGAGGGTCCCAGAAGATGTGTTCCCCGGAACACATGTATGAATATTTTATCCCACCCACCCGCCCAAAACAAACATATGCATGTGTTCTGTGTTTTAGGGGACGTACAACGCCCTTAAACATTTTGTTTAACATTACAACAAGAGGACACACCACAAAATTTGTACGTAAACATCAATCCAGTTGCGAAATTGCAATCGATTTTTCTAATTGCCCTTGTGTGTGGGGCCGGGCGATATGTATATCTACTTCAATTGTGGGGTGAAAAATGCACGGCAACCCCTTTAATTTCAGGGTCTGTTCGGAAAGTAACACCGGGCGTGGGGTATCAACCGCCTCTCATCGTGCGCACTCGATACCTTGTGTGTTGTAATTGTTATTAAGCTTAATTGCACAACAACATACTCTTGATAATTGTTCGATTCGACTGGTTCACATCTGCCCACTGATTGGGCAGAGGGGGGTAAAAAGTTGAAAAGCTGTGTGCTCCAACTTAAATGAAGTTTTTGATGCATGCACGTCAATATAAAACCCTCAATCATGAGGTGCTTGGCTTAATTTGATACATTGTCTTGGGTTAATGCTTTTACAGTAATTTTGATGCACAAATTCATGGGGAAATTAATATAATTAGTGAAATTGAATCCCAATTCCAATTGTATCTAGAACAAAACTTTCAAAAACGGATGCATTGTGTTATTAGATTGAAATTTGAACAGTCGCTCTCTCTTGAGACTGTTGGAGGTTTCGTGCGAAGCTAACAGGCACTAATTGGGGTTGAATTGCTGTTAATTTGAAGATAAATTTACCGGAATGAGGTTGAGAGATTAAGGCGATTCCAGGAAATCGGATGGAGTATGGTTTCGTTTGTAAATTCTAACCTAAGGTATGCATTCATGGAATCTGCGTAAATCAAAGGTTATGCCATCCAATTCGCCTCGAGGCTTCAAACAAAATATGTAAGCATTGTGTGGAGGGCCACTTGTAAGGACTTTTCAAGAATAAAATTCAAAACTGAATGTGCGACGCCTTAGGCTTCAAGTAGGGACAAAACCCATTCTGTTTGTGGGTGGAAGGCAGCGTATGACTTTTTTTTTGGAGCAATTTGAGTTTTTTGTTCTTTTTTTTCAAGCTGCCTTTCGGTTTAGGTGGTCACCGTGTGTTGGCAGGCAATGGTAATCCTCCAAGAGTATTATTTTTCATGAAAAAGCTTCTTAAACTGCCGTTCGGCGAGTCGGCAATAAGGCTGCGGGTCCACATGAGTGGAAGTTTGAGTTGAACTCAATAGGTGAATGAGAGACTCAGTCGGTTGGGTCTTCCTCATCGTCCTGAACTTGAGAACTGAAATTCGAAAACTGGGGTGGTGGGCGTGGCTCAGTGGTTAGAGCATGTCTGAATCCACCACCGTGGAATGTGAAACGAAAAGACACCCAACAGTTATGGCTCGATTTCTCTTCCAAAACGTTCATAACATTTTTTTAATAATTCATTAGCGCTAAAGGGGTTAAGAATACCCTTATGATGCTATTCACACAGCGCTACTGTTGGTGTAGTGATCTTAAAACCTAAGTTTCAGTCTTATTTACTCCGAGGTTGGTGTCCAGAACAACTGGGGAGAATTAGTGGTACTGTTGCCATTGCTTATAATTCACAGTATTTGTCTCGAACATCCTGATGCCATAAGTACCATAACGTAACGTATAAAGGTTGACAGGGACCCAAGTTCTGTCGCTTGGTGAAATACCACCACATTTTGCTATTAATTCCATGAAGTCATGTCACCTTCTGAGATAAAATATTCCCGACGTAAACTCAAGTATTCGAATCTATACTATGGGGAACGTACAGGATTATGTTGTGCTCATAACTGAACCATCAGGGAGATCTTATATTTAACACTCTAAATTTAAACTTACTCCAGCAGCATCGGCAAGAAAACCACACAAGCTAGTCTTAATTGAAACTCAAATCAATTTATCAACCTTCTACGTTTCCAATTCCGTTCAACAGACTTGTCTTGTTAGAAGCAAAAGTCAATGGAATCGTATGCTCTCGAGGGATATACACAGAAACGTAGCTAAAACTTGTGTGCTGTCTTCACCGCTCTCCAAATGACTACCTATCGGTCAGACTATTTGAAAATGTATCTGACAAAGTGGACTGGATTCAGTACTTATACCCGTGCCAAACTGATGAGATAGCAAAACAGGCTGAAGCCCTGAACATCTTGTACATCTTCCATCGAGTGTGGTTAAGATTCATATTAGGCAAGCTAGCCTTCTACGGACTAACGCAGCAACGTTGTGTCAAGTCCTTTGGAAGGTGCTTGGATACACTCTTTTTGCCACATGCGGTTAGAGAGCAAAGAAGTTCCACTTTTAACGAAGAATCGCGCTGACATTTGCTGCAAGCTCTGTGAAAAACCAAAAGGCGCCTAGTCCAGATCGTAAACCTAGCAAAAATCTTGAGAGTGATCTCAAAAACATTTCTTCGACGTCTGCTCAACATGTACAACCACAGGAGGGAAAATGAAGGCATATATATCCCACAGGCGTTCAGGCCCCTACGTATGCTTGATACAGTAGGAAAAATCTTTGAGATGCTCGAAATACGAACTTCAGCAACGCGGCTTTATGAAAGGACAAGGTGATAAGGACTTTCTTTGAGGCTCAGGGGGGTAGCCACCATTCAAGACAATATTGGCATTTGCTGGCATTTCTAGAGGTGGAGTGATATGCTTAAGGCAGTAGCACAATATCTCTTACAAATACTGAAAGATAACCTCAGAAACAAAGACCTAGTCTATCCACAGAAGGTGTCGCGCAAAGCTCAATCCTAGGACCTGAATTATAAAATATTACCGACGCGACGATAGAATACTAAAAATGAAGATGCACAAGACACCGAAGATGGCTTAACAAATTCATGCAACGCATCCAATCTTGGATGCAAGACCATGAACTAAATCTTGCAGCAGAGAAGAGGTGGATAGTCATTGAAGTGCAGAACCACTAAAGGTGCAGGAAAGTTCTTGGCGGTGAGGTTGAACAAAAAGATCAAATATTGGCAGCAATCCATACATAAAGCTTAAGCAGACTAATAGCAAGTGTAGCCGTAGGGCTGTGAGATCTGCGCTGATGGGCTTCACCGAGAAAAATGTAGAGTGTAGAAGAGCGTCAGAACCACCCTCCTCCATCACTGGCAAGAACGCTGGAAAAGAGAAACAAGAGGAAAGTGGACTATCCCTTATCGCACGAAAGAGCAACTACTATCTATAATTGACAGCGCCATATACAGGGCCTTTAAGGGCACTAGATGGTTTGTAGATAGACGAAGACTTGAAACGGAGGCAGGCGGAACCATAGCGGATAATATCGGTATGGTACTGCGCCGGAATGAGGAAAACTGGAATCGAGTTTAGTAGCGATAACAGGACATAAATTCTGCATGGTCACAAAGAATTGGAGCCCAATTGAGGCAAAGAAAACGTGGCCCCACCTCGAATTAATGTAAGAAGCAGTTTGGGGGTTGGATTGTCTAAACATTGATAAGATTTTGTCGGTCAGAGTTCGACACATCGACGGAACATCGCCCTCTCCAAATGGCAAATTGACCAACAGATTCACACCGGGCCATTGCTAAGTGACCACAAGTCCTTTTCAAAGGAATCTTCTATGAAGGAAATATTAAGAGTAAATGCTTCAAAAGGTTTACGAAGGGTATACAGTTGAGTCCAGTATCAAGACTGATTCTAAAAGTCTTCTCGAAGGCAATGTGTCACCGTAGATCAATGTAAAGGGTTTTCAATAGGGACATAACAATTTTATGTTTTAATACAAACTCATCCTTAAACCTTTTTATGGTCTGTTAGAGCCAAAACAGTCAAGGTTGATATTTTTATCATGGTGAAGTTTACGAACGATCAACGTTTCGAAATTATCCAAAAAAACTTCCGAAATTCTGAGTCGGTGGTCACAACTTTAAGAGCGCTTACTCTAATTTTCGGTTGTAATACTCGTCCCACCAGACAGGCTGTGCGTGCTGTTGTGGATAAATTCGAGTCAAAATATTCACTATTACATGTTCCTGTGTCAGTGAAACAACGCTCCGGTCGCAGTACCGAAAATATCGCAACCGTAATGCTTCAGTTCAAAACGAGCCAATTCAGTCGATTCCAAGCCGTTCATAGGAATTGGGAATCTCTCAGTCCACATTGTGGTGAATTTTGCATAAAGATTTTGGCCTACACCCTTACAAGAACAAATTAACTTAAGAACTGAAGCCTCTTGATCATTTGAAGCGTCGAAACTTCTCCGATTGGGCTCTGCCAAAGTTTGAAGAAAGTCCTGAATTTAATCAAAAAATTATTGGTAGGGATGAAACTCATTTTTGGCTTAATGGCGTTATTGGACAGCAACAAATCCACATGTGCTTCAAGAGACTCCATTGCATCCACAAAAAATTACCGTGTTGTGTGGATTTCATGCCGAAGATGTCCATGATCGCCATGTTACGGTCAATGGAATTCGCCATCGTGCCATGTTGGAAGACTGTTTTTGGCCAGAATTGAATGGACTTGACATCAGTGAAGTGTGGTTCCAACAAGATTGTGCCACATTCCACACAGCTGATCAAACAGTTGATCTATTGAAAGGGAAGTTCGATTGGGACTACGTTAAGTCGTTGGTTTATGCCAACAAGCCAACAACATAAGAAGAGCTCAGGAACAATATCAAACGCGAAATTGCCAACATTCCGGCCAATATGTGTGGAAGAGTGGTGGAAAATTGGCTCCAAAGAATCGATCGCTGGAAACGTGCTTATGGTGGTCATATGAATGATATTGAATCCCATACATGTGTACTACACCTGGAATGAATTTCAGCTCGATATCTCAATTATTCTGTTTTATTTAAATACAAAATTGTTATGTCCTTATTGAAAAACCCTTTACATCGGCCTGACGTCCAACAAAAGTGCACGAAAAAAATCTACAAAATCAATTGGAAACTTACACACAACTTTCCAAATTCTAATCCATTAACATTCAATCCACACGAATTGTTATGTATCTCCTTGGGCAACACTGCATTTTATTTAAACAAAAAGAATCAGTGCCAACTGTCAATGCACCGAACCGCACCGACCGACGCGACGACACCACAAGCACAACAACCAAAATGAACCGGAAATTTATTTAAATCTTTCTCTCTCTCTGTTTGCTTTTGTTTATTGTCCACTTTATAATGAAAATGAAATCAGTGCACAATCATCACCCGGCCGGCTTGCATATGCTTTTCACCAATCTCATCCCCCTTCGAGGCAACCACATGCACACACACACACACACTTAATGAAAATTTTCTCTTTGATTCAATCCACTTAACTTTAGTTTTAACTTGTCATAGGGGATGTGCACACTGATATGATACCCTCCTTCCAGAACCGATCCAACAGATTTAAAGTAATAACCGCAATTTGCGACGACGACGACGACAACGCACGATGTCTTACAAGGAATCCAATTATGACAGAACCCCGATCAAGGCAAGGAGGCGCATACGGTGTAGTTTTGATTGAATGAAATTACCCTCAAGTACACACAAACACACTAACAGATACAGATACACATTGGTCACTGTTCAAGGAATTGCCACGGCAGAATTTCTCATCATGAAACAATTTTTTTTATTTTTTTTTCACACATGTCATCAAGTACGCGAGGAGGGGTTTTGCTGGAAATTTAATTAAGCACCCGACCCGACCGTCCAAGCGTGGGTGATACAATTCATCAACGTGTGCACAGAAAACCGGTTTTAACCACGTTCAACACGAATAGATACGACTTAGATGCGAGCAGATACTTTCAATCTAATTGAGCCACACATATACGATATTCATTTCAAATTTTTTTTATCGAGTTTTATCCCCAAAACGGTCCTAAAGCAGCACTTGTATTCCAAACTACTTATCCTTCAGGTGGTAGCCTCCTTTTTGGCAATTGAATCGTGTATCGATTGTGGCAATCGGGCGGCGGCGGGAGGCAGAAAAGACATGCGGCAGAAAAAAATCGAAATTCATATCGTGACTTGAGCAAAGGAGTCGTCGATACAAGGTCTCTCACTAGGTGGCGTGTATGCAAAAGGGGCAAGGCAACCAGAGTTGGAGTTACACACAAATTACAATGTTTAAGGTCACATACTGGATACGGATTGATGTGATAGCGTGCGAAAGCGAATACAATTCTCGTGGTATGGCAGGTGGCAAGGTATTACGTGATCCTTGCTAGGATATTTCAAAATGTTATTTTGTGCCAGTGGCGACAACAACGGCGTGCAATGAATATGACTTCCGCGGATTGACTGAGCACACAGCAGGAGCAACGAAACGTTTTATGAGCCAACGGAGTCGTCAACTATAGAGTCGTATTAACTAAATGACTGCGGTACGGTTATGTATGCGAGTAAATGATGACTTTTTTTTTGCAAATGGGGTGATGACAGGGAATTGCTTTTAATGTTATTTCTCTGTTTGGACGTAGACTTTGATGGTGGGGATGGGGAGAATTGAATAAACGTTGTAAGAGTCTACATGTAATGGAATTTATTTATTGGAGACATGAGGAATAGGAAGGATTTCTCAACTACAAGACTGAAATTGTTTCAGATGAAATAAAAAGATACAGGACTTTGAACAAAAGGAGCCCAAGAAAGCATTGATTTGGTCTAGGATGGGGACTTCTCCCGAAAATGATGAAAAAGAGAAACAAAGCTGATTCTGCATTTGGTTTGCCTGGACAATCATCGATATTTGAGTTTCCAAGTCCCAAATGATTTAAGTGGACCCACACAGTTCTGTATTTCCTAAGCACCACAACCCCCAAGCATTTAAAATCGATGTGCATCAGTATCTCTTATGTCTCTCCTCTTATTTCCAAAAATCAAATAAGTTAGACGATTGCTTTCAAAAGTCTCGACTTGAAGTAAAACCTGAGCCATCATCATTCTTAGAATAACTCCCCTATCGATCGGGACCATGTTCTCTTGTCTGTTTATCTGTAGAATTAGATGGTCTCCCATACTTTTCTGTGTGTAGAGGTCATGAGCTGTTTCACTTTCTTCTAAGCTTATTGAACCAGTCAGCTACTGATATCTTCTCGCTGAAATGGTCGAAGCTACCATGTTGAGTCAGTTCTTTTGGACAAAGTTCGCACAAAGAAAATGCAAGAATCATTAGAAAAGACCCCTAGCCTCTTGTAGCATGTGTATCCATAAGAGAGTTAGCTGTGAAAACACTGATAACTGAGCTGATTTGTCCATTCCAATAGGACGTTTTTGATTCAGCTTAAGGCAGATTTGTCAAAACAAATGTCATGCCTCCATTTGTTCTTGGGTTTGCTGATAGTATTCGGCTTGATTAAGTGTTTGCGACAGGCTGCGTCTCTAGTTAAATGCTGAAGGTGGGGCATATTTTGGGAATCTCGGCAGCGTTGCAGTTTTCTGGAATGTCTCTGTGGTCTAGGTGCCTGGTGAATACTGAATTGCTCAGCCATCATTGCGAGAGATTGATGGCAATATTAAGAGACCTTAGACGTATGTAGATGAACACGATTGCAGGGACTTCATTGCCGTTCAGCTGTCCGTGAAGACAGCAAAACAGCTTACTATACATTGACAGTAGGGCAACGATAGAAGTCTTAGAATCAACGACAGTACGATCCAAATTAGCAAAGCAATGTCGCAGGTCTCTGAATAAGATCGTTTACAGATGCTACATCTCCCTGTGCTGGGTTCTAGGACAGAGGGACGTTCTAGGTAACTGTCGAGGAGGGAGTAGGTCAGAACCTTTTTAAAAATAAGGAGGAACCGGCTGCTTCTCTAAAATCGATGAAATCTTGCCTTAATACTGAAGGCAGAAGAATAGCAAATAGCACGTGGAATAATTTCACCACATGCCTCCATCGAGGCAGATCTGACCTAACCTGGATCTGAAGAGAAGAGAAGGGAAAGACTTTTGTCTATTAGTAAAAAATGTAGGTACGCCACTCGAATGGGTGTCCCCTTTCCAACGATTTTTTTACAAAAGCTGTAGAGACGAAGAAGAGGAAGAAACGATAGCTCAGATTTTTTGTACCTGCCTTGCCCTATTAAGGCTGAGAAGGCAAATCTTGCTAGAATATTTCGATGAAGACCTCAGTGATCTAGTCAAGCTTGAAAAAGTCGAATGTCGTGAGATCCACGGGTTCTTAGAAGACAACACAATGTAAGACTCTGCTGGGTCACCGATCACAAAGGGGTGCCTGGTAATGAAACAGCTGATGAGCACCGATCAAGTCGATGTGCTACTAATATTATAATAGTGAAACGTTGTCCGATTGTTTGTTTGTTCCTCTGTAACACGAAAACTACGGAACCAATCAATTTCAAATTTTGCACATAGAGTGGCTGTACCTCGGGTCACAGTATAGGCTACTTTTGGTTATTTAAGTGTAACTTCGCAAATTATAGGTGGGCGAAGCCGCTGGTAAAAGCTAGTTGAAATTGGAATCCCACTTTGGAATCTAAAGCAGAAATTTGGAAATAAAATTCTAAGGTATAAATGCGGCACCACCTCATGACGCAGGCATGACAAACTTGCAAGAGTATTTATTTATTTATTTATTTATTTATTTGATTAGCTTAATACTAGCTACATGGCACTTAATTCTAAAAACTTAAAGTAATATAATAATGATAAGATAGTGGGGAGCAGGAAACTAACTGATTTGATTATTTCTTTATTTGGTCTTATAAAGTAACAGTTAAAAACTAAAACTATGGAGAGAAGGTAGAGGGAGTGAGCGGGTCGAAATATGGTTAAGAGGGGGAAGAGGGATTGTGGAGGGCGTTTCTCAGAGAGGATCTACTAAAGTGAAAATTAAAATTGTAATGCATGCCGTTAGCCTTACGTAGCATTCTGGACATTGGTTCGTGGGAAACAAGATGAAAGAGGGGTACGGACCTGAGGTTACGTGGATTCGTGTTGAACGAGATCAATTGCAGTAATGCGGGGCAGTCGGTGTTACCAGATAATAACTGATGGATAAAGAGTATATCAGCAACATCACGACGTTTTTCGAGGGACTGTAAGTTGATCAGCCTCAGACGATCTACATAGGGTGGTAAGTTGGAATTGTCGATCCAAGGAAGGCCGCGTAAGGCAAACCGAATGAACCTGCGCTGGACAGCTTCGATTCGTAGAGTGTGGATTTCGTAATACGGGCAGCATACTTGGCTGGCATATTCAAGTAGAGGCCTAACAAAGGTGATGTAAAGGGATTTAGTGACGTATGGATCAGAGAATTCCTTAGACCAACGTTTTACAAAGCCAAGTGCAGAGTTGGCTCTACTTATGATGTTATCTATGTGGGCACGGAAATTGAGTTTCCTATCACAGATAACGCCTAGATCGCGTAAAGATGCGACGATGGGAACAGGTTCGTTACAGATAAAGTAGGGTCTGGGAGGTGAGGGGAGACGCTTGCGAGAATATGTGATTGCTTGGCATTTAGTCACGTTAAGCTGCAAGAAATTTTTATGGCACCACATTGAGAATCTATTTAAGTCATCTTGGAGTAGCCGAGAGTCAGCGAGGCATGATATGTGCTTAGAGATTTTCATATCGTCAGCGTAGATCGATATGAAAGAATCTTTGATGATACGGTCAACATCATTGATTGATAGGATAAATATCAATGGTCCCAGATGGCTGCCTTGCGGGACTCCTGAGGTTGCTTTTATAGGATCGGACATGGAAGATCGAAAAAGGACTTTGTACTGGCGATTTATCATGTAGGATTTGATCCACATAATGAACCACGGAGGAAAACCAAGAGAATTGAGTTTTAGGAGAATTATGCTGTGCGAAATTTTGTCGAACGCTTTACTGAAGTCGGTGGTAACAACATCAACTTCTTTGCCATCCTCCAGTGCACATAGGGTTCGAGACACGAATTCTGTGAGATTAGTGGTTGTTGATCTACCCTTAAGAAAGCCGTGTTGATTGGGAGAAAAGATAGATTTGCAGTGAAAAAATATTGTATCATAGACAATGCTTTCGAAGAGCTTGGGTGTGCATCTGTATTATCTGTCATGAAAAGCTTCTCAATTCGCCGTTCAAAGTCGACATTAAAACTGTAGGTCCCTTCCATTCGTGAGAAGAATATAACACGCACAACATGAATGGTTGTGAGAAGCTAGGCCTTGGCTCTTTATGAGCTGTTGTGGCAAATATACATACATACAAGGATTTCAAATGGCAGATAGAGTGCTGAATCGAAAAGGATCCTGCAAATGGATATCAGATACTTTGCAAGAAGACTGAGACATAAAATTGATGCAGCGGATGTGGTGACGAAAAAGTAGATGAAGACACTCCACACTTTCTTTGTCACTGTCCAGCACTCTGCCAGATAAGAGTTAAAATCCTAACCAGAGATTTTTTTTTAGGATCTAGAAGAACTGTCCAAAAAATCTGTGGAGGGCTTATCAGCGCCTTGAGTTGGTTTTGATAATTCATACACTTATAGGTTCCACAGTATAGCAGTTGCAACCCCAAGGGGCACTACAATGGATCTACATTGATCTACGTCAATTCTACTACCTAACCTAACCTAACCTAGCCAAGCTCTATAATCGCACAACCAGAAGCTTTGTCTGAAGTTCTAAATGGTTATACACATCATAGGTAACAGGAAAAGGTTACCCATAGTATCTTCGTTGTAAAATAAGCTACTCTACGTAGTATTTTTTATTTTTTTATAATTCGCACGCTCTAAAGGGGATATGGCTACCCTTAAACTATTGAAATAGAGCACGGGCATTAGGGAAATTAGAGGAGAGAGAAAGGAGGTATCGGTGCACGTTGGTCTAAGTGTGCTCCTGCTTAAGCAGAGACAACCACCTTACAGACAGAGTGTGGTATTAAGTTGAATACCCCTAGCAATTCCTAGCTTTCAAGGGCAACACAATTACCAAAACCAAGGCCGCTCATGATACTTGAGTATGGGTCATAGTTTTCTGCTTAAAATGATGATGAGCAGTTTATACGCCACGACCTCTTAATCCATCCCACAAACCCCTCTAGCATTAAAAAAGCAAAAATTTAACAACAACAACTACTCGGTCTTGATATCATTTGCAACGAAAAAAAATGCAACATCTACGGGTTATCAGTGACAAAAAAACAATTAATGCCATACTTGCATCTTGTACTGCATTACTGGACAATTATTATCTCCGAATCCTTTAAGTGCAAACTTATGTCCACTTAAAACTGAAAGTATCTACTAAACGTCCTCTCAAACCATTCCCAGATCCACATGCCACTTAGTTCTGCCGTTTGTCATCCAAACAGAGTGCAGATTGTTCTCCCAATAGCATTGCCATCACTGCCTCTTTCTCTCTCTGTATCCTCTCTCTTTTTGTGCAGCCAGATACACAGATACAAATACAAACTTTAAGTATAAATACATAACAATCCACTTGTGGTGAATTCAAGCAAATTTTTCAATTTAGAGTTCGTTGATTCAATAAAACAATGCGTCTTGATCAGGGGGTCGGGTTTCGGGGTTGCTGTGTCGCATCACCATCGTCGGTTTGTTTTAGTTTAGGCCACACTGTATTTATCTGGTTGTGGTGGTAGTGTATAGAGACAGTCTGGTTAAAGGTCAACCGGGCATTGCGGGGCTAATAAGTGAAATCATGTGGTCTCCGACTTGACTCTCGGGGGCTACTTGTGTGTGATTGAAGCGATTTAAGTCATTAAGATAAATTCTAAGGAAATTGTAAAATAAAAAATGAAAAATCAGACGCATGTGGATGAATTTGTTCAAATAGATGCATGCGATCAAGATTGATTCACTTTCTAGGTAGTATACCACCAGCACCAGCTTTCTTCACCTTTCCCCAATATGTCATAGAATTATGGATCCATGTCGTATCTTAAACCAGTTCCAAGCAAACATTTACCCACGGTTATTGTGTGTGTCGTTTACTTTTACGTCTTCAAGTGCTACCCTTACAACCCCCCAAGGGATATAACTCCAAGTGTAAATATTTGCGCATCTTATCAAGATTAATTGAGAAATGAAATGAAAAGAAGTTGCTTCTAGAGGGTGTACAATGTACCTGAGCAACTGTGATAACACCATACATACCCCATAGGAATCTCATAGTATCACACTTTCGTTACACCCGTCACACAACAGCAAAAGCCTTGAAAGACACAATTGCATAACAAGATTGTTTGTCGAAAAGATTGCACAGAGGAGAACTTGAATTAGTATCAGTTAGACCCTCTGCCGAGGTGTGGCTGTTTACTGACACCTACATTCAGTCCCATGTGTAGTAAATTAGTTGATAGGTAATTGGATTTGTATTCGCACATGCATAGCCGAGTGGGGTTATGAAATAGATACGAGGTTTTGTTCTAACATCTCTCTCATCTGAATGTGT
This sequence comes from Criorhina ranunculi, assembly GCA_951813785.1. NCBI lineage: Eukaryota > Metazoa > Arthropoda > Insecta > Diptera > Syrphidae > Criorhina > Criorhina ranunculi. The sequence continues at coordinate 36,216,249 of OX638382.1, read as the reverse complement.
ATCAAAAGGGAAGATGTTGCATAACTACTCAGCTGATGTCAAATGTTTAGATAGAAGTCACAGTTAAAGTTGAATAAACAATTTGCATTGAAAAATATATTTAGATACTATTTATGCGGTCGGCAACCGGTTTTTTTTTTTTTTGCTTTAAGAAGGGTAGGGCCACTAACCTGTTAAGTGGTTAAGTTGTTTAATTATATGTTTACAGTGTAAAACGCAGAAGATACGATGTACCTAGACAATTTGAAGTGGTGTGCTTCCCCTTGAGTTTTGTTTTTACGTCTGGCTCTGGGAATTTCCTTAATTGTAACAACGGATTCAGAAAACATGTTTTTTTTTTTTGATAAATTTGTGGTCATGCCAAGGGAACTTATGTCATTGGAGTTTCCTTACGATGTAGGACCAGTTCTGTGATGAGTATTGCTTTTGCCATTGTCTAGCGATGACAGACACTCGTTCTGTGTGCTTGGAAAGTTTTGAGGTGTCATTGACCTCTGTTTATTTGTATCTAAGAACCGAGTGAAAGTCTGTATTAGAGAAAGCCTTATCATGGATCGTTTGTCCGAAGAGTTGCTTAGAATTTCAACCCAAACAACAAGAATGTCAAAAAGTTTAAAGAGAAACCATATCCTCATCCCAAGACTCTATCCTCCTTCAACAAGACCTCGATAGTTTTCCGATCTGGTGCCTCAAAAATTGTCCAATGCATAATCTTTTCACATAAACGGCACCTATCTCCTCCCCGACTCTACCTTTTGCACAATCAATTTGTGTTCCCTGTGCAATCTCTTCGCGACCTCGACCCATAAGGCCAACTCTGTATTAGGCTTTGTAAAACGGTGGTCCAAAGAATTCACCAATCCATTCGTAACCAGGTCTCTCTATATTAACTTTGTTTGCCTCTCTTAGAGTAGGCCAATCAAACTCTATCATCGTGGGCATATCTCGAGAATCGAAAGCATCCAGCGTCGTTATCTTCGATTTGCTCTTCTAGGTCCACATTGGAATGAGCCTTTTATTCTTCCTCCCTATCAAAACCGCCTCAACTTCATCAACTTAAACACCCTTGTGGAACGCAGAGATGCATCGACTCCTTTCAGGTCACGTTTACGAGCTATCTTCTCACTCTCTTTCTCTCTTTCCCACTTGCTCTCCCACTTGGGATGTCTTTCTCTCTCCCTGTTACTGGACAATCTTGCACGCGCAAACAAGGTAGGCAGAAGTGTCTCGCAAACCCTACCAGAAACTTTTTGATACCACAACTCATGTGACCTGATTGCTTATGGGTATGACCACGAAGGGGGAGTTTTCAAATCCATCCTGTCGAGCTTAGAATGTTTAGAACGTTACAAAATCTTATGTCCGGCATCTGTGACAGTTCCTTTGCCAAGTGTGAGGTGCCGGGCAGTTATTGCTCCATTCCGTCCTGCTCGGAAAGTGTTTAGGTATCGTGTTCCCAATAATGGTTGAGGCCATAGCCCTAAGCAGCCGATCAAAGGCATTGCTATGACCATGTGGATTCGTAGACCAGAACAGAACCAGATTTTTTGATTGCAATTGCAATACACGAAACGAGGTATGTTTTGATGTGCAGGCCTAGGGGCATGATGTGCTCGGACTCGATCGTAACGTGGTTCTGATCTCAGTTGTTCTTTGAACTCTTATTGGTTTTTGTGATGTAGGCTTTCCTAAAGGCGGGCCTCCAAAAGAGCGGTCCATAGATAAGAATGGGACGACCTACGTCAGTGTACATCCAAAGAACCGTCTTAGGTTGGAGTCCCCCCACCTTTTATTAAAGAAACACGTTTTCTTTAACCTGTGTTCTATGTTTAATTTCCAGTTGAGTTTGGTATCACGGTACCCTGCACTAGACGATAGAGGAAGTGTTTGTAAATCGGTATTTTGTGTGTGAAAGGGGGCACCCATTTTCAAGGTCAAACACAACCAGACATCAGTCTGGACAGTGAAAGTAAATTCTGTTACGATCAAAACCTCATCAGTGTCTAATTGTCTCTAGTCATGTCTTTCGTCATTCTGAAGTATTACCAAAACACATCATCAATCTTCCTAGCGTCTGGACAATTGGACAGTATTACACGTCAAAAATATACATTTCCATCAAAGTTTACTGACCGCCCGTCCTTCAAATCACAAAAAATATTTTTTTTTCCAATAATTAACCGAACGCGCCCTCAAGTAGATCAAATATTTAAACTTTTCCCCGCTAATCGCATTATTTTCAATTTTTTTAACGCATCAACAGCAAAGCATCTAAAAAAGTATCTTCACCGGCGGCGACGTAATCGCTTCAAAAGTAAATAAACTCGTGAATGGAAATTTTAAATCAAAAAATACGTCGCGTCGCCGTGAATAACCGCAATTGTCGGTGTATCTGTGGGTGGATTAATTAAAAACTTTTCACGTGATCACTGCTAATCAATCTTTCCGATCGTTCTGATGATGCAGGTGATGTTGTCTGCATCGATCGTTGTCGAGTATTTGTAGTTTGTGGCGGTATACAGCAGCTGAAGTTGGATTTCACTTTATCGACTTGTTATCTCATTAGGGCAAGTGAGACATGTGATTCACAAAATAAATACAGACAGACAGGTACAAGTGGCAGAATTTGTATCTGCAGCAACGATGTGATTAGATGTCTGAGTATCTGAAAGTATTTTGAAGATGACAACACGTCTCTGACTAGCAAACAATGAAACATTTGTTTTGCGTTACATTCTAAGGTGCTCCACCAATTTGGAGTTCAATTTCACAGAAAGTCTCATAGACATAGACTCGGCACCTATGGACCGCTCGTTTGATAACCCGCCTGAACCCTTTAACCATTAAGACCGTCTGCAGAAGGTCATCACTCGAATCCAATTCTAGTCGAAATTTTAATTGTTAGCGCTCTAACCGCCAAAGACGTTTTTCGTCGGTTGAATTTGCCCATTGAACGGCAACGGTTATAACGGAATCATTTGAATAGTTTGGCAGATGCAGCCATTTCTGTGAAAATTTTTGTGCAAACAGACGTAAAAATTATTTGTGGTTTTGGTGCAATTAAAATATAAAAAAGAATACGCTCCAACAGCTCAGTCGATCCCGGAAAAAAACTGTTTCACAAAGTATCACGTAGATAAATGATTCATTGTCTCTTAGTATTTACCTGTTTAGGTCAATGTTTTGAGGAATAAAATTATTGCTTTGAATACAAATTATTTTTTTGTCCATGAATTATAATGCACAAGTTTTTTTTTTTTGTGCTAACCCACTGGTCCCGTCTACAGACGGTCTTTCACTTTCTTCACCACGTGCCTCCAGGTAAAATTTATTTTAGAAACGGACTTCATATTCGTGTTCTTCAGCCCAAAATCATACTAGAACAAAAATTCTCACAACAAAATATTTCGTATTTCGACTTCAGTGGCTTAAGGGTTAAGCTTACAACATCAAAGAAATAAGCAAAGTTCAGAGAATAGATGGAATTGGAACCCCCTCTGCGATCGAGTCCGATTGAAGCACATCCTGTCCCTGGACCTGCACATCAAAAAATACTTCGATTCGTGTATTGCAGTTCCATTCAAAGAATCTGGGTTCTGGTCTACGAAACCACATGGCCATAGCAATGCTCTTGATCTGCTGCTTAGAGCTCTGGCCTCGACCATAACTGAGTACACGATACCTAAACTCATATTCAATGATAACATTCAAGTCCACTTTCCGAACAGGACGGAATGGAACAATAACTAACTTCTATCGAGATTCTAAGCACCGATCTCTACCGAACGGTTCCAAAGTGGAATGTGGCGTTGGGGCAGAGCTTTTCACAACGATACTGAACGAATCCAGACTCTTCTACTGTTTTCCAAGCAGTAGTACTAGGAATTGGATATCGACTGCCAGACTGTCATCAAAGTGCTCCTCCATTCACACACCACGTCCTCCAAAGTAGGTCAACAGTGTAAGGAAATGATTGCCCAGGTAAGCATTCCGTTTAAAATCACTCCAACCTGTAGGGGAGTGAGAGACCAAACGTAGCTCAACCTTAAATGTTTCACCTTCGGAGTAAGTCTGCTTCCTATTTGGACTCATCAAGGAAAAAATTCTTCAGCGCTTCCTCTCAATTGCCACTTCTAGGTGGAACAGCCTAGACAGCTGTGTCATATCGAGACAGATAAGGCCTACCTACAATAAAAATAGGACGCACTGGGGCAGCAAGAATTGTAGCAATTAGCATAGTCCACTGGCTAGTTCACACTGTTTTCTGTAGCTCCAACAATACTCAAGAAAAGGAAACCCCATTCCACTGTCTCTGTGACCCATCACCAGCTATAACCAGGCACCTCAAACTTTGCAGAGGAACTAGAAGAGATATCTGACATTAGATTTGGTAACGTTCTAAACGTTCTCAGCTCGACAGGTTGGATTTGACAGCTTCCCCCTCGTGGTCACACTCATCAACAATCAGGTGACATAAGTTGTGGTTTCAAAAATGACTTTCAAAAAGACTGACCAGACAACCAATTCTACTTACCTACCCTAAATAGACTCTGTGAGCTGAATCTGAAACACTCTCTCAACTGATTGCATATCAGCACCAAATAAGATGTCATCACGAGACACCGTCCAATAGGCAAGCATGCAACAACGCTTGACGTACGTTAAAATGATTTTCGTAGAAGCTGTATGGAACAAGAAGAGGATGAAATGGCCTAGGGGAGCCCCAAAACCTTGACGACCAATGTTTCATAAGTGTCTCTCCGTAATCGTCTTATTAACAAGCCTCGTGTATTACTGACACTTTCGTTTGTAATACATTCACTGCTGTCTGTTTGTTTCAAAAAGATGATAAGTTTGAGGACAACTGTTGGAGTGATTTCAACTCAGGATCTTTGTGAATGACTTTAGGGTTCTCTGCTTTCTCTGTAGATGGCCAGAGATCAACCTGGAATAGGTCTTACAAGGTCTACAAATCTCTTTACGATCTTGTATGCGGCCAAAGTATAATATTTTGCATTTTACAAGCTTAGGGGTTGAATTTCATTTAGTTTTGAGGGCTCATTCTTTTATTCGTGGACAGAACCAGCTTAGTTTTTGGATGGGTCCATATTTTATTCCTGGTGTCCATCACTATAACTTTTCATTCAACTTTCTCTATTCAAGTCATTATTCATTTGCATATGGTATAAGGAGCATTCAATGTGATATAACGTGGAACACCTTTTAAGTAACGGTAATTCACCACCTACTATAATTTTAATGACAAAAGGCCAAACATAACAAAGCAAACAATTTAACGCTAAGCAAATGCAATAGCAACAGCTTAGGGAGCGCAAGATCATGAGCAATTTTTTTTTTTTTTTCATCAATTGCAACGCAAATACTAGACGAATTTAATCTCACTTAAGTTCAATTACAGATAATTCTGATGTTTTTCTGTTACAGATGCAGAGATGCAGAGATACAGTACGAATGAGATAGTGGGCAACGGACATACTGAAGGTTCTGGTTCAAGGTAAACAAGTAGTCTTTGTGTCAATAGAAATATTTATTCGTATCTAGGGATAGCAGAGAGCTTTGGAGGTGACAATAAAAGAGCGATAGCTCTACAAACAAATTACCAACACTAACGCTGTGTTAATAGCATCATAAGGGTATTCATAATCCCTTTAGCGCTAGTGAATTATAAAAAGAAAAAAAAAAAAAAAAGTTGGGAAGACATGTAGAATTAGATTCCATGTGTAGATGCAGACTAGGCTATCGTTCTATTTTTCGAATTGTACACGCTCTGTGCTAAGGTCTTAATCTCTGTTGAAGCCTTGTCATCAATTTTACTACTTCAGATAAAAATAAAGGGTGTCCCTTGTGAAGTATGACACCAATTAATTTCGGGCCGGAAGAAATCCGATTAAGAGCTTGGATTGTACCACTGTCCGTCTGTTGACCCTACCAAGTCCATTAATCATGACAAATGTGTGTCTCAGGTTTCCGGTTTATTCGCTGTGCCGTTGTTTTCGCTATAAAAAGACGGTAGAGATCCTTAACCGGTCAATGCTCTTGTAACCAAATCCGTGGCAGCAAAACTGCATCTCACTGTGGACGTGGGATTGTGTCGATGGCTTATTGCTTGGTCGTGGTTGAGAAATTTCGACCTCAGAATCACAACTTCTTCTTCTTTATCTTAGCCTTGTCCCATGTTATTTGGGGTCGGCTCTCGTAGTGCGAAGGCGAACTGGAGAGCTTGTCCTGTTGACTACTTGCGCTCTCCCCATGGCATTTTTTATTAGGGCGAAGTCTGTGACATGCTGTGCTCATCTCCATAACTTTTCATCTCAAACGATTCTCTTTAATTTTTCCCACAATTGACTTAATGTTCATTGAGTGTTTGGTCCAACATTGTGACATCTTCCGCCCATCGCAGGATCTTCATTTCAGCCACATGTAGCTTTTGCTCTTGGCGTTTGCTTAGTCGCCAGCATTCAGCTGGGTATACCTTCCCTTTTACTCGAACTGGCATTCTTTTATCGCACAAGATACCAGATAATATCTTCCACTTCATCCATCCAGTGTTGGTGCAATGGTCTATGTCCCCGTCGATGTTACCATCTCTAGAGAGTATCGATCCTAGATACTTGAAGTTTGAGACTTCTTTTAGTGGATATCCATCGTGGCAGACTGTGTCCGCTGACGTTGGATGGTCACACCGCATATACTTGTTCTTCTGTCGAGCCCCTGGGTCTACTTTTCCCAGCTCTGTCTCGATGTTCGTGAAGTCTAAAAACTATTTCTGTAGCTATTCTGCTCAATCTTTTGTGTACATTCTTCTATTGACATTTGCCAATTCGTTTTGCCCCCTTCTGGGACTAGCCGATATATTTCTTGTCTTAAGTACTGCCTTCAGTTAAGAATTCTTTTGGATTTAATATCTAGAAGGCTTCTAGGGAAGTGACGTCTATCTTACTTATTTTTCAGGCTGTCAAATAGCTTACATATTTTGCTTTAAGGAAGGGTTCAGTAGTCTTAACGTCGTCCATTTCCAGGCCTAACTTCCTCAGCTTGCCAGGAGACGTAGATAGTTCTCGAGAGGTTTCGACGGTGTCTGTAATTGTAACCAAAGCTTGAATAAACTCGAAAGACAGCTCATTAGTTTCTTCGTAAGCTCTCATTTCATAGATTTTGTTGCTGGTCTTGCTGTCTGACACAATAGTAATAAATTGTTGACTATAGTTCATTGAGAGGTGGAATTCCACTTTGGTGACCAAGTCGTGCTCTGAGTGCCGTTTATACCACTGGTCAGGCATGGTCTACAAATAGGACTTTAAGGCTCCAGTGGACCAAACACTTATATTTCACGAAAGAGAGGGTGCGAGAGAGATGTGCCTATTCAAATGCGTGAGTACTAATTGAAAAGTCTCTTTAGCGACCCGAATGAACTGTCAACCGTGCCCTCGAAGGCCATTCTAAAATTCATTCTGGATTCGCGATTTATGGAGATGTCCAGAGATCACAACTAACCCATCTCACTTCAAAATAGATACACGCATGTGAATCCATGAAGATCCGAGTGGGGTGGCGCATAATATTAAGCGTGGCCTTGATGTAGCAGTAAGCATCATCGCTTGTCAAAATCATTATACTAACACGAGCGCTGAGTGTGCGTTGAAAAAATGCCACCACCCCTGAAACCTAACCTTACCTATGGAGCTTCAATTGCCCTTTTATTGGTTGAAATCCAGTGCAGAATAATCTCGTTATTGCTAGCTCCATGGTCGCCGTGGCTTAGTGGTGTTTTGGACTGCAAAGAGAGGGAGAGGACATAGGTTCGAGCTTCAGCAAAATAAAAAGTGTTTCACGGCACCACCTCTTGGTAAGCAATGACAACCCTCTGGGAGTATTTTTGTTTTTGTTTTTCTTTCGGGGTTTTGGAACAGGACATTGGAGCACCCCGACAAAAAACAGGTCCATTGTACTACTAGCTGGTACTCTTCTACTTTATAAGAAAGCCGAGTAAGATTTTCAGTGAACAGGAGCTTAGGAGCTTTCCAGCACTCATCTCTCTCAGCCTCTGTACAAGTGTTACAGACAGTGGTGTCACTTAAGCCTTACACATTGATATGTTTGTCTGTAGTCTTTTCTCCTTATAGACGTCGGGACGTATCCGTTTAGTCTGTCTGCATCGGAGAAAGTCAAGCCACCTACAGTTGTGTGCCCTAGAAACCCAACCGTCGATAGAAGCCCTTGCCGAGGATACGGGCAAACCTCACTTGGGTTCATGGCCTTGCCTTTGAGGCTTACATAGCGAGCTCATCGGAGAACTGATTCCTGATAATACTTTTGTGTCCAGGGATCCAGACAAGTCTTAGTAAATTCAGAATAATCGGACTATAATCTGTCACAAAAAAGCTTCTCAATCCGCGCCGTTTGGGGTCGGCAATAAAACTGTAGATCCCTTCAATCTCAATGGGCTGTCGCGCCAAATATCTTTGTTTTTTTTTTTGTAGCTTCGGGGCACCACAGAAGTTCCATGGTCTGACTAAGATTTCATTGCAGTTAAGCCAATTGCTTTGGGATAGGCAGTATTACCATGGTTTTCATACATTTTTTGAAGCTCAAACTGAATGCTGAACGCGAATACCAGGAGGCGTTTGTAAGTTACTCAGTCCCTGTTGTGCAATGTCACTACAAAAAGCCTAGCTTCCGTTTGGTTGTGCATGTGTAAGACACAAAAAGTTAAGAGTCAACTTAAACCAACTAAAGATGGGGACACTGCCTTATAGGTAAGCCTGCACACATGTGTGGTGACATATTTACTTAAGGGTTAACAAATAATTTATCTTGTGAGTTTCTCACACAATATCTATCTATGACATCAGTGATAAGACTAAGCCTTTAATCAGGATAGCTTATGGCAGCGATAAATGTCACGTGCGTTGATTTCTTCTTCGAGTAGGTAGTTGAAATTCCAAATTAAAGTCAAAGATAGAATCGATTTATCTTTGAACACCTTCAGGTGCCTATCCGTAATTAAAAACCCAATCAAAGTAAACAATTTGGGTTGCCCTCTGTATGGCTGTGTAGGGCTTAAGCTTCTTTCTTATGAAAATAATAATTTGAAGCACCTATCAGCGTTATCGCTTTGTAAGCGTATATTTTATTCATTTGGAGTGAGTAAGGTTAGGCTACACTAAGACCAGAATGTAGATCCATTGTGATACTGGATGACCAACACCGGGAACCTCGAATGATGGGTTTCCTTTCTTTCTCAAGGACGGTACTGTCGGAGAAGACCTCTGCTTCATGCTATATATGCACAAAGCTCCCTGTTTTTGTGAATATCGAGTTTGGTTAGGTTGCTGGGGTCGCTGAGGTCTTGAGGGTTCATGTTCTCAGCCTTCATATAGGGCGGAGCAGTTGTACAAAAGGAGGGTAACGTTTTCATCCTCCTTTTCATCGCTTTAGCTTCTGCGAAAATCGTTGCAGGAGACGCTCATTCTAGTAGCGTTCCTAACAAGCAATGCCTCTTAAGGCCTCCTAAGATCGTATACACTTCCTACATATAACGAGAAACCTTTCCGTTCTCGTTTCTTTAGGTCCAGGTCAGGGCAGATTTGCCTCGATGAAATCAGATCTGTCTAATCTATTGTTAACCATCCTTCTGGGTGCAGTATCAAGGCGAGATTTCATCAATTTAAGAGGCAGGCAGTTCCCCTCTATTTTCTGAAAGTCGGCTCTCCAGTTGCCCGGAACATACTTGTATCCTGAAACCCAGCATAGGGAAACGTTACATCTGTCAACTTGGATCGTCACGTCGACGATTCCAAGGCCTGTATCGCTTGCTGACTTCCTATCCGCAGCTTCTCGGAACGCCTTAATTACACAACAGTGATCTGACAGTCGTTTGTTGATCAAGTGAACTGAAGAACACTCCTATCCCGTAGATCCATCCGTGCAGATGCATTTAAGAGGCCTGACTCCCTATTTCTTAGTTGACAGAGGTTTGGGCAATGACAGAGGAAATGGGCTGTGTCCTCATGAGACTCTTGCGTAAGTTTTCTTCGTTCGGATTTAATTTCTTCGTCTGATATCTAACCATGGTGTGTCCAGTTAGCATTCACAACGAATTCCTGTTCTTTTATAGAAATTTACTGGTCCTTGTTTGGTCACATTCTAGCCACAACCTTTTTGATACTTCACAGGTTTGCTTCCAATAAGGATTTTTGGCAATTTTGTCCTTTAGATTGTAGATTGGAAGTTTAAGCGTACCGTCTGTTTGCTCTCTGCCTAGGGCTGAACCATTTCCAGCTAATTCATCAGCTGTTTTATTGCCTGGTATCCCGCTGTGCCCAGGGACCTAGCAGAGTTTAACTTCAAGGTCCTCGCGGCAACAATTTACCTATACAAGCTTTGATTCTATCTGCGTAGGAACTATTGCTTTTATAGCCCGCGATATCCTCTCTTGATATTGTTGGCACTAACTGAACTGCTTTTGCCACTGCTAGAACCTCCGCCTGGAGAACGCCACTGGGATCTGGGAGTCTTATGAAGTTGCTTAGTTCTTGTCTTTCGGAGAAAGGGTGCACTAAATTCGCTGATCCTGTTCAACATTTACACGAGCGATCTCATATGCTCTCTTCACTACGCTTTTTTGTATGCAGACGACTTGATTGCGTAAAGATCCGGTCCAAACATCGAGGTCATTGTAAAGGTCTTGCAACGTGACTTCGATTATGTTCAGTGATATGGCGACGAATGTCGGAAACCATTCTGTTTAGGGTGCAGCTGTCTGGAGCCTCTAGGGATACCAGAAAGAATTGGCGAAAGTTCGTAATCGTGGAACAACATGGGCCACCATTAGCGAGTTGAAGTGTAGTCAGATACCTTGAGATGCTACTCTATGCTAGAGCCAAAGTTGCTTTTGCCCTGTTTTACAACAGCCAACTCGATGTAAGGGTGAAAGTTACCTGCCATACGGCCCTAATCCGGCCAATGCTCACATAAGGTTGTCCCGTATGGTTCAACGTGCGGGCAAGCTTGATGGAAAGGATTCGGATGTTTGAGAGGGCTTGCCTCAGACCGTGAGAGTCAGAGCCTGAGTACAGAAAATTCTATTTTAATGAGGTCCTGTACAATAAGGCAGACCTTATCAGAAAGAGCAATGAACTTGGTCAACAACCTAATCTCAGGGGCTCACTTCCACAATCACATGTGCCATGAGAGGGTTGCGCCTTCACGGCTTCGTCTCTCTAGAGGCTTCCCTGTATTTTGACCAGGAAGGTCTGATTGAGGACAGACTAGCGGTGCCGCTAATCTTTCATGTGGGCCAGACAACTGTGGATAGGTGCCTCAACTACGGTCGAGATGTTGTTCAGAGCACTAAAGAGCGCGTCCGGTTCAGTAAGTTGGTATCGAGGCGCGATTTAAAGGACGTTCAAAAGCAGCATCAGAATTTCTAGGAGTTGTCAGAAGGAGATCAGTCATCAACATTAGTCATGCCAAGTAAAAACTCAGTAGGGCCAATGCCAAGAACAGCTTTGTCAAAGGTAAGCCCCTGAGAGTGATGATTACTTATTGCGCAAGCCAACCCTGAAGGAAACTGTTCTTCTCAGTTCACCGAATTTCTCTTGAATGACGTCGTAAGTGGTGTGAAGGGAATGACGTTGTTGTATAACGTAAGGCCATTGTACTTGTCAAAATTAACCAGGACGTACAGAGGAAGCTCTGGGGGTACCCTGTTCCCATTAGCAGTTGAAGGTGTGTTGTGAATAATGTGTGCAACTGACAGAGCATCACCTTGACATGTGCCCCAACGCAGAGTGGCAGTTGTGAATCTAAGTCATTTGCTTCATCACATTTAAAGTTTTTGACAGTTTGGTTGCTATTCGTTGGCTTTGTTGGCTTGTTTCACTGCAAGTTTTTTGGGAAAAGAGGTTAATTTTTCTGCAGAAGACCTCGTGCATGTCGAATTTTAATACTCGAGCTTCGTCACGATCTGAAGATTAGCTAAATCTCAAAATTGCATGCAAATCGGTCAACCTAACTCCGGCAAAAGCGGACTGGAAGATTTGCTATTTGAGTCACTGTCAAGAAAGCTTCGGTTGCTACGCTTGGTGCGCTTCAATTATTTATCCATAAACGAGTAGAATTGCATAAAATTTCTAATCACTTTAATGTCACGTTTCGTGCTTGCAATCCGTTGCCCATAAAAACCGTATGACTTATTCCATAACGTCGCTAAACGTTTCAATATAATGTACATGCCGTGCACATATGTACATATAACTAAAATAAAAATAAAACGCGAGTGATTCAAACAAATATAGTTAGACACGTCGTATAATATGTGAGTGTGCGTGAGGTGTATACAAGAACTTGGGAACTTCTTTAACCATGCTTCACTTCCGGCCAGAAATACATTTATGGCATGCAGCAAGCTCTAAGGGTGTGAGAAATACGCGAGGCATTCCAAAATCTAATTGACTTACCGCAGCCTTTCTGAATTAACTGAGACACTGCTCATTGAAAATCACTTCAGCATGAGCTACAAATACACACTATACCATGCCTAGAGTCAGCGCGAAGTCCTCTTTAATGAGTCTATCTCTACTCCATCTTCATGGATGGTTCTAAACCAGCCCAGAAGGAGTCAGTGCTGGTGTCTTTTCAGACGACCTTAACATTCAAGATACGTTCAATCTCTCTAATCACTGTCTTTCAAGTCGAAGTCAGGCCGCTGCATGGCTGAAGATTAACCCAATCTTCTAACCTTCCCGGCTCTGAACCCGCGTAAGGTTAGGTTTCGCTTTAGTTAGGTTCGATTAGCCCAATCTTTCGTCCAGGCAAGGTTCAGAGGAGAACTTTTCCGGCCCTAAACCAATGTTAGGTTAGGTTTCGCTTTGGTTAGGGCTTCTCTCGATGGTTGGGTTTCTAAGAAACAACTGTAGATGGCAAATCTCTCCATGATGTAGGCAAAGTAAAGAGATACGTCCCGACGTCTGTAAGCAGAAAAGACTGCAGGCAACTTTTTGACATTACGACATAAACATCTCAACGTGTTAGGCTTAAGCGAGGCCACTTCCTGTGGCGCTTATGGAGAGGGCGACAACACTGCGGAGCACTTCCTATGTGATTATCCTGCCTTTGCTCGTATCAAGTGGCAGAATTTTGGGGCTTTTACTCGAGTTTCTTAGAAAAACAATGAAAATACAGTAAAGGGTTGTGCCATCTGTTCGTACAATGAACGTGGTGCTCCAACACCCGGAAAGAAAAAAGAAAAAAAATCACGCCCTGATATTGTGATTTATATCGATAGCCTAGCTGCGATCAGATCTCTTGTGTGAAGGACTGGCCAGTGTCTCTCTATGAGATCGTCAAACTGCCGCTTGTCTATGAACGACATCGCTTACCAGCATAACGTCTTAAATCACAACAACATTCTAGGGAACTGTACTGCTGACGCTTTAGCCAGACAGAGCTCTCAAGGTAGAGACAGAAGGAAGCTTGACCATGTCAAAGCAGTTATGTTGATTGTTAAGCACCTAATCCACATCGACACTCTGTCGAAAGTAATAGAGCTTTGCCCAGAAGCCTCCCGGTGCAAAATTCCTCGAAGAGACGCCCCTGATAGTTAAATAAAAAAATAAAAAAATGCCTTCCAAACGACGACGTACCAACGACCAGCTGTACGCCACCTAATGCTCGAAATGCCGTCCTGCTAACGACAATTCGCTCTCTCAAAGTGGCGCCTCAAAACCTTGCTGCCCGGTGCAGCTTACATGGATGTACAGAGGGAAAGTGTGACGCTGTAAACTATTGTAAAAATTCCTGTTCTCGATCCTAAGGGATCGATAGCATTGATTCGACTATAAAGAGACCAGCTCTCTGAACTAACGTCCTAACAAGGCACTGTATTCTAGATAGGCATGCTCAGCATTTGGGTATTGGATGCAACGATTCTTGCAAGAGCTGTAAAGACGAAGAAGTGGAAGAATCTATTCCGGACTTCCCCTGCACGTGTCTGGGGCGGACCTAGGCCACAACCAACAAGAGTCTTCAGCCAGCTCGATCTTAAGCTAGCTGCCTCCAGTTTCGCATGATAGTTGGTCGAGGTCACGTTCCACTTGCATGTGCCACCTGAATCGCAGTCTTCCTCTACTGCGCCGGAGGATTGGTGTTCAGCCACCTAAGTCGTTTGATCTTCACTCTTCTGGCTTAGACTATGTCGCTGTACAGATCGTCGCCTGAGCAGATGGAACCGTAAATAACCTAAAATCATTCCTCTCAGAAGTCCCCAGAGCAACCTCATCCATTTTGGACAAAGTCCATGCCTCTGCGCCATTGCTAGCATCAGAAAAACTTCGGAAGCACGGCCAGTCTAAACTGCTATCGTTTAGAAAATCTAAATGGTAGAAGAAGACTGGGGTGCTAGGGTTTAGCACTGACAGTAGCATAACAATGGTCTTCTCTGAGTATGAGTACCTCCTCAAAATCATTAATCAAGAGTAGGGCCTGGCTTATCGCCATCATCATGGTACCTACAGTTTTTATTGCGGACTCCGAACGGAGGATTCAGAATCTTTGTCATAGCCCGATGAGAGTTGGAGTTCTTTAGCTGAAACTCGAACCTGTGTCCACTTGTTTCGCTGTCCACTAAGCCACGGTGAACGCGTAACTTTCATAAAATTGTATGGTGAACCAAAGACCGCTCTTGAATCCGACAATAACTAGTTGTGCACTAGTAATCGCTTGTGAATTTATTTGTAATTGAACTAATCGGTGTAGAATTACAATTCAAGTTCAGTGTCTAGTCGACAGTTATCAATCTAAATCGGCTTCAGTAGGTAAGACATAAATATTGATATAAAAGTCTTATTTATAATTACGAAGCTACCAAATGTACAGACTAGGTAGTTAGGTAAAGATGACTGTTCTGTAGAACTCAATTAGTGGTACTCATGTAATCTGGTTGTTTGTGGGTATTGATAGGTTGATAGATGCAGATATTTAAACCCAAATTGAAGAAAAGAATAAGTTCTCCAATCCTTCTCTTGGATATCTCTTAGAAGTTGTCTAGGAAGACTTTATGAGAGCGTTGTCCGACCCTCTCTAGGCCTTAGAAAGTGAAACAGCGATTGTTTTTCTTGCAACTATGACAGAAGATGTTGTGAGGGAGACCTAGGGTTGCTCCGTTGTCTCTTTTTGGTTAAGGGCTAACCTCTGTGTGGCCAGTTCGTCAGATCTTTTCATTGTCATTGATCTTACTGTATCCTGAGACGCAGGTGAAAGTGAAAGTGACTGTGGAGCTAACACCCAGTCAGACCTGTTAGTTTCGAACAATTCTTTCTAGAAGAGTACTTTCACAGCTGCTTGGATCCAGTGGAGAGTCTTCCTAGTGCCTGGGTTGCCGCTTGACTGTCTACAAAGATTGTAGGTAGGTAGGTAGAGGTGGCGGTTCAAGAGAACCCAAACAGCGCTAGAACCTAGAACAAAGATTGTACTCCGAGAAGGATTTATGTAGGCTTTTTGTGTGTTAAGTCTGAACTGTCCTCTCAATGGAAAAGATTTCAGCTTGGAAAGATCCTTCAGTCATTTGGTAGTTCATATCAGTCATTGGCCTTGAATCTGGAGCTTGTAACCATCAGTGTAGATGTGTTGGATTACCCCACATCTTACAGAAGTCTGTGTAAGGGTTAACATAACCTGTAATTCAGTTGAAATTGATAGATTTTACATCTTTGATGGAAGCTTTGCTTCCATGGGCCTGATTTTTTTAAAAGATGAATCACACTTTTGGCTACTGTGCATCAGATATACTTTTTCAGGGAAAGAAGATTTAGTATCACTTCTAGCCTTGCCTGTGGTCCTGATCTTTGTTCTCGTTAAACTGGCATGCTAATGTTTGTACCTTTTCAAGTATGATAGTAAATTATGTGCTCGTGTACTTCAAAGGAGCCAGGTCGCAGTGCCACGCCGGAAAATTACAAGACCGTCGAGCTCGGCGAAGAGAACACCATTCTCAGAAATATGTTGGAAATGAATAAAATTTAGGGATGCCAACCGCTAGATGGTATGTTTTTGCCACTGCTGCTTAGTGATCCTCCTTCTAGACGAATTTTCTCTCTGCCGCAAGGAGATCAATAAGGGGCACTGCCGGGACTACGAGGTTGGCTGGTTTCGACACCGTTCGGTACGAACTGATAAGTCGTAGAGCAACGCACCAATGGTTTCATGTATCGGCACATATCTTATAACCATATACGAAAATGGCGTGAATAATTGTCATGAGAAGCTTTCGTTTACTGGCCTTAGGGCCACCTATGTTTGCACGTTAATCTGCTCAGCGAAGTTGTGATATTGGCAGCTCGTTCAAATGCGGACCTTATCTGTTGCCAGAAAGTGTGTCAACCTCAAGTACTTCACAACTTCCTCACCGGCTATGACCTCAGACACAACTTGAAAAACGACGATAGTTGGGATTCTCTTCCTAGTCTGACTGACTATCTCTGTGTTTTCTGTGGCTAGATCTAGACCGTGTTCGTCTCATGACCTGGTTGAGGTTCTTTTTCACATTCATACTCTATCAGAAACGTGTCTAGTAGCCGAAACGAAATGGATGACCGTAGGAGTATACAGCATGTACTTCGAGTTCGGAACAGTCGTTATGTTTGTAAATTTTTTCTGTTTGTAACCTTTCAAGGCTGCAAAGAAAAGCTAAATGCTCATGGCGGAGTTCACGAACGAGCAACGTTTGGAAATCATGTAGTCCTCCGAGCCTTCTTTATCTCCGATTTATTGGTAGGTTACAGAGGTGGATGCGTGATGCAGCCTTCCCTCGGATCTCTAATGGATCCATGCATGCAGATCCTATTTATATAGCCTCGGACTACTATTGTACAGAGCCCATTCGTACATTCCTACCATTTCGCCGGAGCTCGCCCAGTCTAGTATTCCACCAAGGACGTTTCCCCCGTTTCTGTGTCCACTAACTGGACAGGCTCTACGTAGTGGCTTGTTCATGGCCTCAGTTAGAGCAGACGCCACCCGGTTGATATCAGCTGGCGATAATATATAGGCTGGTGTACTATAGTGGATAAATTCGAATCAAAATATTCACTATTGAATGTTCTTGTGCTAGTGAGACAATGCACCGGTCGAAGTTCTGAAAATATCGCAGCTGTAAGTGCTTCAGTTCGAAATGACCCAAATCAGTCGACCTCAAGCCGTTTACAGGAATTGGTAATCTCTCAGTCCACATTGTGGTGAATTTTATATAAAGATCTTGCCCTACACCCTTACAACATCAAATTAACTCAAGAACTGAAGCATCTTAATCATTTGAAGCTTCGAAACTTCTCCGATTGGGGTTTGCAAAAGTTTGAAGAAAATCGTCTTCCGCGATGAAGCTCATTTTTGGCTTAATGGCGTTATTGGACAGCAACAAACCCATATGTGCTTCAAGAGACTCCATTGCATCCACACAAAATTACAGTGTGATGTGGATTTAATGCCGGAGATGTCCATGATCGCCATGTTACGGTCAATGGAGTTCTCTATCGTGCAATGTTGGAATGCTATTTTTGGCCAAAATTTGATGGACTTGACATCAGTGATGTAATCGTGTAATCTCGAGAAATGGTCCGGTCGAATGGCCACCGTTGGATTTATTTGTAAGGGGTTACGTTAAATCGTTGGTTTATACCAACAAGCCAACCACTTTAGAAGAGCTCAAGGGCAATATCAAACGTAAAATTGCTAACATTCCGGCCGATATGTGTGAAAGAGTGTGGGAAAATTGGCTCCAAGGAATTGACAGCTGCAAACGTGCTCACGGTGATTGTTTGAACGCGATCGAATTCCATTCTTAAATTTAACATCTGTACTACACCTGGAACGAACTTCACATCGATATCTCAATTATTCTGTGTTTTATTTAAATACAAAATTGTTATGTCGTTATTGAAAAACCCTTTACACCTCTAGACAAAGAATGAGAACGTCTCAACTGTTGTTCGGACACGGGCATGGCTTGTGATTCGAAGCATATAAAATTCTTCACTGCTCAATCCCATAAAAAAAAACACTACTATCCCAATAACTATTTATTTGTAGCGAATTTTTTTAAATTAAAAAATTATACAACACAAAGTTTTATTATTCATTGAGGTAAACTTTCCGCTTAAAACGGAAATAAAAAATATTATTATCGCATGTTAAAATAATTTAACAATAAACTCATTAACAAATCGACAAACACACACAAGATAATAAAATGTTTGTTTGGCTTGAGTCAACATACCCACAACTCAGCTGGTGTGACAAAAATAATTTCCAAAACTGCAGTCCTAGAGCTGTATCTTTTTCCAAATCCGCAAAGTTTTCGACAATTTTTTTAAATAAGTAAAAATAAATTGAATTAACAAATAACCAGTTTCGTAAGATCAAAGCACACTTCAACCGTGCGACAACTGAGGGAAATCTAAAACTCAAAATGAAACCGAAACAATGAGCAAATATCACGACTAATTAACACTTCCTCCGGGAGTAGATCGACTACGACGACGACGATCTTCCACTTAATTCATCCACCACCACGGATTGGATAACAACTGATTTGAGGGCTTTTCCCGATGCACTGTAGATACTTAGATAATATCTATCACTTTTGTACTTTCACTGTAATTTTCGTCATCAAAATCGAAGCGCTATCACTGATGGAATCTGTAGAATGCACCCAAGATATCGGATTCCGATGGAAAATAAAAATTCGACTTTGTAGGCAACGGATACGATCGATTTGAGTGTGATCACGACTCGACGACTTAACTGATAAGACTGCGGATTGTCGACGACATTGAGAGTATAAAGCTTGGACGGGAATTCTCTTTAACGTATTGTGAGCGCAAAGAAGACGAGGGTGAGAGCGTTGTAGGCAAAACAACTTCAACTGATCAGTTGAAATGATCATTGTACGTACTCGTATCTGAGTACGACTGATGAGTACGATGCAGAGATTGAGGGTTGTGACGTATTCTGGTTGGGAAGCCTGAAACACAGTGTGGGTGATAAAGGTAGTCACGAGTATTGTCATTTGTTTTATGACGTGTCCAAGATTCCAGTGGGGTCGAGCGTTCTTGAAAGGTGAAGTTGCAAGAGAGATTGAGTGTTTGTTGGTAAAAGCAGACGACGGACTTTGAAATCTTAATGATTTTACCAGAACCCTTATCCCAGGAATAGGTAATGAGTTCTACACTTTCATAAACAAATTGGCGATTGAATTTATCCTATAGAGCTGCAAGAAGGCTTTGAGATTCTGAGCCCTTGAGCGCTCAGTCTTTAGGAGTTCGTTATTATTTGGATACACCCTTTGTAACTGGAGGAGAAAAATAGAAAGACGTCTCACACATCCCATAAAGACTTCCGTCCAATTAGCCTTTCCTCGCTTCTGTTGAAAACAATGGAAAGACTGATAGACAAACACATACGATCGAATCTGGACAAGAATCTCGTATCAAATTCTAAGCACACATACTGCAAGAAAAAAATCGGTGGAAACCGCCCTTCATTCATTGGTAAGCACCATCGAAAGATCATTTGAGAACCAGGATTTCACGATGGTTTCCTTTCTCGACATAGAGGAAGCTTTTAACAATGTTAGCACAGAGGCTACATCAGCTGCACTTAAGGACCTGAAAGATTTAGGGCGCTGCTTTTTTGGGCTTAGAAGGCAATTTAATAGCAAAGTCTTCTCTCGAACAACTGAAGTGATTCTTTGTAAGACCCAGTCCTACTCTGGGACGCAAAGGCATGGACTTTCTTAAAAGTGGATGAGGTTGCCCTTGGCTTAAAAATTCTTCGGGTGATTTTCGGTCCTTTCTGCATAGACTGAGGTAGTTGGGCTTGGTAGAGCGAATGGACAGCAAAGCTCCGGCTCGGAAAATCTTCGAATCCACCCCCGAAGAGGATACCGCAGTAGGAACCTCAACCAACTTAGCATGCGAAACTGGAGGCAGCTGGCCGAAGATACTTGTTGGTCTGTAGCGCCACCTTAAATAAGTACTTAAGGTTGTAAAGCCGTTGTCGATGGCAACAGATCGAACTGAGAACAAGTGATCAGTATCGTGACTGAACACAAACTATTAACGGGCCGTCTAAAACTACCAACCTTTGAACGAGAAGAGGGCACGATGAACTTCGTCTGCGACTATCCAAGTCTCAACAGAACCAGGAAAATAGCCCTAGGTGCACATTTCTTTAAACCGGACGAACTGTCAGTAAGCCATCAGAGCTTATACTCAAATACCTACTGGACTCGGAGTGGTTAAAGGCACGATACATACGTTACGCTAACTTTTGAGGTTTTCTCCAACCCTATCCCCTCACCCCATACAAAACTTTCACCAACAGTCGTTTGAGGGGAATTACAATGGGCCCAACCGATCCCTCCACAACCAATCAATCTATTTTTGAGAACCCTTGGTCGAACGTGCTGCGGTCGTTGACTAATTATTATCTTACACGGCAGAGACTTAAAGCGAAACCTCACGTTCTTACAATTTGGGGCTGTCAAAGCTGATTAGAAGCTATAAATTGTGCAAGAAGAAGATTAAATGAATTATAAAGGTTCAGGTGACACCCATAATTGACAGCCTCTCCAATACTTGTTTCCATTTTCATTTACCAATTAGGCTGCGATTGATTTCCTCTTTTGATACTGCACTTGATCGTTGGGTTCTTAGTCCTTTAACCAAGTTCGTAGATATATCTACGTTCCAACTTACCGTTTATGCAATCGTCACTTTATCTTTATCTTTTGGCTTCTTTAACTTGGTCTGAGATGATCAGGATCTTACAATGAAGCATTTTCTGAAGACACTGACGAGATGAGTCATCATTCGCTTCTGGATCTACTACATCCTTTCTCCATCCGGTGAAGGGTCTCCCATTCCACTTGATTTCAGATGTTACAATGTGGCTTTCGTTTTTCTTTGTTTTAGAGGATGCGTCTTTAAATTGTTTTTCCACAATTCAAGTCTCGATGCCCGGAATTACATGATAAGTCCATCGGCCTTTAGAAGAAGCGTTCCAGCGTTGTTGCATGTATGTCGAACCGTGGCATTCCCGCTACGACAGAAGATGCCTGACCCGAGGTTATGCAGAAAGCGCTGCTCATTCTGAATGCACGTAGTCAATTTATTTGTTCGGCCCCGGTCCGGCCCAGACTGGTGATCCTTCAAGCGCTACTGATGTGACTTCTTTGTGTTGTGTTAAACATTAGTCCAGAAGGTTGATTCTGGTCTGCATATATTCTGTGTTACTCCTTGGACCAACTCTAAGCTGATAAAGATGTTTATCTACACAAGTGATTTCGTTGAAGAGATGACGAACACCCTTATGAAGTTATGCACACAGCGCTAGTATTTGTGTAGTGGTTTTTGAAACCAAATTTGGTTTCAGTCTTTGCTCCGAGGGTGGTGTCCAGAATAACTGAGGATAATTCGTTGATTGCTTAAAACTCACAGTTTTTCCTTCAAACTTTTTCAAACTTACTCAGTACGATGAACTCTTCAAGCTCTATGACCACCGTCACTTTTGACACCAGAAGTTGAACCTGAAATCTTCAATGTAACAAGCTATTCACTACACCAAGGCCCAGGTCAAGCGGTGGAGATACACACTCCGATGAGTCAGTTGTTTATACACAAGTTGGAAATGCTAAAATAATTATACCAACTACACGCATAATAACTTAAATCTAATTGCTTCATTAAATATTACAAAGGTCGACGTGTTTATAGCCCTAGCTAGGCAAATACTACCCGCCAAACATCACGAAAGGTTTTAGATAATTGTAAATAATAATATTTTTGAAATTAAAACCTTTTACGTATAGTAATACTTGTTGGGGAATAGGCCCTTTGAATACTTTTAATACGAAGCCAACAGGTAGGTTTATATTTTTGGTCAATTAACGTGACATGGTTGGATGTGTTTGCCAAGTTATGTTTTTTCTGGAGTGAGCTCTCGGTCACTTCCTTCGGTTATTTACTTTCTTCGCATCAGGCGACGAAAAACGTTTTTTTTGTTTTCCAAAAAACCGGAAGACTTCGGTTGAAGGAATCATCGCCCTCTTGAATTTTGTCATCGTTGCCACCAAAGAAGACTTTCTTTTAGCACTTTCGACGTCAGTTTAGCCCCCTTTTTCTTTTTCTAGAGACGAAGAGTAAACCGCTCAAGTAATCGTAAATAAGCACTCATTGTTGAACCATGGAGTTCCGCTCCTATGCTGAATAAAAGACCTAGAATGGCTGCCACTTGCAGTGGTTTCATCATGGATTGCCTGGCTTTGGTCTATCATTCTCCAGTTCTTCACTGATGTGCCGTCCTTTATCGTGAAGATTCAACTTTTGTAGAAGTAGTCCAGTCTTTCCTGAGGAGAGGCAATAAAAATACTCATGAAGACTTGTGTCATCTGTAATGAAAAGTCCAAGTATAAATGGACTGGTCGAGGACGAAGGCAGACTTAAGTCTTGAAAAATTCTCATTTAAACTTCGCCTAGTAAGTTCTTTCAAGGCCTCGGATTTCGACATTCTACTTGCACCCTCTAGGGTCAACCACTAGTAAACGTCGCACTCTTCGTTAATTTTAATTAAATTCACACCATCAAAGCAATATATGTCACATGAACCATCAAAAAATATCGATCAAGTACACAAATGACAACCGTATCTGATGGATGACACAGCAAAGCCCAAAGTGATGAAGATCTATTATGCTTGCAGATTGTCATCGTGATAGTTGGTGCCGTCTGTTGGACAGCTGCAGATACAAATCCCAGATATTTCATACGACCCCGTCGAGTTTATTAACAACAATCTGACAATGATTGGTGTAAATACGGTTCGATGTGATGCATGATAAAAAAAATGGTTGTTTGTACAAGTATACACATGTTTACTCCGGCAGGACGTCATTTCACTTAGACCCCTTTCATGGTTTGTTAGATATGCGTTCCACATCACGGCTAACGACCGATTGATGCGAAAGCATTTTTAATTTATGAGTTGTTAGAAATAGGACCGTTTTTTTTTTTTTTTATTTGTTTGTTGCTCTGCTTTGCTTTTTCATTATTTATCGTTTGTTATTGCGAATTTGTTGTTTGTATTTTATCATTTGCATAAATCCAGATACAAATCAAGGGGTTTCATGCTGAGGCTCATATCACACCCCTTTTAGGGTGTAATTAGCTTTATTTGCATATGACACGCATTTTGTAATGTGAACACAAATTAGTTCCGTTTTTACTCTTATGATTGTGTAGCATAGATACTATTTTTTTTTGCTGTGTAAATGCACTTTATTTGAATTTAATTAAATTTAAAGAGAAGTGTGCCACCCTATGAGTACAGTGTGAGTCAAAAGTATGACGCCGTATTGAAAATGTTTGCAAAAGTAAATTTTGCGATTTTGGCTTTCAGCGGCGACTTTAAGAGTTGTGTCCTTGGTGCCTTCGGGCACCTCCATATGAAAAACGCCATCGTGGGATATGTTCCAGAGATCAGGTCCCAGGATCAAGCCCTGCCCTGATCCAGCAGTGATTTCCTTCCTTCGAATTTCTGCTGTGGTGTCATTTAAGAGCTCCCGGTTCTTATGATAGTCCTTCAAGGAAGTTGTTATTGGGCTCGGAATACAACAATCCATCAGAATGAAGAGATGTATACCTTGAGTCTTATACATATGTAAGTCAGTTCTGCAAACAACGCGTACTAAAGTATCAATGCCAGTTGCTTCTATTGGACGCGTCCATGTTTCAATGTTGCTAATCCACACGATTGGAATTAGCATTAGAAGTTACTTAAGGTCTGCAGCGCATCCGAGGTGAACCTGGGCCTAAACGAATAAGTGTCTCCAGCCAGCTCGATCTTTAGTTAACTACCTCAAGTTTCGCACGCCACCTAAATCGTGGTCTTCTTTTGAGAGTTATGACTAGGCTTTGACAAGAATAGTCTGCAGAGCTTCTAAAAGGAGCTAATCCTTATTCTCAGTGTAGCTGCTCCGGTTTTATAAGATATGTCTGTAGTCCGACCACGGTATTCCTCAGTTCCTCACTAGACCGATCTTGTGGTGTTTCTTGTCAGTCGCCACTGCGTTAACAAATACGTACATGGTGATCTTTTTAGCTGTTAGATGGTGGTGGAATAAAGTATCCTTTGGGAAGAAGTTGTTGATTTTGTCTTTTCTATCGATCAAGAAACAAACTTATGTAGGTTAGGTTAAGTAAGAGGGATGGCTTGACGTTAGGCGCTGCCTCAATCGGATCTTCATGGATCCATTCTGTTCCCTCTTGTGGGATCCTCTATGCGTGTATCTGTTTGGAAGTAAGAAGAGGCTAGTTGATGGGCAGGCACGCCTTTAAATTGGGTGTCACTTCCAATGATTTTTTGCAGCTGCCCTGCTCTATCAAGGCTAAGGATGCAAATTCTAGGAGAATATTTCTATGAATTCCTCAGCAACCTAGTCCGTGGGTCTAAATGGTTTTGCACACATAGTGTGGTCCAGGAAGGAGTCTGCACAGATACGGCTACGGTTACCCATAGAAGGTTTATATGTACCTCTGTTACCACGACTTGTGTGACCTGATTGATGATGTGTGTTGTTGAGGATGTGAGACAGTCGGTGCTTTGATCCAGCCTGTGGTTCCGTTTAAAAAACGGATTAGATCTCGTATCTCTTTGCCCAAGATGTCGTTGAGGTTGTCGAAGAATGGTTGGTTTAGTGCACGTTTGCAGAGGAAATAGGAGAGAGTTTCTTTCTCATTTTCATTTCCTCAGCTGCGGTGAGGGTTGTATGGAATACCTAGTTTGGTTGCATGGTCTCCAATTGGCTTATGCCCCGTAGTTCGTTATTCTGGCAACCTCTGGGCGGGTTCTGTTTAGCAGTTCTTTGTTCTGATCTTATCGTAGGTCGGCGCAGTTGGCTTACCCCCTTAATTGGAGATTGGACTTCTGCAAGAAGTTCGAGTAGTTTGTCCTTTAATCGCTCCTAGCTTCATGTGGACCCTTGCCGCTAGTGAGTCGTGTAGAGCTGAGACCTGCCTGGCTATTTCATCTTGCGTTCGCTTCCTTTTATGTCATTGTGCCCTGGAACCCAAGCGGGCTAGCTCGTTCCGGCACTCCTGCACCAGTTTGGAGGATTTGATAGCCGAGTCAATAGCTTAGATAGCGACTTGGCTATCTACGAGGATAGCAATGCTTGGTTTGTGCGTTGTGTTACGCCTAAGTTTCATGCAAGCCTCTCGGATTATTAGAAGCTCCGCCTGGAAGACGCTGGCAAAGTCCGGCAAGTGGTATGTTCTTGATATTTTCAGTGATTCCAAGCAGACACCGTCGGTGTAGATGACCATGTCGAAGTCCTTCAATTCTTCGTTTATCTTCCACTGAGCTCTGGTGGAACCCATAGTATCTTCCATGAAAACAAGTCCCATATGCAAGGTCCATTATGCAAGGTTCCTGGTACTGGTCATCCAGTACTCACGTGGTATCACATTGGAGCTCATACTGGTCTAAGTGTGCTCTTGTTTAAGTGGGACAGCCACCTTACTTAATTCACCCCAGTTCTTAGTATTCGCCCGGGTAGCTGAAGTGGCGTGAGCAGTCACAGAGGAAATGCATCTGTCGTACTTTGTCACAGAAAGATCTAAATGTTCGTCGGTCTACTGTCGTCCTGAAATTCCGTTAAAGCTTAGTACTTTCTTATCTACGACTTGGCTCACTTCTATGGAAGCTATTGGGAACGTTTGTCGGATTACATGATTCGGGGTGTATTCACTGTGAAGACCTCGCTTATGACCTCTGTTGAGAATAACTTGTTGAAAACAGACGCACTCGCGTTTCAGACCACTAGATTGGTTGGTTCCTTTGATATCTCTAGGGCACATGCATAAATTCGTGAACAAATTTTTAACTCAGTTATAATTCGCAGAAGTTATTTCAAATATTTGTTTGATGCGAATTCACAAAAAGCATAATGAATTGGAGGTTAAAGGATGTCGAGTGCTCTCATAATCTCGGTTCCGGTCATGAATTGTATGTGGGTACTGCATAGTCCAATGACTCATTGACTTCGTATAGGAAAGCCCTTAACCCACAACAGACACGCTGTAGTCATACTTTTCGCATACACTTTGTTCAACTAAGTCGCATAAATTAGCCAAAGGGTGGAAGGGATGGGGGCATTAATTATAACGCATGCTGTGTTGCATGACGAATGTGCGAATAAAAGGCGTAGTACGCGAATTTATTCGCATATAATTGGCCGCCAATTTATTGATATTGATGCTGCCGACTCGAATCGGGCTAATTTACACTTTAAACGGATTTTAATTGATTCTACATGTGTGTGTGTGTGTGTGTGTGTGTGTGAGTGTGGAATTATTTTCATTTCAATAATTTAGAGAAAAGTTTGTCAAAAAAAAAAAATGCTTCGCTGGATCTCGCTAAATGGTAGAGACCTGCTAAATGGTGGCTTGTGTATGTTGACTTTTTTGGAACTACACACACCAGGAGAACGGGTGTCATTGTCAACAATTGACACCAGATTTTATGACTATGTGCAGCTATTTTTTTTTTCCCAATAACAATCTGATTTGTGCGAAAAGTATTTAACTAATGATATTTTAAAATTTCAAATTAATGGATGCAAGCACTCTAGTGATTAGCAGAGGACTGGTAGGTATAGACAAGCTTAATTGGTTCCAATTTAAATGTCATCATTATGGTGATACAGTGTTGTCAATCCTTTAGGTTAATTTTGGAACAGAAGATTTCTCTCAGTGAGCTCAGTAGCACGTGCTTTTTTTTTTTTAATTTAATCTCATCTCAGAGGTCAGACGAGTATGAGGCTCTTGTTGTGGACTGGACATCTATTAATCAATTAAGATGCCGCCGCCGCATGATATGACTAAGACGACACACGCATTCTTCATCGTGTACAAAGAAATGATCTAAACGAAGTTAAGAGACGCTTTAGTCGATGGAGATCACATGGAAGATGTTCCGACAGCGATGTTGTTAAGATTTTTTGACAACCAATTGCTGTCAATTTTGACATTTGTATTCATTCAAATGGTCACTTATGTTCTTAAGAGTTCTTTGGGATGATCCTAAGCTTTTGCTTCACTGCTCCGTGTTATGTGTTTCACGGTCGATTTGCTCTTCACCCGTCTTGGGTTGAAGGATTTAAAATGATTTGGCTACGGAACTGCCGCTTTTCCGAAATGTATGACCGTTGAGATCTAGTAGACTGAAAGCAGCATGACCGGGACCGTGCAAAGCGGCATGATTTCAGGCTCAGACCCTCTAAGTCAGACCCCCTGGCCTGATAAGAAGAGAAAAAGATGACCGTTGTCACTTTGGTGGTTTCGTTCCACTCTCTTCTACTCTCTAGCGACTGTCTATCCCTTAATGCTTTCGTAAGCCGATGAGTTTCTTCCAAAGCTGATGGCAATAAAAGGGCGGTTTCTATCCTTTAACTCCCATTGTTCGTCTTCTTCTCCACATGATTTGGTGAGCAAGCAAGACATAGTTCATCTTCTACTTTCCGTCGATAAAAAAAGCAATGCATACGGGCCAAAAACTTCAGCTTTGTGGGACTCTACTTTGGAACTTGACACCTAGGACTGTATGAAAAAAGTCAATTGCAGGTTGGCGTAGGTTGTAACAGATACGAGGGCAAACTGCTCTTTCCCTAAGCTGGTCACAATCGAAAATATGTACCTTTCACCGGGTGAAGCTTTGAGCTGAGACCATCTGTCACGGGATGTCATATTCCTGCTATCACTCGCTTGCTTCTGCTCATGCTGGACTTTTCTCCAGTTGTTCCCTAAGCTCCCCTGTTCCCTGTGATTTAACGAGCTTATGAAAGTAATGACATACAACCTAGGGTAAGGTTAGGTTGAAGGGGTGGCTGCACCTTATAATGAACAGCCTCACTCTGATCTCAAATGATCCATTGTTTCCCGGTGTGGGAGACCTGAAATGATAGAAAAAGGCCTTCCTAAACCAACCCGAGTTCCGAATCTTAGGACGGTTTTTGGTGGCTTGTTTGCAATTCGCCTAGATCATTGAAGAACTGTTTCTGTTTCTGCTAAGGTTTGGGCATTCGCATAGGAGGTGGAATGTATCCTCCTCGGTGTCTACGTCGCCACATCCTCAAACGCTTTCTCTTTAGGTGGACCGCCAGCAGGTTGTATTTAGTCGTAATGCCTATAAGAAGAAGAAGTCTGTTGAATGCAATGATGTTTTCCTTTTATTAGTTCCTTCCAGAGCGTCCTTGCGGTGCGGCATTTCGTAAATGCACTCCATCATTGGACGTGGTGATGCTAGACTTGTTTAAGATCTAGTGGTGGTAGGATTGAGCTAATCTTCTTTTGTCCCAGGACTCAAATGAGTGTACCGTTATGGTTAGCCCTCCTAAGTGACTTCAGCTCGTCTTGGCAGCGTTTCACAAATTTGAATCTGATTTTTCTGCATGTGAATCCTTTAATGGCCGCGAAGCCTCGGCGATTGCTTGATCTTCCACCTAGAATACGCTGCTTTGAATGCCAGTAAAACTACGCCGGTCGTCGACATAGGCAACGATCCTGATTTCATTGGTCCCAAGCTCTATTAGTATTTCATTTACTACTAAGGCCCATAACAAAGGTGATAGGACTCCTTCCTGTGGGGTGCCTCGGGAGGCCAAGCCATGTATTTGGCATTCCCTAAGCTCTGAGCTTATATATCTCGTTTTAAGCATGCATTCTATACAGTCTTTCTATCTATCTATCGTTGTAGTAGGTCGAGTGATGTTCTTATAGCTCTGATGTGACGTTGTTAAAGGCTCTTTCGATGTCCAGGAAGGCCGCATGAGTAAATTCTTTGTTATGGAGCATCTTTTCTATCTTTTCTATTGTTGCCACCACTTTATGCAGCGCCGGCCGTTTCTACCGATTTGCTATTCATGTAGGTGTGCTGCGCCTGTGAAACGTCCCTTATAGCGGATTATGGTCGTTAACTCAGAATGCTAATACACGTCACCCAGTCTAAAATTGAGGCTCTGTTCCTCCTCTACTTTAAATTTGGCTAAATTGATGCCCGAAATCACCTTAAAATTGGTTGTGATCTTAGCTAAAACTTTAGGAGGCCAGTACTTTTCCCAACTTAATACAATTCGTGTCGAACAATAGCTCCACGGCATAGAAAATCAAGGTTGTAACTTGAATTTGAGGGAAGACACAGAAATTCGTAGAAAAGAAGTATCCTCCCACACCGCACTAAGAAGTTCTTATGCAGTGATAAGCTCTACTTTATCTTTTGTCCAATCAGTTTTGATGGCTATCAATTAAGTCTTAAGGCTGACAGATCCTTGATGAGGAGCAGCTTTATCTGCTTGATGTCACTGATTCTTCGTTGAAGAAATCAGGCTAAATTCCTGACAAATCGGTTAGATGGGTAGAGGCTAGAGGCTATAGTATAGCAGCGCTCAACCAATGCTCGTCAGGCGGGGTACATTCACTAATCCTATATCTACCAGGGGAATGCGGAGTGAATGACGACGATGAGCAGGCGAATGACAAATCCACAATGGGAAGCTGCTGCACTGTCTTTTCCGTACAGTGCGATCCAAAGCGCTGCAATGGCTTGGGTTTACCCGATGTTCCAACAGCCGCTGAGGAGAGCAAGATGAGGACCAGAGGGCAGCAAGCCCCCTCGACTCCCCAACAGCTGGTATCCAGCATTATAAAGCAGTATAGACAGCGGGCCAATGCCAAGTGGTCTATAAGGTGATTTAGCAACCGCGATCCCTCAAATAGAGCAAAGCAAGGAGTATGGCCAGTTTTAGCTAGGACACCAGGACAAAAGACACCTAGGGCGCATACCTCTGGATGGGCTAGCAGAAGGCTGACTGCAGCGAGGGAGGGAGGCACGTGTGAAAAACTTACTCACTCCGTCGTCGGTTTACTGATGTCTAGAAGCTTAAAAAGACAGAATCACGGGTCTTAAATGCTTTCGCAGCTTACAGACATGCATAGGGTCACACAGAGACTAATTAAAGATATCATTCGAAGCAGAATACAACTAAGACTAGCTTCTGGCAAATCGATTAAAGACCTTTCACCAGAAGGATTGAATGATAGTTTCATTCACATCGTCAATGAACGCCGGTTGAAACCATGCTAGATGACAGTCATCCAATTGTCTTGTCAGAACTTGTATACGAAAACGGTATTGCGGTAGACTCATGGACAAAAGGCCAAAATCTTTTTACCGGGAGAAATTTTTAGGAACAACCTTCCGCAAGTTGTCCTTTGAAGCCACTGATGTGAAAAAGTGCTGTCCTTCTGGTCTCTTTCTACCGGTGACTAGATCTCGAAGAATAAGTCTAGATCAAGCCACCAGTTGCTTGACTTTTTGTCTATAAAAACTTGACTTACATTGTGAGGCCTTTTAGACCTCTCTTAGACCCTAAAAGATCAATTAATTAGACTAAAAAGAGACAATCTCTGGATTAGGGATTGCTCGTCTGCAGAAGCTGAGGCATGAGATGTGTCCCGCCCTTGCCAATTACGTCAGAAAATCTAAATGGTTTCCTAGCAATAGACTTGCCTTTGGTACCGTTTTTCTAGAAGTTCACTCCAAACTAACCCACTTTGACCAGCTTGGAGACTGCATTTACTTCTTTTTGTCACCTCTTTGAGGGAGTAATGTTGCGACCAAGAAATGATTAAGTCAAAGTTCATGCCTCCAAAGACTCTTATCTAAGCTACATGCATGCCTTGGTTTCGCCCTCGACTGTTTGGAGATTGCCCGGAAGGAAAGCTTACTAATCGAATGGAACTGATTCTTCTCGACTGACCAAGTCCACTTACCGAACCGAACCCCTGCACATAACTAAAAACATTTCCATGACTCATACGTATCGTTCCACAGGCACCCACGCAATTTGGCTAACCCCTTGACATCCACACATACAACGAGACAGTCCAGCCCGAGCCCGACCTGCACTGGCATCAAACGAAACGAATCATTAAGATTACAGCCCTAATTTTCCGAAACGAGGGCATCAAGCGTGAATCTCAAATTAGTTAATTAAAGCACAAATGCGAAATGTATCTCGGATGTTAATTACTCTCGATGCCTATACATGACGGAGATACGACCACCACTACGACAATGACGATGATGAGACGGGGAGATATTGTTTCACGAGTTTCGATGCGCGCTTTGAGAAAGCTTCGTGGATCCAAAAGTTGGAATTTGTAATCGAAAATCTCATCCCTCCCAGACGGGATGTTTCATGATTTTTTTTGTTGGTGCCTGTTTGTTTGTCAATGGTGATGATGTCTGACAGGAGTCAGGAGTGTGAACTGAACTGAAACCTCTCACTCTGAATTTGGACTAAAATTTTGAAATTAAATTCTCAAAACCCACACAACTGAGAGAAGATGAAGACGTAAGATGCTCGTACGTCTCAACTGGAACATTGCATGCATCCTTAAGATTTTGGTATAAAATATTCCATCTATGTGCGGTTAGTCTACCTGTTTCGGTTTACTTCTACACAATTTCATAGCTTAATTGCAAGAGGAAGTTGTAATTTTTGTTCGAAGTCTCTCTCTGATGGTTAAGCATGCATGCGAAATGTGATTAAGGAGTCAGAGGATATTAAATTACACATACAAAGGATGTATGTGGGGAATTTTCGAAATGTTTTAGTTGAATTGAATAACTTATTCAGTTGAGATACTTGTAACTCGTGTATATATGTAAAATGTTAGCAATAAATAGGTTTTCCTGTTTACCTGTGTGCCTCTGACCTATGACAGGCTTGTGTACCAACTTGTGATCTGTGACTTGACAGTTGTTGATGCAAATTCATATGAGATGTACTGATTGGCTCAGTCAAGATGTTAAAGACTATTTACCGGGTCCTCTAGCCGAATATCCTTAGATTGTCACCATTGGAGACACAAAATATTTGATTTAACTTGTGATGGCACTATAATCCCCTGTGGACTTAAGCCTCAGCCAACAAGTTTGTTATGGAAGTTCGTCTCCTAGCTAGCTGCCTCCAATTTTGCACCCCAAAGTGGTCTTCTGTTGTTCCTTCCATCTTAGTTGGGGTCGCTTCCTCAGCTCAACTTCTCATGGCAGTCCCATATTCATATGCAGCCAGTTATCTAAGGCCCTTTTGAACTTCACATTTCGTTGATAGAAACAGGACTTGCAGGATTAATTCGCGATAAATTGAAGCAGCAGCTATTTTCGATGGTCAGTCTTCGTCTGATGTACTCTTAAGTATCACATGTGGAGTATGAGTAGGTAGCTTAAGCTATTAGCATCGATAGTTATGTTTTGTTGGAACGATGGTTTTTCGCTTAAGCTCATTTGCTTTTGCTTCAACTGTCCATAAGCACCTCCAAAACGATAGATCCCTGGGTATTGGCCGATGTTGTCTGAGTAATAGCTAGACAGCTGATGAAAGTGTCTTCTGTGTTCAAGCCAGTCTGTGCTCTCTCGTGTTGGAGAGATTGAAGAAACCATGGCGTGTTTCCCTGCTAAAACCGAGTACATAGGTTAGGTCAGGTAGGAGGTTGTCCTTTCCCCGTCACACTTAAGCCCATTGTGGGTGGTACCCTATTGCTTGCAGCCCTCTTAAATCTGGTACATGCTTAGATAAGCTCCCGATGCGTGCTTTAAATTGCGCAGGGTTATAAGTCCGCAGGCTGGGTCATTCATCCATCGCGCTGAATGCTATCTTCAACGACGAAGAGGTGCCCTACACATTTTTGGCATTTTCTGGGACTCGAATCTTAGTCAGCTTGCCTTTCTCCCAATTGTTGTGAGCCAGGGTAGAGCCAGGGGCAAACTTTTGTGCAGGTGGAGTGGACACGAACCGCCCCCGTCCGAAGAATTGGGCCGAGCAACCGCAAACGTACCGCCGTCCCCTTTACCTGCACCAAAGTCGCCTCCGTGGCTCCACCCTGGCTCATAACACATTGGCGAGGGCAGTGCGGCCTAGAAGATCTATTATGATGAAGCCAGCTTGCTCAGAAGTCTAATACTCGAACTTCTGTCTTTAAATTCATTGTTCTCTTCAGGATTTGTCTCAGCTGCCGCAAGCTACAGGGGTACGTCCTTGGAATTGTGCAAAAGTGCAAAACGGTTTAAAAGGTTCTCACGCTGAACGCTGTTTGGTTGTTTAGAATTTTACTCTTGTCGTCGCGTCGGGGATATGTTCATCGATCCAAAATTGGTTGATGATTGGGTGCATGCTCCCTACAAAAGCTTCTTCAACTTTTTGATAGCTATACCGACCTCTTTCAAAGTTGGAGGGGATATTTCTTCAACAACTGGACCACTCTCCATCTGAGGGCTACTATCAAGTTTCTGAAAGTGCTTCTGAAGAATCTGCAAATCTGATTGTGATCGCTATACTCTATGACATTCTTGAACTGGAAGACGGGTTTGGTTCCCTTTTTTTTTGAGAATTTTTTCGGCACGATACTCTTCACTTCGGTTGTAGTTAGTGATGACAAAGTGGGGAGCCTTTTGCTCAAGCGTACTCTGTAGTCTCTGCAAACTCAAGGAATGCTTGGATCTCATTTTGATGGTGAGTCAAAGGTTCTTTTTATTGGACAATCAAGTTCCAAAGAAATCCACAACCGAATGCACATCCCGATCATGTTTGATGCAAGGCACAATAGGATTCTAAGGAGAAGCCTCAGTGTCAAGGGTTGTGAACAACCCTCCCGAACACACACACATAATGTATGATGCATGTCGGTGATTCAGAAGCTTGGATCGACAGCGCTCACCACATCAGCATCGAAAATCCGCTACTTGATCCAATCCAAGCAAAGGCGCGACAATCACAGAGCAAGTGTTTCGTTGTGCCATCGCCCTCTCCAAATAGGTCTCAGAGAGTGGTGTTGCTTTAGCCTAGATTGCAGTTAGTTGTCTGGAACCTTCAATTGTGTTCACTACCCAACAGTCAATGGCAGCTCTGGCAAACGTAACGTAGATTCAGTTGCTGATGAATTCTCTTGTAAGCCTTGTCTAGCAAGCTTATCAGCGATCTCATTCCCTGTTATTCTTCTCTGGCACCCAGGTTAACTGGAAAGCTCTATACGGTCTTCAGGCTTGTTTAGGTCTCTAACTCTCTTCTTTCAGCTGTGCCCAGCGTGATATCGTTTGACACTTATTCATTCGCTCGTTTGAATCCTTCCTGGTACCTAACAGGTAGCGCGTTACTAGTATTGTTGGCTCCAAACTTTGTATTTGCGTTACAAGTGACAAAGAACGATGTGAACTAGATTGCTTTCAAATCTTTTGTTCAAGAGCTCTTTGGACTTGTGTACTTGGGCTTGATAGAACTTAGTATAGGCGGCTTCATAACCACTATTTTGCAATAGCAACTACCAAATGCACACACCACCGATCCTTAAATTTTGTTTAAAATGCTTATCCTTCCAGCACAACCTCTCCGCTACCGTGTTACTCACCTCTCCCGATAAATCTACTCAATCCCTCAGGAGTAAACATTTTCCATTGAATAATTCCAAATTTTTTCCACAACTATGTGCGAGAAAAA
Source organism: Criorhina ranunculi (assembly GCA_951813785.1). Lineage (NCBI taxonomy): Eukaryota > Metazoa > Arthropoda > Insecta > Diptera > Syrphidae > Criorhina > Criorhina ranunculi. Next base: position 36,181,622 of record OX638382.1, on the reverse strand, counting down.
AAAATTGTTCGTAAATGTTCCATTTATAGTCAAGCTGGCTTCGCAGGACCTGGTCTGTGCAATACATGGAAACGAAATTCACACCACACAGCACATCAACGACACAACGATGTCGACGGGAACCAAAAATGTTGTCAACTTGCCAAGTAAACAAAATCGAAATCCGGAAATGCCATTTGTGAAATCGCAGAGCCAGGCATTTGGAAATTAGATTGTACGACACGAATATTATTGCTCCTGTGTCCTGTCAACGACAAAATGCTGGGTGTTGGTAGGTAGGCAGGTGTCCACGTACACATGTGTGATGTGGGGGACAGGGAAATCAAATTCAGGAATAAACACAAGCTGCAGCATTGGAATGTGCTGCTGCAGTAGGAGTATGTGGATGCAGCAAGTGCGTGTAACATGCATTTTCAACATTCTAATTATAAGCGCGAGCAAAACAAAGCGTTTACCGAGTTTTACTAGGGATTTTAACACGCCATCACTTGAATGGCTCGAAGGGGGACGGTTGTGCATGTTTTGATTGGGGAGCAGGTCAACTAAGGCCGGATATTGGGTTAAATGAGGAAGTAAAGCAAAGACAGTTTTCAATAAAGGAGATGTGGGGTTTTCATTCGTCAAAATGAGTCGCCATTTTGTTCTAACTTAACTAAGATAACCTAGTAATTAAGTAATGATTGAGAAGCCCGCCTTTCTAAAACCTTAAGAAGCTCTGTGCAGACCTAAAAGTATATCCCATTTACGCACAAATTTTTCCCTTTAATTATTTTTGCTAAATTTCATACTAAAGATCGTTGCATGCTTTTAGGCTGAAAAATACGTATTAATGGAATTGAAGAGCGACTGGAAATCGAAGTTTACAACCAATTACAATCTCGGACTTAACTCATTTTTTGAAACTTGTATTTGAAGCCAAGTGATGCAAGAGAAGAACGTTTTTCCTCTGAAATCACTCGCGTTACGTGCTTACACGACCTTGACTTGGTAGATCTAGTTGATTAAGTCTGCTTTCAGCTCTCAAGGAAGTGTTCCTCCGAATGTTGTTAGAAAAATGGATTGAAATCGAAAGATAGAAGCAGGAGTGTCTCATCATAGGGTTAGGCTCGGTTAGATTCGAGTTCTACTGTCGTGGATAGACCATGTACACCTCCACTATCTCTTGGGCGGCTGAAAACAAGTAAAGATGAGGCGATCTTAAGCGAAGCGTAAATGTAACAAGATGTACAACATTGTCTCAATTAAAAAATCTTCGAATGAACGTTTCTTAGGTTCGAGAAGACTACAATAATTCAGTCTTCGTTAGAGGATAAAGCGATCCGGGGTTGAAGCTACTGCGAGGTAGTCACACAGTACGTGTTGAATAGATTGTATTTCTTCCTGGTCGCTTCCCAGTCAGGATACCAGGATTGGTTCAAATTTCCCTACGGCTAAGCTTTGTTTGCCTGATAGATCTCTATGCCTATTTCCCTGTGTAGTGTGCTAAGTGGTGTATTGAATTAAGGCATGTAGTCATACGACCTCGTGCGGCTTTGGTACTCCAACACATTCATTTGTTTTTTCGTCTCCGGAGACATTCATTTTTTGAGGTTGATTGCAACGCCTTTGGGACTGCATGACTGTGTTCGCTAGAAGCTCTACTCTCATCCAACTCACCTTTTCTTCTGTTCTCTTTATGTTTCGGAGAAAGGAATCTTCCACCTGATACAGGGGAAGGAAGGATAATCACATAGGAAGTGTTATCGACCTCTTTAAAAGCATCGTAGACAAAATTGATCCTTGAGGTGCTAGGCCTGTAGTTTTTTCTACTGAGAGACATCAAGAATGCTGCAGACTTCGTATATATAGACGTCGTGTTTGGTTGCACCCCGCAAAGGCATGCCACCTATGGTTATGTTTAAACCATCAATGAAAGCAAAGCTAACATTTAGGACCGAAAAAGATCGAACATCTAATTTCAAGTAACCCTGCTGTGTCCTCAAATTGAGACAAAACTTAGCTCAAAGCGTAGCCTTGCTGTTGCTAAGGATGTAGATACTCCGTCTTCTCACATTATCGCTGGTTTTGAAATCATCTGTACATATGGGACTATATTCTTTAGCCGGCTCAGGGTTTTGTAAAAAAAAAACAAGTCTCGGACACAGAGGAACCACTCCGGAACCGTTGTCTCAGATAGCATATCCATAAGAGTGGAGTTATCGAGGGGCAAGATGGTCCAACCAAAATAATCTTTGAAGTCATGCTAAAGATGGTCTTATAATCCCCTTATAGATCCGTAGAAGTCCTTTTGGAGGCAAGGTCTGTGTCTTTCCAGAGGCAAGCTTGTTCTGCCCAAACAGCCGACGATTTTGTTTTGTAGATGTATGAACTTTGTGTAGTTATAAAGCCTCTGTTGTAGACTCTACCTGGAGAGTGAGGAGACCTCTCTTCACATCCTAACGGAGTGCCCAGCTCTTTTTCAACTCAGAAAAAGAATACTAGGCAGCGAATTTGTCTCTACTGAACAGCTTCCTGTCATCCATCCAGAGAAGTTCATTAACTTGCTGACATCTTCTGGAGTGAAACAACTCATCTAGAAACATTAGGGAAGGCACAATAGGATTCATCAGAAACCGCAGTGCCAAGGGCTGTTCAGCTCTCTCGAACAACAATAATAATAATAATAAGCCTATATAGTCTTCCCATTACGACAGGTTGATTGTAGACAACGCATAATCTTTATTGCAAGCAGATAGGAATTGTCTGTGACGACTTAAATGGAATCTAGTCCATGACACATTTCCCTGCAAGGCACTACTGTCCCATTAAGACAATTGTGGAACTGACCTTTAAGACGGTCTCTGCCGAGGTCGGAATCTAGGATACATATGCTGAAGGGTATCCAATTAACTTTTCAATACCCCAAAGCGCTGCTTGGCAAAAAGTAAAGACGAGTCTTCTCTTCAAGCTGGTTGACTTAAAGCTTGCCTGCATGACGTCTGACATGGGATGTTTCGTCATGACTGCCTTCTGCAACGACTTCCATATCATTCTTATAACCAGTGGCATTGGCATCATATTCTCTTCAATGTAGTCTGACCATAACATCATCGAAGGCAAGATATCTGAGACTTGAGGCAATCAGTCAAAGAGCAAGTTGACTAGAATAGATTGAAAATGAGCTTACCTAAGCCTCACTAGGCCAGATGTCTTCCACTCGTTTTTCCGTTGGATTTCTTTGTATAGAAACCTTTGTAAGGGTTTCAATGCGTGGTGAAGCTTAGGCTTACTGTGTGCATTTTTCTGTAAGTAAGAGCTCGTAGCCTATGGACTTAAGGTCTTTCCATTCGTGCGAAAAATATAGACACACACAACATTAATTGTTGGGTGGTAAGAGCGCCTAGCTTGGAGGCATGTATGTAGTTGAAAAGGCAACTTGGACTCCACTGGTATATAAAAGCCTAGCGGCGCGGCGACAGGTTAAGATTTATTGCAACAACAACGAAGAGACTTGAGAGATATGTCGATTAGCATGAAAATGAAACACGTAGCATATAAGTAAGAGTGTCTTTGAAGCACTAATCATGAAGTTAAAGGGTGATAAAATAAATATGTGGCTGTCACCGGCACCTTCCTTAGAAATTGGGTAATTTCACGTCTACGTTGGCTGAAGCAGGATATTTAGGGCTTTTCATCAGCTCAACGTGGAGATGATTGAGTAGCCCTATGAAATTTTAATTTTCATTCATCAAAGTCTTTGAAATTGAGCTGCTTCTGGAAATTTAACTTTTTTTCAGCAGAGGTAGTCTCAGGAAATTTCTAATAGAATTTACTCTAAAGAAAGCGAGGTCCAACGATCAGTTTGTGTGTGCATAAGTGAAGGACTTAGTCCGACATCCTCAGCAGGATCGATATTCTGTTTCGAGGAGTATCTCGACATATTTGGCAGGCAAACGTCTGATAGTTCAGTTTTTAGCCAGAAATCAGTTTCACAATGGTCCAGTAAAGATGTCATAATCTATCAAGAAGGCACAGACTACACCACACCCAAGCTAAATTCTAACAAAAACTTTCTAGTTACCATCACTTCCAGATCTTTCAGAATGACCTGAAGGTAAAGATGCATGTATTTCAAGAAGATAAGTCGATTCACTTCTACACCTAGGGATCAAAAAACCAATGACAGGATAGGTGGAGATGTTTTCTCTGATAACCTTAATCTCAGGTTGTTTTTCCGTCTTCAAAATTATTGTAGCGTGTTCCAGGCGTAAATATTGGCGTTTATAGACAGACGTCTTATCATGATATATTTTCGGACAGTCAAACAGCAATCAAGTCTTTGGAATCTTTTTGTCTAAACTCAATAGAAGCTCAAGATTGGAGATCGTCTCTCACAAAGACGGTGAAGTTGTATCAATTCAGACGAACTCGTCAGATATTGAATATATGTAACCAAACTTCCAGATAAAGACTCCCTGGGTATACCGATCGATACATATAAACTTTAATTTAAGCTGGATGCTGTAGAGAACACAAATTTTAGGTCGGCAAGTGGATTTGGCCAAAACTGGATCTGAAAGGCTCTAAGAGTTTAGGTGCACTCAACAGATTGCATATCAGCACCATAGTAGGTGTCATCACAGGACACGGGACACTGGCAAACATGTAACAAGTCTGGGCGTACATTCAAACGATTGTGGTAGAAGCTGCGTGGACGAAGAGGAAGAGAAACTATTCACCACTTTATTTGCAGCTACCCAGCTCTCTTCTGCAAAACAAGGCTCCATTTAGGGGAGTTCTACTTCAACGACTTAGGCGATCTGATAAACATAGATGTCAGGGACCTCCTACACCTCATAAGAAGCTCCAATTGGTTCAACGAGTAGGTAAGGAGATTTCTCCAGCTCCATGTGGTATCACAATGGACCTATCACTGATCTAAGTGTGCTGGCAACGGCTGGCAGCCACTTTAATCTCACCTAACCTAACCTATGGACGAGAAAGACTAGAAAATTGTTCTTTATCTCTTCCAAGAAAGAAAACTCCACTTAGACGCCTTTGGAAGCTCCAATTGGTTTAACGAGTATGTAAGAGGAATTCGAGATCCATGGATCTATCCGTGGTCAAAGTGCCTTGCAGCCACTTCAACGTAGCATACTCTCCAGGATTATTCCAAGACACATTGTGTGGTCTGTAAATTGTATCTCTTACATCTTTTCCCTTAATTTTCATTTGTTGTTTTCCCACGTATACATTAATGTTCAAAGTTATCTCTGGGAACATTTCCCCAAATTTCCATAAAGAAAAAAGAAACCAAAACTAGTTTTGGAAAATTTCAACAAAAAAAAGAATTACTAAAACAAACAGCATCAAAACCCAAAGCAAAGTTCACTCATAATCTAAATGTAACTTAAGCCTGCCCTTGTTTTCACCACACAATTGGCTAGCCCTAGTCCCACATAAATTTGCATAAATCAACGAAATAAACATTGTCGAACTTGATCACGTGCAAATTATTAATAACCCATTAACAGTATTCAAATCAACCATTGCCCCAACCCCAGGTGTAATAAACTTGTCATCAAACCCACAACACACAAATCACTTTGACAAAATTTGTCATATCATATCCCTCAGCCAAGTCGGCATTGTTGTCAAAAATCACCCATCAAATAATTTTCGACGAAAAAAACCAAAAAAAAAAAACCAGAAACCTGCTACGGCTACCCAAAAACCAACCAAAGGCGCATTCACCTTTTGTCAAGAAAAAAAAACAACTTCACCTCTATCCGCATGATCTTGTCATTAACTCCACAGGTCGGTATCGCGCGCTCGCGCTTGAGAAAGCCTCTAATTTATGCGAAGACGTATAGAACTACGAAAGCATGTGGGAAAAGAAGAAAGAATAACATGAACAAACGTGAAAAGTCTTAGAAAGTCTCCACTTTTTTTTTTCCACTTCATTTTGTTCCGCTACATTGCTGCAGATACAGATACAGAGATACCTACTATTGTGGAGACTTTTAACGTCAACAAGATCTGCAATAACTTTTGCCTGTGACTCGTCTACACAGTCTTTTATATTCAACCGGCTTTGCAGACGGTATAAACGTTTTTGGTAGGCCAGTTTCGTTAAGTTCATCTCTGGGTCTAAACGAAGAAAGAGAGAGCACAAAAAAAAAAGAACCAGTTTTACACTGTTGAAGTTGAAGTTGAAGCCTTCTGTAGAGCTTCGGTAAGTGTATCTATAGTGACCCCTTACCATTCGATAGTTGTCCGTTGCAACGACAATACCGCTGTCGCTATTCGTTACCAAACTTTTATCATCTCTCTCCTTCTTTTTGGCTCACGGTTGTTCTTTTTTTTACCTGTTTTCCTGCGTTCGAATTTTTTTTTTCGTTGAGCCTTTCGTCTGTTGCTCCTTGTTTTTTGCGGAAAAAAAAAATAAATTTTCTCGATTTTCCTCCTCCGCGCCGAGGAGGACGAAAAAATAAAAAAAAAATCTTCAACGAAGAAATTTTTTTTTTTTACCACACAAAACTAATGGTCATCTTCATTAATACGGTCATTCGGTTTACTGTTCCAAGAAAATATGTAAAAATCAAATAATATATTCATATTTCGGTGTTTGTGTTGTGATTTTTATTGTTTTTTTGTTGTTTTTTGCCTTCTCCTTCTCGTCTCTAGGCCTAATTTTTGGAATGAGTTTTTGTCAAGTTTTGTGATCTCAAGACCTAGTGTTGTCGTCCATCAATCACAAATTGTTAGTGTTGTTTAAAAATAAAAATAAAAATAATTAGGTTACCAACAAATCAAAAATTAAAACCAGAAAATGCTAATTTTGTGTTTAAAAATATAAATACAATTTTAACGGTTTCTCATGATTTATTTAAATAAATCTTAAATCTCTAAAAAAAAGATTTGATATTCATAAATGAGTGAGTTTCGTTTAAAGTTTTAAAAAAAAAAAATTAAATAAAAGTGAAAAGAAATTCCTTACATCGTATCTTTGATACTTGAATACATTTTCTTATAGCACTTTATAGCGAAAATTGTTATAAGAAAACACGATATAAAACTGAGGATATAATTACATACTATAACACCAAAAGCTGTTAAAAAGGGGAAAACTATTAAAAAATTCGAATTGTACGGAACGGAACGGACCTTGGAGTGTTTGTTTTATTTTTTTTTTTTTTGGATTTCTGGAATACTTTTGCCGCATTGTGGATGTCTGTTGTTTTTTTTTTCTGGAAGAAGGTACGTTTTAGGTCAATGACAAATGTGCTTACGTTGTGTTTATGTCTTTGTTTTATTTTTATTTTTGTAAACTTTTCTTTTATTTTTTATGAATGATGTTTGTTTTGTGCAAATGACATAAAGATATAAAAGGGTTATATAGTAAAAACCTATATTTTATTGCAGTTGTGTGGAGACTGTACGAGTACACGAGCTATAGGCAATTGCAAAAGTTGCCTGATGATATACACCCTTATGTAATCTGTTTTTATATTTCATTAAAATTTTTATGACTAAATGGTGTTTAAAATTCCTGGCTGGTATAGACATACCTATACAAATGACGGATAAAAATAGATGTGTGTGTGTGTGGTATTCTGTAGAAAGGTGAAATTTTACGGAAAAAAAAACGAGATTGTTGGATTTTTTTTTGCAAAGAAAGACTTGAAATTTGTTAGAGTTAAAGAGGTCAGGGCATTGCCTTAGTTTATTAATGGTTGAAACCGAGTTTAAAGGAGGTTAAAGTATAGGGTGACCAGATAAGAACGATAAGAAAATTTAAATAAACCAACAACGGTGTGAGATATAAAATTGATTCTGGCTTTATTTGGAGGCTACATTCATGACATTATGTTTTGAATAGCACATCATTCAAATGGCTTCGCTGACAGTGCTTCAAGCGGTCGGTCCAATTTTTGATGACTCGGTCCAATATGTACAGCGTTATTCCGGCAATAGCGTCTCGAATGTTGGCCGCGAGCTAATCCAAAGTGGTTTGCTTGGGCTTGACGTAGTCCCAGAGAAAATAATCGAGTGGTGTCAAGTCGCATGATCGCGGCGGTCAATTGATGAACGCTCGCCGTGAGATGACCCAGTCGCCAAATTTCTCCTTCACAACTTCGAGCGTTGCGTCGCTTGTATGTCATGTAGCGCCGTCTTGTTGGAAACACAGCTCGGATATATCGAAGCTGTCGAGCTCTGGCTACAGAAAGACGGTTAACATCGCTCTATACCTGAGACCATTGACGGTAACGGTGTCTCCTTCCTCATTTCGATAGAAATAAGGTCCGATGATGCCGCCATGCTATAAGCCGCACCAAACAGTCAGTCTTTATGGATCCATTGATGCTTGGTCGAACACTTGTGGATTGTGTTCGCTCCAATAACGGCAATTTTGCTTTTTGACATAGCCGCTGAGCCCAAAAATGGGCCTCGCCCGAGAAGGTGATTTTTTGGCCAAAATCCGGATCTCCGGCCAACATTTCCAGCGCCCAATTAGTGAACTCACGGCACAATCTTATATAGATGTAGGCCCAAATCCAACCGCAAAATAAGCCGCGTTGACTCTCTGGCGATGCCCAATTCAGCTGATTGGCGCCGAATCGACATTTCCGGATCTTCTTCGATACTGGCCGCTACGATGGCTATGTTTTCTTCCTTTCGCACCAATCTCTGTCTGGTTGGTGGGTTAGCGTCCAAAAGAGTGTACTCACCATCAAACTTTTCCACGGTGCGACGAATTGCCTGTACATTGAGGCCATAATGACGACCGACCTCACGACGAAATTCACGTTACTTATTTACAACTGAGCCGGAATTTCGAGATTTTTAAATAATTTCCGCCCATTCGGCAAGCGTCAAACGATGCATGACGAAATGGCAAACTTTACTGAATATTTTGACAGCTGGATGTAATTGCTAACTTTGACAGCTGCTGAAACATAACAATTGAGAAATGTATCATTGCTATCTGGTCGCCCTTTATGGTAAGGTTGAAGTTGGTGCTAGTTACAGCCAGCCCAGCACACTTGGACTAATGATACATAGGTCCGTTGTGATACCACACCGTACTTTCTCGTTTAACTGGAGCTTTTAATGAAGTGTAGAAGGTTTCAGACATCGGTGTTTATCATATCGTCTACTAAAATTCTCCTAAGTGAAGTTTTCCTTTTGTGGAAGAGAGCTGGGCAGCTACAAAGAATTATTTCCTTCTCCTCTTGCCAAAAATATATACACTAAACCTTGTTCCATGCTTGCCTATAAGATGGTATCCCGTGATGATACCTGTTATGGTTCTGATGAGAGAAATTAAATTTTTAGAGCGGTTCAGATGCAGCTTTGGCCAAATCCACTTGTCCACCTAAAATTGTTTTTTCTACAGCATCCAGCCTACATTTAAGTTAACATGTATCGATCGATATACCCAAGGTGCCCTTAACTGGAAGCATGGTTACATTTGTTACAATATCTGACGAGTTCGTCTGCGTTACAGTTCCTTGGAAGGTGACTATTGCACTGTTCCGCCATCTCTGTGAGAGACGATCGACAATCAGGAGCTACGATGCACTGACTTTAGAGAAAATGATTCCAACGAAGTGCTGTCTGACTGCCCGAAAAGGTGCGGATATCACGTTTTTCTTTGGCCGAGATGAGACCAATTCTTTCTCGAAAGACTAATGTAGTCCAAGTTGATACTCACCATCTCTTTATCGAGTCGATATTCGGGCTTTCGAGAAAACTTATCTAGTTGTGTCGCGCCACTCTTGGTACTTCGTAAAGCACCATGCAATTTGGAAATATTTCAAACATGCACCGGATTTCGGCAGGGAGTCACGCTGTCGTGTGATTTCTTCAATCTTGTTCTGGAGGAGATAGTGCGAAAGGCCAGCATTCACACAGGAAGCACTATATTTAACAAATCCGTCCAGCTGTGTACAGTTCTGTACACAAAATCGACCAGAGTGTCCAATAAAAAATGGTAGGCCCCTTCCATTTGTGACAAAAATATATCAAACTCACTGGGAGCGACCAATGATGTCGATGTTGTTTGCGTATCGCAGTAGCTGGACAGATTTTTTGAAGACAGTGCCTTCCGTTTCCTTGTCGAAATTGCACATTACCTCTTATTTGAAGGCATTTCGCGGCACAAGTAGATCATTTTTGTCGGGATCCCGAATTCAGGAATCGCCTTATAGAGCTCAAAACAATGAATCCTTCCATTATGTGGCTTTAAAGTCGTTAAAGAGGTGGTGATTCTTAACTTGGAATTCGTTGGTTTTTTTTCCATGATTTGCCTTGGTGTAAAGATCTAATTTACCTTCGATCTGCTGGGCTGGAAACTGGGTGTTAAGAATTATGTCCATTCAACAACTGCTGAAAGCGCTGCTTAAATACATCAACAATTTCCTGTACATCGAAGAGCATGCATTCCGGCCTTGAAGCCAGCTGACAGTTGCTTGGCTTCCTATAGAACTCCGGATGTGGTTTCTGTCGCGTGGATCTTCTAGCGGGGATAATCTTCCCGCAGCTGCTCTTGTTTTGCAATGCAGCGCCTTAAGACGTGGCATCTTCTACCACTACTTTACAAACATCATCATACCACGAACATATTTTCGGAGGTAGCTGGTATCTCAAGGTAGATTCGTCTAGGACTCTCTCACTCCGTTGCTCTTTGTAGTCTCTGGCTACTTTGGACTGTGCTACGGCGTCCAATATCAAATCATTTTTTTTTAGGTCATTCGCAGGTTTTTCTCGTTGGACCTTTGAATTTAGCTGCGACGATGTAATGGTCTAAGTTGAGCTATGCCTGCCTCGCGTCTATAAGGTCATCCTACAAGAGATGTTATTTTAAATTTCGCGCAATTGTTGAACTGTCAACTTTCAACTATCATTGCGACGACTTTTGATACGGAAAAACTAGGAGGTTACTAAATTAGGATCGATTTACACTCGCAAAGCGTGTTGAAATAGTGAAAATGTACTACAAAAACGGTGAATATATCGTGCAAACGTTTTGTAAAGCTCGTACTGCTTTTGGTCATCATCTTCTGTGCCTTCTTGCACAGTTTTAGTGAATTAAATGGGAAGACTCCAACTAGTGTTCATCCGGCAAGGTCAGCTAAAAACATCTCCGCCGTAGCTGAGAGAGTGACTGAAAACCCAGGTGTCTTCACTTTGAGACGATCACAGGATTTGGGCTTATCCGCAACCACTTTGCACCGCATTTTGCATAAAGATCTTGGCCTACATGTTTTTCTAAATAATTCATCAGCGCTAGAAGTGTTAGAATATCCTTACGATGCTATTCACAGAGCGCTAGTGTTGGTATAGTGATTTTGAAACTCAGGTGGTATTAGGTTTCAGTCTTTTTTGCTCCGAGGGTGGTGTCTAGAATGACTGGGGCAAATTATTGGTACTGTTGCCATTGCTTATAATTCACAGTATTTCTTTCGAATGCTTAAAAAGTCCAATTGACACAAAAGAATTGAAGCCAGCAGATCACAATAATATTCTGAGTGAAGAGGCTGGGTACTGCACAACGAGTGACAGTTTGGTGCGGTTTTTGGGCTGGCGGTGTCATTGGACTGGTGCGACCGTTTCAGTGCGTTACCGAACCAATTTTGCATGAAATTGATGCTATAGACGTGGACGATGTTTATTTTCAGCAGCATGGTGGCGTCACATGTCACTCAGCTGACGAATCAAGGCTCTATTGCGTGACAAATTTTCTGGACGTGTGATTTCTCAAAATGGAGACTTCAATCGGCTGCCGAGATCATGCGATTTAACACCATTAGGCTTTTCCTTTGGGGTTATGTTAAAAATAAAGTCTACGCCAATGCAATTCACCAACGATTCACGCACTAAAAGTGCTGTTATTTGCGAAATACAGCCGCAATAATGCGAAAACGTGATGAAAATTTCATCAAAAGAATGACTATTTGTAGACAGAGCCGAGAGGGACCCTTGGCAGATATTCCATTACTAACCTCAAAGTTTGTACTTTTCATAAAAATGAGACATTTTTCTAATGAAATCTCTTCTTGGATGACCCTATATTAGCACTGAAGGTCGTTATAAACCGAAAAGTATTCCCATTGACCTTGTTTTTGGAACACACTTTATGGTTTCGATTTTTAAATAATTTTAAAACATTCACAATTTTGATCGCGCTCTCAAACTGTCTAAGTTGACTTTAAAACTCATAATTCATTTTTTTAAACACATGTATGTAGTCACCAACCAACGAAACTTAAGTTTAAAAGGCAAAAAAACTTCGAAATTTTATATTCAAATGGCAAAACAGGGCACAAATTAACACTAAAATTAGTAGAAAATTAATTAATTTCGTGTACGACACGGGGACAAGCAATTTTGTTTTTGTTTTTTTTTTTTGCCTTTTATTTGTTTAATTCATTTGACGTGCGATAAAAAGGTAAATAATACCTAGCGGGCAAAAGAAATTTACATATTCTTCGTCGATTTCTAATTAATTAAACAATTTCTTAGTTTTAGCGGTCCCATGATGTACGAGTCGGCAGATGATTGGCATGACAAGTATTGACAAACACAATATCTCCATTTCACTTAGAAAGAGTCATTTGTTTGATAAGCTGGGAGAAATTTAATGCGCACGGGGGCATGTAAATATTTGTTTATGATGGTTGAGCGGTTAACTTTCAGTTTTTTTTTTCTCAACCGTTGTCAGTGTGAAATATTGTCGCTTGTATTGAAAAGGACTGGGATTGAAAACGGATGACCTATGCAGAGGATGTGGCGACGAAGAAGAAGATGAGGACACTTCGCACTTTCTTTGCCACTGTCCAGCGCTCTGCCAAATAAGATTCAAAACCCTAGGAAGACACTTCTTTCAGGATCTAGAAGAGCTGTCCTACAAGTCTGTGGCCGCCATACACAGATTTATTCGCGTCTCGGACTTGCTCGATAGAGCATAGGCTTATGATTTCTAGAAAGGAGGGGCTGAATCCCCTAGGTTACCACAATGGGTCTACATTGACCTAAGTGTGACAGAAAAAGGACTTCCTTTCCCGTCAACCATATTACCTAACCTAACCTATTGTCAAGGACAACGAAGGAATATTCAAAGGTCATGCTACCGAGGGTTTTCATTATACAAGCAACAGTGTTGACCCGCAATTCGATCTTCATTAGGTGACTTGGAGAGGTCAAGGTGACGCTTGATTGACCACATTGCGATCGATGAAAGTCACTTCTCTAGAAGGATCAGAGCTGCTCGCGAACTCTACGAGCAGAAGAGGAGAGATGAACACCGACTTTTCAGGAGAAGCATGTGATCGGGGAAATAGAGAGATGTTGCAGCAGGAATCATGTTCAGAAGTGTTAGCAGATGGTAAAAAGGAGCCCGAATGGAAGGCTGAAAGGACGATCAAGGGAATATCGTGGCAGAAACTTAGTCGATGCTGGGGATACGGAAGAATTGTTTCTGCAGACTGTATAATGACGACGACGAATCGAATCCCGCTGGCATCCTGAACGGTGCAGATAAACAATTTCGTCCGCCCAACTGGGATGAAGTGAAGATAGCCATGTCTAGGCTTAAGTGGAGCTGACGGTCTAGCCTTCGAGTTGTTCAAAGCAGCAGGCAATGACTTGGTACCAACTCATTTGTAAAATATGGTCATGGTCAGATGAAAGTTTGCCCGATGAATAGAACCTCAGCATTGTTTGCTCGATGATCAAGAAAGGAGGCCCTCTGACCTGCATCAACTACAGAGGTATCAGGTATGAACGCCTGAAGTCATTCGTCAAAAACCTGATCGGATTTAGGATTTAGGTCAGAAAAGTCCACCACCAACCAACTTTTCAAGCTACGGCAGATCTTGAAGAAAACCCAGGAGCTTCGAATGGATACCCACCACTTCTTCATCCATTTTAAGGGCGCGTATGATAGCATCTATAGAGACGAGTTAAACAGAGCAATGTCTAGCTTTGATGTCTCTGTCAAACTCATCTGATTGTGCAGGTAAAGACTTTGCCGGGACTTTTGATGTCAAAAAACGATTTAGTCAAGGCCTCACATGCAAGCGCTCAAGGCAACGCCACGCAGCGTGTAGTCTACACTTAGATATATGTGCTGCAGGATAAGGTTCGATTAGAGTGGTAGGATGTATATGACAGCCACACTTAGACCAGGGAAGGTCCTTTGTGATGCACCAAGGATCTGTGATGACTTCAGAAACAACCCGCAAAACCAACTTATCCTCGTTGTAAAGTGTTGGAGGCTTCTTATGCTGGTACAACCACTCTGTTTGGACTATGGAAGAAGCTGGCTCCTAGAAAAGTTCTTCTATGAGCTGTGCGAATTGGATACGTACATAAAAGGTGGAGAATTGACTCTGTCTCCTTCTCGGCCATACAGCTTCTACAAAAATTATTATAGAGGAGGCCAAACCTGTTGGCGTGTCTGCTAATAGACAAAACGTCACAACAGACAGCAATAACTTCGAGGCAGATAGGGACTTTGTCTCTGCTTTCACTTCTAAAAATGACATTTGATCAAGGAAGCCTTCTCTATGACGCTGAATCATGAACTCTATCGAAGACAGATGAAGATACAGTTGGTATCCTTGAAGTCTGATGAAGATACCCTTGGTTGACGGGTTCTGGGGGAGGATATTCAACGACGAACTATTCGAGCAGTACAGTGACATCGACCTAGTCAAAAAACCTGATCAGTGGTCGTTTGAGATTGCTAGGACACCAATGCGAGGGCCTGGAGAATCTTCGAATCTAATCCGGAGTGACAACGCAATAGAGGAAGAGCGCGACTTAGGAAAGTGCACTTTAGTGGAACGTGACCTTAACCAACTTGGCGGGTGAAACTGGAGGCAGCCAGTTAAGGATCGAGTTGGCCGCAGGCGCTTGTAGGTTCAGGTCCGGACTGTAGCGCCTTACCTTAAGGAAGGTAAGTTAGCAAGGAAGGGACTTTTTTTTTTAAGGAAATTTCCAAATCCCAGGAGCACTCAGACTCGTTTCCCCCCCCCCCCCCCCCTTTTTGGTGCAGTGGTTGGAGAAACTTTAGATTTTGTTCATTTCTCTTCTTTACTGTCGGTGGCTGTTGCTATTCCCCGCCCGGGCTCGAACATGCACAGGTCGGACCACAAGCGAACACGCTACCCACTACACCATCGCCAGCAAGGGAGGGACACAGTAGATTCATACATTTCTTCGTCTCTACAGCTTTTGCAGAAATCGTTGCTACAAAATACAAATGCTGAACATGCCTGCCTAGGATGGGGTGTTCACCTACATTCACCTAGTCAAAAGGGTCCATATACAAGGGTAAAGATGGTTGGGACAAATAGACGGAATGTAGTCCAGCGCTGCGACCAGGAAAATCTTGGCATCTACCCCGGAGAGACGACAAAGTAGAGGAAGATTGCAACTTAGGTGGTTCAAGACCTCAGTTAAAATGTTGTGCGAAACTGGAGGCAGCTAGTTAAAGATCGAGTTGGCTGGAGACTTAGTTAATAAGTCTGTAGTCTTCGGCTGTTTCCCACCTAACTATTCGTTCTATTTAAATTTTTCTAGTTACGAAGGGTCGCATTGTAAGATTTGGTTTAGGGTCCGACAATCTTTGCATTTCGCTGATTCACTTATAAGAAGACACAGTGCTAGTACCTGGCCCATCGCAATCGATAAGAACGTCCAACATTACAGTCGCTCTCATAGAAACTTCAGTTTTAACTTTCGGGTTTCCATAAGTTTGCCTTCTAGATGATATTCTGAGTAAAACCTCTTAGGCGAACGTAATAATGATGCCCATAGCTCTTGTCTCTCGCAAACAGTTTTAAAGTTAAGACAATTCATCTTGTGAACTCTCCTTGACCTTAACACCTCAAAAATCTTTCCATCAGCTTTCAATTTAGCAACTTAAACTTGATATTCCATTCCAATTCAAAAAGTTTCAAAACAAAAAAAAAATGTATTCCCGACTTAATAGATGTGGGTGTCTGTTGCAAAACATTCGCAGACGTAAAAATCTCATCTTAGTGACGAGACTGACTTAAAATGAGAAATTCCACAAAAGGTAGTCCTACGCAACTCCATTCGTCTCGTGTTTCCAAGTATGAAAAACATGATATGTACCTTAACTTTCTATGAAACGATGGTGGCTCTAAGCGATGACGACATATTAGTAACTCTTTTTTCCAGAGCCTCTTAACGTTTCGGTAGCTAAAAACAATTGAATTAAAGTGAACGTAATTCCGCGTATTGGTTTACCATGCCGGGAGCTGTTTTTTTTTTTTCATATATCTCATTCCTTTCATGTTCCCTTTTTGAAATTGTTTGTTAATACAAGAAAAGGAATACAAAACAAAGAGAAAGAAGTAGAAACTGAAATGAAAACCGTTCACATTCACTCTTCTGTTTTGTTTTGTTGTTTTTTTTTTGGGTAAATATTTACATCGGTTGCTCTTTTGCTTGGTGGTTTTTAACTTATGAACGTGTGGTGGAAACAAACGCAAAAGTAGACTTTTATTTTATTTTTTAAGAATTTAATTAAAATCATGAATAAGATTCCCACGATAGGAAACCGGGGTTTGTTTGCCGAAGTTATTTGGTTCTAATTATCGTGTGTACTTGAGGAAGAGTGTGGAAATGTAGAAATTAAAATAATTTATTGTTTGTCATTTGTTTTTATCGGAATGGGGTTAGGTAAATGTGAAAAGTTGCAATTGGAAAGCCTAAATGCGGAGAAAAGTTGTTCATTTTCTCATGGCACGTTTAAGTAGGTGTCAGTTACTTAACTAAAATGCGTTACTATCTATGGGAATTATCTACCATGGAAATGGTCTTCCATAAACATAAACTTCCGGTTCAAGAGATGCATTTAATTTTTATTTTTATTTTTATAATTAACGGGCGCTAAAGGGATTATGACTACCCTTAAACTAGAGCACGGGCATTAGGAAAATTAGAGGAGAGACGAAGGAGGTACTGATGCATTTAAAATGCCTGTGGGTTGTAGTGATGAGGGAACATAGAGCTTCCATATTTGACAGTACGTCAGAAAATAGGTTGTGCACTCGAAGTATGACGAGTTTTGCAAGTGAAATATTGCAGCGACGGAATGCAGCTTGCTATTTCACTGTAACACTTTTTGTAGAAGAATCGATAAAACAGTGAGAGACGGAAAACATTTCTGCGGTGTTCAAGCGAATTGATTGACTTTCCAATGTTTCTGTCACGCGTTTTTGGATTTTATCTAGAATGTGCAGGACGGTTTTTGGTGCACCAGACCAGATGTGAGCATTGTACTCAAGCTTTGAGCAAATAAACGCCTTGTAGATTGAAGCCAGATCAGAAGTATTTTTTGCATCGTTTGAGGAAACCTAGACATTACGCAACATTCTTGGCGACATCGAATATATGGTCGTTCCAACGAAGACCGTTGTTAACACACATACCGAGGATTGACAGTTTTTCGTCTTCGGCGACGCAGGTACCATTCATGGATAATGGTTCTAAGTTTGGGTTTCGCTTGAGAGACAGTAGGCAGCATTGAGTTTTGGAAGCATTAAATTCCACTCTATTTGTAGAGCCCCATTTTGTTATGCTGTCAAGGTCGGAACTTAATGAGTTTAACATACGTTGCCGTTCCTCTACTACGTCCGAAGAGCAGGGACATGAGTAAGGGAACGAATATGAAAAACTGAGAGTACTCTCATCGGCGAAGGAATGAATTGGATGGATCATTTATAAAAATGAGAAAGAGAGTCGGAGACAAATCGGAGCCTTGGGGGACACCAGCATTTATATGATGGATTGCAGACTTGAAACCGTTCAAAACAACTTGTATTGAACGGCCCGAAATGTAGTTTCTAATCCATTGAAGAAGAGACACGCATTTTCGACAAAAGGGCTGGAGTTGAGTTGAATTGACACTTCATTTCAGTCCTTTTTGGACCTTATCAGGCCAGCGACCCTTGGAGGGTCTGAGCCTGAACTAATGCCGCTTTCCATCCTTTACGGTTCCGGGCACGCTGCTTCCAATTTACTAGACCAAGTTTTCTGGCGTCCGCGATTGCCTGATCTTTAAACCGGTGGTTCGGTCTTCCTCTTCTTCGTGAACAAAGTGGCTGGGATTCGAAGATCCTCTTAGCTGGAGCATTTTCGTCGATGTGGCCGAGCCATTGCAGTCGACGGATTTTTGCCTTCCGGACTACATCCACATCCTTGTACAGCTCGTAGAGTTCGCGGTTATATCTTCTCCTCCATTCGCCCTCCTCGCAGACTGGACCAAAAATTCGACGTAGGATTTTTCTGTCGAAGGATCCCAAGATCTGATCCGCTTTCTTACTTATCGTCCAGCATTCAGCTCCATACAGCAGGACTGACAAGATCAGGATCAGGGTCCTCATTTCAGTCGCAAACACTGGAAATCGGCGCTTGATTAGGCCTTTCGACTACGTTGCGCCTGCTAAATTGTGCTATTCAACGGTGGCCAAATTCATCCTTCATATTGGTCGTTTGACACACGATACCAGCGACCTACAATATCCAATACTTTCAAGTGTGCATCGGCGATCTTTTGGACGTTTAGCGAGAACCACCACGTTCGGTTTGGATAATTTTCAGCGTCCTTACCTTCAGGGTATTGAATTCTAATATGATTGCAGTATATAGCCCTATTCGTTAGAGGAAATGTGGAGATCCCGAAAATTTCGAGTGTCTTTTGTTTTTTATCAATTGTCGCGAGAAGTTGGCTATCGCTGCATCCACTTGTCTTACCATGGGATGCATTGTTGTGCAACACACGCCATTGTTCACGAGTTATAATAAAAAAAATCGACTAAACAAATGCAATTCCCTGTCATTGTAGGAAAAATCCCAGAGTTATATCCCGAGTTATTTAACTTCGAGTGAACAAATCGGCCCTAAGACTTTTTATAATTAATTGGCTAAACAATTTATCAACTTTATTCTCTTAGTCTTGTTACATCACGTGAAATGTAATAAGTCTTCCCTTAGACGCATAACGTGGCACCTGTAATGAGTACAGAAAAGCGGTAACTCTGGTTTGTTTTTGATTGAGCGTGGCTGAAGCTTTTTATAGGTCCGGTGAAGATGATGACTCGTAGAAGAATTTTCTTATGTTAAACCGAAAGATAATCCTTCTGGGTTCACAGTATTCGTGCTTGACACTCCACGATGGACACTTACTGTACCACAATGGATCTACATTGACCTAAGTGTGGCGGAGATAGGACTTCCTTTCCCGTCAACCCTATTACACACTTACTACTTCTTACAATGATTCCGATTCCATAGAAATTTCGTTATGATTAGCTATCCCTTCCAGACTTGACTGAAAGGACGATTTTAAGCTATAACAAAGGGGGTCCATCTGCTTGTGTACAGATGGCATATACATACTCATATACACTCATACTTTGCCTCGGTCAGAATACTCTAGAGCAACTTCTCTAGGCCAGTTTCCCTAAGGAATCTAAGGATGAGAAGTGGGTCTATAGTTGCTGTACCCTTACCTGACATTTAGAACTTGATAAAAATGTTCATTCTTTTGTGGGTCAATGCCCTACAAGACTACAGGATGTGTTCTGGAGTCTTAGTGTTCTCATCGGAGAATCTGCAGAGGTCTTCTTCCACTATCCCTTGTTTCCTCAGGTCTATAGTGCCCCGTTAGGAATCCAAGCATCAACCTAATGCTTGCTTTGAATCTTTTTCGATTGTAGTTCCTTTGGAGTTTCTTAGCACGCCACAGACTTTGGACTCTGTTCCGGTTTTCTTCCTCCGTTTTCATGAACTCTTCCTTTATGGTGTGATTCCCTATTTCGCAGAATGGTTCAGGACCAATAAAAGGTTCAGCTGCTCCTAGTCTGGCTAGACTGTTTGCTGCTTCATTACCCTCAATTCCGACGTGCCCGGATATCCAATAGAGGGTAACTCTGTTGTTCCTCCTGTCTATGTCGCTATTCCCATACAAGCCTTAAGTGCTTTGATAGCCGCTTGACTGTCCGCCATTATCACTATGTCACCGTTTCTATATTTCCTGTCTACCACTTTATCGAGTTACTACTACTCATCCTATAGGTTGTGGATTCATTGCTTTAGTCCTTCTTGTTGCTGTGTTTCGAGGAGAATTTCTTTACAAAGTTGCTGTCCAGAGTTTAGATCTTTGTTTTGTTAATTCTTCTCAGATGTTTTAACTTTCATCTCCCAGAAAGCGGTTTTAGCTTTTGGGACTGGTCTCTTTGTTGAACTTGGCTAGATTGTTAAGCTTGTATAGATTTGCATTCCCAGACAATTTAAGAATTGGTTTAATTAGAGCTCAATTAGTTAGCAAACCTTCTGTTCGCGTGAACTGTGGCCTAGAAGATGTTACAGATCAAATGCAACAGTTTTCTGTGGCTCTATGACATCAACCAAGGAAGGGTGATACCGATTTTTCTAGGCCACGATAAGTCAATTTACATATTCGAAATTCCCACATTCTTGATTGATTTTAACGATGATGAGTTGACATAATGCTCATTCGACATAGACCTTAACTCACTTAGAGAAAAATCGTAATTCTATGTTGCAATACGATGACATCATGAAAACTCATTCAAATCAGGTCTAGGTCTACTCAAAAAAAAGATACATATCTCATTATAGGACTCCGTATACAGCATGAATGTCATCCAATTCGTTTTATTTTTTTTTTTTTTTTTATTACCTTCATCGGCAGTGAATTTCTTTTAAGTTGTATCACATCCGTTTCTTGCCTTATAAATCAATCACAAAAGTGTTAAAATATATCTGATATCTGTTGCAAAAGTTATTCGAGATATTTATCGCAAAACTATTCCGACATCTGTAACCGATACTTAATCGAAAATTTATTCATCCAAATGTGTTTGTTTAGTTTGCTGAAAGCTATTACCGTTGATTTAGTTTACGCTACTAAAATTAAAAAAAAAAAAAAAAAAAACGCACGTGTGATGCAACTATGTAGCGCAACATTTTATTGCGATTTTTCCAAAAAGGAAAAAAAAAAAAACCAAAACAAAAGCTTTCAAGGCTAAATGACCTAACACCCGCACATTAAAACTGTCTACTCAACTATTGGGAAATATTCAAAAGTCAGATACAAATACCAAAAGAAAACAATTAAAATGTATCTTGGGAACCAAAAATACACATTCTATACAAAGTATTCATTTTTTTTATTAATTAATTCAAAAACAAGAGTTTAATAATAAATCTTTAAAAAATACCGTTATGCCGCATAGATTTCTTCGTCGATAGATACAAAAATCTATGCACATGCCTTAATGACTTCACCCAAAACGGAATAAATTAAGATAATAGCCCGCAAGCTCACGATGCAGGTATTTTTTAAACGTTCTCTGCCAGCGAAAGAAACAAAAAATGGAAATGAAACTTCTAACCAGTTACAACACCTATTGACAGAGACCAGCGTTGAGCTGTCATTCAAACAAGTTAATGGTGCCTTTAGTTCGATTTTATTCAGTTGCAAATGCGATACATTCATCGAGACATTCGTAACAAGAAATTCGAAAAAAAAACGAAGAGTAGAAATAATTGGGAATCTAATTAAGTGTAAAAATTCAGTAATTGTAGCGAACATTGTGTGGCGCCCTTGATTTTTTTTTTTTTGGTTTTCAATTAAAAGATACAAAGATACAAAAAAAAAACCACAAAGCGCCATCGGGGAGCAACTCTTTTCAGTTTTTTAAGTCTTTCAAGTATCTGTGAAGGTTTTAAACGAATCAAAAGCAAATTAGATAAAGAAAATTAAGACTAACAAAGGCCGTTAAAAAAACGAAGAAAAAAAAAAAACAGTTATCAGATATAATAAATCAAAGGAATTAAGTGCCAATGGATTCGAAATAATTGACAGTGTTGGGAGGTTTATTGATATCAAGACAATCATCATAGTGTGCGCGCAAATCTTTAAATCTTTTGCTTCTTTTTTTTTTTATTATTTTTTAGGTGAGAGATGAGGAAATCATGCAAATTTTACTGTAGATAGAGTAGAGTAGATAAGAAACAAAAAAAAAGAAAAAACCTATTTTATTAGTTTTAAGCTTTGTGACTGTTTTTTTTTTTTGTTGAAATACGAAACGAGTTCGGTACCATCTGACTGATAGATGAAAGATGCAAAGTGACGCAAGTTGCGATTTTTGGGAATTGGTATTTTTTTTTTTTTAGTTAATTCGACAAATATCAACAATAACTGGATTTTTTCGTGAAGGACTTCTTCTTGATTGAACACCTTTGGTAGGTTCGACTTGACTGAACAAAATGAGTCACAAAACTGGTTTGTGGTTTATTTCCAAATTTTTTGATGACTTTTGACGTACGTTCATAGTTCAATGTCAAGAGATTCGATTTTTGGACACTTTTTTGTGTATCTAAGTCTTTAAGTCATGGTTAAGTGGTTAGTGCTTCGGACTATTCGAGCCTTAGCAACATTCAAAAGATTTTTCGTGGTACAACCTCTTTGCAGGTAATGACAAACCTCCGGGAGTATAATTTGTCATTTTAAAACTTCTCAAGCCACTGTTTGAAGTCGGCAATAAAAATTGTAGATCCCATTTATTCATGTGAAAAATATAACACGTACATCATGAATGGCTGCGAGAAGCTAGGCACTGGCTCTCTTTGAGCTGTCGGGCAAAATAACGAACGAAGGTCGTTCAGCCTAAATGATTCAATGCAGCTGAGCCATTGGTAGGGTACATGCACCAACTCATCTGTAAGATTGGAATCTTAGCTCCATTTGTCCTATCCAAAGACCGCATTACCAAGGCTAATTGTAAAAGCATAAGTCACCTAAATATCGTGATGTAATGCTGAGGCCCTTGGTGTGGAATTACCAGTACGATTTAGACTTTCAAAGCCCGACAATTGCCAAATCCTGGAGATGATCGAAGAGTTCCAGATCAATATTTATCATCTATTTATCGATTTTAAGATCACATGGAGCCCTTTAATATCACAAGAGGGTTTAGACAGAAGAGGATAGCACTGCCGTTTGCAGTTTCTTCAACCTGGTACTGGAGAAAATAGTACGAAATTCCGAGGTCAACTCATCAGGTACCTTGGTTGTAAACGAGGACAAAACAAGGTATATAGTATGCATGCTGTCAACAAACAGCAAGACACAACACTGACGTCTCGGCCAGAATGTTACGAAAGATAGCTATAACTTCAAGGTAGTAAAGGATTTTTTCTACCTAGGCTCTAGAATAACACTTGCAAATCGCTATTGCAATGTTCTTAGGAGACAGCTACCTATATCTAACAAGGCGCTATCGCGAAGGACCTAGGATCATATCCCGTCCTGCTGTTTGGTGCATAAATATAGACTTTCAAAATTTTGATGAAAACGCACTTGAAATTTTCGAAAGAAGGGTTCTACGTTCGATTTTGGGTTTCATTTATCTTGATAATTCATCGAGGAGAAGATTGAACAGCGAACTATGAGAGCTATATAGCGGCACCAAACTGGTCAAAAAGATACGTGTAAAATGGTAAAGATTGCTAGAGACCCAATACTCCAGCCCGAAGAATCTTCGATTCTACGCTTGAGGATGCAGAAGAGAATGACCTCATCTTCGATGGTGTGCGCAAGTGGAGAGTGATCTCAACCAACTCGAAATATGCAACTGCAGGCAGGTGGCTAAGGATCATGAAGGTTGGAGAGAATTTTTCGTTGAGGTCGTTACCATCATAAGATGGCATGATGACATTTTCAACAATGCAACAATACTAGTTCATCAGTTGGGGTAAACCGTGACCATATCTCCAGCAACCGTGTAAGACAGAGCGACAACCAAGAAGTTAGCGAGAGCGAAAAGAAGGACACCGTTTGCAATGAGTACTTTAACAGAGAGATCTTGCCTTTTTGGCTGCTAAACTGCGAATGCCCTACAGTCTACGTAGCAGGTCTCTTTCCACCTTCGCCTCATGATGTAACAATTCATCCATCCTATCATCGTTCGTGTCCTCACGGTTGATTCTACTCTCGTCTTCGTATCCATAGCTTCGGCTACAGTGCCCAAAAGGCCTTTCGGCAGCTCACACCGTGGCTTAAGTTTGTCAGCGCTCATTACAGTGTTGATCTTGTGCTGATTCCACTGCATTCCGAATATGTCCGCTACAACATAATAGTGGTTAGGCAGTACCCTTCCTATGAGGTATGGCTCGCTGATGTCTCCATCAAATGCGCTACGTCTAATCTTATATATTTTTATGTTTTGACCTACATACAGAAACCATAGGATTATGCAGTCAGACTCAAACAGTAGGATGCGTGTCTAAGATCGATTAGCACGTACTCGATTCGGTTGGCAACTTGATCATCTGAAGATAACAAGGTTGCTGTGTAAATTTATTAGTCGAAAGTCGTTGTCTATTGTCGGGTTATGGAAGTTGTGGTTTTCTACGAATTGATCAAGACAAGTTTTTCTTGTCGATTTTGGCGTGGGAGGAGTTACCATGTAACAATAGACAACGAGGTCGCAGTGCAAGACACTCCTTTTACAAATAAAAACCAAGTACCATTTTGCAATTGTAATTAGGGCAGGCTTAGTATGCCCCATTCTGAAGGTCATCGAATTTTTTCATAATGTTTTTGGTCTTCTCCTTGATGAATATTCTTGGCCTAAAGTTGCATCTATGATAGGATAGGTAGAAGATTAGGAAACAAAAAAGGTGTGTCTTGTTGCGGATACGGACAGATGACGTGAATATATCCACAATGTTCGACAAAAGATCGTATAATTGTCATTGGAATCGGGAAGAAAGGATCGTAGAGAACCCAAATTAGCACTAGGATGTGCCTTTTTGTTACCACTAGTCGTTCTTGAAAGGATGCGTGACAGTCCGTGCCTAGGTCCAATCTGTGGAGTTAAGAAAACGGATTAGATCTCATATCCATTTACCCGAGATGTCGCTGAGGTCGTCGAAGAATGGTTGGTTTAGTGCACGTTTGCAGAGGAAATGGTAGAGAATTCTTCTTCTTTTTTCGTTTCCGCAGCTGCAGCAATGGGGGTTGTATGGAATACCAAGTTTGGCCGCATGATCTCCCATTAGCCAATGTCCCGTGTTTATCGTTGTTATTCTAGCGATATCTGGGCGGGTAGTGTTTAGGTAGAGATAAACAAAAAAATGAAATTTACAACTGCTAAACTCGCTTATAAAGTGCTTCATGGGTACCTTTGGATTCGCTCTCTCCAACCGAATACGATTTCTGTATTTCGCCTTGGCTTTTGGATGAGTACAGGCCAACATTTTGTTAATTTTCAACTTCAACGCCGCATGACACTGATGTTTTACACACAATTGATCTTCACAAGGGCTGTCGATTGAGATAACATAGAGCGTCCTAGCTTCACCTTGTCAGAATCTATACTTCGACTCCGTCCTGTTCATGAAATCATAATCCCTACTAGATGA
Organism: Criorhina ranunculi; assembly: GCA_951813785.1. Taxonomy (NCBI): domain Eukaryota; kingdom Metazoa; phylum Arthropoda; class Insecta; order Diptera; family Syrphidae; genus Criorhina; species Criorhina ranunculi. The sequence continues at coordinate 36,156,146 of OX638382.1, read as the reverse complement.
AGGAAATTCTTTGATTCTTTAACTATCACATGCTATATTTTGATTTTGGATTTAAGCAATCGGTTTTGAGTTGCATCATGAAACTCTATCCCCTAATTTCGTTGTCAAAGTATTTCCTTACATTATTCACGTCAAAATATTAAAAATATTACATAAGCTTTGCTTTTCTTGGTTCTTTCATCAGCAGCATTGGCCTCCTGTACGGTATGTTAGGTAGCTGTTCCCACTTAAGCCAGGATGTAGGCCCATAGAGTGCTGGAAATGGGCACCAGGAACCTTGAATGATGAATTCCCTTGTCAGGGAAGAAGCTATTGGTGACCTAATGGTGCCGACCCCTTCGTGTACCACTCTATGTACAGAACCGTTTAGATCCACAAAATAAAGAGCTTTTTTCTATGTCCAGAACCATTTAGACTCACAAAAAGCTTTTGGCTTGTTAGCCTTGAAAGGGCAGGTCAGATACAACGAAGGTGAGCGACCGTTTCTACAACTTTGCATAAAAAAGAAAACCCTTAACTTAATATCTGATGAATAAATTCACTACCATCTGTCAGGACTAATAAATTTATTTTAATTATGTACACGCCTGCATTTAAATATGACGTATACATATTTGCTTTTCCCTACAATGAAAAAAATTTTAAAAACTTAATAAATAAATTTCGTTGCTCTCAGATTAACAACTTATGCTGCATTAATTATTATCCATCGGGCGCGCTTGGTAGTACTTTGTTTCCCTAGGAGAAACATTTAATTATCACAAAGTGTATCCTTAAAAATTAAATGAAAATTATATTATATTTATCAATGAGCTTTCTCATATATGATTTAATTAATTGATATGTCAAGACCATATTGAATCCGGGGTTGGTCGTAATATGCTGAACTGGCCACATTCAGATTTATTTTTCTTATATTAATTCGAAAGGAAATTCATAAAATTAATTGATGATTTAAGTGAAAAAAGTACCTACATACCTTGTAAGAGAATTCACTTAAAATTTGTTAAACAATGCCAAGAGTTTCTACCTTAAATTGTAAAAAAAAAAAACCAAAACGCTCAATTAAAAATAAAACAATTAAACAATTTTCTTTATTTCTCACCTCTCAATGACACTCAAGAATTAATTTTTGTTGTTGTTGACAAATTGCCAAAAAAAGAAAAAGTTTTCAATAAAATTCACTTGTATCCCTACACAGGATTTGAATGCACTAAATTTGCTATAAAAATTAACAAAAATTAAACAATTACTTCCTCATTGAAATGCTATAATCCAAAAATATATACATAAACATACTTCTCGTGTACAGATACAAAAGCGGAACGCTCTACAAAGGCGAATTTGGCAGCAATAACTTTTGTGTCACATGTACAATCATATATTTAAGCGCATTCGTCACCATGTAATTTTATGAAGAGACGACCCAGAGATACAAATATTCGGGAAATGCGACAATGACTGGGGGAATGAGTTTAATTAAAAAAAAAAAATAAGAAAACATTGAAATATACAAAACTAATATAAATATTTTATTATGAGAGGTTTGTGACTTTGTCATGGGAATAGCCTCGAACTTTGATGCTTTCAGTAGTCATCACGTCAGTGACAATTATTTGCTTTCTGTTGTGAGTGCAACACCGAGATCTTTGATGTCAAAAAAAGATTTAGATAAGGCGATGCGCTGTCATGCGATTTGTTTAACATAGTTCTTGAAAGAATAGTACAAAACTCAGGCGCTAACACAAGAGGCACAATCTTTCAAAAGTCCGTCCAATCACTCGCATACGCCGACGGAAGAAAGCAGCCTGATGTCAGTGACGCTTTCGTCAGTATTCAGGCGGAAGCGGCGAAGATGGGTCGAATGTTCAATGAGGGTATATGCTGTCAACAAGAAATGACACCCAACACCGACGACGACGTCTTGAACAAAACGTCACCCTAGACAGATATAACTTTGAGGGAGTTAAGGACTTTGTCTACTCAGGCTCCACTATCAATTCGGAGAACGACACCAGCGCTGAGATCAAATGAAGAATATGTCTTGTCAATTGCTGCATCTTTGAGCTTAGAAGGCAGAGCCCTCTCTTGAACAAAAGTGACCCTATATAGGACCTTAATAAGTCCAGAGGCATGGCTGCTTCAAGATGAAAGTTCTTCGGCTAATTTTCGGTCGCGTCTGCATAGACGGTGCGTGGAGAAGGGAGTACAACGACGAACTGTATGGGATGGGCTGTTTAGCGACATCGACTAAGTCAGAAGAGTGAAGGTCCGACGACTGATATGTCTGGGTTATGTAGAGGGGATGAACCGACACTAATGCTCCGGTCTGCAAAATCTTCAAATCCTCCGAGGAACAGCACAGTAAAGGAAGACCACGACTCAGGTGGCACAAGCAAGTGTTTGTGCGAAACTGGAGGCAGCTGATTATAAATCGAGCTGGCTGGAGACGCTTGTTGGTTGAGGCCCATGTGCACCCCGGACTGAGGCACCACCTTAAGAAGAAAAAGTTTTGAATGCAATGCGAATAGTCACTGAAACAATGATTAGAGCAGCGGCTCTCAATTTTTTTGAGCACTATTCGGTAAAAAAATATATATTGAGACTGACCACGCAGTAGGTCCCTTTCGACTCTCTTTCTCGAGTTGTCTCAGTCAGAGGTGCCCTTCAGATTTCTCCGCAGTTATAACCTGCCCGCCATTCCTCGTGTCTAGTTTTGAATCCATTGGTAGCTCAAAAACTCGTCCTCTATTCACAGCCTACAGGTAAAAGAGCTATTTTCTGCAGATGGTATCCGAAGTTTCCTTGTCCTGTGAACAGCGCTACTATCCACTTGTGAGCCCTTCGCGTCGTGATTGGGACAACTTCGCTGTCAAGATTTCTCTTTCTGAGTTGAAAGAAGGCTAGGCATTTCATTAGGATGTGTAGAGAGGTCTCTTCACTCTTGAAATAGACTCTACAGCTGCAATCTGTTGCACGGTGGAACTATCCGCTGAGGAATCCAATTAGTGCTCTAAGGTTATTCCTATTGAGATTCACAGTGAATCTAGACATTCCTTGTAAAAGGGTCATGAGCTAGACTTCTCTAGAATTTTGAGGCCTTTTGCATGTCTTCCGAAAAGTGATTTGGTACCCCCGGGTCCAATGAAACTACAACTCTACTCGGATCTCAAAGGATGCATTCAGTTCCCCGGTATGGGATACCTGACGTAGAGGAAGAAGTATTATTATTTCTGAATGACGAGTTCCAAGGGAATTTAAGGTGGTTTTTGTGTTTGCTAGAACCCAACCATCGACGGAAGCCTTAACCGAAGATACAGGTAAACTCAACGTGCGTTCAGGGTCGGAGAAGTTCTCTTCTCACTACCTACTCTGGCGAGTGTCAATTTTAAGGAAAACCAAGACGATCTGCCAAGACTCGATCTAAAAAAAAAAGGCAAGAGGGTCATCTCTTCGTCTTAAATGCAAAATTATCTAGCAGAACTGATAGAAATTTGCTCACTCATGTATCTTGAGTAGAGAAACGAGAAGGCTGCGATCAATATCGTTAACCCTTCGCGATAGAGTTCGTCATGACCACATTACGCGAAGTCTGAAAGTTGCCTAGTCGAAGGTGGAGTCCATGGTGGTGTGCCACAGGGTTCCAATTTTGGAACTGTGATTTTTTTTATAAAAAAAAAAAAGATTTTCCCGATTGTTTGGTGGCTGATCGACTGGCATGCCGAAGACGAAGTACAGGCTGTAACTTCTGACGATAGTTTTAAGCGTAAGCTCCGGATATTTCCATCACAAAATTCCATTGCGTTAAGGTGACAGTCAAGTTCCATTGGGAAAGCAACATGCTTCCGGTTGACTATTTATAAATCATTTGATCAGTTAAGTTGCATCTCAACTGACAGTTTGTTGACAACTAGATGACCTTACATAAATCATAGGCTAAGACAAATCTTTCTAAATTTGAACTAATTATTGGAATTTATTGAGTTGGAATGGTAACATTGGCCATTAAATAGTTTACTATCACGGTTTAGTTATAGATTGTTTTGTCCCAGATACAACAAACACGATCAATTCTCGTACTATTTGCATCACTATCAAGCTAACCGATAAAATGATCAATTTATTAAGTCTTCATTGTTTACTTAGATAAGCCGAATAGTTAGACCTTGACTTTAAGACTACTGTTGGGTTGGGGAATAGAGAGAGACGAGCACTACCCACCTTGTCTACTCCCCGGACCATTCACTATACTTTGTGACGCCATTGTGCTTGGCTGTGGTGACTTTGACTTTAAGACTATTGGATACGACTTGTTCTATTTTGGTTGATTGATCTTCAAGTCGCATGTGTCGGGCCATTAGGTTGGTTTATTGAGTTTAACCTGTAGTATATCGGCTACGCCGTTTGAATTAGCCCTCAATAGTCCTCAGTTGATTTTAAAAAAAGCAATAAAGAGCTCAGGACACTGCCTTGAGGCATGCCTAGGTATTTCACTTATCGCAACAAGATTCATGTTGACGGAGCATTTAATGCAATGCCTGCCAGAGAAGGTAGTTAGTTCGTCGAAGCAGATAGAATCAGCTATGTCGAGTAAGTCCTCCAAACCGTCGATGTCTTCAAGTCGTGTGATAGCACATCAGCCAGTTTTCCCAACCGTTGCTTGTGTGAGGTGTTGTGGTGAGCTCCGTTTATTGCAGTGTCCAGATTTCAAAGTTTTGTTTACAGAACGAAGGCTTTTGTTTAGCCATATGTTCTCCCTGGCCAAGTGACATTAGGCCAAATGTTCAAACTTACCCTTATGTCGCTTTCCGAAAGTGTCATAAGGCCAAATTTCCTTGTTTGGCACTGTTTTCCCTGCTTGGATCCGTCAAAACGCGACTGGACGGCTTGGTGCCAAGAAAAAACATGTGGCATGTGGTGGTACTTGACACTATCACGCTTTACTTCATCCACCTTCGTCTAACAGTTCAGAGACGCTGAACAATGCTGCGATTTCTTTTGTGCCTCAAGCGCATGTTCACTCTTCAAATGTCGGATCTAACTCATTCGTATTGTTTAAGATCGCAACTATACGCATCTGTCGGAATGATAAGTTGTTGACACGTATGCGTTCCTGGTCTGTGATTCGTCCTTGGAGAGATTCGTCGTGGTGGACAAAGATGGTTTACAAGAAAATCCAGAATGGACAAAGGGAGCTTTATGTCATGAAGATTCCAAGCGCACTACATTGGCTTTCTCAGGAGTTCATGGCCGCAAACCCCACCTTCTGAAGGATGTCTACGTGGTTAAAGATTTGGAGCTTCAAAGACAATCATTTACTGCACATGAGCTGAAGACGTCTTATTCAAATCTGCGTAGTCTGCCGTAACCACATTTTGTGAGTGCCAAGCCGAAGAATCTCATTGGATCAAGCTATGGGAAAGACGAAGATGCCATGTGCCATTAAAATTCTTTTGGGCTCATGCCTTATATGTTGCAGGCTTCAACTAAGCAGAAAAACGTGATGCGAGGTTGGAAAATAAGCTGCACGAGCTTGTTAAGAGTCACTTTTCTACAGGGGATTGTGGAGTTAAAGTCCTTAATGGCGACTAAGTAAGCCAAGAATCATAAAACGGTACGAAATTGGTCTGTTGTGGAGTGCTGATAACGTAAAGCTTCCTGATGACTTTTAACTGGCTCAGGGGTCTCGAGAAATTCCTTAAGAAAAGACCGCATCTGTGGGGAAGAATATCTGAAGTGGAGGAATAACCACATTAGGAAGCTGGTATCCGGTATAGTTCATTGTTGAAAATCCACCAAAACCGGGGAATGTTGCTGAAGTGACCGCTACAGTCAGCAGAGTTTCCCTCAACAGTTGCCTGTTAAAAGGGTCTAAAAATCTGGTTCTGCTTCATGCAGGGCTTTTCAAGTTCCACAAAGACATTTTTGGAAGTCTGAAAGATTTCAGTGTTTTATTTATTTTCACATAGAAACTGCACAGCACCTTTATTGATTCTATTGAACTTCTTTTTTGTAAGTCATAAGGCTAGTCTTCTAGGTTTCCCCATCCGATACTAGCCTAGTTGTTTGTTTATTGCATTGAAGGGCGTACAGGTCTGTATTCAACCATTACGTTGCTAGAACTTTATTTGGCTTATCTAACTCCTTTTTATGTTTTGCAGTTGAAGGTGTAGTTAGCGTTTCAATTTATATTTTTCCCTATAAAAATTTCATCACTGCTTTTATGTATGTTTGTTACTTCAACACAGAAAAATTACTCAACCGTTTTTGTTAAAATTTTGCACGTGTCAGGGCACATGTTCTATTCCAGACTTAGACTGTTTATCTTTTCAAAATTCGAAACAGTTCTATAAAAAATTCATATAATTAACTGCTTGAGTAAATATGAAACGTATGTATGCATCTTTTGCAATAAGGAAACTCTATTTAAACTTCACCTGCATCACATTAAATAAATATCTCTCATACTTCATGGAGACCCCAAGCTTATCATTGTTGTTCTACATTTAACGAACCACCTCAAAAAAAAAAATTAACAACCTTGGTTTAAAATCCACTCAATTTCATAATCGGCCGGAAGAGATCTTATAACAGATCCTCTGCAGAGACCGTAAAAAGATTGTTTTTTGACGGTCGATTTATGCTGTCCAGAAACTGTCGTCTTAAATCATACTTCTTCCTGATTGCATAGTTTTATAGTTCACTCTTATTTCCAAGTTGTTGCTTGGTGTATCTTATCGTTTTCATCGTTTCCACTCGGATGCACGTTCAAAAAAAAAAAACAGAATCTCAACTATGCTGCTCGTTGAAAGTCATCCCGCTTGGATGATCATTGATTCTCCTGTTGATGTGATTGACATCGGCCCCGTCATCATCATCATCATCAGCAGCAGCAACAGGAAGATACACTCCAACAGATGGCTCTCGGAAACTATGCAACATGACTTTTTTTTTTCTATAAACATTCTCCGTTAGGGTTGAATGCGTGTACTACACACTTCAAGCATTCTATAGAGACATCGTCATTAGAATGCAAGTGTTAAGCCATCTTCGTGGGACTAGTATTCGACTCATCATATTCCTGATTTTTTTGTCATCAATTATCATCACATCGGATGATAGTACACGCTTCATTCGATACAAATGACTCGCATATAACAGTTTGATCCGATTCCGAACATCTGAGAAGAATACAAAAGATACAAAGCTCCATAGATACCCATAGAATGCCTAATGATTGTTACAGTTAACTGGCTTTATTCAGATTACAAGACGAACTCTCAAGTACCGCTTTTGATCGAGTCATCGAGTGGTATGTATCTATAGATACTCGTATGTATATTGCATCACATGCTATTAATCTTTAAGTTTCGTCATAGCGTTAGGACTGTAGATAAACGTAGGTGCCCACGCACAAACAGTGAAATTGCCAAACATTAACTTACCACACGCATTAGTCTGTCGCGTAGTCCGACATCTTTTCGACGTCAAAATGGGGAATAGAGTGGGAAAAAAAGAAAGATACAATTTGGCAATTATAATCGCATAGTTGTTGATGAATCTTAAAAGGTGTTGTTGTGCAATTCTATTCGGATGTGTCGTTGCGGTCATGTCCCAGCCAATTTGTTGGTAATTTGTAGTTTATTCATGTTCCGGAGATTGTGCATCTTTCACGTATCTAACGCACTTTTCTGTCAAGAAAATTTCAACAAATCCGCGGAATCCGCACTTTACTTCATTTGACCAACGATATTTTCTTACGTGATTTGCCTATCATGTTGTACGAGTATGGTTAAGCCTTAATTGCGGTTCTTTTATGTAAGAAAACTCAAAGCAGAAGAGGGGAGAAAAAAAAATAGGTACTCTAAATAAATTAAAAGCGATTAAAGAAATCTTGATGAGGTTTTTGTGGTTACAACTCTGACGAATGTTAAAAGTAAATAGGAGAAGTACCCTAGTATGTTTAAGTGCTACTAAGGGCCGGCTGGTTGCTGTGGAGTTTTGTCAAACATTGCATGCACACATGATGGGGATTATTTAATGAATTTTAATCGATTTTTTATTTTTTTTTGAAATAAAGTAGCTCAGGTGTTATGCTATTTAGGTCTAGAGGGCTTAGTTGATTGGTAAGCAAACATTGTTTGCGGAGGAAGTAGGTTATGTTGGGGAAAACAGTTGGAAGCAGAAGTGTAAACATGTAAAAAATATATCGTTTGTCGCCATGACACAATGTACTTGCAACAGAGACTCTGACAAGCCCTTTGTGGAATGGGGATGGCTGGCCGTACAAGGTGGACATCAAAGTTTGATATACCGATTTTCTCTAGTCCCTTTCAGACAGAATTGCCAGCATATCACCCAACGTAGCAGCGCAATGAACACTATACTAGTAGAACAATGTTCAAGGCTAACTCGCTCCAATAAGGCCCAATTCTTTGGGGTGATTTTCGATAGTTATGCTGGAAACCCACAATCACAAGCTTTGATAGCCCTTTACACTTGCAATAGAACCATTGGTCGCAAATGGGGTTACACACTCGAAGTTATCTATTAGCTCTGTACGTCCATAGTAAGACCCATACTTCTTTATGGGGCTATAATATGGTGGTTTGCACTCACTAAAAGCTCATGTCTTACTATCATGACCAGGGTTCAAAAATTTGCTGATCTCTACATCACTGGGGCCCTAAGATCAACCTCCTCTGCTGCGCTTGAGACCATCCTCAACCTCACACCTCTGAAAGCCCTAGTCAAACAAGGGCTATCTCAGAGCAGAAGAAGACTTCTGGGTCACTATCACTTTAATGATAACAGTGACCTAAGTCAAATCCCCCTGGGCAAAATCCTCGGTTCTTCATAAGGAATTCTATAGGCATCACAATGGACTTCTACCTTCCCAATCTTATCTAGTAAAACAGTGTTAGAATTAACGTTTGCGTATATATGAAGTCGACTCTAGATAGTTCTAACGAAGCGAAGAGCCCCTTCAACTAGATAAATGCGAATAAGTGATTAAAGGGTCTTTATCGCAATATATCTGAAAATGTTTCACTCTTCCTAGTCGTTACTAGGACTAAGCGGGCCTATATATGCATGTTTTTGGTGAACTTCTGTAGATCTTCAAAGAAATGTCATCAAGTCTTGCACTCCTTTTTGCTTCGAGAGCTTCTTATCGTGGCTTTAATTTCTTTCTTCTTTCTTTCACGAATTTTGGATAATTATTACTTTGGAACATTGTTCAGTCCACTATCTCGTTCAGAACCGTTTAAAAATATTTTTGCAAGGACTTACAGTGCGCCTCGGATAGCTGCCTTAAGAGCTTTTCTGATTTATTTGGGCACTTAAAAGGGAAAGTTACCTATCCGTACCCGTTTACGTGCCCTTTTAAGGTTACTAAGCGAACCCTATGGGCCTTATTGGGGCAGGTAAATGAATATTTGGAATGGAAAACTCCTGATCTGAAATTCTTTTCGACAGACAGTCATATTATAGGTACACAGTTAGCTTAATGAAATTAGGTGTAAGTGGAAAAAAGTGGTTTTTGTCAAAGGCAGCTATCCGAGACAAATAGTTTGAGATTTAGACTTTCATGCTCGCTAATAGAGGGCACTTGAGCGGGTTGGGTAAATAAGCGATAGGTATGTACCTAAACGGGTGAATTTGTTGGCAATTTGAATGAAAATGTTTGAAGCCTGACATTTTTGGTTAGCTATGGGGGTTACGCAGCTAAGCGAAGGAGTACGTATCCGGGGACGACTGTATTTGGAAACCATTTAAAACTATCTGAGGTGGCTTCACCGAGTGCGAGCTTTGATGATTCTATATCTAATCCAAGTTCTGAATGTACTAGCAGCCTTTCAGGTTTTAAGTCAATTTATCGTCCAGGACCAGTACAATCCGATTCTAGAAGTGGTCTTAATCCGGTGGCTTCTTTCAGACGTTCAAAAAGATCCTATTGTCACGGTGCAGTCTATGTTCTTGTGGTTGTTTGGGCTCCAAACATCAGTGCCAGTAGCTGCGATCTGACGTATCTGTTTATAACCAGATTGTGTACAGTTCTGTATTCGCAGGCACTGTTGTGGGTTAGACTATCAGTGCTGAATCTGGTTACTTAAGGCGTCATTGCTTGCTGCAATTGAAGGGGAATTTTATTTTCAATGTCAGCTACAAGTACACAGCATGTGTAGAAGGCTGGTGACCATTTGATCGATCTGATTGGATCCTTGTTGCTTTGTTCCATGCTTTGTGACAGGCTTCTCTACTATACAACGAATGGAGTTGCGAAACGCACAAATCGTACTGCATGTCTTGATTGCCAAAAGTTCAAAGGGACAACCCCTTCTGATTGAAGCCTCGTTTTGTGACTTCAGCGCATTACTTACAACGATAGACTTTTTTTGGAGCGAAAAGAAAAGATTTAATTGGTTCTCCTTAAGTTCTTTGATAGAGATTCAGATCTCAGAACTTCCAGAAGATCTTATACTTTAGATTAGACCATTTCACTATCTAGATCTAGATGATTAAGACTCAAACTTGATAGTAACCATAGACAAATTTCATCAAGACTATCACAGGATTTTCTGTACGAATACCAATGGCACAGTGTACAGTGGGAATACCAGAGGTGGCTCATTTGTACATATATCCTTTCAAATAGAGAAGATGAACTCTTTTCATAGAGAATCGACAATAGAGTGCCTTCATTGTTGTGTAAGAGCAGTTAGCTCCAATGCTTATTAGTTCTTTCGACGACCTCACCGTGGATTCCTTTGTTTATAGCATCGATTCTTACAACGGGAAGGGTGTAGGACCAAAAACAAGTTTGCAAGTTATTGCTTGACATATTGCTGTATCGTAGCCGCTGTACCTTGTAAAGCTTTTCCGTTGACACCACAGACTGTCAATGTACGCTTTGATGACATTTTTGATACTTTAGCCGCCTAAATGAGCTCGAAAGACTTCAATAGTGAATGCAGTTTTTTTTTTGCCCTACTAAAGCCGTAGCGGAAACATATTTGGCTGTCTTCTGGATCTTGGCCAGGCCTTACACCTGATCGTTGAACCATGTGGTAGAATCGGCCTCAAGCTTCTTGATTAAAATCCTTTTCTAGTCGAGCATGCTAAGTTTAATTTTACTGTGTCATCCAAACTAGATGGATAGGAAGACATCCTAATGGGAGCTTAATGCTTGCCTTAGGCTTCAGAAAGGCAACTTATAAATAGAGGGTACATGTAATTGTCATTAAAATCTATCAAGTTTATCAGCATATGGTTGGCTTGAGCTACGTAAGGCCAGTGTCTACTTTTGACATCCCCTTCGTTGAATTTTGACTTTTGTCTGTAAACAGTTTATTGTAAGACTCGTTCTCGTTGTAAATTTCAAGTCAGAGACTAGGAATCAATCTCAAACTAGGGTTCAAAGGGCTTTTTTTCTTTTCAGCTTCTTTTTACCTTCCCCTAGTTCATGACCTGCCTTCAGTTATGATTTTCTATGAACATTGCTTTCTCCAGAATCTGATCTATAACCTCAAATATCCTGCTGGGGAAACCTCATGCTACGTCTTCTCTCTTAGTAAACCAAACAAATCATTGCTCCGATGCGTTCCTCCTCCGCAAGACTTCTATTTTATAAAAGATACACATAGATCCTATCAAAGTCGAATACGTATGTTTGTATCTAAAGCATTCTCCTTCTTCTTCTTCGACTTCAGCAGCGCATGAGAAACATTTTTCCTTTTAAAATTTCGTTTATCCATTTTCATTTTATTTGTATCTTTTGTTGCTTTTCTAAGTTCATTTTGCGGTAAATGCAGTGCAGTTGTGGAACGTTTCAATTCGCCATCTACCCTGACATCGACTGCAATGTACACCGCCATACGTGCATGATGATGACGGTGGTAGTGGTAGTGGATATCCCAAAGAGAGGCAGTAGACACTCTAACCACTAACATTGGGGTTTCGTACTTGATCAGCCAGGCGAAACAGTTCGCCAGTTTGGGCTTCTAGAGCAAATTTATTTGCCTGTCTGCACATTCAACAAGATACATAGTCCAACCATGCTCAGATACGTACTAAAAGAAAAACCAAACTTTTGCGATAGGCAACGACTATGTAACTTTCAACATTCTGGAACGTTTGCTTTGCCCGAGGATTCTCAAAATGCCGATGTCGATGTCGATGCCAATACTGCCGATGCACATCGTGTGTACGTGAACGAGTATCTCATATTGCGCGAGCTCTCTTAGCTAGTTGTACATGAGCTCTTAGAAGACATGATCACGCTTCCACGGTTTAGTGGATATGCTACCCTGATGTCAGATTACAACCGCATTCTTAGTGAACGCGGGATATCGAATTTTCATTCGTGTGTATCTTAAGCTCTTTCACTGACTGGCAGCTTTAAAATAAAAAAACAAAAAAGTATCTATGCATGATGAGAGTATTAGTTAACTATTCGATAGCCATAGTTGTTGTTGTTGCTGCTGGCGGCGGTGGGGCAGTGAATGTAATTATATGCCAAAGTGCTGCTTATGTTACATTTACTATGGTTTCAAAGAATGCTGCGGCTTCACATCAAGCAGTAGTTGTCGTAGATACTTTTCAGTTATGCATCTGTGCTGTCGTCTTGGAGAAGTGAAGAGAAAAAGTGACATTTTTTTTTAACCCAAGGACACATAGTTTCGTTGCTGAAATGGGGATATAAACTTGGGGGTGATGGAAGAACAGAAAGTTTATCGTTGTAAGTAGTGGGAGTGGGAGCCATTCCCAGGGTGAGTTATAGAAACCGCAGGTTAAAATTCTTGAAATCTAGCAAGGTTTTGAGGTGTATTAGGACTCAAGAATGATATGTTATATTCCATTTTGCGGTCTGGACGTTTTTTAAAAGTTCGAAAACCATCTTCACTCTGAGAATTCTGAGCTTGAGTTGGCATCTTAAATCGAAAATTTCACCCAAGATAACAAAATTTAAGGCACAACATGCAATAGATGCCGGAAACAAACATGAATTTCCTTGCCCTTGAGCTTCAATTTAAGACTCGTGTAGTTGTCCATGGACATCAAATGTGGCTGGCGGAATCGATCTCATACCAGTAACTTCTTTGAAGGACTAAGAGTTAAAACTTTCAGAAAAAGAATTCGACCACTTGAAGTCTTGCTTGAAGAAGTCTACACCAAAAAACTGTTCTCCTTATATTTCCATGGAAAGTCCACACGTACATACTCTAAGCTTTGAGGGTGACTTTGTACGACATTCAAACCAGGCCTAACATTTGTTTCTATGGAAAACTTTCTGCTGTTTCCCGGCAACCTCGTGCTTAAGCTGTTAGAAAACTTGTTGGTTCTTTATTCTAATCTCGAATTTGTAGCTAAGACAAAAAGCTGAGAGCTAGGCCTAGCTTAATTATGTAATTATTTCCTCCAACGATGGTGGAGGTTATCATCGAAAGGGCAATCGTCATATGAGCTCTGTAGACTTTCTTGTACTTAATGACCGGTTGCAAAACTTTTTTGAAAGGACTCAAGCATTATGACTTCTTTTCTTTACTTACCAAGACTCAGCGACGTCTAATCTAAAAGCCTCTAACTAGTTTTGAACGATGTAGCCAATTTTATTTCAGTCTTGCCCTTTTTCGTCCAAAAATTTGTTACCACTCAAGCACTATATCAGCACGTTTTACTGGCAATTTAGAGCCTCCGAATGTTGTTGTTTATCATTGTCCACAGAGGAGGTTCTGGCTTAGATCTTTGGGGTACTTCTTCTGTAATCAGATACTTTTGCATTTGGTCGGCATATAATTTGTCTTCTGAGGATGTACTACCTTTGGTTCATCGTTTTGGAGTCACTACCTCCGCTCTTAGGTTAGCACCTCAGGCTTTGGCTTTATTGCTAGTTAGACCGGCTTGTTTAGTATATCATCTAGTTTTGAAGACTTCTTATGTCGAAATCTGCTGCACAAATTTAGGAGCTCATTAGAGGGGACCATCTTTATAGTTTACGTTCCCACTGAAGGTTCCCTTCTCAGCATAAACTCAAGCTGAAGTTCTAAAGAGATTGAGGCGTGTGTCCAGTGTTTAGACTTGCAGTTTCCTAAAGGGTTTCAGTTTAGTCAAGGTGGTCTTTCGAACTGAAAGGACAGGTCGAACCAAAGGCTTTGCTTAGCGAACTAAATGTAACTTGTGTGTACTCAACCAAGACTAAATGAGGCAATATCTCATGGCTTTTTAAGAAGCTTGTAGGAGAGGTGAGACTAGAGTGACTGCTTACAGTTGAACGTAGTTAAGCTTAGACTAGACAATGACAATCATAATGATACGACAGCATCAGGGTTTTCCTATCCGACTCGTAAAACTAATTGGAGTTCCTGACAAAGTTTATCAAAGAAGTAACCTTCCAAGCGTAGCTGTCTTTTGTTGATAAAGGCTGAGCATGTGCGAAGAAGATGAAGAATTTCCTCCGTTTTCTATAAAAGTCGTCCAAGAAGAAGTCGGGGGGTCTTGTGATGATAATTAGCATAGTTCTTATACGCAACCTTTCTGAAGGGCCTTGAAACTTTTTTGATCTAGCTCTGGCCAAATCTGTCTATCATGTTACGATAGAATTGCTATCTTCCCAGACTGAGCCGGAAAGAACCTATTTAGTCTAGAATACCTCGGTCGGAGGCCAGATAAACACTGCCACCAAAATTATCTGGAGAACGTTGTGATGCCGACCAAGATCGAGATCATGGAGGAACCTCACCTAAATAGTTGACTGTTACCTTCAGAAATCATTGAAGAGAGCCCTTTCATTGAAGCTTGGTTATAATGCCTAGATATGCGGTTTGGTTTCTTCCACCATCCTATAGAAGTATGGGTCTGACTATGCACGTGTAGAGCCAGTTGGTAACTTTGAGCGTATAGCCCTATTTACGATCAATAGTTCTCTTGTTTGCTAAAGGGCTACCGTCTATAATGGTGAGCTTCCAGCACAACTTTCTGTCAAAAATTACAACAAAAAACTTAGCCTCATTAGAGGTAGTTAGTCTGGTGCCCTTAAGGAGAAGAAAATTAGCTCTGTTTTGTGTGGGTTTACTTTAAGCCCAGATCTGTCGGTCCATTTAGTGGGCATTATTCATCAGTTAGTTGAGAATTTGGGCGTATATTCCTGAGACAGCAGCGTCATTTATATCACAGTGTAGCCATTCGTTTCCAGGTCCACAAGTACAAAGCCGTGTTTCAGAAAAAAAGTGAGTGGACCACCCCTTGAGGAGTACCTCTAGAGATTTCTGAGTTACGATGTCGTTTACAGAGGAGCTGTGACTGTGACTCATTTACTCCAAGGTCTGCCAGTGCACCAGTGATTGCATACGATTTGACATTGATGAAGGCTTCCTCAAGGAAGGCAGCTAGGGTGTATTGCTTGTTTTCAATGGGTCTCTCGATGGTTTTGAGTAAGCTTATGTAGAGTTGTTTCGGTCGAATTGCCTTGTGCTGAGAGTTTGAGGTCAGATTAGTGTTTATGGTTGATCTGAGGTGGGTTTCAACGATCCTTCCAAGAACCTTTAAAAGAAATGAGGGTAGACTGATGGGTTGGAGATCTTTCGGGTGAATATGTGTGCTCCTGCCCGCCTAAGGTATGAACACTATATCAGTTTGCTTTTATTTGCTAGGATTGTATGTGTGAGATGAGATATGCAGCTTTGATAGATTATAAGCTGCCAAGGGAGAATTATATCTTTTTGACTGCTGCGGCTCTACTGGCAAAATCCTGTCCGGTCTAGACGACTTGTATGGTTTAAAGCTTTGAAAAAGTTCAACAGATTTTTTCTTGAGAGATGAGCTTATCTGCAAAGTTATCTGAAAACCTACTCTCCGTAGATTGTCAGTCAGGGAAGTGAGTGTCTAAGGGTAGGCCGAGAACCCCTGAATATTTAGAGCTCCACGAGTTAAGGTTTTCTTTGGAGAAACACAATTTTTTATCAACATTCTTATAGTTGAGAGCTGGCTGATCAGTGAGAGTCATGGATTTCCCTCTCCCCTTTCCATTTGTCTTTGGTTAACTTGCCAAATCTTTAATTACAACTAAACGAAAGTCAGTGCCTTATTTTTTTTTTTTCGTTACGCCGATACCAACAGTTTTTTCGTTAAAGACTTGAGGAAAAAAAAAACTTTCAAAACCTCAATTCAATGGATCAACAAAGCTGTAAGTTGAAAATTGATTGTTATCACCGAGGTGCTTGTTTGCAAATTACATGTTTTGTGAGATACTAAACACAAGCCACAGCACAATTGCATGGATGCAAAACCAAACTTGTAACTAGCAAATGAGTATGTCTATCTTGATTCAAGCTGAGTAGAGATACTTTGCGCGAGCAAATAGTTTTCATTTTTTTTTTAAATCTATTTTCGCACTTTTCCTCAAACTAACACACAACACTCGGGTGAGATTAAATGGAATTCGATTCAAAAAGATAAATTCGCGACGGGATGTTCGGTACAAAGATACAGTTTAACAAAGTCTATACCTATCTGTTGGAGCTTAGTGAAAGTTTTGTAGGTAGTCGCGTTCCCTTGTGTGCTAAAATTGAGTTTGAACATCGCTGGGTTAAGAGATGCAGATACAAAATTACATTCACCATCATAATGCATTTGTTGTTGGAGATACTTCTCGTACCTGTGCTCTGACAACAGTAGCAGATACACGGTAAAAGGATTTATTCAGATCAAAGTACAGAAAGAAAAGTAACAATACAACCATCGAAACAAAACGGAAAATCGAGAAAAAGATACGAAATTACTATTTACATTGTTTTGGGTGAGTGGGCTGTTGTTGGCACTGGATTAGTGCTTTGGTAGTTGTTAAAGAGTATCTACGGCAAATTACAATATTTTTTCCGTTCCTCCTGATTAACTCAATGAATAGGTGAATGTTAAATGATGCCAAACGAAGCCCAAAGGGGGGAAAGATACGAGTTGAAAAAAGGTATATCTTTCAACATCTGCATCTGTAAAAACCGGTGCGGACTGGCTTTGAATTTCGCACATAAATAAACGAGTGGCAGAGCAGCCAATGTATGTGCGGTGGTTTGGTAACATAAAGAATCGATTCTTAACCAACAACAACAACAACAGCAGTAGCTTCAGCGGTAGGAGGTTGTGTGAATTCTTTTTTTTTAATAGCTGGAGGAGCCATGGAGGTTGCTTCTGTGTCCCGCATTGAACTCGTTGGCTTTTAATGCAAACGAGAGGGATATGTAAATTATTTTTTTTCCTTCTGTCTCGTCTTTCTCTGGAAAAGGTTAGCAGCAAGCTATTACATTTATGTAGATGCATAGAGGACGACGTACATATGTGTTAGGATTTAGATTGACGGTTTGGGAAGAGATCGATAACCAACATGTATGTTGTTTGGCCGGGTCTCTGTCGGATTGGTATTAATTGTTGTGTAATTTGCATTCGAACTTCCCAGGGTGTGGTTGAATAAGTAGCTGTAAGTGGTGGTTTCAGTTGTTCTTTCTGACCTGTGGGTAGTGCTACATTAGGCATTAGATATTGTTGGAAGAAAAAACAAAAACGAATGGAAAAACGGTTGGATAGAGATGAAGACTAGGAATTATAAATGCTGCCGAACAGGTGTGGTGGTGAATGAGGCAGAAGATTGGGTTTTCTTTGTTTTGTATCCCAAGAGGACTTTATTTGAGCATCAGATTGTGAGTGAGGCTGCATAATTATAAATCCATTGATGTAGGGAATTAACTTTAATGGATGCGACCTGGTTCTCAAGCAGAGCTTAGCGGTGAAGATTTTAGGAAGTCTCAGAAGTATCACAACATCTTACAGAAACATAGCAAATGCTTTTGGTTAGACGGAAGGACAGACACATGCATTCGTTCATACAGATACCACTGAGATGCGATGGGAAATATGAAAACCCAGTAATTCCTTAAACTTGTCTCGGTAGGTTAGATACTCTAGTCCAGCTTAGATATCCGAACTATCCTTAGAACCTAGATCGGATCCAATGTGTGACTAGACAGAGTGAATAGTAAGTTCTCAATTCTAAATTTTACTCCATGATGCTTTATTTTCTAAATCCAGCTTCCTGAGTTGTTCTACAGTCACCTAGAAGGAAGTGCACTGAACATGCCTTCTGAAAACAAGTATTACTTCCGATTAATTTAGACTTACCTTCATGATCATCCTGACGAAGGTTCAGTGAAGGTTCTTTTCACAAAGGAACTGGCCGGGAAAAATGAGCGGGTTTGATAAGTCACCAAGCAATCACCAAGGAGGCGAACATTGAAGCCAAAACTGATCATTTAAAACCAATCCCCGAATTCAGCCTAAACCTCAAACTCAAAACTCCCTCCAGGGAGGGCTGGACAGACGGAGAAGTCACTTACTCCATCCACACATCCATTTTCACGGATGCGTCAAAAATGGATGTAGGCTCTGGAATCGCATCGCACAGTCAATAAGACTTCCAAGCCACAGCAGGATATTCCAGGCAGAAGTTCTAGCAATAGTCGAGGCCTTGCGAGAACTATCACAACAGACACTCCCAAGAAGTCACATTGACATCTACATAGATAGTCAAGCAGCCATTAAACCCATCACATCCACGAGAACTCTAAGATGATGAGTTCAGAGCACTCAGCGCCAATCATATCGTCACACTCAACTGGGTCCCGGGACGAAAGAGTATCCATGGGAATGAAAAAGCGGATGAGCTCACAAGAATGGGTTCTGAGATGGATTTAACAATGGCCGATGACTCAATCCTACCTCTACTATAACCTAATAAGTCCAGCATCACCGCGAAATTCCAAAAACTCGCGAACGAGAAATGGATTTCACTCACGATATGCCGCACCTCAATAACGCTTTGGACCGAACTAAGTAAAAATAAACAGAAGTCACCTATCGCACCTCATAGGCATAATGATAGGTCAGAACCTGCCAGGCGCCCACCTAAAGAGAATGCTTTTGAATACCTCGGACCTATGCAGAGGATGTGGCCACGTAGACGCAAATGCCCAAACCTTAGGAGAAACAGAAAGACAGCCCTCGGAGAATATTTCTTCAAAGATCTGGGCGAATTGTCGAACAAGCCAACGAGAACCATTCTACAATTCCTTCGGAACTCGGGTTGGTTCTGGGACAATAATAATCCGTGTTCTATTTATCTTAGGTACTTCACACCACTGCGGGGAAGACAATAGATCCTTTGAGATCCGAGTGAGGCTGTATAGAAGTGCAGCCACCCCTATAACCTAACCTACCTTCATGAAAGAGTAGATGACAGATCGTCAAGTAAACTGGTACAAGACATCCTTTGCCATGGCTGTGTTGTCCATATATGGTCTAGAGTAGAGGTGAAAGAACGTCTTACATCTACAGTTTGTATGCCATCCATTCCATACTCCTGAAAAAAATTGCAGAGTCTGTCTCATGGAACCCGATTATATGCTTTCTCCAATTACGCAGATAGGCTTGGCCTACTGCCAGGCCTTCTAAAGTATTCTGAAAGTAAATAACGTAGCCTGCTGCTATTCATCTTACATCCATCCAAACCACTGACACTGATGTGGTTGACTCCCTTTTTGATGCCGTGGACCCATCTTGGGGGACTTTAATCTTCCTTACCTTCAATTGACCCCATGAGAAGATTCGTCTGATTGTGTCTTAAATGTGAACCGTCCATGTTCTAGTGAAGCTCTTCGCTGTAGTATCTGTTCATGATATTGACATTTTCAAAGACAGCCAAGCGGGTATAAGGCCTCTTGTATCAACCCTATTTGCTGGCCTCTCATCGAGATATTAGAACAATTCAATATTCTTTCCTAGGAAGCTTCAAGGTCTTCTTGCTCACCAGAGAGAGCACCATCCTCAGAACTGGATCTGTTGGAGCAATTGGGGGCAATAAATAGTTTCCGTTCACGTTTATATCTGTATCTGTCTTCAAGAACTTTAGATCTAACAATCAGTTGTTGTAGGGAGGTAAGTTGAATGGGTCATCCCTGTCCAAACACCGCAAACCAAAATAAATTAATCTACGTTGAACAGCTTTGTTTCTCAGATCTAACTGGCATACTTAAGGAGCGGTCTAGCGAAGTACTTATAAAGGAATTTGGTGACTTGAAGCTTATCAAACCCTTCAACCATTGTGCTGAATTAGTGAAGTTAAGTTTTGTGTCCCAGATGATGCCAACATGAAATAGGTTAGATCCTTAGATGAAAAATATTTTAAGGTCAACTTGTAGGGTATGGGAAGCAACAGTGCATGAAGTTTGTCAACAGATCCTCATGTTACTGCGTAGATTTTACGGTTGGAACCCTAAATGACAAACTCTACATCATTTATAGTCAGTACGAAGATTAGAGGTCCTCCTGAGATCGCCTTGATTGGGTCAGAAAGACAGACGATCTTCTAGATACAACTTGGCCCATTGTTATAGTCTTAGGCGGACAACTAAAAGCTTTTCAGTTTAAGGACTACGATCTGATGGGAGATTTTATCAAACGCTTTATTCACTTCTTCTTTTTTTTATGATTAGCTCGCGCGAAAAGGTTTATGATTACCCTCAAACTAGAGCATGGACATTGGGAAAATTGGAAGAGAGACGGAGGAGATACCGATGCATGTTGGTTTTAAATGCTTGCGGGTTGTACTTGATGAGGAAACACACAGCTATGAAGATCATTCCACATTCGTATTTTAAGACTTAATTAAGAATCCCTATATTTGACGGTACCACCAAAAGAAGGTTTAAGGGCAAACTGATGTGCAAGTGTTGAATGGACGGAATGCAAATGGCTTTTACTCCAGAGTCTAGACCACTGTTTGTGGAAGTAACGACAAAACAGTGAGATACAGGAAATGGTGTCGCAGGTAGGAGTGGCAGATTGCAGGTTGCTGCCTCACTTAGACCAAATAAGGTCCTTTGTGTTACCACACCGATCTGTACTTCAACCAGTTGGTTTTTTTACTTCCCACCTCCATAGGGGAAGTATTGCAATCGGTCAAAAAAAAAAGTTCGAGATTTTAACGGAGCTTCACATTACGAGAGCCTAGAAATCATTTTCACCCATTTTTGAAGTGATGTCTGTGTGTGCGTGTGTGCGTATGTGCGTATGTGTGTGACAATTTTTTTCTCCTTCGATATCTGGAGAACGGAACAACGTACGATCATGCAGTTTTTTTTTTGTTTGATTTGTCCCAATGAAACTTAGAGCTGATTAGATTTTGAGCAAAATCGGTTCAGCGGATGCTGAGATTCAGATTTGGCTAGATCTGCTTGGCGATAACGCTTGTGTTACCAACTATCCATCTGTGATTGGCGATGTTCATTGTATTTCTTTTACGTAGGATTTTGCAGGTGGCGAGAGTCATACTTAAATTCCCCTTTTCCGAACGAATTGCTAGAGTTGTGCTCTCTCTGGCGAGTTCATTAGCCATGCAGTTGCCTGGAATGTCTCTATATCTCGGCACCCGTATAAGTTGAATTTTGAACTGCTCAGCCATCTCGTTGAGAGACAAGTGACCTATAAGTCTTTACCATTTTCCAAGGCACCTAATGTGTAAGGTTAGTGGTTGAAGATCTTTTAGGAATCGATGCTGCAGTGCTTGATGCTTTTTAAAAAGATTGCTTTGGTTCACCTGGGACTATTTCCATCTCAGTTCGAGAGTAATTCCATTTCAAAACTCTATTATGTGAAGTAAGGACTGATCCAAAAGGAATTAACTTTTAATTAAAATGGAAACCTAAAGCTATCCTCGAAATCCATGTATGCATCCGTCAAGTTCGGACTTAAAACCATGTTTGTGTACACATTGGCAATGCAAGTGATAAGTGGTCGCTGCATTATGATTCGTTTTTATCTTTTTATCTCTCGAATTTTATTCGCAACTTTTCACCATCGTCCGACCACAATTCAATCCGAATCCGTAAAAGTCATAAGCAGATTATTTAATCGGATTAAAATTAATCAACACATGTATGGCGCGCGGTATTAAGTTCTCCCCCAAAACTGTGGCTGACTGATGTTGCGTTGCCCATCCCAATTGGATTGTATTCCCATTGTTTAACGGTAGATTAAAACATTTTCAGTGGCTTTTAAATGTCTGCACCACAGGATGTTGACCACAAAGTAATTTTTTTTTCTTTTTTCTATATTTTTACTGTTTCTGTTGCAATTTAAGTTGTTAAAAAAAAATTTAAATTAAAATTATTGCCAAATTTAATTGTCTGTTGGATATTTATCTGAATGTGTATGCCTGGTGTGTGGTGGCAATTGTTTTCAGTTTTCATTTCATAAAAAAAAAAAAAACAATTGTCGCACGGTCAAAGACTGTGGTAGCAGCAGCACACCCGCATGGAATTTTAATAGGCTAGAGATGAGAAAAAAATTAACAAAAAAATAAAAATAAAAAATCGTGTTTGAAGTTGCTCAACGCTCATAGTTACCATGAAACTATAAGCTCATGAGATACGAGTATCTACTCAAAAAAAAAAATATAAAAAAAAATTGTTTATATTGTCCAACCGTACTATTACGTTGTTTCAATCGTTTAACGCATCCACCTGGCTACAATGTATTTCAAACAAGCAATGAAAAAAATTCACAATTTCCAATTGAAAAGTTGGAAAAAAGTAAAAGTTTTCCCCCAATCCCAAGCGGCAGTGTGGTGGCAATGGTGGGATGGTTATGTTTTACCCGGCATTTGCATCTATTGTGGTGTAGAAAATTATGTTTCTACAAACGGAAATTACTTATAACAATTGCCGCGCACGCATTTTGTTGATGAAAAGATTGGAATCTTTGTTGAAAATTTTCTTTCCTGTCTTTTATGACTTTTTGGGGTGAGGGGAGGCGAGTTTAATTGACTCCAAGATACATAGATACGAGTATTGTGTACGGGAAGTTGGAAAGGTTAAACCACAGCAATCAAGAAAGCTCATTAAATTTTTTTTTGTTTTTTTTTTTTTTTCAATGAATCTAGCGGAGCTACTCGGCTTTGGTGGATTATTTAAAATTCTGGAAACGTACTGGTTTGGAGAGGTTAAAGTGCAAAATGTTTAAAATTGGCGAACAATTGCCAATTGAGTAGGTGCGGGGGTATGTTAAAGTGTATCTACGTGGTTGTGAGTGGAAGAATAATCAAAATTGCTTTTCTAGGTTCTTGCAGTCAGAGTTTATATCGATGGAAATAAAGGCTTGTAGGGGTGCGGATATACTCCTTTTACTAATATGTTTTGTCCAATTGACAGTGCTTGTACTGTGTACTGTGAATTATAAGCAATGGCAACAGTACCAATAATTTTCCCCAGACATTCTGGACACCAACCCTTGGAGCAAAAAGACTGAAACCTAATACCATCTGTGTTTCAAAATCACTACACCAACACTAGCGCTATGTGAATACCATCATAACGGTGTTCATAACCCCTTTAACGTTAGTGTATTGTAAAGAAAAAAAAAAACCTTGGACGGTCAGAGCCTGAATTGAACCCGCGTTTAATTTTTAACGCTTCTTTCAGTTCAGTAGACCAAGGTTTTTAGTGTACGTTATTGCTTAATACCGGAGGTACAGTCCGCGTTTTCTTCGTGAACCAAGTGCCTGGGATTCGAAGACCCTCTTTGCTGGAGTGTTCGCTCGATGTGCAGTCAACGGATTTGTTTGCTTTCCGGACTACATCCACATCTTATAGAGTTCGTGATTGTATCTTCTCCATTCGGTCTCCTCGCAGACAGGATCAAACATTTGATCATAAGATCTGCTCCGCTGTCTCACTTATCGTCCAATATTCAGCTTAATAAAGCAAGACCGACAAGATCAGAGTTTCGTAGAACACAATTTTTGACCTTTGAGTTAGGAGTTTGGACTATATCTGTTTGGACAAATCGAAGTAGCAGCGATTATCTAAGATTGTCCTTCCTCGAATCGCCACCAGGGTGGCATTAGTAATCACATTATGTCCTAGACGGTGTTCTACAACATGTACCCTGTCTTCTCTCATTCCGCCAAAAACTAACCCGTTTGGCTTGTTCTTCAATCGCCGGCCGTAAAACCTTCAATAATAGCACGCTGGGAACGGGCGATCATTTCGACAGCAGGTGGATGGATTTGTCAAAAAAAAGTGCCTTCTGTGTTAACGCCGGCTTTCAGCACAAGATTGAAGAAGGCACACGACAGTGCGTGTTGGGAAACTCGGATTTTCCAAGCTGCACGGTGAATCGCAAATTCTCGAGCGTGGGCCGACACAACCGCCTTGCGTTATATAGATCGGTGCGTAATGAATGTTATCGTATGAGCGGACGATGTGGGCCTCATGCTGGATTGAAAGTTGGGTAAAACCAGAAACTGACTTATCCCACACCATCTCCTGACTTCAGCTTTAGCATCAAAACAATCATCCACTGATGAGATAACTAGGCTGTGGGAAAGGCCATCACCTCGAATGAAATCTCGGTTTCCATAGACGAGTCAAAACCTGAAGAAGGAATGGACTCCGCAATCTCCTCGCTAAAGGTCGATATGACAGGATCGTTAAGACTTCCAAACCATGATAGCGTGTTCGAAGCGGAAGTCCTAAGTATCGATGAGGCGACCAGAAAATTATAAACAACACTAGTACCTAGGAAAGTTATTGACATTTACACACTCTAGAGTCTAGACATCCACAGAAGTGAAGTCAAAACACTCTGGCGATACAATTGAATGGAATTTAACCTATAAACGGTCCATCACTCAGTACTGCCGCCCTTAACACTCGCTAAATCCAACACAGTACATGATTTTCAAAGACAAGTTGACGAGAGATAAAGTGCTGTATCTCCAGAGAATCCTGGACAATCTGTTTCTGGATTCGGGAGGCCGAACGACCACCAAACAACTAAGAGAGACCCTTCTTCTCTGTCTTTCTCTTTCAGACTGGATATTTTCACGCAAGGGCAACAGAATGGATCCTTGAAGAGTAGAGTAAAAGCTGCATCGCATGCCTAACTTCCGTTCCCAAGAATTTAATGAACGACTTCGCTCGTTCGTCGTTGTTGCGTACTCTTGGAATGTCTGGGGCTCCTTTTTTCGTGTCCAACAGGTTTTAATCAGTGCTTCTGCTTCGTCTATTAAAGCCTACGAGAAGTCTTTGTTTTTTTTTTATGGTAGGTACCTCCTTTTAGACTTACTTCCCTTATGTTTCCCTAGATGGATTGCTTTACTTCAAAAGATATCAGGAAGATGAGGAACTCCTCTGGGTGGATCTGGATGGCACCGAGCTATTCCATTGAGAAAACTTTACTGTCAAGAAATCACTTTCGAAGTTGAAAGGGGGCTGGGCATTTCATTAGGATGTGTAGAGAGGTTATTTCACCCTCAAGACATAGCTTGAATTTTTTGCAAGGTACATGCGATGTAAGATTAATACTTTATTCAGGAGGCAGTGTCCGCTGAGGAATCCAATTAAGATTCTAATCGGGATTCACAGTGAAACTAGAGTTTTCTTTCCAGCTTTGAGCATGCTTGTTCTGGGCTTCTTCGGATCCTTCCATGGAAAATCCTTTTGCATATCTTGAGAACAGTGATTTGCTTAACCCACAGAAGGGTTCGGGTCCAATGAGTATTGTTGATGGGTCATCCTATGCCAGTGAGTCGGTTTTTTAATTGCCAGTAAATCCACTATGTTCAGGAATCCAGGAAGGACGACCATGTTGTTCCTAGCTAGGTCCGAGATCACATTGCGAATTTCTTGGACTAGCTTGGATTTTATAATAGCGCGTCTAGTACAGCTTGAGTGTCCGAAAGGAAAAGGATAATTTTCCCTAAGGTGCGAGAGACCTGCTCACACACACCGATTGAGACGAGTACTTGCCAAGGTTGACTGAGAAGCTCGCACATGACGATTCCCCAAAATTTCCGGAGCCAGTTCTTCTTTCCATTTTGGAACTGTCTGTATAGCGGACGAGGTAAGAAGGTGATGGTTGGGGTTTGTGGTTCTCCCAGTCTTCCCTTAGTGGGATAACTATTGAAAAATTTTGTTTAAGCAGTATTGGGGTAGCATGACGTCTGGGAACATGCAGTAGGTTATGTCTTTTCAAGAATAAAAGTTGCATGAGCGAATGGAATTGACATACAGTTCTATTAACGACTCCAAACGGCGAATTGAGAATTTTTTT
Source organism: Criorhina ranunculi (assembly GCA_951813785.1). NCBI lineage: Eukaryota > Metazoa > Arthropoda > Insecta > Diptera > Syrphidae > Criorhina > Criorhina ranunculi. Next base: position 36,129,989 of record OX638382.1, on the reverse strand, counting down.
TATGTCAGAATACATGGATGTTTGTCCCTGCCTGGCAAGACGTGGTGCCGCAAACAACTTTTCGTTGTTTTCCTGAAGCTCGTCCAACGCACTAAAGACACTGTGGATTCTTTTATTACACTAACGCGTGGTATACCTTACGAGTGACAAGATATTTTTGGGATGGAATTAGCTTCTTGAAATTTGTATTTTCTCAGAAAGGCTTGTTAACAGTAAAAAAAAGATACCACTCTCATAAAATGCATTCTACATTGACTCACATTCTCTAACCCAACATTATGTCATCTATGCACGTACCATCGTATCCTTAACAGAAATTACAATCTCAATGCAACTCGCCAACCGAAACCAAAACAATTTAATTAAAAATCCAACCACTTACCACTTAAGAGATACAAAAAAAAAAAAGATACAAAGTATAACGCGCTTAGTCACGTGCTGCAAACACACATTAGCCCACATAGCTGTTATTTATGTTGTCTTGTGTTTTTTTTTCTTCTATCGCAATCTTACAATAGATGGGCTACATATGTTTTTTTTTTTTACCTAACCCACTCAAAAACTTACCCGTATCTACCCAGATGATTTGATAGTACCCCAGACCTTCAAGTTGAATTAACTTACTCAACACAACACAAAGTATCTTCACCTTCCATATGTACCTATTCACCTTGACATCACAACGACCCTCGATACACCTGCGTATGTATTTCGTTTGTATATCTCTTAGCTGATTCATCTACGTATCATCACTCTACCTCTTAAAATTCAAATAAACTAAAGCGATGCCATCAACACTACAATCAAAAAGGTCAGACTTCTTCCAAAGAACTTGAAAAATACAACAAACTACAAGTTATTTGACTTTCTTTTTGTTTAATATCAACTCACGCATCTGTCATGTTGTCTTGGGGAGAGAAAAACTTAAGAATTCCACTGTTTTCGCTTGTTTACTTGGAAAAAGATACTTCATACACGCCTCTTGATCCACCTATACATTGTCTTGTCTTGTGAGAGAAGAAGACACGATTCATTTCTTCAAAAGCTGACATCGATTGAAAGATGACGATAATCGTCTCAGGCACATATATTTATAAAGAATGACCATACATCCATCGATCTTTGTATCTAAATAGAAGCGGCATAAACCAGATTGGTAGCAACCATCAAAGAAGATGAATTCAAAGAAATATGACTCTGATATGACAAAAATAGTATACCGTTCCTATGTATCCACAGATGTAGTCGTATCTATACCTAGATGTATCTGAACAGTAAACAGTGGGAAATGTTAATATTTGCAATCTGCTTGCATCGTATTTGACCAAATTGTCCAAATACAGGAGACAGTTTCGAAGAAATTGAACAAATAAAGGAGAAAAGATAGATATGCCAACAGGCACAGTGAGGCTATAGAGTATCTTTGAATTGACATGATTAACACCTGTTAAGGTGTGTGACTGTGCGATACGGTACGATAACTGTGTGTTTCAAAATTGGCAACAACAACACTACAATTGAGGTGTGTGAGCTTGTGCAGATGTTTTTTTTTTTTTCTGGTATATCTCCCTCAACATACAATAGTCTGTGTCCGTGTCCGTGTCTGTGGTGTATCTCTTGGTGTTTTGTTGTTGTTGGTCTTTAAAAATATAAAAGATAAATACATTTCCTTAATGAAGCTGTGATGCATTTTGGCCTAATTTTTCTTGTTGTTCGACGATGGCGATGTTGCTGATGATGATGATGATGATGGTAGCGCTAAAATTGGAATCGAGGTCAGTCGGGTGCTTAAAGAGATGACTTTCATTTGAGGAGTTCGCGCTTTGAGTGGTTTAGGAATTCTGTTTTTTTTTTCTTTAGTCCGTTTCCATGTTTCTGTTACTATTTAGCCTCAGGGTACTTCAATTGGAGCAGATAAATCATCTAATGTTGTTTTTTTTTATAATTTTTTTCAGGTAAACAATTTTGTGATATTGCTTTGGACCATTGAAATAGTGAGTAATGTGACTTAATTTGTTTAACAAAATTACTTTGAACATGACCTATATAATTATGTAAAAATAATAGTGTGTAACTAGTCTAATTGATGGTCTTTGAAGCACGAGCCATTACTATTGTTTAATTCTCACGAATAAGGTGTTGAATTTTGTGTTTTAGGACGTCAAATGTATGCGTGTATCTTTGTTGTTTCATGTATCTAACCACAAAATTAAAGAAATAAGAATCTTGGAAACTCTTTTGAGGGGAAATAAAAGAGATATCTAAGGTTTTCGGACTTAAAAAGTTCCTAGCTGCACATCTAAAAAGATGTGACGAATTTGGACCTCATCCGGTGTCAAATCTCTTGATGGATGTTCACTTCCATAGCGAGTCTCATAATGTTCCAACTCAAGTCATCTCATCGCTAAGAGCAAAACTATTCTCTAAGAGCTTTCAAACCATTGAAGTCAGTAGGACCAGAGATATAAAACCCGCCAAGATTCCACAAATTGTGGATGTTATCCTCTCCTGGCTAAATGTCTTCTTCAAAAAAGTGATTTTAATACCAAAGTCAGGCAAAAGTTCGCACATAAATCCCAAGGGCCTAACACCAATAGGTCTGAGTCTATCGTCAAAGATATTCAGCGTTCCAACATACATATGCCAAAGCGAAATCGGTTGGAAAAGATTATCAATTCAAAACTGGTAGCCGCATCAGCCTTAAGGTGATGTGTTCTCTCTTTGTATCTAGTACCAAGAAGAGCTAATCATGATACTGGAAGAGGAAGTCTAGAGGGTCATTGCTTTTGTAGACGACCGACGTTGTCTAGGATAAACACCACATCTTTTACAGAAAGTTCTCTCTTAGTTTTGAAAATGGACTTAAGAATGTAGTCTTGTAGTCACTCTCTAAAAAAAAACTGATTGAGTCCTCTCCAGAGGGAAATGTAAAATTCCCAGCATTGAACCTCCGAAATCGTGTGTGGTACCATTTGGGCCTTTCTAGAGACACGAAGGTCAGTAAGAAAAACCGACCTTACTGCTGCAATAGTGGGGGCTACATCCATGAGTTTCTGTCATCAAGCCAATACTGACGGGTCTCGTGATCGTCTAGTGGAAGGCTTTGAATAAAGCCATTCAATACAATGTCTTCTCATGAACCAGTGGTGGTCTCAAAAAACACTCCAGTAGCGGCTTGCCTATCCTGAATATCTATAGCAATCACGCGGCAGCTAGTGCAGTCTTCGTACTAGACACTCTACAATTCTAGAATAATCTAGAATAATATGCCTGCAAGACGCCGACTCCTATTTGATATAACTTCGAAACCACCATCTCATCTAGATTAGACTTACTTTTCAACAGCTTTATGACAGATTGTCCAAGAAGACTGCTAAAGATCCAATGCTGAGGACCTATAAGTCACCCTCGAACAATCTGCCATAAAGTAGATTGGATTTCTCAGTAAGCAACCGACTTGGAACTCACAGGGTAGCAGAAGACGTTGTAGACCGAAGGCCACATTAAAAACACATTCTGGAGAAAGATCAAGAGGACGATCGATAAATCTTTAAGCTAAATTGAAACTATCACAATCTGTGGGGGCGATTTGTCGAGGAGCATATGCTCTACCAGGAGCCAAAGGAAGAAGAATCTTAGTTCTGTTGTTACTAAAAGAAGCTTTCCACTGTTTATCCCCGTTTGAGCTGAGGTCAGGTATCCTTTTGACTATACCTGGAGACTGATAAATAGAATGTCATGTTCTTCTTTATGCAAAACATCATAGATTTAGACCGGCCGAAAGGAGTAAGTTTCTTTTGGAACCTTCTAAGGAGGCTTTATATGAAGGCGTTTCCAAATGAGCTTGAAATGTAGCATGATATGATAGCTAGTAAAGCGGATCTCTATAGAACTAGTTCAAGATCAGAAAAATTATATCTTCTTGAGCCGGAAGGGACTTATTCAGATATAATGAGGTGCCTCCTACCTACTTGACTGAGACCAGAAAAGCAATGCGACCTAATGACCTTTTTTTGTGCAACAAAATTGATCTATAATTGCAAATGATTGTGATCTTAAGCAAGATCGAGGTCAGGATAACTAGGAAATAAATCCTCTGCCGAACTGTTTTTACCGGCTTCAAGCTATGGAATGCCATTCGTTCAAAAAGTACTTCGCACTTTTTTGATACAGTAATACCCGGATATGTATTCCCTCGTTTAGCTGCGTTACGCGCATTGCTAACCAAAAATTCGAGGCTTCAAAACTTGTCAGGAATGTAAGTGGATACGGATAGGTGACTTCCCCTCTTAAGAGCCTAAATAAATCAGAAAACCTCCCAAGGCAGCTATCCGGCACATGTCCACCTTGTTGTGATGATAGTTGAATAAGAAAGTCTTGTGTTTGACAGTCACATGACCCATCGGTGGGTCATCGATTTTTTTTTAAATCATGACCACCGGAGGATCGTGTGGCATCATACATTTAATTAATACTTTTTAGATTGTCGAGAGCTTTCGTGTCTTTATGACTTGAGGTACAACTTAATGTGGCTGGCGGATAAGCCACAGAAGGAAAATGGGCCTATAAATGTTAATTAAGGTCCTTCCCTTGTGCTCGTGTTTTGAACCAGCTAGTAGCTGATGTATGAAGAGTAAATCGGCAACATAACGAGGTTTTTTTGAGAAACTGTAGGTTGATATCAGTTTCAAATGGTCTAGATAAGGCGGTTAGTTAAAGCTGTCGACTCAAGGAAGATCGCGTAAGACAAAACGATGGTAATCTCCGCATGCTTAGCATCGTTGCTCGGCATAAATTGTCACCTCAATGACATTTCCCACTCAGCATATGGAAGCATGATCACTTCCATGATTTCCTTAATTCAAAATATTGGACTGACATGGTGTCGAAAAGCTGAAAAGGTGTAGAAAAGCTTTCATGAACTGATTGATGCTTGATTGTTTTGCTTGTGTACTGAGGCTGGTAGACTATATTTTCTGGACGCCTTTGGTTTCATCCGACCAAGGAATTTTTTTACAAATTTCATCCGATCTCTAGGACTTCTCCCGAAGAGATGTTGGTCTCCGAGTCTCTTTTGCAGATTGATCAGTTTCAAACAATCTAGATCGGGCGGTTAGGTAGAGCTGTCGACTCAAAGAAGATCGCGTGAGACAAAACGAATAAATCTGCTCTGGACGCCTTCGATTCGCAGAGTATGGATTTCGTAATACGGGCTGTATTCAAGGAGAGGTCTTACGAAGGTGATGCAGAGGGAGTTAGTGACTTATGGATCAGAGAATTCCTTAGACCAATGTTTTACGAAGCCAAGCACAGGGTTGGCTCTACTAATAGTGTTATCGATACCTATAGGAACGGAAGTTGAATCTCATCTAGATCGCATAAGGAAGTGACCAGGGGAAGATACTCATTGCAGATGAAGTAGGGTCTGCGGGGTTATAGGAGACACTTACAAGAGTATGTGATAGCTTGGCATTTGTTCAAATTGAATTGAAGGACATTTTTTTGGCACCAGATTTAATGCTCTTGAAGTAGATGAGAGTCATTGGGGCATGATATGTGCCTTATGCGTCAGAAAAGTCGAAGATTAAAAAGTTATATTGACTCAAAATTCATTTTTATTATTGTTCCTTGTATAGAATTAATTATTTTCATTTAACCTTTAACAATAACCAATCAACAAGAAGACTGCGTATTAATATTATATATTTTCACATAATATGATTGAAATAATTTTTAATAAATATTCACGGATATTTTTATCGAATTAATTCAATCAAAAGATCATCCGCGTGAGTGTTTATACGAGTAGACCTCATTAATTCGTTTAACAATTACATTAACGCTCGTCCTTTTCGTAGTTTCCGTGGCTAACCCAAACAACCCATCAATCTGTAGATTTTTTTTACAACCCTCTCCTGATTGAGAAATTAAATTGAAAATCCAATTGGTAAACAATTTAGTCCTGCAATGACACTAATTACAACAATTTTCATTCGTTTAATAACAAAATTGAATTTTGATTATGGTCTCGCGTTTTGGTTGTGTGTCGGTGTTAGTGGGGAAAGTGCGTAGTATTGGCGGGAGTTTACAACCTTGGGACACACCCAATACACACACTGGTTACTTAAATTAAAAAAAAAAAATGGAAATTTTAATTAAATGTGGTATCAATGGTTCGCATACAGATGCTGGATGTCCTAGTGGTTCTGAGGTTGTTGCAACAATTTTAGATTGTTTGTTCGAGAAGTGAATTTTTGAAATTAATTGCTGCACCCTGTGTTTTTGAAAATTAACAATTTATTTGTTTTGTGTCCTCCTGTCCCTCAGACCACCGAGCAGATGGTAAAAAACAATTATCCAATAGTGGCAACGAGTGGCAATGATGCCTCTCCAACATGCGATAACTCAATGGTCTTAGTTGGGGCTTTTCTATTCGAGCAGTTTTCATTTATCTAGGACTTGACTCACTTCAACAAATACTGTACCTGATTCGTCCACAGTTGCTTTACGTCCACATGGGCCGTTTATTATATTAATCTCGCACTCATTATGACTCTTTTTGGAAAAGATTCTACCAAGTAGCAAGTTCTGTGGGGTCTTACTTCAGAGTTCTTCACTGCTGCTAAATTTTTTCTTTTCAACAATCATCCACAACTGTTTCAAAGGATTCAGAGGACCAGCTCATCAGATCAATATTATGCTTCTGAATCCATATTTTGATGGTAATCTCCGTATGCATAGAATCGTTGCTCGGCATAAACTGTCACCTTAATGACATTTCCCACTCAGCATATGGAAGGAAGCATGACCACTTCTATGATTTCCTTGATTCGAAATATTCGACCGACACCATGCTAGGAAAAACTTTCCTAAACTATTATGCTTCCGCCTCAATGCTTGATGGTTTTGCTTGTATACTGAGGCTGGTAGGCTATTTTTTCTGGACGCCTTTGGTTTCATCCGACCAAGGAATATTTTTACCAATTGCATCCGATTCTTTCGGACTTGTCTGTGACTTCTTCCGAAGAGATTTTAGCCTTCGAGTCACTTTTGCATTGTTCGGGAGCAGACTGGCAAGTGGCAAGTCCAACTCATGTTTAATGGCGGTAGCTGACTTCAACGGGTCTTTCTTGGGGTTTTGATGGCCACAAGGCATCACCAATTTTAATCTTCCAATGAGCCTAGACACTTTCCGTTGCGACTTTTGTTCTTTACAAGAAAAATATAGTTCTTGACGTGGTTCTCTACTGGTTTCATTGACTGTACGACCCCCAACAGCCACCTAAAATAAAAAGGGGAACGAGCGACCACTAGACCAGAAAGGGTTTCTGGAAGAACAATAAACCAAAAACGAGTCTGAATGCTCTTGGGATTTGGACATTTACTTTTAAAAAAACAACCCTCAACCTAGAGGACGAAATTGTAAGCGTATACTCCTAGGACGATGAACATTTTCTTAAAGGCCTGACCACTGAATATGTCAAATAGCCACCCACTTAGTACAATATTTCAGCCTGACTGGAACTGTAAATGCCACCGTTGATTTTGTTAAGAGATTTCGTCCGCTGCCATTTGGATTCAAGGAAAAATATCCTAGTGGGGACATTATCCCTCATCAGCTACGCCCAAACAAACATTCAAAGGGGTTGAAACTCAATCTCTAGTTGAAGTACTATAGGCATCTGGGTTTCATCACGCGAAATTCAGAGCAGAGGTTGGTTTGGGAAACTCTGTGAACAATAGTGTCCTTTTCAATGAATATGTCTACACTTCGACACCTTTCGAGGTAAGTTCATGGACTCTATATGACTAAACCACACAAGTTCCTTGAGTAGGCTTTGTAGAAATATTCCATCTTTTCAACGACTTGTTGACCTCCGTCCCACGTTTATTAATTCTTTTTAAGTAGATCTCTCTCATTTTTTTACGAAACTCCTTGCAACCCCCTCTATAGTGAGAACACAACTATGAACCCTGACATTCCTTTTGCCACTCATTTTGAATTTCCTCAATAAGCCAGGAATCTTAACACACCTACTACCCATTTCGAAAAACCAGATATAAGTTGCAATAAAAAAAAAAAAAAACATCTGATCTCAATGAAATGTCTTAAGGTGCCGCCTTTACATGCATGTCACTGCGTGAGCTCCGAGTTCAAACCGAAAAGCCTTCACAAGTTTTTTTTTTTATCGACAGTTCGCGTAAAACGCTGAACCTCAAGTAAATTACTTTCATTTCCAGCTCATTGCCGCACCGCACAACCACCATAAGTGTTGAGATACCTACAACAAAAAAAAAAAAAAAACTGCACAAGGTTAGGAGGCTACAAAGACGGAGACGGAAACCACCAGAAAATGAACGAAGAAAAAAAAAATCGTCGTACAAACAGTCGGTATTGTGTAAATGTGCACTTGAGCAGATTATCTAAATCTCTGGCAAAATCCCTGTTGACATTGAAAATTACAAAACGTGCCGTGCCGCCAAAATACAAATCAGCAGATTAATGAATTTCAACGGAAGTGCGGGCATCTTTTGTTTTCTTTTTTGGGGTTTCTCTCTACGGTCTTTGTTTTTTCGGGGGCTTTCTCTGTTGTTTTGCCTTGTGTTAACTGCTTTTACCATTTTGGCAATTTGTATCATTAGCTTTATCTTGGAAGATTTTCAATTTTATCAAGTTCTCTTTGTTTTTGGATTTGATTATGAGTTTTCGAAGAAGTTAAGGGGGATAGTTTCTTTTTTTTTTGGGAGGATATGCGAAAAAGTGGCAATGTTCACGTTATGGAAATTTCCATACATTTTCTCAAGACTTTTGGGCTTTGTTGTGGCTTGTCAGCGATCTGGTTATTCACGAAAAATTATGTAAGACTGCAGGGAAGTGACTGTCAGTATGTGGGACTGTCGATCTACAAAAATTTCGACATTGCATTTGGAGATCAAAAAAAGGGACCGGAGCTTGAATATTGGCCGTCAATCTCATTAACGAATACGGCCACTGACAATGCAATGATGAGGCCCAAGTAGGGACTGAACCAGGGTCTGTCGCACACATCGCAGACATGTCTGAAATATGTCGTCCATACGCTCATAATAAGCCTCATATTCTGCCTTTTAAAGGGTATTTCATTAAGCGCTTTCTATCGTTAAATTTAAATAAAACAAAGTGTGTATGAGATATCATCGAAACTTTTTATTCGTTCGAAAGGCCTATCGATGCCATTATGTATGGAATACAACATCGTTCAAATGCCCGCCGCTGCTTCTCTGGGTGGCGCGCATCCGAAATGTCCAATTTTCCATGACTCTGGCTGAATTTGACCGATGGCATGGGTTATGTTGGCTTTGAGGGCCGCTGTGGTTTGTGGCTTATTCGCATAGACCTGCGACTTCAGAAAACCCCACAAGAAAAAGTCCAACGGGGTCAAATCGCACGATCTCGGAGGCCACCTTCACGTGAGATGACCATGCCCTCGAATCGCTCGTGCAGGTCTCGTTTCCAATGAGGCGTGAGCTGTGTGGCACGTACCGCCGTCGTGTTGAAACCACATCAGGCGAAAATAAGTTGGTAATCATCGACCTATAGGCCTATCCAACGTCGTTCTCAAAGAATTATGGACCGATGACGCCGCCAGCCCAAAATCCACACCAAAAAGTGAATTTTTCGGGATGCATTGGACGCTCTTGGATCTCATGTTGATTGACAATTTTGTTTGTTGACGTGCCCATTCATCCAGAAATAGGCCTCATGGCTGAAGATGAATTTTCGATGAAAATGAGGATGAATTTCCAACTGCTCCAGAGCCAATTCAGCGAACACACGTCGTTGTCTATGGTCGTTTACCCTCAGCTCCTGGGTCAGTTGAATTTTGTACGGGTGCAGGCCCAAGTCACGATGCAAATTTCGCCAAGTTGTGGTCTGCGAAAGGCCGAGTTTTTGTGAGCGACGCGAAATTGACTGCCTCGGATTATCCTGCGCACTCTCACGGACAGCGGCGATGTTATCGGGAGATCTTGCGTTTCGTCGACGTACTGGTGTTGGTTGATTATTTACTGAACCAGTGGGCTCAAATTTATCCACCGCACTGCGAATAGTCCTCTCGGAAGGACGATTATGGCGACCGTAAAATGGGTGGAGCGCTGCATGGTTGTGTCGAGTATCCTAGAAGCAGATGGTTCCTGTAAATATTATCTTCTAGGCAATGTTAATAATTTGGAGGCTTCTAATTCCGCAGGACCTCCAGTGAAATGGAAGTGAACCTGGTCATGCGTTTGGAGGTCTTTAAGTTTTAGTTTTTGGAAAATCTGGACTCAAACATTGCATGTAGAGCCTTGCGATATTCATTTGTGTGAATGTTTAGGGCTTATCTTTAACAAATTTTCGATCGATGATGAACGAGTCTTTTGTTCATGATTGAGGTTTAGGGGGTTCCCTAGACTCTTTGGCGATAGATTTCTATTTTACCACTTGTCGTCATTGAAAAAGGTCTAGGCTGTGTCGATAAGATTAATCACTTTGAGGTCTCAGTGTCTGTCTACAACTCAGATCCTTTTTGACTACTTCAACCATTTTTTTACCCAATTCTTGATCTAATTCTTCCATATCTTGGTAGAGACCTTTTCCAAAGCGACACCTTTTCTAGATAGATGCTAGCTTGGTGTGAGTCTATGGAGAACCAAAAAGTGAAAAGTTGGATCCCGACTTTGAAGCATTTTCTTATCAAAATGAAGATCCAAACGTGATCCAAAGAGTGAGTACTATCAGCATATCATCCGCGACCAAGTTTAACTCTGGACAACACCTTCAGAGCCAAGAAAGAGAAAATCATTCTTAGTAACCGAATTCCAATCATCTCCAACTTGTCTTAATATAAATGCCAGACACCGGCTTGAGTGTGGAAAACTCCGCGGTATTTGGCAACCAATTTCTCTGGGACACCTTGCCTGCGTAGGCCATGCTCTATGTTCATATTATCAAAAGCTTTTTCTATGGCTTCGAGAAGCAGACGTAGTGGAGATGATAGTCGGCTTAAAGACTGTTAAAATTTTTTTTAAAGTTCGAGAATAGAAAAGCCCACCAGAGTGCAAAATCTTAAACCTTGATGATCATTAATTTCCTTTATTCGTCTCAGTGTCTCAAGTCCTTTCAATAACAGTGTGCAAAAGTTCCGGGCAATTTGTTGACGAATTGTACAATTCGTTAGAAATACCGTCGTATCTTATTATTCTTTTTTTGGGGCTGCAATTCCTTCTTTGGTGGTGGTGGCTTCATACGAATTCAGGAATTCGTAGATTATGTTGAACAAATGTTCCCTACACTTTTTACCAGACGGTGACGTTATCTGGAACCACTGTTTAGCTCTCAAATAAGCTTATTCAGTTAGGAAGTCATTGTATAATAGTTTCTTTTGTTATAACTCACGTTTTTCTGAACTTTTCTCTTCTCTGGACGGTACTAGGTCTCGAGCTTAATTCTGCCTTCTACATGGAAGGCTGTTATGAGAAATTTATCTTGCTTTCGCTCTTCGATCCATCTTTATGCATTTGTGGATAACTTGATTGTTTATAGCTCAACAGTATCGGGTTGACAGTAATCTATCTAATATAGTCCCTTACCCTTTGGTTAACATTCTAAAACCCGATCTCCGTCAAGTGAGGACACCTTAAACTCGTCCATCGTTATAAGTCCTTATCTAAAGGACAGTTAATGTGACTAAGGCACATTTTTGTACGGTAAGAGAGTATGTACGTCTTCTTTTCTAGTCTAGCATACAGCTAGAGGACACAACTTCGAGCCTCAGCAAAACAACCAAACGTTTTTCACGGCAGCACCTCTTGGTAGGCAATGACAAAGCTTCAAGAGTATTATTATTATTATGTTCGGAAGGGTTGTTCACAGCCCTTGGCACTGTGATCAATTATTTCACTCCAGAAGCGGCAAGCTATTCCGTAGGAACAACTTCGACAAGAAAGAGGGCTGGACATTCCGTTTAGATGTGTAGAGAGGTCTCTTTACTCTCATAGCAGAGTAAGTGCTTGTTCAGGCTCAGTTTTGAGCATTCGTGCACTTGTGTATTGAGCCAGGCTTCTCTGGATTCTTGCATATAAGAAATGACCTTTGCATTTCAAGAGTATAATCCGTCAAAAAAAAAGCTTTTTAATCAGCCGTTCGGAGTCGGCAATAATAACTGGAGGTCCCTTCCAGAGAGCGCGGCTTTGGTTCTCTATAAGCTTTCGCACTAAATATTTGTATTTGTATACCTACCTTCGAAGGTCATTAAACTATTCACTACGAACTTGATAGGGACACTACCGAGTGGTCATTGACCGCATTGGAGGCCTAGAATTGCCCTAACTGCCGTCTAGAGTTATGTAAAATTGTATCTTCTTGGCTTTATTGGATTCACCTTGTTCATAAATGGGGGCTCCCTTATGAAATTTTTTACTGTCATTTTAATCGTCTTTAAAACTTGGTCAAGAGATTTATGAAAGCTTCATTATACGTCTTTCGCAACACACTTTACAACCCAACTTAACTCAATGGTCCATCTTGAACACTGATGAATTAGCAGACCCCGATTGGCTTCGCTGAACTCTGTCCAATTCCGTAACTTTCCAAATTTCAAGGAGGAAACCTTCTGTCCAAGACTCTCATAACTAAGTTCTCATAAAAAATGTCCATAAGTGTCGTTCCATTAACTCTTTCTACACGTCTTCACTTGAAAAACAAAATATCTGCATCTCACTCAAAACCCAAATGGCCTAATTGAATCATTAATCTACTTCTGATTCTAAATGGCTTTTTGAGGCTCTAAAAGCCCCTCATTTTCCAGCCCATTTAAGTCGTCTTTAACGTCTGTTTTATGCAGAAAATAAAACAAAATATGTGTACCTTCAAACACACACACACATGGATTTATGGACTAAGCTCAAAGTGAGAATACAAAATGGACTGTTGTACCGCTCAAAGGTCCACTCAACCGAATCACTTTTCCCCACATTCAAGAAGATACACTTTTCTTCCCCTCATCCGTCATTGTCGATGGTTTCTTTCATTCTAGAACGAAGTGGATGGATACAAAATGAAAAAAAAAAACTTTTATTTTATAATTTTCCAGTTTATGATGACCGGAATACGTAATTGCACGCAAGGCTTCATTCAACTCGTATTCTTGTTTTCATTTACAAATACGAGTAGTACTCTCGGTCTGTATACCCCAGATACAAGATATATTTAAGTTTCTGGACATCTTTCTTGATGCAGACTGGCATGGCGTTCCTCGGCGGCGCTCTGTGTGTGTGTCGTTGTCGTCTCTATGGCAGTCCAATACTCTTGGAATGGTCACTGTTCCGAAGAATGACTCGACATTGCATAAAGAATGCATAATGGTCGTCTCTAAATGTGAGGTGAGGAGGACCGTAAATGGTAATGGGAAATCTGTAGGGTTCGCAGGGTCTGACAGGTCCGAAGGGTACCTACGTTGCATAATCAAACCCCACCGGGCACCTATGGTGTTCGTATAGATGATGATGTTTAATGATGATGCAGGGAATGGTGAGTGCCCACCTGTCAGGCTAATTACAAATTACATGTGTGATATGCGTGATGTGAAGCGCGTACGCGTACGCGAAATCCCATCGCCGACAGAGAGGATGTAAAGCGTATCGTTTTTCCTGTTCGATGTTTACCCTTTATTTTTCTTCTTTAATTTATTTTTATAAACTTATTCCATAGGGTATGTGGTAGTTTGAATGCTGTGTGGTTACGTAACTATTCTTAACATGACCATCCATCTATTTCGTGATCTGTCAAGCTGTCATAAGGGTTTGGGTGGGAAAAGAAGAAAAACGAATTTTGGACTAAGAGTTCATAGAGTTTTAAGCACGTGCTTAAGCGGCCTCATAGTCCTAAGCAGCCTCTGACTGATTCCCTGATACATCGTGAACGTTTCTTTCAATTCGCAGGAAAAAGTTTGCTCGTATTCGGGATTGTTTCGGGCTAAGCCTTCCTTGTCATCTCGAACCTTTTTATATACCACATCGTATGCTTATGTCCTACAAGTCTACAAGTTCGGTATTGTATCCATTGACCCTCCTTACATATCTAAGGGGCTACACATCGGACACAGAATTTTTCATTTGAAAAAACATAGCCGACTTCCGACTTTTGATCGCTACATAGTCGGCTTGAAGGGGTTACAGAACTTGAAGAGAATCAATTTCGTCATTCGGCATAGGGGTCGAATCTCCACGAGCCTGTTATTGGTGAAGCAAAGTCGTATCGAAGTTCTATGGACAACGACTTGAGTCGGATTCCAAATCTGCCTTTGATGGCTTCAGGCAAGTTGTCATTCTGCATTCTGTTTCTCTTGGTATCTCAAACTACCTGCGATGCAAATTGAAAGGCTTTCATATTTGTAGAGGAACTGTAGTCGAATTGACTAACTTTGATGGACCTCATCTACATCTTGATGCAGCTCATAGAGTTCTTCTCACTTAAATCTTATCCTGGCTTGGCTCCCTTCGATCAAAGAACCTAATACACGACAACTTCTCCTTTCAAAGAACTCTCTACCTCTGTAGAGCTCAACGCGGCTTTGAAGTCAATGAATAGATGATGCGTTTCGTCTTGGAATTCCTTGGCCTGTTCTAGAGTTTGCTTCCTTATTTTTGTGGGAGGACTACATATTTCTTGACTGGATGTAGACTTCCTTTATGACTTGTCTTTCTAACTTTCTCTTGCCCTGTAAACAGATACTAAAAGTTCCGCCTAAATATTGTTTTCTATTCCCGCAGTGTCAGTGAAAAGACTTCCTTCGATGGCTTGAAGGGCCTGGTTTCCAGTAGGCTTTCTTAAGAACCTCGGGATGGTTTCCACATCTCATGACTCGTCAACTCCCCTTAGCTAAGAAAGTGCATTCTGTTCTGTTCTCTCTTCTGATCCTATACAATTTATCAACGGTCCTTGGTACCCCACTGTAGGACAACGATACCTTAATGGTGGATTCTTCGAAGCATTCTTCCCTAGCTACGTTCAGTGTTTATCTTTTTCTTCAGTAGGATTGGAATTTTCTTTCACTGAACTGTGATGTCTGAATCTAAAGAATACCAAGAACACGGACCGCACAGCTAAGTGATTGTATAGGGGCGCACCTCCGATCGATATGGGTTTTCCGTTGAGACATCTGGTGAAACCTAGATTGGTTTATGGATGCGGTTCACAAGTTAACTAGGTTTTTTATAAGCTGCTACGAACTCGAAATTTAGAAACTATTGCCTTGTCATACAAGCCGTCGAGCATTAAAGTCATAGACTATGATTTTTGCATCGTACCTCAGATGGACTCCGTAGGTTCCGTCCGGTGGTTCGTAAACTTCCTCCTTGGAAAAGTTGTCTATATCTTCCGTAGGCCGATGTTAGAAAATGTGGCCTTAATGGGAATCACAGCTTGGTGGCCAGTTATCTTGACCTTTCTGGCACTTGAAATAAAATTGAAGCTTGATCTCATCATACTGTCCATACTGTTTACTGTTGGATTCGAGCATCTCTCTAATACCAGACGTTTTGTACACTAACAGGTAGTTATTCTGGCAAACAACTCCAAACTATTGGGCGTTTATCGGAATCTCTTGGACACTCAAGTCTCTAAGACCCATTGGGGGGAAATCTTACCTTTAAACGTTACCCACATAAAAAGTGTACTAGTAACTAATTACTGCGTTAGTGGTACAAACCACTCGGTGGATTTGATAAAGCTGTTCAGATCGTTCACCGGTTTACCAAATAGTTCCTCGAGATCCCGGAAGAAATGTCCCTCGAGGAATTTGTGTTTTAGATGGTACAGGCCGGGGCAATGGCAGAGGAAGTGGGTTGTGTCCTCATGGACTACCTCGTCTCCGAAGCTCCTACATAGGTCTTCTTCTGTCACACGGAGTTTCTTCATGTGGTACCGCAGAGTGTTATGACCCGTAATCACATCTACAAGGGATTTTCTATTCTTTTGTATAAGTTTGGCGGCCCTAGCCTTATCAAATACAGGCCGTAACTTCCTTGTGATGGCACAAGAGCCTAAAGAGGACCATCTGTTATTTGCCTTTCTTTGAGCTTTGTTCCCTGCTTTGAGCTTCAACGAGCAAAGGGGAATATTCACCGCGAGGTCGGCTTGTTCTAGACTAAGCTCCGAGCCCTCTCTTGCCAATTAGTCAGCATTCTCATTCCCTGGTATGCCCTCGTTCCCAAGGACCCAGCAGAGCGTGCTGTGTTCCAAGAACCCTGAGCTCTTCACGGCAGCACCTCACAGGCTTCAATTTTATTTCCACAGCACAAATTGCTTTTATTGCTGCCTGGCTTCCTCCGCTTGGAAAACACTGCTGTGGTTCGGAAGGCGGACAGATTTTCTAATTCCCAGCGGTTTCGGAGAAGATTCCTGCATCAACGCCAATGTCTTATTGGGTGCTTGGCCGCTTCTCCATTCTTCCCTGCTTGGAAAGGCGTTTAAAAATGGTCTTTCGAAGTCTAGGTATGGCGTTGTGTAGTCAATGGTAGGCGCATTACCTAGGTATTTCTGGAGGGTCGTGGTGTGATCCACTTTATTTGACTTCCAGCCGTCGGATTGGCTTATTCTTAAGGCACTAAATTCTGCTGATTGTTGTATAAAGATATCTAGCGGTAGCAGGTTAAGGATGGCCTCTTTCTTAGGTCTTAATACTGCCACATGTTGCTACGATCAAGCCTTATTTTGGAAGCCTTTTTCAACATTGAAAAGTAGTCTAAAACTATTGACAGCTGCAATTTGATAAGTTCCTTGATCTGTATCCGATACAAGGGTTTTCTAAAACAAAGGGCTATAGGCTGTCGCACAATCGATCTCAACCAAATTCTAACGTTCCCTTATGTGTTCTCGTTCGATTTTAATTTTCAATTTCTTTTGAGTGATTATTCCTTCACATAAATTGAATTTGAATGAAGAAGCCTAAGATACTTCGTGCTCGTACACCGGAATAGGTTATAGAAATGTTATCGTGGACTTCCGGGGCGATTATGATTATCCACACGTTGTTGGTTGGTAGCGATCTGTATTTTTTTTTTTTTTTCTCTCTTTTCTTTGTGGGGAAATTCATTTGCATAAAGCTACTCGTATCTAGATACTTTATGATTGTTATTAATGTTGTTCCAAAGTTTTCAGAGGGATATAACCATTGTGCATGCATGCGAGCAGACAGGCACCTGTTATAATTTCATTTTTCATACTCAAAACTGATCCGTCTGGTTATATGGGTATTGTTTGTCTTAATTTTTGTTCTTTTTTAGGAACAAAATTAGCATTAAGATATTTTAGCGCTTTCTCACATATTGTGAGGTTAAAGTTTTAAGTGATTTGCATGTAGGGATCTAAGACGAAACACAACTAACTAGCTGAGTTTCAACAGATGAGATATATGAAGGCGACAGGGTACTAGGTGTGCTTAATTAGCGAGAAGAATACGTTCATAAGGTTAAGCATTCATCATGGTGAAGACTAAAAAAAGCTTATTTGTGGTTGTAAGTTATCTTGACAGAAGCAATCTTTTTCCTGAAAGATTTCTGGCAGCGGATTTGTGCTTCAAGGCTGATGTCCTACTTAAGCCTAAAGGCTTTTGATTTTTAGTCTTGTTTAAAGCTATCATTCTACCTTCATTGTGTATCATTGTCAAGAAGTTCAAAACGTTCATTTTGTTCAATCAAAATTTAGTTCAGTTTTGACTGCACGGCTTTTGACTGCGACAAGATAACTACACTTCTTCGGACAGAGGTCTTTTATGTCACGTTTATTAGTCCCAGTGACTAGATCGTCGTAGCATGGAAGGATCTTTGTCGACAGGCGTAGAACTTGGTCTGCGCACCAGCCGAACAGAATCACTGGATATCCTGGAATGTGTTATCTCTGGTACGTGCGGACCCGTGCTGTGATAGAGAAACTCGGGAAAAAATTCAAACAATCCAACCAATAATCAAAAGTTTAGTCTTCGGAAATTAAGCCTGCATGACCATGGTCGATTGCTTCCTCTATCCCCATTCCCAGTCCTTCTATCTTCAATAAGTTGGAATGAAAAACTGAGAAGATCCTGGAACTTGTCACGTTTAAATATTGAAGTGTCAGATATCTCTTGAATATAGTGAAAGTAACAGCTTCCCAGGATTCTATTTTAGAGATAAAGTGTATCCTTATGAGCTTTCCAGCACTGCAGACCTTTAAAAAGTCGTCCACGCTAAGAATTAATATTTCATTGCTGATTCTGGGTTTCTCATTTTTCTGGTCAAAGTTTGTTACAAATTTAGGCCAGTGCCACACAAGCTCCTTTGGACGCGCTTCCATTTGGCCACGCGGCATGAGTATGCAGAAAAGCAATGGAGCTGTTCACACAAGCACCCGCAGTCAGATGGGAGTCGGTGTGGTCGCACTCCCAATTTTATCAAGCGACTTCCCCCCAGGACGTCCAAATGGGAGCACGTCCATTTGTTAGCTCGTGTGGCAGTGGTGTTAAAATTGTTTCCAAACTCGCTTCTGCTGTCGTTGCAATGGTGAGGAAAGACCGAAAATACAACGTCTCCATTGTCCATTGTATCCATACAAATTCCCTATTGAAGCCCGCACTTAGCAAGTTGTAGAAATCCCTGAAGTTTCCAGAAATCAGCAGTTTAGAGGTTTGAAGCTACTGTCCTGCAGCTTATGCAGTAGTTATGCCCCCCAAGTGAAACTGTGTTCTAGATGACACCGTCGCGTATAAACCCTGAATAGTTTTCGTATCTATTTCTCTGTATAGACTATAGAGGACTAGAAGGAGATACCGATGCACGTTGGTTTTAAATGTTTGCGGGATGCCTGTGAAGATGTTGGTGGTTTTGAGGCTCTAATCTGTGTCTTCGCGCTTAGCAGTCCAAGCCAAAGGACACCAAGGATAGAAAATCTTTCGGCTTCAGCGATCCAAGTACCATTCATGGATAATAATTTGAAGTTTGGGTTCCGCTTAAGTGACAGAAGACAACATTGGGTTTTATAATGCTGCCGAGGTCGAACGTACGAATGTACGTGACTAAGGGAACGAATGTGACAGACAAGGGTATTTACATTAGCGAAGACTTGAATTGGATTAGAAGTTGCAAACAAGAAGTCATTTATAAAAATTAGTAAGAGATTTGGAGACAGAACGGACCTCCGGGGAACACCAGCATTCATATAGTGAATCGTAGACTTTAAACCGCCCAAAACCACTTGAAAGATAGTTCCGATCTTATCCCAGCAAGTTTACCCAACAGATGGTCATTTGGTACGTCATTCATGGTTTTTCTACACAGCGGTACAAGCACTCATGACTGTCTTACTGTCAACATATGCATATGTCAATACTTTTGCTGACAATATTGCCAGTGGACTTTCATTCTGGCCTAAGTGGGTCCCTGCTTAGTGGGGGCAGCCGCCCAACCTTACCTAACCTAAGAAGGATCGATTAACGTCTCGGGATTTGCAGAAGATGCCAGCTCTAATTTCAGCATCAATTTGGTGTAGAAGGCTAGCTCGGAGTTTGCCTTGTCCTCCTACTCCTACAACCGTAAAGTTTGCATCAAATCTTCCTTGTTAGCTTGGACACTCTAGTCAAACAAGTACTGAACAGGGATTTCTTCATTATGAATTAAAAGTCCTGCAATAACTGTAGGCAGGAATACACCAGAGACGAAGTCGGACTCGTTTTGGTACAGGCGACTACTCTTTGTTGATGAGGGTCCAGTCTTGAATGAGGTTGATTGAGTATGCATTTCCGTAAAATGATGTTAATTACAGGTTTCACATTCTCTAAAGCAAGCGTAAATTGATAGTCGTAACGATGCTTCAGGCAATAGATGGAGATCTTGGTTCTCGATTCTGGAACCCAAGGTACTTTGGATAAGACTTAGTTGTCTCCCTCTATACAAATCTTCAACTTGCTTACTGACTTTGTTAAAGTGGCTCAACAATCCGGGGTGGACCTGGGCCTCCACCCAAGGTGCTTTGGATAAGACTTAAATGTCTCCCTCCATACAAATCTCAAACTTGCTTACTTAAGGTGGCTCTACAATCCGAGTGGGACCTAGGCTTCCACCAACAAACGTCTCCAGCCAGCTCGATCTTCAGCTAGCTGCTGCAAATTCCCTTCCACTTGCGAGTCCTGGTCTTCCTCTACTGCGCCGTCCCTCGTGGTATATTCAAAGATTTTTCGGGCCAGAGCATTGATCTCCATTCGCTCCACTTGCAGGGGTTGTCAACAATAGATTCGTCTGTATCCGAGTCTTGTTGTTGCTTCATAACTAGAGATTGTTTTTATGTGCGATTCCTGAGGACCAGTTAATCTTACTCTTAAACTTGATCCTACTTTAAAACTCTCAAGTGACGTCAGCTAAAACAGATAAAAAAGAACTTGAAAATCTTAGAAACAGTTGCAATGACACATCAAAATGTTAAAAATATTTCAAAGTCAACCGAACCGGTTTGAACCGCAAATCAATTTTTCTTTGGGAATTACCGAATCAATTAAGAGGTGAGAATTACACAGAAGATGTAATTAAATATAAAAGAAATGCAAATAAACAATAATTACATTTAATTTATTTTTATCTTTATTTCTTAGAAAAATCTATAAAGTTTTGTTATAGGTATATGTGTACCTACTCCGTAGCTCTTATGCAACATTTACTTTTAAACAATTTATTATCGTTTAAGTTGCATCCGTATAGATACTTTTTCTTCAATGTTTTCTTTTTGTTCTTTAATTTCCCCAAATGCTTATAATGTATTTACCCAGCTGCGGAAGGTATACACAGAACTCCGCACCGAATCGGGAATACCGCATAAATAATTCAATAATTTCGAAAAAAAAAACATTTTTAATAATATATGTACCTGCAACCCACGCATTGTTATTAAGTTTTTTTTAACTTGTTGACTGACGGCACACGTGCTTGCTTCTAAGAAAATTCCCAAAAAATAAATATTTTTGTATACCTACATCCAAGCCGAAACGGATTTCCAAACTGTTTCCAAACTTTACCGTAACATAGTGTTTTCATTTCAAATTAGCTTTCGTTCGAAATTTTACCCCTTTGTTGCAAAATTTAAGAAAAATATAAAAAAAAAGTTTAAGTAAGCGAACAGGGAATATCGGGAGTGCTTTGTGTGGTGAGCATTGGCTAGCACAAACAGAGTTCATCTCATTTGGGTACCGGGCCATAGCGGATATGAAAGTAATGAAAAAGCAGATGAACTAGCCAGAAAAGGTTCCGCATCAACCTCTGTGATGCCAAGACCATTCTGAGGCCTCCCAACAAGCACAGCTTAAGGCTGTATTAATAATTGGTTAAAAGACAAAGCACAGCATTACTGGACAGAAACAGAAGGTAACAGACCAACCTCTTCCCAAAAAAGAACGAAACAACGCCTTCAGCTATCAAGAAGTCAGATTCGAATCGTCACAGGCTTTCTAACCGGACACTGTCGGGTTAAAAAACACTTCATGACTATGGGAATAGCACAAGATAACACGTGTAGGATGTGCAACGAGGATGAAGAATCAGCAGAACACATACTAGGTCACTGTAACTGCCTCATAAGAACATGTCACTACCTCGTGGCGGAAGATATTACCACCAGCTCACCCAAAGACATCGCCGGTTTCATCGCGCACTCCAGCATCATGGAGGAGCTCTAAAGAAGAGGATATCACAGTCTAAGGTCTAAGGACCACCTCAAACTCTAATCTTATCTGCTGTTTATTCCTGTTGTACAGGTTTGGGGATGAAATGGAGTCTTCAGCCTTAAAAATTACTTACTTACTTATCAGACCAGCGACCCTTGAAAGGTTTGAGCCTGAACTAATTCCGATTTCTATCCTTCACATTCCCGGGCACGCTACTTCTACTTAACTAGTGAACTAGCGTTCACGATTGCCTTTCAACCGGAGAACCGGTTTCCCTTTTCTTCGTGAATCAGGTGGCTGGACGTTTTTAGCCGGAAAGTTCTCGTCCATTCGCCCGAGGAGGCAAAACCAGTTCAGTCAATAGGCATATTTGCCTTCCGCATTGCATCCTCATCTTGATAGAGCTCGTAGACTTCGCTGTAATATTTTCTCCTCCATTCGCCCTCCTCGCTCGTAGGACCAAATACTATATTCGACGTAGAATTTTCCTTCGAAGGATGCCAAGATCTGTTCCGCAGTCTTATTTATCGTCCAGCATTCAGCTTCATAAAGCAAGACCGGCAAGATCAGAGTTTTGTGAGCATGATTTTGGATCTTCGAGTTATAATTTTGGATCCTTGCTGTTTGAACAAACCGAAGTAACAGCGATTGCCGAAGGTTATCCTTTGTCGAATCTCCGCGAGGGTGTGATTTGTAAAATTTTTATTCGCCCCGAGGTAGATGAACTCATATTCTGTCCTAGACAATGTTCGACAGTATGTTGGTACATACTTTGTCTTCTCCTCATTCCTCATAAGACCAACCCGTTTAATCAGTGTTAAAGCTTTAATAATGGCACGCTGGGACATAATCGCCCAGATGATGTCGATACTGTCTGCGTGTCCCAGCAGCTGGACGGATTTGTTAAATAAACTGCCTTCAGTGTTAACACCGGCCTTTTGCACTAAATTTAACGACAAATCGCGTCTCCTTACCAAAATCCGGTCTGTGTTTGGAATAATTCCGAGGTTCTGTTTTCAAGATGCAAGGGACATTCCGAATTCTGTAAAGTGGCTCGACACAACCAAAACAGTTTTCTTGGGATCCTGAATTCGGCCATCGCGTTGTATACGTCGGTGCTATGAATGTTGTCGCTTGAAGTCGATGAAGAGATAGCTCGGCTTGGAATTTGTTGGTCTTTTCCAGAATTTTCCGCAGTATGAAGATTTGATCAATCGTCGATACGCCTGTCAGGAAGCCACACTGGTAGTGTAGTGTAAAACGGCTTAAGTCGTTCACACACTACTCTAATTATGATCTTAAAGGCTATATTATGCATGGCCTTTCTTGAGGATGGGGCCAATAGAGGGAATATTCTTTTCGTTGGGCATACATTCGTCCCCGCAAGCTTTGATCAAATTATCTGTTGCATACTTCTTGCCTAAACATCGCCATCAGCCGACTCTTGATTTACAGAGTACTAGTCTGGTGGATAGCACTGGACACGAAGGCTAACATGGATTTTCTGAGAATAATTCAGAGACTCCAGAGCAAATTGCGGCAGTTCGAGAAGTTGCGGCTTGGCTTTCAATCAATGCGGTAGAAGGGTGACCCTATTGTGCTATACATAGATAGTTTAGAGCCGATAAGAGCCTTGAAATCACTGACAATACGATCTAAGTTGGTAAAGCAACGCCGCAGGTCTTGAAATTATATTTATGCTGAGTAACAGGACACAGGAAAGTTTCGGGCAACTGCAGAGCAGACGAACTGGCCAGAAAAATGGTGAACAACAGGTGGAATGATATCAACATCAAGGCAGATGTGGTCTTACCTGGATCAGAGTAGAATGGAAAGACATCATCAAGAACTGATTGCCTACAAGGCAAATCCCACAAGAGTATTTCTATGAAGAACTTATCGACCTTGCCAAATTCGATATTTACAAGGAGCTTTGTCCGTAGGTTTAAACCATTCTGCACATAGTATCTTTCTTCGGCGTCGCTATACTGGTGAACGAAGTTTCATTGCAATACTTTACCCCTGAAAGATTAAAAGGCTGCAACGGTGTTCGAATTTCACCTAAGACAGCGACACTACCTCTCGGCAGGTAATGACGAATCTTCGAGAGTATGATTCTAGAGAGGCAAGCGGTTCCCCTCCATTTCCAGAGAGGATCCTACCCACTCCTTTCTTTGCTTGTTCGTCCGCTCTGCAGTTGCCCGGAACGTAACTGTGTTTTGGAACCCAGCACAGGGAGACCCACTTGAGATGGTTAAACCCTCTATACAACCGTGTGGTCGGAGTCAATCTACACTTTTCCTTTTCTCCTTTGGTCATTGTCTCATTTAGTTTTAAAGGATGTCTCGATTCTGTTGAGTTTGCAAGAGTATCTGACCCCACCTTCTGATCAATTGCGCCTCATAGCTTCTAACGTTGATTCTGATTTTCGTTTTTTCGGTCTCAGACAGAACGTCTCCCTTGACAGATATAAGTTTGAGGTAGTTAGGGACTTTGTCAACCTAGGCTCCGCTATCAATTCAGACAACGACATCAGCGCTGAGATCTGACGAAGAATAACCCTTCCCAATCGCTGCTTCTTTGGGCTAAGAAGGCAACTGACTAGCAAAGCCCTCTTTAGGAAAATTCTTCGGGTGATTTTCGGTTCCGTCTGCATAGACGGTGAGTAGAGAAGAAGATACAACGACAAACTGTTCGGGCTGCACAGCGACATCGACTTAGCCAGAAGAGTGAAGGTCCAACGACTAAGGTGGCTGGGTCATGCAGAGCAGATAGACACCTATGCTCCGGTCCGAAAAATCTTCAAATCTGCCCCCAAGTGACAGCGCAGTAGAGGAAGACTGCGACTCAGTTGGCACACGTAAGTTTAAGGGGGACCTCAACCAACTTAGCACGTGAAACTGAAGGCAGCTAGCTAAAGATCGAGCTGGCTGGAGGCGCTTGTTGATTGAGGCCCAGGTCCACCCCAGACATTAGCGCTACCTTAAGTAAGTAAGTCTCGAGATAAAGCCTGGTAAATTGCCTAGTCTATCTGGTCCTGTTCATAAACCCGTTCCAGCCAAGCTAACGATCAAATGGTTCTTTTTTTCAGCTGCCTGAGTTTTAGATCGTTTAGGCTCACTACGACTTCTGAAGTGTTTTAGCAGTCAGTCCGTCTTTTATCTTGTAGTAACACAAGAGCTACTGTGGTTTACGAACTTCATCATGATTCACTCCAAACCAGCCAACTAAACGCAAATAGTACTTAAGCATCGGTTACCATAGTTTAAGTACTTAGCAAGCCTTGCTTAGTTGGATTCTAATCCTTTTTCTAATCAAGACGTCCACCAATCTTTATCATTGTTGATCCCGGGCATAAAACATTTAGATCGTTAGACCGACATCGATTTGGGCTTCTTTGTCGCCTCGAGTTTGATAGCTAGATTTGAAAGAGCATCATTGAGTCTCTCAGCCTGTGTTAGTAGAGCTACATAGTTTCTTTGACTCCGCGTTCGTTGGAAACATTTGAAGCATGGTTAGTAACGCCGCTGTAGAAAACCTACTTCTTAAGCCTTGAGTGTGAAAATTACTTTCACCTTAGCTCTTCTTGGAACGATACAAAGAAGATTATCATGGCCCTGCGCAAGGATGACACGAATTTTTTATTTTTTTTTCTACACGCGGTATCACAATGGGCCTTCTTTCTGGCCTAAGTGGGTCCTCGGTTAGTGGAGTTAGCCGTCTAACCTAAGCTAAGGTTAGAGTCTTAAATCTCTTGTCAAATGAACTCAATGGACTCTTCGAGCTCCGAGTAAGGCTATACATAAGGTGCAGCCACTCCTACAACCTTAACAAGGTGTTCCTGACAAAGATTTGATTTTTTATAAAATCCCGATCCCTTAAACCCTTAAGCTGGCTACCGCTTTTGACTTAAGCATCCTTTAAGCTGGTCGATTGTACTGAAAAACTGCGTAATTGGTGAAGGACGTTTTCAGTAGCCTCTTTCGTAAACTGGCTCCTGATGGACAGTAGCTCACTCATAATTAGGCACTTAACCCTATGCAACCCCAATGCATATGGTCTTCCCTTGTTAATTAATGCAAAAAAGCCCACACACACATACTTTAACCCAAGTTATGAACCGCGCTTTCACACTGCACTTAATAAAGTTTACCCTGACCACGCACACACACCCACACAGAAACCGGATTTTCAATTTTTTTCATTTTCCTGCCCGCACTAGTTGGGTTATTACCATGAACAGTTTGAAAAGTCCGTAAACAGCGTGTATCCAAGTTTTGGGGTGGTTTGGTATTTTTTTTTTTTTTAATCACATGCGCCAGCCCAACCACACCAACCGCACATTATTTTGCAGCACTTCCAAGGTCTGGCATAAACTATGGTCGACATCACCCCGGCCTTCTCTCTCTTTGGCTTTTCGATTGGAAGGTATTAATTGCAGCTTACGAGTAAGTCGGATCGATTGGTGAATGCATGTGAATTTATAGGTACGCTCCACGGTTCAACTTATCACACCTACATTAGCGTACACGCTTAATCAATTGCCAATTAAGGCTTCACTTTGCCGGCAGCGTAGCTGGACTAATACCGCTTTAAGTGGATATTGTGAAATTTACCGGAGTTAATGCGCATTAAAAGGGTTTCACACGAAGGGTGGCTGCCACTTTAGGCACTGGAAACGCAACACATATACACATTTTGTGGCTTCGTTGGTACATTTGTCCTTTGAGGCTGTGTAGTGTGTGGTATCGGGGGCTTTTCACTGGTAAAAGGTCAGTGAGGGTGCTACAAAAAAAAAAAATCGTTATTTCATCTCTTTTTTTCTGCAAATTTTATGAGCCATCAATACATATCGAGTGGGACACACACAGGCTGTTGTAGACCGCTTTCTGCCGTCTCTGACGTAGTGCTCTAGAGAACCAGTCTTTCGGCTCGAATATGGCAATAAGCTGTGTATGGAAATGTATTGCGGTCGAGGACTGGGCGGAGAGTATATGCGACGGCCGAGGGTGAAACTGGAGTGAGTCTGGTCGCGTATAATTTGCATATCAGGCTAAAGAGTTTTTTTTTTCCCCGTTTTGTATCTCATCGAGTGTGGTGATTTTAAAATGTTCAAATCGAAGTGATTCAACGTTCTGTTGAGTAGATACTCGTACGTGTTCAGGTTTCGGTTGATGTGTGGGAGGAGTGTGTTGTGGGTAAAAACGTTGCAAAAAGCGAAAGTGCTTGACAGCGTTATGACCTTTCGTATACAAGTTATGTGGAGTGGACCTAGCTGGTTGTGTGGTGGAACCAAGGGTGTGTAAGATAAACGGAACCTGGGTGTAGTTTAGAGTTAATAATTGGAATATTGAGGTTGAGTGGTTAGAAGCTTAGATGATTTATAAGCGCTGCTGTTGAGTCTGATATTAGTCTGAGGTTTTTGATCGAGATTTAGGGTTGACAAATGCCAAGGTCAGTGGTAAAGGTATCCGATACGTACCAGAGGTGCAAATGAAAGCTTCGTCAGGCTGGTCAGGGAGCGAAGACATCAACTCTGGAGTGAGACCATATTTTAAGCAGCTTCTACAGAATTGTGACCTGCTGTGTTTCTTGCCAGCTTCATTCTCTACTTTTGTCAGTATCTTTCCATCGGGTTGATCAAGATGGCACAGCACAATTTATAGAGCAAGTCCACCTCTCATAAGTTCGCATTGGTTAAAGCCTCGATCGCTACTTGAATGAATGTCTTCCCATGTATGGAACTACATCCAATGGAGATATTTGACCACTTAAAGTTAGTGATACGTTCTGACCAGTCTATGTCAAAGTTTTCAAATCTTCAACAGATCACAGTGGATACTAGTATCATCTTATAGTTTGGAGCTTAGTTTGGAACAACAGTCAAAAGCAGCGGTATACGTGCTTCCACTGATGTTTCAAGACTTGTTTCGCTTCCAATAAGGCTTACGTAGTAATTTACATAGCACAGGCGATGTTATTTTGTAAAATGAGGACCTTTGCAAAAAAGCGGGCGACATTTTTAACTCTGAATTCCTACAACTCTTGTGGAAGTCCTCAACCAACTTAGCGGGCGAAACTGGAGGCACCTAGAGAAAGATCGAGCTGACTGGAGACGCTTGTTGGTTGAGGCCCAGGTCCACCCCAGACTGTAGCGCCACCTTGTAGAAGTCGAGTTTGAACATTTTTTTGAATCTTTGAGGCTACAATCTATAAAGCTCAGCACTGGAATTACAAATAGGGGAAAACACCTCAATCACCTCAATGTTAGACATTTCTGTATCTCACGCTCGTCTTCATAAAAAGATGGTCTTCGATTTGGGTTAGACCGTACTATGAACAATTTTGTTTGACTTTTATCATTTTTTCCGGTTCCTTTTATGGCATTTATAGACTTTAAGAGTTGGAAACTCGGTCATGTAATAGTTTACTTCGCCACGTTTCTATTCCGTCCATTCAACAACGTCGGTCTTGTCGTCTACCTTCCTCAAGTTTCAGAACTCCATCGCCATCGCCATTTCTACTCCTATTTCAGGTTTATACTCGCAGACGAATCTCACTACGAAGACGACTGGTTCCGACACCGTACTGTAAGAGCCTGCTACTCAGAGAGGTTCACATCTCCGTACTGCTGCCATCTGTTTCCCGTATTTGTGCATCGGGCTAAGTCTCACAGCCATACAAGAGAATGCAAGGGTCTAGAGCAGGACAGTAACATAATGTGTATCTTATGGAATCCATCCCTTTCTTGTCCTTGCAGTAGTAATTGTTTCGAAGACCAAGCCATGCTGCATGGTATCCTACCGAGCAATGTCCAGTCAGAATACCAGCAATGATATGAATTTCTTTACGACGATCCCTTGACACAAGCTTATTGGCCTCGATAAGAACGTGTGAAAAATGATACCAAACCAGTTTCAAGCTAGTTCATCTGCTTTTTGTTTCCAAAGACATCCATGTGTCCCGGCCCCCAGCAGAGGGTCACCTTGTTGATTGTGAGTATCTTATTTCGTTTTGTTTTACACACTTTTACGAGCTTGGATCTTATCGCAGTTAATTGCAACGTCTTTATGGCTTCTAGACCTTTAACATAGATATTTTTATTTCCATAGCTTGTTTTATGGCTTGAAAGATGCTGCAGCGATCGTGTACTCCAAACGAGCGACTTGTATTTCGAAATTCACAGTGGACAAGACAATACCATCATACATTACTGATAGAGATTGTCCGAGCTCGTATCCTTCTGTAATTTTGAAATATTCCATCGAGTTAAAATTGAGGCGATACGGTAGGGACTCGTGTTCCAGTTTTTGTTGTAGAGTTTCCTTGCCTGCCTCTCTTAGACCTTTTTAGTCTTTTCTAACACCAAACCGGGCTACACTGCGCTACGTTTCTCGAAAAGTGGCTTACCTTTGACAGCACCACAGTTCCTTGCATTGTTCTAGAAATACTTCTCCTTGTAGGAACGATTTGTAAAGTCCGATCAGGCTTTCATTGTAGTCGTGTTAAAAATTCCATTCATTCTACACGTTTTTTTATTTCCCAATCTGACTAGGAGAAGAACCTCTTTTATCCTAGGACCCGACTTGTGGAATATCTCATTACGCCAGAGAAATTGGGATAGGGATTATCGTTCAGGTCATTGAGGTGCCTAAATCAAGTCATGAGATGCGTCCGATTCTCTATGCAGGACTACGAACTGAGCTTAGCAACAGGGAAGACAGAGATAGCTCTGCTGACTAAGAGGCGTATTCGTACTATCTTTGAGATGCGGATTGGTCTTAAGATAATAACCACCAAAGATGAAGTTAAATGGAGTGAGACTGGTCTCAAAGCTAACGTATTGGCAGCAGATCAAGTATGCATCCGAAAAGGCATCAAAGATAACCTCAGAGTTGAGCAGATTAATGGCAAACTTGGGAGGCTACACTGCAAGAAGGCGTGAAATACTTATGACAGTCACGTTCTCTACCTTTTTTGACATGTGCTAGATTTGGGTTGATGCGCCCCTGCTCCAAAAGCATAGAAGACAAATGGCAGCGGTACAGCCAAGAGGAGCTATTCGAGTAATGAGTTCCTATCAAACAGTCTCAAAACTAGCCGTTCTCGTAGTCGTATACGAGAGGGAAGCAGAAGTTAGAATGAAAAGTGGCAACACCAAAAGACAAAGAGACAAGAACGCTGGAGCAAAAAGACAAGGAGTAAATGGACTGCAAGACTGATTGGAAACATCGCAGATTTGACGGTGTGAAATAGGAAGGATAGCATGTCCGTATGGCTTCCCGACTAAAGACAACGTATATCTTTGACTCCACTAGAAGGCTTAGAGAAAGACAGAGACTGGAAACATAAGTATGTGACTTCAGACAACACGAAGGTAATGCGCACGAATGATAGCAACTGAAACCTGGTGCCGCTCTTACATTGAAGAAGTGCTCAAGATGAAAAAAAGAGAGCATACGGGCATAAAAGATTGGATTCTCATGGAAGCTAAGGAAAGTGGCAACTGACCCTGCAGTAATGAAATTAGAAGTCCCAGGAACGGATTGTTTGAATATGTAGAAGGTTTATTCGTTGTAAAGGGCCCAACCCATAGAATACATTATCACCGTTAAGTCGAGGTAAGCGTTGACGACGACGTACACGGCACAGGGAGGTGACCCAATGAATATATTTTTGCTGCACTGAAAATTGAATTATCCCTACAAGAAATGAATTGGCACTTCAAGTTCCTTCGTTGAGAGTGCTGTCAATGGATCCGATGCGACGGAGAGAAAGCTAAGTTCGGCTACTTTGCGCGTTGTGTACCTACGGGAAAATACGTTTCCTATGGGCCACTTCTCATGCGCAAGCGTGTATTCCATCGAGCTTTGAGTTGTGTACGTCGACTCGACGGAGAGAACGAGGTCTGTAGGTCGGCCGTCTAAGTCCAACACAATAGGGTAATGTGGCCACTCGATGGTTCCATATCTAGCGCGGTTTCGTTCCTGGACCATCATTAAGGAACTCCATCGCAACCTTGTATGCCATCGTCGACGCCACGAAGAGAACGAATTCTATGGGTCGGCCCCTTAAATCGAACATGCGAGAGGAACATGGCCAATCGATGGTTCTGTATCTAGCGGGGTCTCGTTCCTAGACCATCATTTTGGAACTCCATTGCAACCTGGTATGCCATCCATTAGTGGTTTTGATCCGCTTCATCCGAATTAGTTTCACGTCACTTTATTTTGCTGTTCGAGTTCAGTGGAAGTGCATCTTGAAGCAAAAGCAAACAATACAACTAGCAACACCTGCTGCACTATTCCCAATGCAGCCGGTTCTCTATTCAACGTCAAGGATCTATGACTTTCCAATTTCTTTTTCACGAATGACTGCCCACCGTGATGTCTTTCACATACAAAATCGTCTACCTTGTGGTAAACGCCTTATTGTCATCGGAATTAAGTCGTGTATGTAAATAGAGAAAAAGAGTGCCAGCCAACGTTCAAAACATTCAAAGTTCATCAAAAGTTAAAAGAAAAATCGTGAGCTATGGATTCGTTGTTCCGGAACGTTGACACACAAAAAATTGTTATTGATGACAAAGAAGAAATGATTTCATGAATTAACTGTAAAAAATTTAAATAGATACATTCATGGATATAAATATCCGAAATAGCATGTATCTAAGTATAGACTTTTGGTTAAAGAGTGTGATTCATTGAATGTCTTTAGAACTTGCTTACAGCTTCCACCGCAAAGCCACTTGTAGACATGTTTAAAGCATTATCACTTATTCCATCTCCCCATTTAGAACGACTTTATTGCTTTGCCCAAAGTATCACCACCACAAACATACTCGTATCCCATTCATTTGTCTGTCTCTCGTCCGTTTTAAAACATCCCTGGCAACAACTAGAAGCGTAGATAAAGTGTAATTTATCTACAAAAAAGGAGGAAACTCTTCCAGCTAATTAGGGTAATTAGAAGATTTTAATTTTTTTTTCCATTTCCCTTAAAAGAAATGATTCATAGTCGGGATTTAAGGCTTTATTGTGGGGTCCTTAGATTTGGGGTTATTAGAATACTGACTTAAAAACGTGTTTATCATATCTATGTCGAGTCTTCATTAGTATTCATCACGGAAAGAATGAGATAAAAAAGAAATTGAAAATCGAATACAGAAGATACAACTTGATGGAAAATTTGTGAAGGATACCCTATTCTACCTCCGTCGTAGCTAGATTTTTTTTGATGCCCATCTGGGGAGTAAGGATTTCTCATTCGTTTAAGTTGTCTTCCACAAGACAAGCCTTTCGATTCCTAAACAACTTTGCTACGCTTGTTTGAGAGGTCTTGAGATTGTCTTGTAAAAAGTGTCAACATAAGGTTCTGAATCCTTAGGGCTGGAGAGTGAGTACGCCTACTCAGTTAGAAACGGACTATTTCAAAGACCAAAAAAAGAAGGCAATCACAGCAGGAACGCAGGGCTTAAACCTAGGGCCAATCATTTTATAGAACTGCTTCAAGTCTTGTACCAGCGTTAGGCTACGCTCACAGTGATGCGATGCTAAAACTGTTTGCTTGCAAAAAAGTTGTTTAGCTTTTAGGCTTCTCGAAGAAACGACTACACACCTTCTTTGCACATGCCCTACTCTATCAAGGCTGAGGAGGAAAACACTAGGAGAGTATGCTCAGGATAGGGTTTACACCGATACGGTTACTCCTTTTTTGCTGTGCAGCACCAGGAAAGATCCGGATAAGCCCAAGGGGACCTGCAATTCCTGAGATTTTTACATTTTTGATGTATCAAGTGTGAAGAACAATATCGGACAAGCGTTAACCTAGAGTCCTTACGCAAAGTTACAGCGTTTTTCGTAACTTTCTCACGACTTCTGGTGTTAAAGTGGTCAAATTTTTTCTTCAAGTCTTAGGATTTAAGAATTCGTCCACTTCAGTACAACTCCTTGATATTGTGGTGGGACTGCCCTTAAATTTCCTTATTGTTAGCCCGCCTTTTTAGGGACTTTTTCGGCTCTTCTACTAAGTTTTGCGGTAGAAATTCAGTATTTCGTACCGAACAGCTTATTCCTGTTTGTTCAAATGGATCCGCTTAACGT
Source organism: Criorhina ranunculi (assembly GCA_951813785.1). Lineage (NCBI taxonomy): Eukaryota > Metazoa > Arthropoda > Insecta > Diptera > Syrphidae > Criorhina > Criorhina ranunculi. The sequence continues at coordinate 36,097,186 of OX638382.1, read as the reverse complement.
CGAATCATTCACCAAGAAAAGCACAGGCTCAACTCTAGTCAAGAAAAGACAAACTTCCCACGAGAGGCTCCTATATATGTTCTGCAGAAGGACACACATAATTTGTCTGTATCAGAACTTTGAAATTGGGGGCATGTAGTCATATCGTGATGCGAATCAAAACAAAGTGTTGAGCAACCTATCTCTTAGGTCTTTATAGGTGGATATTTCCGTTCGTGTAAAACAAGATCCAACAGTGAGGCCCAGATGGTTGGTTATAAAATCGAACACGTTAATGCCAGTAAGCATACTTAAACTTTGCCCTTAGCTTTAAATTCTCCATTCAAAATAGAAACTTGGTAATGAACGAACATAACAGACGTGCGTTAAGAGTTAAGACTGCAAAGGGACTATCATGCTATAAACCCGCTGCTAACGATGAATTTTGAAAGGCCTTCCTTGATCATTGTTATGAGCTTGACCATAGATGCAACGAAACAAGTTGCCAAATATACTGGTAGTTGGGAAAGATGGGGGAAGAAGTAAAAGCGCATGAACCTAGGGATGTCAATCTTGTAAAAAGGTAAGATTCCCTTTGAAACTATGCAAAAGGTTTCGAACTTATTTGTATGCTTTAGTCTTAGGTGGGTAACAAAGAGATTTTCCCTACTGTCATTTCTAACACCAATATCCGATTTGACGAATATTCCACTGGACGGTACCTACTTAAGGCTTATCAAAGGATGGTGGCAGTAGCTTTGGTCAGCCTACATATAAATCAAAGACAGCCATTTAAATTGACAGTCTTGTCACAATCTAGTCTTATCCTACATAGAATTGCACAAAGGGGTCTACAAAATGGGAATGCACTGTAATCTGCAGAGACTTAAGTTACGAGAAGACGGTATGCAAAAGTCACATATATATGCGAGTGCTGACGTCACGAAAAAAACTCGCAAATGTGTCGCAAATTTTATACGTACGGCAGTGCTCGCAAACTCGCATATATATAGACATGTTCAGACGATATGCGAACAAAAATCGCTAAAATGACGTCAGACTCGCATATATATGCGACTTTGCATATCGTCTGCTCGTAGCTTTAGTTAAGCTCGCGTTATATGCAGCAGTCTATTCTTTGCAGTCCTAAGGCGTTTACAAGGAATGTCTTCTGGCGTCTTTTTTTGTCTTCTAAATGGGCTAAACCAGTCAAGTAGCCCGTTAAGGGCCTTAACCCTTGTTCAACTTAAGTAACTTCTTGCTCGTACTTTGAATTGAATTTGACGCTTGTCTGAGGTCTTCTGTGTTGATCGGCGAAGTTGTCAGCTTTCCATTGTATTATTTTGGAGCAAATAGGTACTACTTCAAAATAGGCTTCAACGACATGTGCCTCTTCTTACTTAATAGACCGCCCATTCCCTTTCATCGAAGCCTTTATGCTCTGAAATCTAGGCCACTCTGACTTTATTTTGTTGAATCAAGGTCTTCGATGAGATTGAGACAATCCCAGATACACTGTCCGAAGAGATATATGTAAATTGAAAAACAGTTTTTGGCTTATCGAGCGCTGTTGCTCGCTGGAATTTGGGTCCACAGTCCCCAACTTAAAGCTTTGACAGTGTACCCAATTTAAGGCTTTGACAGTGTTACGGTTACCTAAGATCGGCCAGTTCGAACTTTATGGAGAACCTTAATCTCTGGGGCGTCTTGCTTAGTAGTCGGTCAAGCTACCGGTCTTAATGTCACCACAACTCATCGCTTCAATTCGAATTAAGCAATTTTCTTGCTTAAAACCTGTGTTTAGGATTCAACAGCTCACGGAGTAAAGGTACATATGTTGCTGTGCCGAGACTCCTTCTCTTTGTTTCCAACTATCTGTCAAAAACTGCTCTACCCTATGCAAAAGACAATGCCAAAGACACACCATCTACGACGACATTGTTTTCTCAAAGGTAAACAAGTCCCACCGTATGCATCACAGTCACACACTACTTGTGTGCCTATTTAACATTCGTGACATTCCACAGCGTAACGCTAATGAATGTCACACTGATTGCTCCTAAGTGCTCAATTCACGGCTCATAATCGAAAATTCAGTGCGTGTCCTTCTTCTGAACTTTCAAATCATCATGCCTATGGCTGGCGGCACATGCATCAGAGAATCATAGAGCCACCAGCCAGCAGCGGGCCTATTCCGATTGGATCCATGTTAATTATGCTCGATGTCTGCCGCATTTTTCTTTCACTGCGGCGAGTATGTATCTGCATCTGAGAATCTAATGCCACACATACGATTTATGGGTAAAATCCGTTTGTCCATTCGTGTATCGAATCGGTGGCAAAATGGAACGCGTGTATAGAACAAAAAAAAAAAACAAAAAAAAGAAGAAGCACCACCAAATGAATCGGAAAATGTCTCAATGACGTTATATAGTGCATCCCGCCGAGTGCCTGGTTCGACGACGACACTCGGTTGGCACCAGCACCAGTACCAGCGCCGGCACAGAGCACAGTTTTCCGATGCGATTTTCATTTCCATAAATATTCATGAGGCCATTGTTGTTGGAAAAGCGATGATGTTATTGACTTTTTGAGTTCTGCTGTGTGCCGGTGTTGTGTGTTTTTCTTTTTTTTTCGGTGTTCGCTGTACGGTATGGCATCCATGAGATACTTGTATACAAAAGAGAAACACAAACGTATTAGAGTTGAGAGTTTACGATGGCAGGTTTCTTCTCCTAGCCCCGGCTCCATTGTTCTTCGTGTTATTGCAATCTACCGATGGCTTAATGGGTACTGTACTGTGAACAGTGCTGGGACTTCTCGGTGTTGTGAAGGTTTTTTACGAGTTAATTATCAAGACGCGCGGAGCAAGGTATGAAATTGTTTCTAATTTGGAGATCTTAGCACTGGAACTGTCTTGTTAGGTTATTGACTTGTTTGTTTCGATAGCGCAACAACCTTTTTGGAAGTTGTAATCTGAAGATTGTGACCGATAGTGAAGGTTCGTGAAAAAGAGGTGTTAATTTTGGACTTGGGTAGCGAAGCAAGACAATGGGGTCTTATACTACATGAGTGAGAATGTTCTTAGAGAATTCGATATTTTTTAACGGTTAAGTTATGTCAGCTATTGTTTTTGGTACTCAACACCTGCAACTCTATTATACATTCTTAGGGAGTTGCATTCTTCTTCAACTATTTTGTAGGGATCGCTGATGCATTGTTATACAAAGTTAAGATTTGGTCCCATAATCCTTGAGATGGTAGCTGGCTTCTACAAACTCAACGTTATTTTTAAAACGTTGGTCTACCGAAGGCAGCTTTCGCATTTTTTTTTTCTACTACTCGCACCCAATTTATCGACCAAGACTATACTTCCAAGAAAGAGTACGTTTTCATTTTGATTTTCAGTTTCAAGACTGGAAGCTGTCTAGAGCAGTACGTTTTATAATCGAGAAAATCTCAGCAAGGAGGATAGACTGACTACTTGCGAATCCCTGTGAGGACCTCCAGATAACCAAAGGTGTAAGCAAGCGAAAACTGAATGTAGGTTTGTGGTCGTAAGCGGAAGTTGAGCTCTGCCACTTACACTCACTTAAAAAAGATAGTAAGGGCTAAATATTGCAGTTATTTCAAGAAAAGACAGGCTTACGGCAGGAAAAAGAGTACTTGAGGCAAAGTTAGTGAATGCCACTCACAAAGATATAGCTGCTAAGGAATGTGCGTATCACAATGGACCTATCAACCTAACCTAAGGAATGTGCAACGCAAAATGTTGTCACCAGGTCAAAAACCAAGATTTTTCCGATGAGAGGCCTGTCCTAGTAGCATAACAAAGCTGTGTAGGAAATCATCGGCTTTAGCTTGTGCCTTGAGGTTTTGGTGACTTAAAAGGGGAGGAGTAGACTTCAATCTGACATATCTACAAAGTATAGCCAAGTTTTCAGCGATGTAATACACTTAATCCTTGTAAAATGCAGAGTGGTAGATGAACAAATGAGCTTGGCTAGGGCCTCTTCGATCTTTATGCCATGTTCGGAAGAGGAAAAGGTGATGGAGTTTCGATTGTAGACTCTAAAGATCAAATGACGTATGACTTCGTAAACGGTGTTTCCTATGGAGACAGATGCACTATGAGCAGTCCTATAGGAGGATATATTCTTAAGACTGAAGAGCAGAATCTGGATTCCAGACTAGAGGGTAGATAGAAAAAGATTTCTCAATATCCTCGAAGACCAGGAACCTACCTTTCTCAGACAGGCTTATGTTGAGGAGCAACCAAAAGAGTCTCTTGATGGATGAGGGGCTCCGGTGCTACTAAAAGTTGGTCAGATGGGGTTATTTTCAAGCTCCTTAAGGGGGCGACTACAACTGTGGTGAAAATTGTGGCAACAAATGATGGAGAGAAGCAGTTGAATTTGGCACTAATCCAGGAAACGCAGTGGAGGTCAGAGGACGGAAGGAAAATTGTTCTATAACATCCGCATTAATGTCCTATAACTATGAAATAGACATATATTTGGAATTGGACTCAGCCAGTGTCCATCTACATAAGCCGATGACGCACGTCACAGGACACCCATCAATCAGCTAGCCTCTCCAAACACAAACAGTTTGATCTGAAGCCGACGGCCATAAATTTCTCACACCAAGTTGGTCTAGGTCTCCATTCACTTATACGTGACATCTAAGGTACTGGCTACGTACAATTTAATCTCGGGTGCCTCGCAGTGCTCTCTCCACACTATAAAGGAGATTTATACTCGATGCGATGTATTTATGTAGTCTATGCATCAGTTCAGATGATTCCTATCCGAAATCAATGTGGAATGGTTAAGACTTTTCACTGGTTCAACACCCAGAGATCTGACAATCTCGTAAGCTCGTAAATGATTCTGTGGGTCACTAGATGTCTGCATGTTCTATTTGTTCTCCAGTCGAGAGGATTTTCTTCACTGCAATCAAGTGTTCATTTGAAAAGATTACCAACGTCCTGCATTTTTATATCCCAAGGCAGTTGACTTTGAAGCCTAAAAACCATCCAAAGTTGTCTTTGTTTTGTCTTGTGTAAGAAAATGACATCGAAATCCGTTTTTAAGGCTACAAACTAGGTTGTCAGTGATGGCTTGTTGGTATGTATCACAGAGGATCTCCGAAAGAAAACTAAATGATGACTTCGACATAAGCTACTAGCGTTCCAAACTTCGTCTCGGAAGACATCTCAGAAGACAACAAGTTCTGGTGTATCAAACTTATTGTCGGCTTCAGTACTGCTGTCCAGATGTAGTCTTGGAGACCTTTTTTCACTATAAGATGCCTTCTTATCATCTCAAAGTCTTTTAAGGAAAGGCTGTCAAATAAGATGAGAGCAGGTAACCGCTAAACTGAGCTCAGTCTAGGAAAGAGACGATTGTCTACTGTCAAACGCTGGAAGCTAAAAGTTTCCTTAAAATCAACGACGACCTTAGCGCCTTTTAAGCTGAAATTGTAGTCATAATCTGGACTGGAGTCTTGCATAGCTGTGGTCGGCCTCGGGTTGTCCTACGCAGAGCGATTTGTCCACAATGGATTTGCAAGGGATTGACAGACAAGCTGATTTGATGGTTCCTATCCACTCGTACCTAACCTCTAACAAAACTTCAGTCCCGCTCTGCAACCTTCGCCATAGCTTTGGTATACACAGAATGTTGTTCCTTCCCAATCATAACCCCCTTCAACAAAAACCGGACGGCCTATGTCCCATCCACCAATATCACAACCACAAACTCGTTCTGTCGTCCATTTGCCGTACAATTGTTACGGAACATCGTAATTTATGACCAATTATTGATTTACATATGTCGCGATTTGGCTCAGTCTGGTGGTTGGCCTATGGCGGGTCTATATTATGCGACAGGGTAGACCGCCGCCGATGCCCTGGGAAAGTCTTTCACGTATCGGGTGTATGCGTACGCACGTTCCGCGACGACACAGTGAAATTTCCCAACTCCAAGGTAATTGTATCTCCATTGCTTGCGCTTGCAAGTGTTAACACACGGGAAACAGCTATTGTTTGGTGCGTGTGTTTGGCCATTTTTTGTTTTTGTAGTTTCTTTTGAGGGTTTTGGCCACACAGCGGTACACACACACCGATATGGAAATTTAATTATTCACTTAACACTCGGGACGTGATTTATGTTAATTTCTGTCGGGGCTCCATGTGACTTTGATGTTGCACCTTTCTTTGTTGGCTTTGTGGAAACTTTTTTTTTTTTTTTTTTTTTTTGGCCAATGCCGTGTGAATGTCTAACGTGGTGCTGGATAATGACGATGGTCTAGGGTTTGTTTGTAAACGAAAATGACCCATCGACCTAAATGCAAATTTAGAAATTTCATTTTGTTTTTCCTTTTCATTATAATTTTGATTGGAGGCTTGGTTTTTGTGGTGTTTTAAGACCGTTGCACTGGGTGCGGTCTGTGCGGACAGTGTTTGAACTAATTTTTTTTAATTCTGTCAGTGGATTACTTTCATTGAAGAGAATAGAGCGTGATAAAATTTATCTAGGAAAGTATGTGAGTCTTCGTTTTATTTAGAATTGTCATCAAGCTTAAGCTCGAAAGTCGTCACTTTTAGAGTAAAATCACCTAGAGCATTAGGTTAGGTTAGGTTGAAGTGACTGCCAGCTATTGCCAGCACACTTAGACCAGTGATAGGTCGGTCCATTGTGATACCACATGGAGCTGAAGAGATCTCCATACCTACTCGTTAAACCAATTGGAGCTTTTTATGAAGCAAAGGAGGCTTCTGATATCTGTATCCATCAGCTCGCCTAAGTCGTTAAAGTAGAATTCCCCTTAATGGAGTCTTATTTTACGGAAGAGAGCTGGGCAGTTACAAAGAAGGTGGGGAATCGCTTCCTTCTCCTCTTCGATCATGCAGCTTCTACAGAAATCATTTGAATGGACGACAAGCCTTGTTGCATGCTTGCTTATTAGACAGTGTCTTATGATGACACCTTTTACGGATCTGATATGCGATCTGTTGAGAGGAAATTAGATTCTTAGAGCGTTTCAGATTCCGCCGTGGCCAAATCCGCCTAGTTGCTAGACAGGTTATACCATTAGTCCATCTAGAATTTGTTTTCTCAATAGCATCCAGCTTGAGTTTAAGTTTACATTTAGCGATCGGTATATTCAGGGTGTCTCTTTCTGTGAGCACGGGTACGGTTGTTCCATATCTGGCGAGTTCATCAGCCTTGCAGTTCCCTTGAATATCTCTATGCCCCGGCACCCAACAAAAAAGAATATTAAACTGCTCTGCCATCTCTATGAGAGATGATCGGCAATGTAGAGCTACTAATGAATTTGAAGAGACTAATTCCACGGACCTGATTGCTACCTGACTGTCTGAAAAGATACCTATATCTGTGGAAGATATCACGATTTTCTTTAGCCAAGATACAATAATTTGGAAGACGGAAAGAGGGGCTGAGATTAAGCCTATCGGAGAAAACACCACCACCTACACCCTCATTGGTTCAAGATCCGTCGGTGTAAAAGTGGATCGAATTGTCCAGAAGAAATGACTCATTCTCCCAGAGTGACCTGGAGGGAATAGTAGCAAGGACATTTTTATTGAAATTTAGCTTGGGTGTGGTGTGAAATTGATTTGAGGCGACCAGCCGTGTTAGCACCCATTTGTCTGCCAAGAATGTCAAGGGGTGTCAGATGAAACAAAGTGTCTAGCGCTGCGGAGGGTGTCGTACGAAGAGCCCCGCTTATGCACAGACATGCTGATCGCTGGACCTTGCTTAGAAGGTCTTGGTTTATAGCCTTATCCAAGGTGGCTAACCAGACAGCCACCCGTACATGAGTATCGATCTTATGACCGAGATGTAGAGCCAGTGAGTAATACGAGGTTGTAAGCCCCATTTGATCCCAATGGCTTTTTCGCACGAGAAAAGTGCTATTGAGGCTTTCCTTACACTTTCTTGGTTGTTAGGTTTCCAGCTTAATTTCTTATCCAAAATAAGACCCAGATATTTTGTTTCGTTAGAGAAAGTTAAGCTTATACCGTTAAGGGAAGGAGGGTCGATGACTGGAATTTTATATTTCCTAGAGAAGAGTACCAATTCGGTTTTGTGGGGTTTACACCCAAACCACACTGAGCTGCCCATCTAACTAGCTTATTTAAAGCTCTTTGGAGGAGTTCCTTTAGGGTGTTAAGATGCTTTCCTGAGACTGCTAGAGCCACGTCATCCGTATAACGATCACCTAGAGCATTAAGTGTGCCATCTTTTTCATTAATTTAGTTATGTATGATCGAGTGCCTCCAGCCGGCTTGATATCTTCTGTCAGCTGTCTCCAGGTTACTTTCTTCTTTCATGTTCCACCTGAGTCGCAATCAGCCTCTCTTCCGCCGAGTGGACTCTTCTGGTCTAAACACTGGTGTGCATCCGATTTTTTTGTTCTGACGATCCTAGTTATGGTATTTGAGCTCTTTTGACTAGCCCAGCTCTTTAGAACAGCCCAGACAGACCCTAGAACACCCCAAGAATTTTCCTTTCAGAACAATCGAGGGAAACCTCTCTAGAGCAGGACCATAGAATAACTTCGGTTGTTCGAGCGAGGGCTTTTCTACTCAATTGCTCTCCTATCCCTGGCGAAAGTTGTTCTGTGTTTGATCTCAGTGCCGGTGTTGTTCCTTGAGTTATATGCAGAGCCTAGGTAGACAAAGTCCCTAGATACCTCAAACTTATATCTGTCGAGGGTGACGTTCTCGGGTGAGACAATCGGTGCCTAGATCCAGCCTGTGGAGTTTAGAAAGGGATCATATCTAGTATTCCTTTACCATTGGTTTAGTTCCCGGAGTCTGGCTCTTGCTAGTGCCGGACATTTGCAGCGGAAATGGGAGGGAGTTTCCTTCTCATATTCGCTTTCGCAGCTGCGGTAGTGGAGGTTGTATGGAATACCTAGTTTGGGTTCATGCTCTCCAATAAGCCAATGCCCCGTGATTACCGCCATTATTCTGATGATATCTGAGTGGGTCGGCCATATCTGCCTTGGCATGGCTTATGTGGGTAATAGTACAAACTTTTGAAACCTTGCGCCTCACCTTAAAGTTCCACGCAATTCTTTCAAGATTGATGTTGAAGGTAAAACCTGTAAAACCTCTAAAACGTCTAAAACGTCTTTTGACGTCGAAGGTCTCGATTGAGTCTTTCTCTACCTCGTCTGGCTAGGAAAGTCGGCGTTGCTGCTTCTGCGATTAAAATGATGGACTTGTTGGTTATCACAAAAAATGATGGCAAAACGCACTAATAAACCGTTCCTGTGAAGGTCTACAGACGAAGAGCTCCTGGTCAAAGTTGACTAAAAATGGAGTACTCTCAATTTGTAGCGCAGTGGGATTTATGTTACACAATGATATCGTGACTCGTTTCCTATGAAAACTGACCCACGCTCTAAAAGGTTGAAGTCATCAACCTTACACAAGACCCCTGATGAATTGCGTAGCCGTGCTCCTGTTTACAACCCACAAGAAAGCAGGAGAAGCAGGAAAGCTCTACCTTTAACGAGATTAACATTCTATTGGAGATCTTAGACAACAATCCGCTACTTCGACTTGTAACACTTTTATCCTCGAACATCCAACTTGATGCTTTATAGACCCATAACCCTACAAGTTCAATTTTTTAGTCCTGAGTTTTGGACGAGAAACCGTTTAGAAATCTTTCAGACAATTGTTTTTATCTTCGAAGTAGAGCGTTGTTGTGCTGTTGGTCCCTAGAAACTTCTCATGTAAAATTATATGCCTCGGTGGCTGTAGGATACTTGCAGACTTAAAAAGAGCACATGTCATCAAACTGTTTTCGGAAACAGTTCAAACTTGTCCCAGGTGAATGGACTCAAATCTAGATCTCGTGAGTGATGTGTGTACTGACTTAAGAGTGATGGCTCTAGCCCAGTCTTCCAACAATCATAAATCCAAAACTCGACTTCAAACCAAAGAGAAGCGGTTTAAGGACTGGATTTTGAAAGCTTGACTGCAACCGGAACACAAGACTTAAGCAGATACGATTTATTGTAATGTGACAACATTTGTCAAGTCTTTCGCAAACGGGAACATTGAATCATTCCCCAACATAACTACTCTCGTAGATAACGTGCCTCTATATTTCAAAGCTTTTTCTGAGGCTCGTCCCAACACCAACCAAAATTATTTCAACCCTACTCACTTCTTCCACAACTACTCGTACATTCATCCAAAAAACTTCAAAGATTGACAAACCCCATATTACGTGTAACATCCGTTTCGGGACTTCCTTGTCCCCAACCTACCTTTGGCTATGGCACCTGGGATGTAGCCCAAATGCAAATTGACTGCTAAAGCTGTTTTCAGTGTCCGCTTTGGCAATTTACTGGTCATTTGGCTTGCGCTTCCACTCAAAACCTTTGTCAGACTTTGTGATGTCTATCCGTGTAGTGTTCTTTGTGGCAGGCATCCACAACCAACACATACCTCCCAAATTACTCGTTTCAAGTGTTCACTCGACGTGTCCATGACACAAAGGGCTCTCATATGTTATCGTTGTGATACCTAGGTACACGTAACCCATACCAAATATCTGTATGTGATTCAGTCCAGACGGTTCGTGATAACACACCGAACACACAAATTCTAGACGCACAAAACACTGACGTGACCCGATTGTACCGTACCTTGAAGATTTGGATGACTGGCGTAGGCTGCCATCCAGACAGACAGACAGACACCTTCAATAGCGTTCACCGAAAACCGAAATACAAAACAACAACACCAAGAGCAACAGCAACTCCAGTTGAATAGCAATGGCATGTGTGTGTGTGTTTAATGGTTCCAATGGGCTCTTGGGCTTCTTCTTATCATCATTATCGCCATCAACGCTGTAGGCTTCGTGGTTTTTGGTCGTAGTTGCATAGTCATTCTCCATTCGACCTGCATTCGGTGTTTTGTTCTCGTTTTCCCCCCCAAAAAAACGTGTTCGCATTTCTCTTCCTAGGTTCTGTTCTTTTAGTTGGCATTCACATTGATCCCGGTTTCTATCGCTGGACTGCTGGTTTCATGCCCCCTGTCTACCGGCTCCGATGTGAAAACCTGATTTTCATTCAATTATGAATGGCGTTAGCAGTGCTGGTAGTTGTGGAGTCCCTGGTGGTGGCGATATAGTGCCACCAGATAGAACGAGGTTAGAATGCAATTAGAACTTTCATGTTCCTGGGTGTGTGTATCTGTGTGCGATAAACTTTTCTCGACGCATTGCAATGCTTCAATGCGCGATACTAAAGTATAGACCGGTTGCTTACCACGTCATATATGGAACACAGTCTGCTTGGGTTAGTTGGTGGTTCGGGTTTCTTTTTTTTTTTTGGAAACACCAAAAGGGCATCATCATATTTGATATGCCAAAGTGGTAACGTTAAAAAGTTTTCAATTTTCCCCGGGCAACACCATAGAAGTCCTTAATTGAGATTTGAGTACCGTTATAAGAGTGCACTGTAATTGGTTAACACTCTATGGAGTTAAAGACTTTAATGCGTGTGTATGCAGAGCCTTCGTGGGTAAAACGAAGTATTTAGACTGTGTATGAGGTTGGATAAAGGATATTTTACAGAGGTCCTTAACGACTGGCCTTAAGAAAAAAGTTCCAAATTTGACGGGGAGACTGTTTTTGGACTTTATCTACATCGTCAGTGTCTACGACAAGGTAGAGTACGGACACTCTTTGACAAGTTGTGGACAAACACTACGGACTATCTGGAACATTTTGAGGACTCAGTTATTCGAAATGTGTAATTCAGTTTCAGGACTACCTACTCGAGGACCTGTGCAATTGGGAGAAACATATGCAGGTACATGACTATATCTGTAGATATCTTGACGAATATTATTCTCCGTACATTTTTGTCGAAAACCTTGCTTAAGATTCGACAAGATGGAGCTCATCATCGTTCGTATTTCACATGGCTACTGATGAAGTAGTTGAGAAGGTTTTGGGATTGACTAACGACCTGAAAGCTGGTTAGATCTTCAAACAGTGTCAGTTGCATTGCATAATGGTGAACAGCGTTCACTAAAACGTTTCGGAATTCTTCCATTGAAGCATGGGAAGGGGCTTTAGCTTCGACCTGAGTTCGAAGCTATTTTAGTTTGAGTTGTCCTTCATTTCTTTACGTATTTCCGCTTATTTTGTCTAGCCAAAGTAAGATTGTCTGCATAAAGTATCCGACATGTCGTGAATATACAAGTTGGGGAATAGTAAAGTCAGTGCTGATCCTTGCGGTACCTCATTGATGCGTTGTCTGGATTTGATTGGCTCTATCATTTATGAAAATCTTAAAAAGTTTTTAACAGACGCTGTCTGCCTCTTCTTATTTACTTATCAGACCAGCGACCTTAAAAGGGTCTGAACCTGAACTTATGCCGCTTTTCATTCTTCACGGTCCCGGGCAAACTGCTTCCAGTTTACTAGACCAAGGTTTCTGGCGTCCGCTATTACCGACCGTATTCGGTCTTCCTTTTCTTCATGAACCAGCTGGGCTGGGATTCGAAGATTCTCTTAGCTGGGACATTCTTGTCCATTGGCTCGATGTGGCCAGTGCCTTTTTGCCTTACAGACAACATCCACATCTTCATACAGCTTGTAGAGCTCGCGATAGTATCTTTTCCTCCATTGGCCCTCCTCGCACACAGGATCAAAATATTCGACGTAGAATTTTTCTTTTGAACGATCCCAAGATCTGCTCCGCTGTCTTACTTATCGTCCAGCATTCAGCTTAAGCTTTGTTAACAGTTTTCTGAAGGAAGATGTGTCATTTTTTTAAACGGGTTTAATGAAATCATGGTCTCAATTGACTTTGAAGACAACGACGAATCATGGTCTTAGATTGTTGGCATAAAAAAATGTTTGATCACAAGCAAACAAAAGTGAAAGAGAGCAACAAAAAGTTTGGAACTTGGAGATCAAAGTCTTTTTCTCTTGTAACAGTCTGTTGTCATCCACACCATGACTAGGTATGTAGGCCTTCTTTGTGAAGACCGCATGGGGTGCCTCTCTTTGCTTTTACAACCAGTCGGCAGTAGAGCTCAATGATTAAATCTTGACTTGACGCTCTTGCTCCTTGAGCTGGTAAAGGCTTCGAGTGGTAGCTGATGTTGTTATCAGAAGATTGAGCCTCAATTTCTAATCCAGATGCAGATTGCCGTCCTCATGATTGCTTCTTTAGGTTAGGTAAAGTGGTTGTCCGCGCTCAAGAAGGAGCACAAGATCCTTTGCGATACCACGAAGAGTACCGGATTACCAGTATCAGGAACCGCTGTTGGATCGCTCTCAATTGAGTTCTCTTGGTTCAGTCCACTGCCTCATAAGTACCAAGCACGGTGCGACGTGTGTAACCTCATAATCTTTCTGCGTACAATGTCACAGAGTGTTTCTTTTAACTTCCTTCGCTGTTGGGTAGATAGACCAACTTTTGATGAAGAAGGCTTAGTTCTTCTCTTTTTATTTTTCTCGCTCTTCTATCGAGTAGTTGTCCCCTTTCGTACCCAGTCCTACTCTCAAATCCGTATCCAGGGATTCATTCAATGCAACGTTCGATACTTTTGATTTCACGTTCCTTGTTCCTGTTTTCATTTCTCCAGCTCCTAGTTCTCCATTCCATTCACCAACTAACACAGTTTAAAGCGGCTTTCATTCCATTTCGTCATAACTAAAGCAGCACATTCCTCTACTCATCGGAAATGTAAACAAACAACGAAATGAGATAGCCACCATTCATCCTGCCCACACCAAGCTCCATGGAGAACAGGTTTCCACTTTTTTTTTCTCCCGCTTCTTCATCTTTTCCGTGATATTTTTAGACTTACGGAAACCAGTATGTGGGTCAAGAAGCCGTATATGGATGAAGATGACCCACCTATTGGGTACGTCTCACCAAAGATGATGGCCAAGATGGCCAGAGATATATGTACCTACTTACCAATCAAACTCACACACATCCCCATTCGAGGCAAAAACGTGATTCTTTGATTCACAGATACATTCGTGAACGTCGCTGCAACTCATGATGGCCGACTGCTGGCATATACCCAAATTCAGCGGGAAGAACATTTCGGTTTCAGCTCCAAAACGGAATGATAAACCAACACGAAGGAGTGCGCATTAAGAATCCGGAATTGTTGAACAGGCGAGACTCTCAGATTACCGTTCGTTTGAGGATTTAACGGATTCGAGTTACCAATGTGGACACGAGATCAGATCGTATAGCATCTCCGTAATGGGATACACGGAGACGATGTTCGCATTTTCTGTGTTTCTACTCTTTTTCCATCCGCCTTGGTTGACACTCTGTCACACACACCTAGATACTGTATCTTATGTAAAATTTGGTTACAGATCGCGCTAAGTGGTGTCAGTGTCAGTAAAGTTGGCGTCCTAAGACTAAGATCTGCGATAATATTTTCTGACTAACATTTCCGAATTAGATAAACGCAATCGCAACCGGTAGAGGGTATAACCCGTTTGCCAAATGCTGGTCCACTGCAGCGGCAACAGATGGCGTAACCATCGGCTTAGATACAATTTTTGTTTCTTTTTTTCTCTGTGGGATTTGCGTCACGATTTTCGGTGCCAGTCGCCACACTTAACTGAATCAACGCACACACATCGGCTTCACATGATCGTGCAAATTGAGGTTTGCTTCTACGCCCCTCTGGTCACAAGATACAAGATTAGTTTCTGTTCAGTCAGGCAATGAACTATTTCTAGGACCGGTTCGGAGAGAGATGGATTCTTGAATTTTAAAATTCAATTCTTGGCCAAGCAGCAGTTGGTTATCGTCGTCGTTGTCGTTCGGGTTGTCCTCCTTCATGAATGCAAAATGCCCTGGCGTTTGTCATCGGCGCGCGTCCGGATGGATGCGATAAATTTTGTAACCAAACCGCGCGACAGGAATACCTTATGGGATAATGGTGCGATGTGTAGTTCTGATGATGTAAGGAGAGCTTGCTCTGGAATATTGTTCATGAATTATTTTAATGTTGGCACTTAAATCAACGATTCAAATGGAAGGCGTGGAGGAGGTGTTTCACCTACGAGAGGACCGCATATTTCTTTCAATTACGTGACACGAGAGGTATTTCGAAATTGTGGCAATGAAAAGGAATAATTTACCATGAGGAGTAGGTACCTATGTGGGGTTGGAAGAGGTGTGCAATAATTTTGTATTGCTATGATGCTCAGAAAGAGAACATGAACCGGGGAGACCTATGTCTACTTGTACTTTTTACGTGAACTGATGGCCTTGGTTCGTAATTGAAAACCATGCTTCACAACGGGCTTTGAGACAAGTTCGTGGCGGAGAAACGTCAATCAGCTCTTTTAAGATTGCTTTCCTTAACGTATCATACACTTTTCCACAACCATATGTTTGCGTGTCTTCTTTGTCTGGTTTTGGTGCAGTAAACTGAAGGTATTTAGCCTTCGACTTTTCTAGAGACTTATTTGGCTTTAGAAAGACGAGGTGAAGTGGCTACTCTGTCAGACTTAACTACTCAGAGTTCTTTAGCTCTTATCTGTTACTTCGAAAAATTTGAACTTTTAGTAAGCCATGCTTAGTATCCACATTCTTGAATATTCTCTATTCAAGGTCCACTTTAAGGATATCTGCTATAAATCTACTTCGGCGTTTCGGTATTTGCTTTACCCTAGGAAAAATTCTGGTCCTGGGAGAGAATGCTTTAGCCTCGATGGCACGGCAGTTAGGCAGAAATTTCATGTGGACTATTCTCAACTTGGTTTACGCAGTGAGAGACGCAGATAGACTACACGTTACTTGGTTTTATCTTCCGTAAAACAGAGCCTTCACTTTATTTCAAACGCAAGCTTAATTTTTTTTAAAGACTGAGGTTGCCCGACTAAAAACATGCAAGCTAAAGGCAATCGTTTTTGCCTAAGCTAAGTTAGGTTAGTGGGTTGAAACTGGAATAGATTCTCTCTACGCCACACTAAGATCAATGTAGTGACGCCCAGGTGGGGATGTTAGGATCCCTTACACGTGAAAGCAGTCTTTCACAACAAAAATCAAACCACCCTGAGGTTTTAATAAATTGCCACCAGTCTTTAACAAACTTGTTGAAAAGATCATTTATGTCTCTGAAGAGACATTTCAGGTGGCTTCTTGGGCGGCAGTTGTCATTGCCAGAACCCCTGTTATGGTCTGGAAGCCTGATGGATATTGAGAGATTAAGAAGCGAAGAGTTAACGCCTGCACCTACTCCTTTATATATTTTGGATTCTTCAGTGTAGATGAAGATGGATCTAGCTATTACTGTCTAGTCTTTTAAATTCTAGGCAGGGTATTGTGCAATCTGTGGATACTTCATTGCCAATG
Organism: Criorhina ranunculi; assembly: GCA_951813785.1. NCBI lineage: Eukaryota > Metazoa > Arthropoda > Insecta > Diptera > Syrphidae > Criorhina > Criorhina ranunculi. The sequence continues at coordinate 36,080,800 of OX638382.1, read as the reverse complement.
CATTTTGTCAAGATATGAGTGCGTCCAATTGGGCCTGGTAGCCAGTGTTTGGATCGGCTAACTCCGAGTGCACTATAAGCTTAGCTGCAGACTCTTGTATAAATAGGTCCAGCAGGAGAAGATTGAAAATGATTTAAAGTCCTGGTGTTGGAGTGGTACATTTGGGATCCTGCCACCAACAATATAGCGTATGCTATGACTTAAATCCCACTGAAGTCATACGAGAATGGAGGCTTCAACCCCTAGGGCATCACAATGGGTCTACATTGACCTATGTGTGACGGAGGAAAGGATTTCCATGCCTTGTCAACTCTCTTACCTAACCTAATCTAACCTAACCTAAGTCTTACGAGTACTTCAATTATAACGAGAACCCAGAGCAGGTGGAAGATGACTGATCCTTGCCGAGTGCCTCTCAAGCTTGAACATAATCTTCAATTGTTCAAGGAATTGTTCAACAAGCTTTCTGGGTTCACTGAGATTTGTTATAACTGTAACTTTGACGTAGTGAAGGAATTCGTCTAACAAGGCTTTGTTATCAACTCTGTCAACGACATCAGCGCCGAGATGAAACACTCGCCAATCGCTGTTAATATGGCTTAAGGAGAAGAAGAATCAATGAGACGCTATACAAAACCCTCATCATGCCCCCCTTGCTATAGTAAGGACTTTGTCAATATCGGACAAAAGCCCACTTGGAATTTTCGAGAGAAAAGTTCTACTCTTGATTTATGGTCACACTTGTCTTGAGAGTTCATGGAGGAGAAGATTTAACCGCGAAGTATACGAGCTGTACACCGATACGTGTTCTCGATTAAGATTTCTAGGACAAGTAGTGCGGGTGAACACCAATTCTCCAGCCTGTACAATCTTCAATTCCAAGTCTAAGGGACTCCGCAGAAGAGAAAGACCTCATCTCTAATGGCGTGAGTAAGTGGAAGGTGGCCTTAACAAGCTCGGTGTATGCAACAAGCGGCAGCTGGCTAAGAATGGTGCTGGCTGGAGAAACTTGTTAATTTAGGGCCTGGTTTACTCCGATGGGTCCCGAATGGCAAATATTATGGACTGTGCAGTGCCATGGAACTGGTTAGAAAAGTTCGAACTGCGGGATAGGATATCGTATCAGCTGGGAGAGTCTTCAAATCCAC